>CM061541.1:1412087-2637087 GCA_030864215.1 Capsicum pubescens
CATATTGCCATTCATCAAAACTTTAAGGTTCCAACAAATTCCCTTTTTTTTATGATGACAAACCTCTTGTCTTTGTGCATTCAAATATTTTCACTTGTAGGCACTAAAGTATAAAACACAAGAATAAAACAAGTTAGTCAATCGGTTATAAACATTGCACAACCCTCTTATCTTCCCCCTTTTGGCATCATTGAAAAACCATTTCAATGCAATAATATACTAGCTAGAGTGATTTGTTATGCTATTCATGGCCATTGAGGCTATCACCAAAACAATCAGACAAAGACTCTAGCCAACATAGTAATGTATTAAAGAGAGAAAAAATGAGTCAATTTAGCAAAGATAACCATTCCATTTAACTAACAGAGCATGTTCCACATTAAACCTAAGCTAGTACTGAACAAAGCAAAACAACTGAGCATTAAAAAATATGGTATAAAAGTGGGACATGGCTAAGGATATTAATAGTGAAGAGAAAGGAGGAACATGTGATATCAACTATGTCAATTGACGAATGACTTCAACATTTTCATCCCTCTCTTAATCAAGGTCAAGCTTCAAAATCATGATCCTAGCCTTAAGGACCTCTTATTCCACTTCATGACTGTTTTGTGCAGCTTTTAGTTCAGATTTTAAAATAAAATAAAATTCATATGAGTGTTAGCCCTCCTTATTGAAATGGGTAGAGCAACATGATTCATCTGTTCAAGAACATCTAGTCAAACCTGAACTAGGACTGAGAAGTCCTAAAAAATAACCAATTAGGAACTAAAAGGGAAAGCATGCCCTTTTTCATTCTTCAGAAACATATGTTGCATGTGATTGATGATCAAGCTTGGCAAATCCATGGCACACAACTGATATTTTGGTTGAGAAAGAAGAAGCATTTTCTGGTGTAGGATTAACACATTTGTGCACACCCATTTGAAGAGAATCAAAGAAAGTGTGGTCAACCAATTCATTAGCTTTATTAGACAATGAGAGGATGAAGTGTATGAAATTGAACAGGTGTGCTCAACTGTTTTAACTTAGACAGGCTATGCTTATGTCAGTGTAGAACATACCTGATAAGAAGAACTTTGTGATCACAATTGCTTGCTTGTACCTATATTTTTCTACATAATCTAATACAAAATTAGGTTAGAAAAGTCAAAAATCTGAAATTGGGACACACAACTAAATGTGCAAGACTGAATAGAATAACTTTTTTAGCTAATAAGATTAAGAAGAAAAATGATAGTTCTAGTCAATCATTGAGGGGAGTTCATGCAATTTTAATCATCCCCAAGTCTAACCTATTCCTTTCAAAATGCTCTCTACTTAGTGCCATTGGTGCTTCTCCAATCAATTAAGTAACCCACATAGTTTATAGCTCTCAAGAGTGAAATTACTTTCATTTGAATACCATAGTCTCAAGTCATTGATTCCCATGAGATATCTCAAGATTCTTGTGACAACATCAATTTTTATGAATTACCAATAAAATTATCATCAGCTTGTGTTGGTGTTCTTGATGCATCAATTTCTTGATTTGTTTCTCCCCCTTTCAATATGCCCTCAGTCTGTACAACAGTTGAACCAGGTGGTACAACATGTTCCTGTGCATGCTCATCAGTTTCACAGTCATCCTTTTTTTTTTTTAAATCTCCCTTGCTTCCCCCCTACACGAGCACTACAAATCTAGTCATCTTTCAAATGATTCATTCCCCCTTTAAATATGGTGAGTGAAAGAAACTTTATTTTTTTCTAGTCTTATGCCTTAAGTAAGCTTTATTTATGCACAAAATTTGCTTGTCTCCTTTCACTCTCACCTGCAAAATAAATTAGGGGTTAACATTAGGCACCCAGACAAGCTTGGGTCCTTTCTTATGAGTAAATGGATGAATCAAATTTCTTCTAGCCCATGCAGGCAACAGGTTACGTGACATGTTTCTCTGACCAGGTTTAGTTATCCTTTTCTTGATCTGAGATAGTTTATTTGCCAGATTTAGATTGTTGGATCTGCTTTTGGCAGCAACAGGACATTCAGTGGTTGGGTGTCCTAGTTTTTCACAAATATAACATAAATCTTTGTAGGAAATAGTTTCTTTGTGAAAATCTATGCCAACCCTCTCATTTTGAGTCTTACTACTTAGATGATTAACAATTCTAGATGATTTAGTCCATCGATTAGTTCTTTCAAGATCAAGTTTTATCTTAGAGTTTTCTTGAGTTAGCTTTCTAACCTTTTCTCTTTGAAAAAACAATTCATCTTTTCTTTGTTTAAGTTTAGACTCAATTCTTTGATGATTTTCACTCATGGCTCATTTTTCTTTTTCAGTAATTGACAACTTTAAGAATCTTAGATCTAGGATTGATGAACCAAGTTGACTAACCTGTTCCTTTAGGGTGCAGTTTTCTGTATCAATGACATTTTTGCAAGTCTCAAGATCAATGTAATCAAACTTTAGACTTGAAAAATCATTGAATAACTTATCCCTTTCAGATGTGAGCTCGTGAAAATCATCAATCAATGTGTTCATCAAGGAAATTAGTCCTTTCTTAGAACAAAGATGCAATTTATCTTTAAGATCAAGTATACTTACCTCAGATTTTACTTTTTTTTCTTCCATGTCTGAGTCACATATAGCCATAAGTGCACTTTCATCAACTCCATCATCATCAGATTCTTCTGAGCTTGGTCCTCATGCAGCCATCGTAGCAAATGATTCTTTTCTTTTGAAGTAAGATTTCTCTTTTTCAGATCTTATATTTTTTTGCTCAATTTCCCACAATGGACAATCCCTGATCATGTGATTTGTATCTTCATACTTGAAACAACCAGTTTGAGACTTATAGTTGGAACAACACCTTCTACTCGTTCCTCTCTTGTTCTGTCGTTTTCCTTCCTTAAAATACCTTTTGAAATTTTTGGTAAGCTTTCTATTATCCAGATCTGATTCTACGCTGTCAGACTCTTTTAGTGCTATTGACTTATCCTTAATTCCTTTATTTTGCTCTAAGGTATCCATGTTCTTCTCATATGCGTTTGCAAGAGTCTCCTAAATTTGTTTTGCAGTGGTGCAACCTGAGATCCTGTTATATTCATCTGGTCCAAGTCCGCAAAAAAGAATATACTTAGCTTTTGCATTTTTTCCAAGCATCTTAAAGTCGACCTTATCATACTCACTCTTGACTCTTAATACATCCTTGTTTTCAGCATCCTTCTTCATGGGGTATTGAGGTCCATCAATAATTCTATTCCAGAGTTCGTAGTCAACAACCTGAAGAATATCTTTCATCCTTTCTTTCCTTCCTGAGTAGTACTGTCTATTGAACAGTGGAGGCCTATTGATGTCTTGTCCTTCGCAGTAGTCAGTAGGTGGTGCAGAATTCATCATATTGATCTTTGTCTTACGTGCTAGCCCTTTTTAAGACAACCTGGCTTTGATACCACTTGTTAAGAATCCGTGCCCTATTGATTATCTTATTTTTGCCTAACTGTTGCTTATCGATGGAACGGGTTGCCTAACGTGTTCCACTGACGTGTTTCAAGGAAGTAGTAAAACAGAAAGTAAAGAACACAATGATTTTTACGTGGAAAACACCCGACTCAAAATGGTGTAAAAAACCACGACCTGTACCTCTGCAGAATTTAACCCCAACTTCACTAAATAACTCTGAGCCTCAACAACGATTGATTACAAAACTCTTGTAACCAACAAATAGGAATTATAAACTCTAATCCCTATAACTCAACAACTAGGAATTATAAACTCTAATTCCTAACTACACACACACCTCCCAAGGTATGCTTTCCCAAAGTCTCTGAGTTCTCCCCAACTCAAAGACTAACTCCTAATTCAGTTTATAACACACTGAAACTAATATTACATCAATAGTTCAAACACAATGAACAACTCTAAAAATCAACGCTAAAACTCTTAGTTGGATTCTATACCTAGGACCAGGTTCTTCAATGTGTTTCTTCAGTGATTGAGTAGCACTTCGTGAAGTCAAAATGTCGATTGTGCTTTTCTGCTTTGTAAGTGCGTGAATTACTCTGAATGATGTATCTTCTATTTAAGCACAACTCTCCAAAGAGTCATTCTTTATTTTAAACTCCTCCTTTAATCAAAACTCTCATTACATGGAGTTCTACTTCAAGTAAGACTCTTTCTTTAATTCCAACTCTTGTCTCCTTAGTATTGTAGTAAAACTCCAACTCTTTTAAATCAGCACATGCTTATTTATCAGAATCTTTCTCCTCCCACATATAGGACTCTTCAAGATATATTCAGAAGTGAAACTCCTTCTTTACGTAGGACTCCTTTTTCAACTCAACTTGCTTTCCCTTATCATCAAGTGTTTGAATTACATTATGGGATGCCAAGTGGGCCGGGCCGGCCCGATTTGACCCGGCCCGGTAAGCCTTAGGGCTTTAGAATTTCGGGTTCCGGGCCCTGTTATTTTTTTAAAATTGGCCCGGCTAACCCGGCTAACCCGGCCCGGATACCTTTTTTAAAATAAATAAATAAATAAATGGGATTTTAGGCCAAACTAGCCATTGGCCCAACGACTATATAGCCGTTTTTGGGTCCAAATGGCTAGTTTAGGCCCATTTATTAAAGAAAAAAAAAACTTTAAAAAATATTTTTTAATCCCCAAAAAAAATCTATAAATACCCTACAAATTCAAATCATTTTTCACATAATTTTTCACCCTCTCAAATCTCATTCTCTCTCAAATCTCAATTCTCAACTATTCAATATATTTAATTTCTTAAAGTGTTCACTTTAATTTTTTAATTTTTCGTTTACAAAGTACGAGTGGAAGTTTCTAAAGTAGCAATCTTCGGATACTTTCAAAATTTGGTATTGTCGTTCCATCTCTTACGTTTAATTTTTATTTATTGTATTAATTGTTTAATATTTAATTTTATTATATTTGTGTATTTTGAATATTTTTAGTTTAATTTAATTTATATTATGGATAAATTAAGAAACCTCGCTACTAAAGGTGTTAAAATTTTTTATCTCGGAAGCGGTAGTGGTAGTAAAAAGCGAATTACTAGCGGTAGAGGTAGTTCAAATAGTAGATATACCCGTGTGTCTTCGCCTCCGGTACCGCTTGGTACACCTTTTGAGGAAGAAATAGGTGTAGGTGCTCACGATATGAATTATGTAGAAGCTCAGGAAAATTACGGTATAGAAGAAGAAAATGAAGTAGATGCGGTTAATGATAATGAAAATATTGAAGAGACACCCGCAGTAGGAGATGCTAACGTTAGATCTGAATCGGTTAATCTCCTTCCCCGTCCTCCCAGTGCCCCAAGACCTCGTAAAAGAACTAGTATTGCATGATAATTTTTTGAACGTATATCAGATATTGAGGTGCAATGCAATATTTGTCAATAAATATATAAGCATAGAAGTGGAGGCAAGCAAGGGGGTACGGGTACGTTAATGAGACATGTAGCTGAAGATCACAAAAGAGAGTTAAATATTGCACAAGGTGGTGGGGATGTTGGTGGGCCAACGCAAACTAGAATGGACCCAGCAACCGGTCACGTAGCGAAGAAGTATAATAAATTGAGGGACCAGGAAAAAATAGCTAAAATGGTAGATGTGGGTTGTTTGCCTTTTAATTTTCCTTCTTCTGATGCCTTTATTCGTTATATACAAGCAATTTATAATCCTATGTTTAACGGTATTCCTAGAACTACTTGTCGGCTGATATTTTTAGACTTCATTCACAATATTATTTTTATTTATCAACATTGTTAAAAAATATTCAATGTAGATTGTCCCTAATTTCTGATCTTGGTCGTGCTGTAAATAAAAATGATTATTTAACCGTTACTTGTCATTGGATGGATAGTAATTTCGTGATGCAAAACGTATTCTTGCTTTTTTATATGATGAAGATCGTAAACATACTGGACAATTTATTGCTGATTCTATTGTTAAAATTGCCGGATATTATGGTATCGAAAATAAAATTTTATGTATTGCTTTTGATAATCCTTCTAACAACAACACTACTATAAAAAAATTAAAATCTACGCTATCTCCGCCCTTGCCTGAAATTTTTCATATTAAGTGTGCATGTCATATATATAATTTAATTGTAAAAGATGGTCTTGAGTTTTTTGAGTTTTATATTGAAAAAAATCGTCTTGCTGTTGGTTTTATTCAAGGAAATAATCGTAGATCGAGAATTAGAGAATTTAAAGTTAAATGTCAAGAAAATGGACTTACACCGATTTTGATGCCTGAGGAAATTGATACTAGATGAAATTCTACGTATGAATTTTTAAAAACTTGTTATAAATATAGAATTCCTATTACACTAGCTTTTAACCAACATTGCGGTTCATTTGCTGATTCTGTTGATTGCATGCTACATAATTCTAATTGGGTTGTAATTAATGATCTTGTTAAGTTTTTAGAAAAAATTTATGTAGCTACGGTTGAATTTTCCGGTGCTTATTATCCTACTGTTTGTAATATTTTGGCATATATAGCCGATATTTCTGGTTTGCTTAAAGAATATAAAAATAAAGAAGGTTATAAAGAAGCTGTTGGCGCCATGTTTTCGAAATTTAAAAAATATTTTTTCCCGATTCCCCCTATTTACTTGGTTGGTGCTATGCTAAATCTGTGTATGAAATATAATAATATGTGTCACTTTAGTACTCTTATTTATACTAACTTAGAAATAAGTACTAACCATGATTCTGAACAAGTACAACCTGATTTGTGGACGGCTACGGCTGATGCAAAGGATTACATACAAAAATTATATAATCACTATGCTGATTTATTTGATTTAGCCGTACCTACAAATATCACTCCAACTGTCGCTCCTCATCCTCCCGAGGAGCCATCATCTTCTAAAAGGCCGGCACATAGTATTTTTTCTGATTCGTTTTATGATTTAAATTGTTGGAACAATGTTGATAAGAGAACTTACACATCAACTTGTTGGAAAAAGCTGAATATTATCTTCGGACGGCACCAGAGGATCGCAGACGACGGACCAACACGTTGGATTGGTGGAGGAGTAATGAAACACAATATCTTGTGCTTTCAAGATTAGCTAGAGATATCTTGAATGTTCCAATGTCTACCATTGCATCAGAGAGCGCCTTTAGTCAGGGACGACAGCAGCTTGGAGACAACCGACACTCATTGGGAAGCAATGCAATGAATGTTCTAGTTTGCCTCAGAGATTGGATTAGAGAGGAAAGAATAAATCAAGGAATGGAACCGGAGCCGAGCGACGAGCTTAAACTTGAAGAAATTATGACTTCACGGGAGAACTCAGTAGAATCAAGTTCAATGCATGGTTTTGCCCCCGTTGACTTCGACTATCCTATGCAAGTTCCCATTAATATTAAAATGAATGAGTTGGAAAAAATGATGCATAATTTATAGATTTTTCATTCATGTAAATTATAAATTTTGGATCATTTTGCAATCAATAAAATTTCCCAAATTCATTCACTCCTTAGTCCTTGCTTTTTATATTTTTTCATTTAATGATTTAAAATTTTAAATTGAATTTCTAGTTTTCTACTTTAAATTAAAAACTTACTTCTAATATATTATTAATTTACTACCAAATATTATTAATTTATTATATTAAGTAGCATATGTTTTGCATATTTGTGCATATATCTTCTATAGAAGTGTATATTTAACGTATACATGTGTATATGTTTTATAAATTAGTATATAAGTATATCTATATATATTGTAATGTATATATAATGTAGTATATTTTATAAGTAGTAGTATATATACATTGAATGGTGCGTATACACGTGTATATATCTTCTATAGAAGTGTATATTTAACGTATACATGTTTATATGTTTTATAAATTGGATATCTTCTACAGAAGTGTATATATGTGTATATATCTTCTATAGACGTATATATTTAACATATACAAGTGTATATGTTTTACAAATTAGTATATAACTATATATATATACATATTGTAGTATATATATATGTATATTGTAGTATATATTTTATTTAAAATAGTACATATATATTGAATGGTGTGTATATATGTGTATATATCTTCTACAGATGTATATATTTAATGTATACAAGTGTATATGTTTTACAAATTAGTATATAACTATATATATATACATATTGTAGTATATATATATGTATATTGTAGTATATATTTTATTTAAAGTAGTACATATATATTGAATGTTGTGTATATATTTTCTCTAGACGTATATATTTAACGTATACAAGTGTATATGTTTTACAAATTAGTATATAAATATATATATATATACATATTGTAGTATATATATATGTATATTGTAGTATATATTTTATTTGAAGTAGTACATATATTTTGAATGGTGTGTATATATGTGTATATATCTTCTACAGATGTATATATTTAATGTATCCAAGTGTATGTGTTTTACAAATTAGTATATAACTATATATATATACATATTGTAGTATATATATATGTATATTGTGTATATATTTTATTTAACGTATGACATATATATTGAATGGTGCGTATATATGTGTATATATCTTATATAGATGTATATATTTAACGTATACAAGTGTATATGTTTAATAAATTAGTATAATATAACTATCTATGTATTGTAATCCGTGTATATTGTAGTATATATTTTATTTTAAGTAGTACATATACATTGATTGGTGCGTATATATGTGTATATATCTTATATAGATGTATATATTTAACGTATACAAGTGTATATGTTTTATAAATTAGTATAATATAACCATCTATACATTGTAATACATATATATGTATATTGTAGTATATATTTTATTTAAAGTAGTACATACATATTGAATGGTGCGTATATATGTGTATATATCTTCTATAGACGTATATATTTAACGTATACAAGTGTATATGTTTTATAAATTAGTATATAACTATGTATATATATATATACATACATAGTATATACATATATATTGTAGTATATATTTTATTTAAAGTAGTACCTATATATTGATTTAAAATGAATTTCTAGTTTAAATTAAAAACTTACTTTTAATATATTATTAATTAACTATCACACACACACACACACATATATATATATTGTTGTATATACTTTATTTAAAGTAGTACATATATATTGAATGGTGCATATATATGTGTTTATGTCTTCTATAGACTTATATCTTTAACGTATACAAGTGTATATGTTTTATAAATTAGTATATAAGTATATATATATATATATATAGTAGTATATATATATATATATAGTAGTATATATATATATATATATATATATATATTGTAGTATATACTTTATTTAAAGTAGTACATATTATTGAATGGTGTGTATATATGTGTCTATATCTTTTATAGACGTATATCTTTAACGTATACATGTGTATATGTTCTATAAATTAGTATGTAACTATATATATATATATATATATATATATATATATATATATTGTTGTATATATATATGTATATTGTAGTATATATTTTATTTAAAGCAGTACATATATATTGAATGATGTGTATATATGTGTATATGTCTTCTAAAGTAGTATACATTTAACGTATACAAGTGTATATGTTTTATAAATTAGTATGTAAGTATATATATATATATATATTGTAGTATATACTTTATTTAAAGTAGTACATATATATTGAATGGTGCGTATATATGTGTATATATCTTCTATAGACGTATATCTTTAACGTATACAAGTGTATATGTTTTATAAATTAGTATGTAACTATATATATATATACATATTGTTGTATATATATATGTATATTGTAGTATATATTTTATTTAAAGTAGTACATATATATTGAATGGTGCATATATATGTGTATATATCTTCTAAAGTAGTATATATTTAACGTATACATGTGTATATGTTTTATAAATTAGTATATAAATATATATATATATATATAAATATATATTGTAGTGTGTATATATATATTATACTATTATAGTATATGTTTTATTTAAAGTTATACGTATAGTCATATACAATTATATATTGAATGGTACGTATATATGTGTAATTGTTTATATATTTTTTTAAAAATATATATTGTATATTGGAGTGTATATAGTATATATTGGAGTGTATATAGTGTATATTGGATTTTTTATTTATTTTTTAAACGGGTTTGACCGGGATGGATTAAGTGGACCGGGTTAGGGTGGGTTTTAATTTTTTTACTGTTTGGCCCGGCCCGGCTAGCGTCAAAACCGGCCCTCAACCCGGTTAAAATGGAAGGGCCGGTTCCGGGTTGGCCCGGCTAGCGTCAAAACCGGCCCTCAACCCGATTAAAATGGAAGGGCCAGTTCTGGGTTGGCCCGGCCCGTTTGACACCCATAAATTAAATTCAACTTGTTCTATTCCCCATGTGATCAGTAAGTTGAAGTTTTCAGTTGCACTGAATTAACTCATATCAACTTGTTTCATTCGTATTGTCATTCATCAAAACTTCAAGGTTCCAACAGTAACCTATACCCACCCACCACGTCACCACCATATATCTCCACCGTCAGCACTATTCACTACCCACTCTCAGAGAAGCAGGCTAGCTAGCTAGCTACCTAGTGGTATGGAAGGCCACCCCCTACTATATATATATATATATATATACTTTCTGCTTTTGCATTGCTTTTTAGTGGCTTGTACCACACCAAATCCAATACTCTCCAATTATGTGTTTATTTGTTTCTCTCTTTCCAACACACAGATTCTCACATAGCATATATTTCTCTCTCTTCAATACTATCTACTTTCTCAAAATTTAATAGTAATATTCCTCAATCCTTAGCTCGTCCTACTTAGTTAGACGATGTTCAAAATTTGAAAGGTATGAATTTTCATTGAGGTATATTTATATAAGTTGTTGCATTACTGCGATGCATGCAATCACTTATACGGAATGTATTTTGCTATTATGAAATACACGTGTATCCACCCTAGCCCTCACAAAAAATCACTTATACGGAATGTATTTTGCTATTAAACTCAAACTCCCGCGATGTATCATATTTTAAGAATAAAATCCTTCTTACGAGCTATAATTGGCCCATAAATTGGAGCATGCTAATCCATTCCCAATGATTTTCAGGGCGATTGTGTATAGTATATACTGTTACTTTGAACTTGATCTATATATGCACTTATAAGCTATACTAACTGTTTATTGAATCCTAGTTACTAAGGAATAATTGATTAAATGACAATTCATAATCATTCACTTAAAATTCGTCTACAACACCTTCAAACAACGACGTGAAGTGGGACGTGTACCTACCTAGAATAGATTATTTAATTTTTCATCATAGCTAGGAAATTAAGAATCACAAAGTGACGAAGCAGTCTTAACTAATTAAGGGTTCATGAGATGAAATTATTGATTTGTAACAAACACAAAATATTATTTCCATATCTTAATAAATACAATATATATATATACACACACAAAGGAAAGAGCATAGTTACTTAAGCTTAAGAATACATGGTATTCCTATATAATATGTGTAAGATTTTGCTCCAATTTAATATACTAGTCGAAATACCCTTGCACCTAGATAAATTTTATGCTATAATAATCACATAGAGTCGGGGACTACTGAAAACAGTTTTCTTACCTCACCTCTGAGGTAGCAGTACAAACTACGTACGCTCTACTCTCTCCAAACCTCACTCTGTGGGAATATACATACTGGGTATGTTGTTATTGTTACTGCTGTTGATTAATTACATCGAGACTCGCAGGTTTCATGAGATTCAAGTTCAATAATTTTAACTTCATGTCTTCATTTCAATTTTGTTATCTATCCTGAGCCGGGGGTCTATCGGAAACAGCCTCTCTAGGCAGTGGTATGGATTGTGTACACTTTATCCTCCCCTAACCCCACTTCGTGGGAATACATTGGGTATGTTGTTGTTGTCCTCGGCTTCGTCGTTTCGATTTTTTCTTAGCCCCAAGAAAAGATATTTAATTTTTTTTTAATTTTGCCCGAGCTAATTCATCTCCATCAACATCAAGGCAACAAAACTAGTAGATGATTTTTCTGAAAATAATCTGTGTTTGAACTTTCCTAATACACAATGAGAAAAAAAAAAATCATGAATGAAACCCTAATCAATAGTTTATTTCTCTAATACATATAATTATGATTCTAAAGTAATCACTAATTTAACCACTGACTAAATGCTAAACCCTGGAGGAAGACAAGTGTGATTAATTTAGACAGCAAAGCATAAAATAAAGTTGCATTGTCAAGTTCATTAGTGGTTTGATTAAAGTGAAAATAGTCTTAATTTTTCTGTTAAGAAAAAGCCAAAATAGCATCAATACAGTGGTTATGATAATAATGGGATTTTACTTTATGTTAAGAATATAATTATTATTATTATTATTATTATTATTATTATTATATATTATTATCAGCAATAATCAAAGAGCAACGGCCCTAAATCATCCATGATGCACCTTACACAAGACGTTTTAAAATTTTCCTTTTGTTTTTCCAAACATCCCATCACCTGTATCACTTTACACTAATTTAATTAATTCTAGATTCATGATTCTCTTCCTTAATAATTATTAGTATTAAAAAAGAATATGATTTTCAGTGTTATCCCACAAATTGAATTTGAGGAGAGAGTAGAATATCCACAATCTTAATCTTGGACGGTAAAGAGGTTGTTCAGATAAATCCTCGATTCAAAGAAAAGCATATCAAAATAATTTGTGTAAAACAATACTATAACGAAATAATAAAATAATCAAAATACAAAACAAAAAAAAATATGAAGAAAAATCGAAGTAGCACTTAAAGTTTCAAAATCTCCTAAAATATTAATCATTTGATGACATATTCCTAAGTAAGAATGATTTTCATTTAAGAATATCTACAATTAACTTTTAGTTTCCCTTCCTATTTAACTTTACTACTTTAGGATCTTATTTTAAATATCATATATTTTTCATAACTTTCTATTATAATTTATATTGTAATAAATATACACTTGATAATACGGATATCACTAACATGAGCATTAAAAGAAATTACAAAAAAAAATCCTCTTATTATAAGCAATAAAATCAAGAGGATGGCACTTGCAAAACACTAATTAATTAATTGATTTTTGACACGTTATTCTTTTCTCCATTATTGAATGAATTTATTTAATTTTTTGTTATTAAAATTTCTATGTAATTAAACATTATCCCTTTTATTTTAAAAAAAGAATTACCGTTTAAAATAGTAAATAATTTGTTCAATTTCACCTTAATGGATGTATTTGCTATTAGCAAGTATTTATGTATCAATAGAAATAGGTAAGAAATAGAGCTAATGTGGAGTGTATATTATACTTCCAAAGAAAAATGATTTTGTATCTTTTTATAATTTATTAAAAATAAGAAAAAAAATCTTTCTGCCTTAATTAACCACCCAATAAATTTTTTACTTTTTTGATGCAAGATGATTGTCTAAGCCTCAAAATTTATCGTCAGTTAGAACAAAATACTTAAAAGCAAGTTATATGATCGATAAAGCTTTGATAGAGTGATAATTATTCTTTAATCCTTAACCAGAGTTATCGAATTGTGAACTTCTCAATCAAATTCTTCTTTAGTTGAGTTTCAATACGAATATCATATGCGAAAGGAGAAAAAAAAAATCAAGTTACGTACACAAGTTTTGTTGGTAGATTGTGCCTTTACCCTCTATAAATTTGTACTCATTTGGCTCAAAGACAACACTTTATAAACGAAATTAAACAAGTAACTTCACTCGAATCAAATCAATAGTACTAAACAATAAATTAATGATCGATATGTTAATAATTTATTATAATTCAATATGTCTATAATTGATAACCGATAATCAAGCTAATACCTTTCAAACTGAAATCAAATCAAACCAATCGATACGCAAACATATAAAAAGAAAGAAACTTTAGCTTAGAGCTTACTCATAGAGGAAGTAATGGGAAATAGTATAATTGGAAGGGACACAATTGGAGATCCATTTAGAACCTGCAAGGGTCAAGCTTAGTTGTTTCCTTTTTGTCTTCTTTATATAGTCTTTATACCATTAACTTACCTTTTACTTTAGTTTTATTCTTTATTCTTTTTCGCCCCCTTTAGCTTACTGCCACCACTCTATTTGTACAACAATCTTGAAAAGCAAAAAAAAAGAAAAAAAGAACAAAGATTAAAACTTGTTGAAGATATTTTCCAGTTTGAGCTTCTGGGGTTGGTACAAATACAAAAACTTTTACAAAGACAAAGCCTTTTTTAATGATGTCTTAGGTTTATGTTGAAAGGCTGTTGGCTTTAGTACTTTAGTTTCTGTTGTTCTTTTTACCCTCTTGTTCAAAGATTCATAAACCAAACTTTTGTTTACTTTGTTTGTCCTGTTTTATGAGGTGGGATTTTTTTTTCCCTGTTGATTAACTCCAATTCCCCACTGTTAGCATATACTCTTTTGAGTTTTGAGTATATAGTGGCTGGCTTGACCACTTTTGGCTTTTAGTTTATCTAATAGAGTTCAGACTTATAAAGGTACAGTCTTTTCTACTTTGGATCCTTCAATTTAATGTTTTTAGACTTATTAGTGTTAATGAATACTTTCCCATGTACTTGATTTGTAGTTTTTGTCGAGAATTGTTGTTTAGATCTGTGGTTTTGTTGGAAATTGAGTTCTAAGTTATTACAACCTGTTCTTAATTTACAGGTATAGTTCAAGAATAAATTGAGTTGTGTGCTACTAGTACTGGAAAAGATGAATGGTGCTGTGTTAGTTGCTCTTGCTGCCACTATTGGTAATTTTTTGCAGGGATGGGACAATGCCACTATTGCAGGTACACATTGTTTACTCTTTATTTGAATTGCTGTCTTTCCATTTGTTGCGGTGGAATAGTATATACTGAATTTTATTTTATAGGATAATTCAATGTAGAGTTTTCTGCTATTGCAGCAACGATAGTACGATAACATACCTAGTGAACCCTACAAGTGAGGTCTGAGGAGAGTAGAGTGTATGCGGACCCTACCCTACCTTGGGGGTAGAGAGGCTGTTTCCAATAGACCACAAACTTCAATCATTATGTTATCTTAGTTGCATTAGTTTCTCCAACTTGCTGAGTTTTGTACATGTTTGTGTTCTAAATCTTCAACAATTCAAACTTGCAGGAGCTGTTGTTTACATAAAGAAGGAGCTGACCTTGGGTGCTTCAGTAGAAGGACTTGTTGTTGCCATGTCACTCATTGGAGCCACGCTGGTCACAACTTGTTCTGGATCCATAGCTGACAGCGTTGGTCGTCGCCCTATGCTTATTATGTCATCCATGCTTTACTTCCTTAGTGGCTTAATAATGTTGTGGTCGCCTAATGTCTATGTCCTGCTTATAGCTAGACTTTTAGATGGGTTTGGAATCGGATTAGCGGTTACTCTGGTCCCACTATACATATCCGAGACTGCTCCATCAGAAATACGAGGATCACTGAATACTCTTCCGCAGTTCACTGGTTCTGGTGGAATGTTCTTGGCGTACTGCATGATTTTTGGAATGTCCTTGATGACGGGGCCGAGTTGGCGATTGATGTTGGGTGTTCTTTCAATTCCTTCTCTTATTTATTTCATATTAGTTGTACTTTATTTGCCTGAATCTCCTCGATGGTTAGTCAGTAAAGGAAGAATGGTGGAGGCAAAAAAAGTTCTGCAAAAATTGCGTGGCATAGAGGATGTTTCAGGTATTCTATCCATTATTTATTGGAAACAATTCCTTTTTGTGTCAGCTGGCTATTTAAATGTTTGGAATAAGTCAACTGTGTATTGTGCTTTCTCAAGGACAGTAGCAACATGTTTTTCTAGTTTCCTTATGTTTGTTGTTGATTATCTGTTTGACAAGTAAGCCTATTTAGTCGAATGTTTTAGGACATACTTTTGTACTGTTTGTAATTGAACAGAAGAAGCATCTACGTAGGTTGATGCACCTTTGTAGAACTGTCAAGGGTTTTCACTGAATAAGACATGAGTATATAGTTTTAATTTTCACTGTAATTAATTGTTGACTTGAAAATTTTTGCACCCAATACCTAGACTACCAAGCTGACCTGATGTGCCACGTAAGCGACGAGCAAGTTCTTGACCCAGCTTGGAGTATATCTTACTTTATGAAGTCTCGTGCTAGGGTAGTAGCTCCGAAGTAGGAACACAGATAAACTTTAGCTTCCTCTACTCTTTATTAGTATCACTAGGTAATTTTTCATGTTAAATATCTTTGGCACATGCTGGAAATTATGTTGGCAGTTGGTATCAACTTCACTTCAAAAATTATGGAGATTCATTGGCTTCAGTTGATGAATTTTTTTACTAGAGTGATCTTTAGAATTGAAAATTCATTCCTAGATGCATTTGATACTTCTCATTGTCAAATTTGACTAGCACACTAAGCTAATGTTATGTATTAAGATTGTTTTGGTTCAGGGAACATTGTGAGGAACATCAATGTGCTTACAAACTTTATATGCAATTCACTGCAGTAGCCTTTTCATATTGTAGCACGTATATGCTTCGAGAACCTTACCCTTTTCCCTCAATGTCAAGCGTTTCCACTGAATAAGACAGGAGAATATAATTTGAGTGCTTACTGTAATTAAATGTTGACTTAAAAACATTTTTGAACCCATACTTTGAGAATGTTTTTGTTAGATCACTGAAATTAGCGGTATAAATATTTAGTATATCTCGTTTTGTAATGTTCATGCTGATTCCAGAATCTGCTAGGAAAGTAGCCTTCCAAAATATGAATGCATTTGAATTTTAGTTTCCTGTATTATTTGTAGCTATCCATTTCCTTCACCACTTAACGATTCAGTCAGTGCCTATCTTTTCAGTTGTCAAATATCTTTCAAAGTTTATTCTTTGTAGTAAAATGTCAGATTTGCTAATCAATTGGTTTATTGCTTTGTAATCACTCAATCTCTATATTTCCTTTTTCCAGTTCCTACTATCTTTCATGAGTTATTTGAGTACTTCCAAATCAGTGAGAAATTAGGAACTAGAGGACATGTAAACATGTACTCCTCAATATAGTATGTCATATCAGAGCACAATACGTATACCTACCAATATATATCGCCATCCAATATTTCATGGTTTCTTCCTTTTTTTTTCCTTTCTTTGAGGTCAAAAAGTCTGTCCCCTTTTATTCTGGTTCTCTAGTCAGTATAATTTTCTTTTAAATTCTTTCTTCTTCTTCTGGTGAATCCTATTTTATGAAAGACACGAATTTCATCATATTGATTTTGTTAATTATTCTGTACAAAAGGGAGATGATATTGCTTGTTGAAATTTAGCAGCTGGCGGTGAACCATAGATGGAAGAGTATATCATTGGTTAACCATGTGATCGTATAATCATGTATTCGTCAATATGTTATACCATATCAGATCTGTAAACAATGTATATTCTACCGACATATTATGTCACTCGGTGACCTGCCTCCTTCCTTTTTGGTTTTATTTCCTTGGAGACAATAAAGCTCACCATCTCTCTCTCTCTCTCTCTCTCTTTGGTGCTCTAGTCAGTAGAATACTCTACTTTTATGCACTTTCATATTCATCTGGTGAATCCTATTTTGTTAAAGACATTGATTTCATCATATTGAATTTGTTGATTATCCTGTGTATAGGGGAGATGGCATTGCTTGTTGAGGGATTGGCAGTAGGCATTGAACCATCAATAGAAGAGTATATAATTGGTCCAGCTGATGAGCTCACTGAGGATCAGGAACTGACTACTGACAAAGATCATATCAAGTTGTATGGGCCAGAGGAAGGCCTCTCGTGGTTAGCCAAGCCAGTTACTGGACAGAGTAGTCTAGCTCTTGTATCCAGGCAAGGGAGCATGGTGCAGCAGAGTGTGCCTCTTATGGATCCTCTTGTGACTCTATTTGGTAGTGTACATGAAAAGCTCCCTGATACAGGAAGTATGAGAAGCATGCTATTCCCCAATTTCGGAAGCATGATCAGCACCATGGATCCTCATGTCAAGGATGATCACTGGGATGAGGAGAGTCTACAGAGAGAAGGTGATGGTTATCCTTCGGATGGTGGTGCAGATTCCGATGACAATCTACAAAGTCCATTGATTTCACGTCAAACAACCGCTGTTGAAACCGTGGTCCCTCCTCCCCATGGCAGCACTATGAGCGTGAGGCGGCATAGCAGCCTTATGCAAGGGAATGCTGGAGAGGGGGTAGGAAGCATGGGCATTGGTGGTGGTTGGCAGTTGGCATGGAAATGGTCTGAGAGGGAAGGTGAAGATGGAACTAAAGAAGGAGGCTTCAAAAGGATATATTTGCATCCGGAGGCAGGCCCTGGCTCTCGACGTGGCTCTCTTGTTTCGGTTCCTGGTGGGGATATTCCTGAAGATGGTGAATTCATACAAGCTGCGGCTTTGGTAAGTCAGCCTGCACTTTACTCAAAGGAGCTTATGGATCAGCATCCTGTGGGACCAGCGATGGTCCATCCATCTGAAGCTGCTTCAAAAGGTCCAAGTTGGGCAGCTCTTCTTGAACCAGGAGTCAAGCGAGCACTCATTGTTGGAATTGGAATTCAAATACTGCAACAGGTGGAGTGTTATGCTTTTGTCATTCTGTTGCTTCTTTGGTTGTTTTACTAGGATTAAACTTGATAGCTACAAAATTTCAGCATGCTGTCCTTGAATGCTAATGAAATGGACTTGCTTAATTGTTTTCTAGTTTTAAATATATTATATCCTTGGAGTTGTGCATTCTGTTTCTTGCTTAAATATAAGTATTTTGGGATTGTGATTAGCGTAGTAACGTGTAAGAGTTACTTGATCAAACTAAACAGTACATCCGCTCATCATTTATCTGGAAGCAGCTACTAAGTAGCGTACGTTACTAACGTCTAATTTATTAAGGAAATATTTTGGTGTGTCTATCTGAAGATTAGTATCCTCGCAACAAACAACACTGTAGTTTTACTATTCTGGTATTGTCTTTTTCATGCTTAGAGCCTTTGTCGTTAGGGTGGGGATGAATCATTTTCTTTGTCAGTGTAATTTCTTTTGTTATTGTTTGCAGTCTCTGATTTTGTACCCACTTTATTATGTAGTTTTTATAAGGAGAACTACCTTGTAAAAACTATTGCTCACTGTTTGTTAGACAACAAGGCACATAATTTTTCCATCTTGTGACTGTAATATTTTGTCTGCAGTTTTCTGGTATAAATGGAGTCATGTACTATACTCCTCAAATCCTTGATCAGGCAGGCGTAGGAGTTCTTCTTTCTAACTTTGGCATTGCATCGGACTCAGCATCCTTCCTCATCAGTGCGTTAACAAACTTCCTGATGCTCCCTTCTGTAGCTATTGCAATGCGATTCATGGATGTGGCTGGCAGAAGGTAATATCCTCTTAATTACTTTCTTCTGTTCTAGATTAAGGATGTTTTTGGTTATATCCTCAAGAATTGCTGCTGGAAAATCCATGAAATATGTGCAGTGAGTCTTGGATTGCCTCAGACCATATTTTTTCCTTATACTGGTTCTGGTAGTCCCCTCAGAATTTTCCAAAGCCATTCCAGGGTCGGAAAATTGATTCCCTACTAGCAATCAGATCAAATTTCAAATTAGGTAGCTTTGGAGTTGTATTTCCTGACAGATAGTATTCTCTCCGTCCAATTTACCTAACAAAGATGTGTGATATCATTCTGTTAATAATTAATTACTCAAAAGTTTATAATTAGTTACTCAAAGTTTATACATTTCAATAATTCATATTCAATTGACCAATCCAATTTAAATGTAGATGGGATGTTCTCTGTCTATCTAACATTTCAACTAGTATAACTTAATGTATTCTCGGTTTACTACTTATACGATACACAAGCCAAATATCATCTTAAACTTTCTTTCCAGTTAAATAAGGATGGAGGGGAGTTAGCATTTCTTGGGCTCATCAACTAGTTAGCCATATTTTGCGTACAAATTTCCAACTCTTTTATCTATGCTACTAGGATTGGAACTGTTTTCATTTTAGGAGTATGGATTCAAACTTATCATCATCTGGTGTCTGATTAAACAATTCTCGTCTGTCCAGTTTAAGTGAGTTCAACTATTTTAATCATCTAAAATAAAGACCACTGTTGTGATGAATTTCCAACAGTGGGTTCAAAGGTTGAGAGTGGTAAGTGCCAGCGTATCTCCATGACATCCTTATGCCATCTAATAATACATAAATCATCTCTGAGATTAACTGCTCCCAAGGCCTAACGTTCTCGTAATATGTTATCTTTACATTCAAGCATTCTAAACTTACTGGTTTGGTGGCTTCATGTCACCCGTATTTTCTCCTAGTAGATCATTAGTACCTCTGCTATTCAGAAGGGTTCTTTGTTATTTGTCTGCGGCTGTGAACATAGACATTGTTATTTTATATACTTGGTTGTAATAAAGAAATCCAAACTCTTCATCGTTGTATTTTTTTATTGGCGTAAAATGTGTTACTAAACTGATAAATTGCAGGTCGCTGCTGCTGTACACTATCCCTGTTCTCATACTATCGCTCATCTGCCTTGTCATTGGTAATACTGTCAACCTCGGGAGTGTGGCTCATGCAGTCATTTCTACTATTTGCGTGATTCTCTACTTTTGCTTCTTTGTAACGGGCTATGGACCGATCCCAAATATCCTCTGCTCAGAAATTTTTCCCACAAGGGTTCGTGGTTTGTGCATTGCTATCTGTGCTCTCGTCTTCTGGATATGTGATGTCATTGTGACTTACACACTACCTGTGATGCTCAACTCGATTGGCTTAGCTGGAGTATTCGGTATTTATGCTGTTGTATGTGTCATTTCTTGGATTTTCGTCTTCTTGAGGGTTCCCGAAACCAAAGGCATGCCCTTAGAGGTCATTACAGAGTTTTTCGCTGTTGGTGCTAGACAAGCTGCCATCGCGAAGCACGAGTAGCTTAAGGGTTATCTTCTGTTGGACTTTGCTAGTATGTAGTAACTCTTAGAAAATAAAATTTTATTTTCTCTGTAGATCTTCCATTTTACATCCTTCCTGGCACTGGCATTTCTCTATAGTGTATATTCAGAAGTTGTATACCATTTTGAGATGCATGACAATGTCCAAATTAGTATGTCAGCTTTTCTTTTTCCTCCCAAACTGTAAGGAGGTGGTAGGAATCCTGTGGAATTAGTCGAGATGTGCAAAAGCTGGCCTAAACACCACGGTTATTTAAAAAAAAAAAAATGTAAAGAAATACATTTGCTCATCTTGTGACCTGTAAAGTGGGGATTTTGGCCATGATGTGATGAAAATATATTGAGTATAAATCATTAAAATCTGTGTAAAATCCCATTGAACCATTTATTTTGCTAGTGATTATCAAGTTGCAAGTTCCTTTGGGAGATAGCTTGAGGAGTAACAACAACAAAAAACTCTGGAGAGGGTAAGGTGTATGCAGTCCATACCGCGCTATCTCCGAAGAAGTAGAGAGGCTATTTCCGATAGACAGCTTGAGGAGTAGTAAGATTCTATTTATAAACAGGCCAAATTCCTTTGGAGTTGGCCATAATCACTTTTGTTCTCCATTGATTTTCATCTTGATGGTAGATATTTTTTCAAAAATAATTCCTCTTAGGAGTAAAATTCAAACGGTATCACATAAAATACGCAAAACGAGAAGAGGGAGAATGCGGTAGGAAAGGGAAACATGCTCTTATTGCATGCATGTCTCCTGGAACCACTCTTGTCTTCATCCCTGCCATCACTCATACCTTTTACCCATCGAAACTGTTCCTCCTTTTTATCTCATGCTTCTTCCCTTCACATGTCTATCGCGTTTCTCCCCCCGCCCCCCTTTCTACGTTCCCCTTTACCTTTATCGTTAACAAATTAAATCGACTTGCATTCATCTTTGATCGTAACAAAATTCTAACCTCAAGTATAAGGGAAATTAATATTAGGTATATTATAAAGTTGTTATGAAGTGGGATGTCCTCCCTCTAGTTACTACGCTGGACGGTTCCAATTAAAAGGGAATAAGTTAATTAATATACTATATATTTACCACTGAGTTGGAGAAAGATTTATCCAATTATTATTATTATTATTATTATAATAGTATAAAAGGTTAGGACATGGAAAAAAGAGAGAGTGTATTTTATTATATATGTTAATTCTATCCTTCATGAATTGTAACATTTTCATTTGATTATTATTATAGTAATTGCTAATGGGACCCTCCTCATTTTGGTGATCGACCTCACCACAACAACTTGGACAAACAATTAATAGTGTTATTAAGATGAGATTTTCTAGTAGTGTCTTATAATAATCTTTATTTATTCCATAAATTTCCACATCTTCAAGTCATATCTTATTTGCTGCTACCACTTATTATTAAGAAATTTTTTAGAAGCATAGGAGGGTCCGAAAGGGTGAGACATTTTTTTCTTTTCTTTTTTAAGTAATCGTAGTGTATGTGGTGAACTTTCACATGATTCGATTAAATTTACGAGATATCTATGACCTTTCACCATTAACATCTATCAGATAAATCTGTCCATCAAAATTAAAATAGATGAAAAGAATCGCATAATGACTTTTGTGGACTGAGGCACTGTTTGGTAATTGATTCAGCATATTGAAAACGTTAGGGACTATCTAATTTCTATTAATTTTAAAATAACTTTCTCCAGAATTAAGATATTTGTATTGTTATAAATCATTTCATTAAGGATTATCTCACAAAATCACTTAACTTTGAACTTCACTCAGAAAGTCACTCAACTTTAGATGTTTTACTCAGAAAGTCACCCAATTCATTTTATTATTTTTTTTAACTAGTTTTTGCTAATGTGAATTTTTTTTTAATAACAAAATTCTAAAATATTCATTTAATGACCTTCTTATCCTTTATTTCATTCCTCTTTCTTTCATTTGATACCTACATTCAAAGAAAGGGGTATTAACTTGTATTATTATTATAGAAGTACGAAACTTCTAACACCATATGCTAGCAACTTTTTTACAGACATATTAGAGAAAGTTATAATTTAATTATAGTCTTAATATTTAAGATTATAAAATCAACTTCATTTTTAATTATTATATGATTTTAATTTGAATTATGTCAGACGTCCTAATATTAGAAATTAATCCGGTCAAGATATTGTTCTTATATGAACTATGTATGTAAATAATAGTACACTTCTATGTTAATTTTCCTAATATTTAAACTTTTAAAGTCGACTATAAATTTATTTATTAAATCCTCTTTTAATAAATAATAAATATTTTATGTTCTCTTTTATCTATAGTTAAAATGACTATTTTAAAAATATATTGTACTCACTGATATAAATACGCGCACAATGTACGTATTCAACTTCCGGTCCTATAAATTCACGAATTTCAATCCTATTTTTAATATGTACTTGTACATAGGTGTTGAGACCCCAGTTTCAAGTTATGATTTGAAATCAACATTTGTTTATGAAATTTATACTAAATTTCAACATCAATTTTTGTCTTGCATCTCGAGGGTAGAAGATCAGTCGTGTAGGAGTATTGTCTTGCATCTCTAAGGTTTAGACTTGTTGGTGTTCGTCGTTGACTAGCCATAGTATTATGGTCCCTGCTTGTGATACTATCATAGTTTGTTGTTTATTATGTTTCGATTGTCACACTGTTTTTACCCTTTTTTTCATTTGATACCTACATTTACCCTTTCTTTCATTTGATACCTTCATTTCTTGATTTATATATCTCCTCAAAAGATTTAACCTATAGATTAATTAGAGAAAAGACATGTTTTCCCCCCTGAACTTGTCCTCCAAACTCACTTTAGCATTTAAACTTAACTTCCGTTTATTTATCCCCTTAACATCTTTAAAGTGTATTAATTTCACCCTTCGAAACTGAATACCACTCTCACAATGGAGAGTGTGCACACAAGCCGATAAATCAGCACCATGTCACTGCCACGTCGGAGCCACGCAAGAAAAGTATTTTTTAAAAATAATTTCATATATATATATTAAAAAATATTTTTTTCACATACATTCCCACCCGCCCCTCCACCCTCACCCATCCCGCCGTCATCTGTCATCTTCAACATTGTCCATGTATGGGTTCTTCATTTTTTGGTCTCAAATTTCAACATAAACTAGCTAAATTCATACCAATCAAACTCAAATTTCAACTATAACTTCACAACATCATTAGAAAATCTCAATAATCAATTTGGAATCAACCATGAATTCAATAAACTCATTTTTTTTTGTCTTCAAACTTTTTTAAAGGTTCAATAATGGTGGATACAAAATTAAACTAGTAAAATTCATACCAATCAAACTCAAATTTCAGATACAACTTTACAACATCATCAGAAAACTTCAATAATTAATTTCGACATCAATCTCATCTTGAATTCGCCGAACTCATTTTTTTTTTGTCTTCAAGCTTTTCAAGCTTCAACAATGACGGATAAAAAATTAAACAAGCAAAATTCATACCAATCAAACTCAAAATTCAAGTACAACTTCACATCATCATCGGAAAACCCCAATAATCAATTTGATCATCAATCATGAATTTGACACTCGTTTTTTTTTGTCTTCAAGCTTTTTCAAGGTTCAATAATGGTGGATACAAAAGGCAATCTCATAAATCCAACAACAGATTTCTTGAAAATTCACATAAATAATTTAGTTCAACAATCATGTATTGAAAGTGTATATATATATATAAAATTAAAAAAAGTGGGATCATATCAGTTTTTTAATAGAAAACGGGCTTTTTTTTTCTTTTTCTTTTTTATTTTAAAAATGCACGTCAGCTTGAGGGGTGAAATTAATACGCTTTAAAGATGTTACGGGGGTAAATAAATGAAAGTTAAGTTTAAGTGCTAAAGTGAGTTTGGAGGACAAGTTCAGGGGGGAAAACATGTCTTTTCTCAATTAATTAAATAGTTCCAACAACAACAACATCATTAGAAACTCTTGAAAACTCTACAGCTAATTCAGTAGCAGACAAAAAAACTTCTCCAAGTGAAGTAGTAACAGTACTGTAGGTATTTAAATATCCACATAAATATTATTGATCTTAGAACGATCCACTGAACATCTTTATATGCTCCGCAATATGTTACATATACATAATTTTTGTTTCCTTCTCTAATTATGTGTACTTCATAACGACCTTCGAAGCTTAGAATCATAAACATGCATGCAATCATAATTATTAGAATGGGATGAATTCATGTGGAGTGCTACCTTTCCTGCACCATATACAAGAATTTTATTATTATTATTTTCAAAACCTACTTAAATAATACTTATGGAGTCGTTTGATAAAGAAAGAAACAGGAATGAAAGAAAGGTTAAAAAGGTCATTAAATGAATATTTTATATTTTTTGAACTTTTGTTATTAAAAAAAAATTCACATAAGCAAAAATTAGTTAAAAAAATAATAAAATGGGTTGGGAGACTTTCTGAGTAAAACATCTAAAGTTGAGTGATTTTCTGAGTAAAGTTCAAAGATAAGTGACTTTCTGGGATAAAAGTTCAACGTTAAGTGACCGTTTAGGTTATTAACTCATAAAGTGACATGTAAATTGACTCACAAGTCACAACTTATTCACATTTTATTTAGAGAAAGAATCTTTTACTTTGAAAAATTAGTTAAATATATTCTTCGTCATAGTTTAGGATCAAATTTATCTCTGTTTTCATAATTTGGAATCAAATTTACTCTCTTTTTTTTTAAAAAAATTCACATGTTCCCTTCAACAAGTTTAAATCAACTTCAAATGTCCCTTTTTAAAAAAGAAACATACATCCTAATCTAACTTATCTTATCGGATCTGATACATTCTTTGCTTTCCAGCACTGACCTCTCTGGTCGAATGTTAGAGTCGGCTCTACTTCAACTAGTAGTCTTTAAATCGAAAATCGCTTTCGAAATGTTGACCTACTTCTACACCGGATATATCGTATAACCCCTTTAGAGGAAAGCACTTTTGGGGGCTGACGGTACTCCTTTGAATGGTTTAACGCGATTAGCAAATCACGTCGTTGCAGAAATTTAACCAACAAAAGTGAGGGAAGGATATATTTGTTTGCATTTTTTTTGTGGGTCTGGTCGAGTCGAAGTATTAGATTAGAGCGTTTTATTTTTTTAAACAATAAAACGTTTAACATTGATTTGAGCTTTTCTATTAAAGAAATGGTACCGGTAAAAAGTAGACTAAATTTGACCCAAAATGTCATACCTAGTGTGTTAATTTTATGCAAATCCACTTAAAAGCTATCAAGCATAGTACTATTAGCTATGCTTAATTTAATACATGAATGACTCTCTTCTTAATCAGAGGCTAAACAATCCTTAAATGTTGCTCTGCTCCTTATTTTATTAGGCAACATGTTACAGAAATATTTAATTAATGGCCAAATCCATCGATAGGACCTCAAACTTATCCCGAAAATTCACTTAGACCCCTCAATTAAGGTATGTACCTATTAGGCCCCTAAACTCCCCCAATTTTGTTCCAATTAGACCTTTTTTGCCCAATCAGCTAAAATCTCAAGTGTGTGTAATACACACGCGATGATGTGGCAAAAAAGGCTAATTAAAAACTGACACGTGGCATTGTGGGTCCAATAATTATTAAAAATTAATTATAATTTTTTTTTAAAAAAAAAAAAAAAAATATTCTTTCAACTCCCCCCCCCCAATCACCAGTCCCCTTCACCCCCCCTCCCCACGCCACCCCTTCTATTCTCTTCTCCATTATTTACAATGATGAACTTTAAAAAGAAACAAAAAAAAAACACACACACTGGTTCACCCATTTCCCCCCTCTTTTCATTCTTCTTCTCCATTGTTCTGCAAGAAGGAAGCAGAACTTAAAAAAAAATAAAAAATCTTATAAGAGATAATGCATCCACTCAGCAGGAATGAAAGAAGGAGGACAAGTACATCTGAGAACATCAACTTTACTGCAACATGAAAATAGTAAATGGGAATTTGATATCAATCAACCACCTCAATCCCTTTTAATATAAATGCACAATTAATTTTAACATAACCTGTGTGGTTTGGATATGTTCATTACTGTGTCATCCTCATGATCCATAAGAATTCAAGATCCATCTTCTTGTTGAACCATTCCTTTATTCTTCTCGATCCATCACGACACTGGTACACCATATTCATCCTTCAACACATCGGTTACTTTATTCACAAGAGCAATATCCCGATTTATCTCCAGTATTTCGAACAATCTTGAAATTTTGAAGTTAATTTTTTGGCGAGTCTTGCCGGAAAATGCATTCGAAAATGGCTAAAAAAGATGATGATTGAGGTCGTGGTTTGCAAAGAAAGACGATGATGATGAAGGGTTGTGAAGAAGATGATGAATGGGGGGCGGGGGTTGTGAAGAAGACGATGAAGGGGAGGGGGCAGTGAAGAAGACGATGAAAGGGGGTGGGGTGCTTTTTTTATTAAGAAATTATAATA
Source organism: Capsicum pubescens (assembly GCA_030864215.1). Classification (NCBI taxonomy): domain Eukaryota; kingdom Viridiplantae; phylum Streptophyta; class Magnoliopsida; order Solanales; family Solanaceae; genus Capsicum; species Capsicum pubescens. Next base: position 1,439,687 of record CM061541.1, read on the forward strand.
ATTAAAAATAATATTAATAAAATAATTTAATTATAAGTTTTTTAATTAAAATAAAAATAAAATATTATTTAATCCACTGTTCACGCGCTCAAGGAGAGTGCATCACACTCTCCTTGTCAAATCAGCATTTTATGTCTGATAGGTATCAATTTTAGTACTTGAGGGGTCTGATAGATATGAGTCTTAGTTGAGGGATTTAAGTGAATTTTCAGGATAAATTTGAAATCCTATCGATGGATTTGACGTTAATTAATTAGTGGAATAACAATATTGTGTAGGTACATTGAAGTGCACAAATATTCTTCAAAAGCATCGCTTCTTTGATTAAGTATTAAATACACTCACGGGTGTAAAAAACGGAAAGGTGATTGACGGCCGCACACACACACGCCTTATTTTCTGTTCATATAAACTGAAATAACACATCACTTGAATCTAAACATAAAATTTAAAAGTTGTGATAATTTTTTTGAATTAAATACAAATTCACATTAATCCAAACAGTAATACAACACTAATCCAAACAGTAGTTTTCACTTTTCTGTAATCCTAATTGCTGATACAGTAGAGCTGGAAGGATATACACGTTAAACATACATAGATTACACTTAACAGTACTTAATTAACATATACACACAGCCTAATCTAGTAATTAATACCTAAGAAATTTACGGTAGAAATGCATTTACATGATAATTTCTCGGTAATCGGCTTTCCGTCTCAGCTCCGGTCGCCACCGCAGATGACGAGCTAGCTACCGGCAACTCACCGCACTTATGACATCTCGTAACGACCAAAATGGACCGGCAAGAAGGACAGGAAGAGTGCGAACCTAACCAAGTATCAATACATCCAACATGAAATCCATGTCCACACTGCGGCAACACACGAATTTCCTCTCCGACTGCAAATTCCGCTAAGCAAATTGCACATTCAGAGAATTTATCAGCGTGTTCAGCTCCGTAATTGAACTTCGGAAGAGTCTTGAGTACCTTCTTCTTCAAACCTTTATTCGCCGGAGCTGATGAAAACGCTGAATTTCCGGCAATACTTCCGGAGATCCGACGGATCCAGTTGCAGCGAGCAACAGCAACAAGGCCGAGAACGCAAATGAGTGCACAGAGAAGCGCCGCCAGGACGACGACGAAGTCGGAGTCCACACGGCGCGTAGTTGAATCCCCCGCCGGAGACGGTGTACTTGACGGCTTAAGGTGGCCGCCGGCGTTGTGTAAAGGATCATCACTACTCATATTGAAAATAGAGAGAGAAAAAAAAAGCTTCAAACTAAATAAGTAAGAAGTATTTAATTTTTGAAGAATTGAGCTGTTTTTATAGGTATATATAAAGGGGTGAGAAAACTGATTAACCAACTAATCTTTTTTTTTAATACATGCTTATCTTATTTTTTTGGGATAATAAACAAAGAAAAAGGATGGAGTCAAATTCGCACTTCTTCTGTGGACTCTAGTCGTTTTAATTTTTTAATAGGAAGAAAAAATCATTATATCAGAAGCTGAAAAAAGGGAAACAAGAAAGAGATTATGAAAGGAAAAATTACACTATTATTAACAAAATGAAAAATTTAGATAGTAAATTAATTGAGCTATTGAGATTTAAATCCTATTAAGTAAGGTGGTAAAGATAGAATTGCAAAACAAATTTGGAAGGTTTTTCTTAATTTAGAATTTAGCTATAAATTAAAATTAAAAAGATGATTTTGAAATTTCTCTTTAAATAATTCTCATGATCTTTCGAACAAGTGACTACATATCTTCATATATATATTATAAATATTTGAAAACTTTCTATTTATAAATCTTAAGTTACGATTATATATTGTAATTGAGTTATCAAATAATATATTTCTATTTCTGGTTTGTATCTTTTTATGTGATTATTTTAGCAAGGCGACTTCGAAGATTAAAAATAATCATATTTGTTGGAAAGCTTAAACATCACTATATTAAGGAATGAAACGAGAAGAACGCCTGCGATGATTAGGTCATCATATCTGACAAATGCACCGACTCGAAGGTGTAACGCTTTGCTGATGGAAGATGTTAAAAAGAGGAGTCACATACATCTAAAATCATACGAAAGAAGAGTGTCTCCAAACATTTAGTAATTTTTTATTATTATTATTACGTTGAAGTTGAAGTGTGTCATAGCAAATTTGATCATAGTTTAAGAAGGTACTAGATATTTTACTTTGTTATATATATAAAAATATATATAGTGAACTTCAACTTATTTGAATTGAAGCCTAGCCAAGAGTTCCATTTCTTAATTAGTACTTCATACCATACACCTAACTTTTTCACCTAATTCAATACTATCATACATGGAATCATAACTTTAGAATTTATTCACTCCAAAAGCAATTATTTTTTTTACAAAAAGACATGATTGTTGATAAAAGAACCAAATGAAAGTGAGCTAGAAGCAGTAGTACAAAAAGTCTAGCTAGGCTAGTTCCAAATAATTTCAAAAGGCAATATATATATATATATATATACCTCTCTTCCCTCTTTTAGGATTTTCCTTAACCAAATTAGCTAATCTCTTCTTGTGTGCCAAATTCTAAGTGAACCATATAATAAAGTTGTACTACCAATTCAACTTATGATGGAGTTTGTTGATTTGTAGCCATCACATCTTAATTCCCTTCTTTTGTTTTGTTGGGTAGATAAAGATTAAAAGAGCATCAATTAGTTGTTAGATTAATAGTAATGACTTTATACTACTACTACTACTAGATTGCATGTCACATGCAAATTTGGGGTGTGATACTTGTTGATGTTGACATAATTAATAACAAGAGCTTAACAAAATAAAATTCTTTCATTCTAGTCAGTAAGATGGATCTTAAACTAAGAAATAGACCCTATAAGATAAAAAAGGCTATTCTGAGCGGGGTCATTGATATTCCTGGTATAGTAGATGTGATCATGCATATATAGGCAATCGTATTCAATTTGATGAATTGTTTGATCTTAAAGAGAATCTTCTATGATTTCGCGCGTGAGGGGTCATTTCTTGGTTTCATTCCGTCATTAATAATTTGATTGTTTTTAGATAATAGTAAATAGAAACAACATTGACAAGGAATCTTATTAAAACGAAGAAATATAGACCTGCCTACCATCCACACCAAAATAAATAGAGTTTTCTCAAAAAATAAAAAATAAAATTCCTGCGAATGAGAGACACACGGCTAAAGAGTTACCAAGAAATTCTTAAAAAGATATAAGGTCAATCATAATAGACAAATGGAAAACGTTCAAACTTATCCTTAAATAACTACGTAAAATATCTTAATCTGGCCGTTCAATATTATTCTTTAAGGTCATTTATATCTTTGCCGTTCGCAAATCATCTCATATTTTCTCTTGCCAACGTGTGAATTAGACATTGCAAAATACTTAGAGAAAAATGTACAATTTTTTTTTTTTGTTTGTTAATTCTACTTTTGACTATAATCTGAAATCACTTTTGTTACGACACTGATGGATCATATAAAAAGCAATTGTCATAACAAATTAATAATGTTACTACTTAAGAAAGCAATCCTGTATTTTAACAACTTAGCAAATTTTACTACATATGGAATAGTATTAAGAATGTCCCCATCCCCCTTTTTAGGAAAATCTTGCCAAACATTTCTAATACTACATATATCTACCCTCTAATTATTGCAGTAATTTTAAACGTACAATAAACTTCTTTTCTCATTCTACCAATAGTCTATCTTATTTTCAAGATTACAAACATCACATATTAAGATAATTGATCTGTAAATATCCATTGAATAACTTGATATATAGTGTAAAAAATTCTCTACACAAACTTTATTACTGTTGATGAATCGTGGGTCAATCAACGGTCATGGTCAGCTCCAAATTGTTTGTTATTAGTCAACTATCTTCCACCACTTTGCTATAAAATATAAGAAAGTAATAAAAGGAGTATTCAATTACGGTTTACCAATCAGGGTTATAGTGCATTCTTAATCGGAGGTCTCATGTTGGAGGGCGCTATCCTACGTAAATGAACCGTGGGTCAATGCGGATATCGAACTTGATAAAAGCAAAGAGAGTTGTTGCCTAGAATAGGTAGTGGATGGGAGTAGAAGGTGAGTGTGAATCGGTCACCAAAGCAAGCACTTTGTCTTATGCTCATGACAAGCTGGCTCTTTCTTATAGGTTGGTTTATTATTTAAAGGATAACTCCCAATGAGAGCACGTTTCCTCTCTTCTTTTTTCGCTAATCTTTTATCTTATCTTACACATTTTGCCTCTCTCTTCTACATTTCTTTTTATGAGAAATTTCCTCTAACCTTCCATCCACACTCTGACTTCAGTTAAGTATGACCCTACCTCTTAAACTTTTGTCCTAAATATGGATTTAAATTCACAACTAACTTCACACATTACGTATTGCGTTGCGCTGCGCTCCGTCGTGACCTAGACTATTTCATCTGTGACTTATCCAACTAGCACATATATCGGATAGCTCTATCTATCTAATAAGGTTTAGGCAAACAGAGACATCACTTTGACGTTTTTCTTTTTCCTTTTTTGTTTAAGTCTCTTAATGAGATTTGAACATTGGTGTCTCATAATTTTGGCTCACTTCATTGACAGTGAAGGTACACGTTGGAGATGGGGTCATTGTGCCTAACTTGGGTTTGAAAGTTGATGACTTTGAACAAATTATACACACATTTGACACGAAACTGCTGTAAAGTTAGTTCCATGCAGTCGTAGACGCTACCACTTTAATGCAGGTCCGCGGACTTTACTTTACTCAGAGGCGGATTCAAGATTTAAGTCAATAGGTCTGAAGGTAGTACTGCTGCGCGACTACTCTTTCGTCGTGACGAATCCACATTTGTTTTCACATTGCCCTTTACTCATATGAAGGGTTAAGACATTTCACAGTAGATGATGTAGCAATAAAAGGACACCACAAAGACATTTTGCATGCAATAAACTAGTGTATTCAAGTACTTTTTAAGTGGACATCCACAAGATTGGAATAGACAGACACATTTGACATACTCCCAGCTCAAAATTCATTGGATTGTTTTTTCAAGATTATAAAACTTATGTCATATGCACAACAAATCCAACTGAGGATCTGTGTTAGTACTCACTCACCTGCATAAAATAACAAACCTACTCCAACCACAAAATAAACTAACGAAATTACACTACATAAGCCTACAGTAAAAAGAAAGCAAAAGATCATGTTTCACACTGCAACGGCAATATAAGGATCATACTTGCAAGCTGTTTGAAACGATTTCTATATGTGGAATCTGATAAATGTCGCTGGTAGATCTTGAGTTAACAAAAGACAATACGATGTTTAATGATACCACGATTAACTTACTATCAAATTGCAATTCGATGTACAGTTAAATAAGACTTAGGTTGAATACAAGAGAATGAGGAGGGGGGTGTCTTATCTTTGAAAGCCAATTCGGAATATCATGCTGGAGCGATTAACTAGAGACAATGTGTAACAAAAACACAGATGATGGTTTTTCTTTTTTCTTGCAATTATAATCCACTCTCGCGTCCATCAGTAATCTCATAAATCATATCTTACTTTCCACTTGCCATTGCTGTTTACATTGAGAGTCCAGTTGTTTTCTCTAATCTGAAAGTAAGGAACCTGGGGAAAAAAGAGAGAGAACAAAACAGTACTTCAACGTGCAGGGTAAAGATGTTATCGAGTATATACTATATGCAATGGACTTGAAAAAAAATGATTGTCAGATGAATCAGACCAACGAAATAGCAAGAGAGGGGAAAATATATGAAAAACAATGAAGATTAGACCATACCACCAAAATGGAAATGGCTTGTCAAAACACAGCAGGAGAAGGTCCTTACTTCGTTAAAGCTTCCGCAATTATCAGCAGAAGAATGTTGGACAATTTTAAGCAACTTAATTTTGTTGTTTGCTGGGTAATAAAAATGATATTAAGTTTCAGTCATTACAGTGGGGTTTTAGATTTCTTCATATTAGCTCTATAACACAACGGGAAAACTTGTGCACGCAACACAGCCAAAGTGCAGCCCCTACTCTCTAGCATCAGAACTATATTTTTTTCTTTGAAAAAGAAGCAGAGTATCAAAAGTCTACACACTATATTATACTGAGTATCCATTTATGAGATTTGAAGGTACAAGACGATGTCGTGCATTTATGAATGAGAACTAGAGAAGCTCAAGTGACCATTTTCACAAGCCTAAACTCCACTTTTGTTTCAACAGTTATTGATTGGTGGAAGGTGGCAGATAGAGATGGAGAATATGCTACTTGCAGATCAGGAAAATGATTTACCTTTTCAATGACTTCATATCCAACCTTGAGCCTCACATCTTGATCTTTTTTCACATCCATGACGTTCCAAGTAAATTCAGCAGCACCACTTGTTCTTTTCTGGAAGTTTTCAAGTAAGCAAAGTATCAAGGTCTTTGTAAGACTATTATTTCAAAACCAAAGATTTAAGCAACATGTCAAATGCCAATATATATCAGAATATCGATTAACTGCACCACAATCATGACTTAGTTAGGTTTATCTATACAGATCCTCTATATCTATGTCGCTCTATATATTCTAGCCAATTTCGTCCCAATATGCTCAGTCAAAAGGAATAGATATACAACACTCCTTGATGCCAAAATTTGATTAGAATTTTGATCTTCAAGCCAACTTAAGCACATCCCTTCAGATTGAAGTACATAAAACTTCATAACTATGAACGTGCCCTAAATGACAATGGAATTACTAATTCAAACCTTTTTTTCTAATAAAGGGGGATTATTCATTCACGGATTTAACTCAAAACGAAATTCCTTTAATTTGGTATTTGGGCTAGCCTATTGTAGATAACTAGATATATCCTAATCCTTGCTCCAAAAGAATCAACATCATTTTTTAAACATCAACGGTTTCACTCATGTGTAGACCTTAAAATTTTTGAATAATTACCAACCTCTAGAAGTTTTTCGTCCACATCGTACTTGCCCTTGATATGAAAGTTCACTGAATTATCTGCTGTCACTGGAAATGCCTTTTTACCACGAACATTATACCAGAGCTTTTGACGCCTAAAATACTGCACTCCAACAGCAAGGCTGGCAAATTGCTACAAATTCAACAGCATGTCAATTTCCTGAGCTACTGAAACAAAATTTTCATTTACACCGGCTAATTCAAGCTGAATGTCATAATATGCTTATTGAGAGTTGGCCAATTAGGTATTGAACTCAAAAGATTTCCTTTATTCTTTTTTCGAGCTTAATCTTTGACAAGCCAAAAGATTTCATTTATGCTACCGACAATAAATTTTACATAATTAGAAAGAAAAAACAAAAATAAGAAGGACGAAAAGTTATAGCTTAAGAATAATTAAAAACATCGGGGAACACATTATGAAGGTTGACTCTTAAAGGGAAAATAAAAACATTCAATTTGAACTGGGCGAAATATTTTTCATTTACTACCATCTGTTCTTTCCTTTCCCCTGTTCTTGGGGTGACGGGAATGGCGGTTAGTTTGATCGAATTAGCCACAATGACGTTCATTTAGGCTTGTGCTAGAGCAGAACTTGTCTGCTCGCTACAAAGAATTACATGTTTATACTGCATTTACACCAGTTTTCGAGGTAAGAAATAAGAAAAACATGAGATGATTTCATGAAACAACGCTTCATTTTAATGTATGAGATGAAACCTGGTTTATTCAGAATGCTTTCTCTGGTGTCAAGCATGTAAGATAGTGGATGTCAAATCAGCTCCGTGAAGAACTTGACATGCTATGTTACTGAGGTACACGAATAGATAGAATGCTAATAACTTGGCCCTAATTATTTGTTAGATCAGTCTATACATGCTTAGTTAGACTACTTGGAGTGCTCGAATCTAAAAATGAACCTACATATACAAGCAACAAATTGTTGTAGAAAGGGCAGGAACATACATCAGGAAAGTATTGCCTTATCATAGCACTGAGATAAGTTGGAGCTCCAATTTTGGTGTCTAGTTCTGCATGACCCTGCCAATGAATGGAAATCAACATGATAAAGGCCAATAGGAAGCTCAAAAGGCTTATAACCAGAGCTGGATCAGTAAAGCAACCAAAACAGCTCAAAATTACACATCAAGTTCTCTCCACTTGGTTTTATCTCACATCCAGGGAGGAATCCGCATATCTAAATATGTAGAAGAGTTGCAGCAAAATCAGTTTACCTTATACGAAGAGATAAAAATGTATAATCACCACCCTTTTTCCTTAAAAGAACACATACAATTTATTATTAATCACAAGCTAGCTGGGTATGATTATATATGCCTTCTGCTCTACTTGAGCCCATTATTCAATGCCAATATACCCAGAAGTGGACAATGTTTGGAGATAATGATCAGCAAACCAACTGTACACTTGTATGAGAGTATGTGATTTCTATAACTTGGTACAGAAAATGAAGAGAAGCTGAACTGACTTCAAAAGCAGAATCCCGACTCCTCGTTATATACTGTTTCAAGCACTTAAACTGATCAGCCAGGCAAAAAGAAGGCATCTTTGACTACTAACTACTACCACCTAGAAAACCTCCTTGCATTTTTAATAAGTACTCCCTCCGTCCCAAATTTCCTAATTTGATTTCCCATTTTACTTGTCTTTTTTCATTAATCAAGAAGAGACAAAAAAAAATTTCATGTTTTACCCTTTGCATTAATTACTTTTTCTTCAAATTAAAATGTAAACATCATTTAATAGGGGTACTATGGTAAACTAGTCATGTTATTAATTATTTTTCTTAATCAATGTGCCATCTCAATTTGGGACGGGTAATTTGGGACGGAGGGAGTACTTCCTCTGTTTCAATTTGTTTGTCATACTTCCGTTTTAGTATGTTTCAAAAAGAATGTCTCTTTCCTTTTATGGCAACACTTCAATTCGAACTTTCCACATGACATGTTTAACACAACATTAAACGATATTTTGGTATATTCGATATATATTTAGTCTAAGAACACAAGATTCATAAGTGTTATTTACTTTCTTAAGCCGTGTCAAGTCAAAATCAGACAAACAAAATTAAAACAGTGGAAGTAATTAGTACGATAGGAGAAAATTGGATTTCTGCAGAAGCAAGACTCTATCGCGCAAAAACTTCAAGAATGACAACTCAATGATGCTCAAAACTCAGTCTTCTGACATGGATAAATAGTTCAACTAAATCAGCCAGGCATCACGAACTAGCAGAAAGCATACCCAAAAAAACCCGCATGACATTTCCACTAAATGTTTCGGATGAGGGGGGAATAATTGAGGTTGTGAAGGGGAAACAAGAATTTATCAAGCAAAAGATTCAAGAAGAGCAACTTACTAATGCTCAAAACTGAGTCTTTTGACATGAGTAAATTCTTAAAACTCATTCTCCTCACAATTCATATTAAGAGCAACTTACCAATCCTCAAAACTGAGTCTTTTGACATGGGTAGATTCTTAAAACTCAGTCTCCTCACAAAATTCCATAGAAAGAGCAACTTACTAATGCTCAAAATGGAGTCTTTTGACATGGGTAAATTCTTAAAACTCAATCTTGTCACAATATCTCATGGAGAAAACAACTTACTAATGATGCTCAAAACTGAGTCTTTTGACATGGGTAAATGCTTAAAACTCAATCTTCCCACAATATCTCATGGAAAAAACAACTTACTAATGCTCAAAACTGAGTCTTTTGACATGGGTAAATTCTTAAAACTCAATCTCCCCACAAAATTTCATTGGAAAAACAACTTACTAATGCTCAAAACTGAGTCTTTTGACATGGGTAAATGCTTAAAACTCAATCTTCCCACAAGATTTCATGGAAAGAGCAACTTATTTTAATGCTCAAAACTGAGTCTTGTCACAAGATTTCATGGAAAGAGCGACTTACTAATTTTCAAGACTGAGTCTTTTGACAAAGGGTAAATGCTTCTTGTCACAAAATTGAAAGGAATAGGAAAAGGTAAATACCTGCAAGTGTGTGAAAGTGGTGAGGGGGAATTTCTCCTTGGCATGAATGACCAGACTCTTGGAATCCACTCCATAGCGAAGTGAGGTCTCCATTTTCTGCACAAGAATCCCCCACCCTTAACCCCCCAACAGGCTAAACCCTAGATAACTGTGTATATGTATGCAAGTGTGTGTTGCTTCAGCCTGCAGGAACGGATAACCAGCTGCACCACTCTATTATTAAACACACCGATAAGTTTCTAACTTTTTTGCCTCGCACTCTTTTTGTTTTTTACTTACTAGTGCCATACCAAGGTTCCCTTGTTCACTTGGTACATAGAGTTTTTATACATTAGAATATACTGAACATATGTTATTTAGTAATAGCATCTACGGATTTATTATTTAATTTAAATACTGACCTAGTGATAAGTATTTACCACGTTTGTTTCCAGTAAACTTGACAAAATTTTGAATATTATTATCTACTATAATGAAACATCATTGGAAATAAGTTTTTCAATTATTGTAAATCTCAAAAGTTACAAAATAAGCGTATATCTGACTTGAGCTTTGATATAACGCTCGGTATAGTTGCACACCCTTTGATCTTACCATTAGGCCTCAGAGTTCAATACTGTTACCTTAATTTTGAACGTTGAAACCAGATGCCAAATGAATATATTTATCTTAAAACCTTTCATAAGCTCCGTTCCTTAGAGAGAGAGAAAAAGGGTTTTAAATTAAAAGTAAAACTACTATCATTACCAGAAGTTTGATATTATAACATTCATTCAGCTTACTACTACTAAGATTCTACCAAAAGAACTAGAAATTTGGCAACCTTTGGGTTAACTACTCAACGTAAATATGAAAAACAGTTGTCTACAGCACTCATTTGATAGTCAAACAAGAAGCTTCGGCAGCGGGACAAGGCCAAAATGCTACAACTACAAAGTAATTCAGGTTCTCAACATGTAGCTGCATCGACTCAAATCTCAAATTGAACCCTAAGTCTTCTTGTTCACCTCACAACAAAAATTCGACCCTACATTGACTACAAGAACCATTATATTGGTTTGATCGATCAAAGTTGCCTGCACTGAAATTATATCTCATCAATTGTTTCCAGAAGATCATCAACTTCCCGTCTCAAGGCTGTAATTCTTTGCTGGATTGGTGCAATACGGTTCTCAATATCCCGACCACCAGACTTCTTTTCATAACTATCTGTAACTGTGGTGTGTTTCACTATCAGTTTCTCTTGCAGCTCTTTCTCCTTTGCAACCAGCTCTTCAACCTTTCATAAAACAGCCGGAGAGTTTTAGTACCAATGGATTAAGAGCCACAAAGTTGTCATCATAAAATGAAACAATTCAAACTTGAAGTTTACAATGATAATGAGATCATTAGACGGAATGGGTTACGAGTGCTTCAATTTAGGTCATTTTTATCAAGATAACCATCCGCAAGAACAGAATAGATAGACACGAACCTTGGAATATAATGAAGCAGACAGTGTAGAAGACTGCAAAAATGACAGTAAAGGCTTCAAATCCTTTGAAAGCTCCTTCAACATATTATCAGCTGATTTACGAGCAGCTTTGCATGCTTGCACATCACCAGTCCTTGATAGATCTCGTAATGAAGCTTCAAGTTTATCGTGAATACCCAAACAACGGTTTATTATGCTCTGGATCTGCTGAAGAGCAGTCTGCACCTGAAAATACTGAAAGAAAATTTTTTAAATAACTTTCTGAACAATTGACACAAAAAGTAGTAATACCACTGGCTTACCTCATCCCACTGCAGTTTTGCGAGATAAGAAGGAGAGGACTTCGAAATTGTCAAGTCCGCATGCATGTATATGATACACGCAACGAATAAGAAGAAAAATCCAGAAATTAACATCATTGGTTCCCTAAGCAGTGAAAGGTTGCTGAACCTGTAATAGACCTGTCACCAAAGCTTCATCTGTCAGTATCTATGTAAAACACAAGCCAAAACAGAGAAAATGATGTCCAGGCCATACAGAGAACGTTGTACCGACAAGATGCAAGGCTTATTTTACGTAACTTTTAACTTATACTGGTGCTCTCCGACATGTTACATCATTGTGAGTAGCAATATGCCTATCAAAATTATAGGTCACATATCATTGTTGATATTAGGGAAATGATCCAACTGGTCTTGTCTTAAGCTCTGAATTCAAAGAGATAAGTTGCAATACGAGTCTAACAATTTGGGTCTGTCACAAAGCAGTGAAGCACATCTATAAGTGGTTCTTATTTAAAACTTGCAGCATTCTTTCTTCAGGAAAATGAAAATATTTGTCCTAAATAACTTGATCCAGTACAAATATGCACAGGGTAGCATGTGAATAAACCATAGGCAAGCAAACATATGTTGAAATACTTGTTTTGACTGGAAACAACACACCATTTAAAGCCTACAGTTTGATATGTTAAATGTCCATTTCATAGTCTGTACCCATTGTAATTAGTGTGTTGTTGTATAATAGACCAACAGTCAAGATTTCGCCCGTCAGTAAAATCACCACTGTAATTTTCTTTTTGTGAAGAATCACCACTGTAATTTTCTTTCTAGTCTCTTCTTCTTACCTTTTCTCCCCGGGATTTTTCTTTTCTTCTTTTTTTTTTTTTGGTTGGGGGGATCCTCCTTCTTTAGTACCGAACTCTTTACTCTCTCGTTCAACTAGAAAGTTGAATTTTAGATCCAAAAGGCTTCTCCGGATGATCTAGTTCAGGCTTTCTCAAGTTCCACAGTTCAACCTTTCAGATTGAACCAAGTCTAATCCTAATATTGAGGCTCTGGCGAAACTGAACTATTCTACCTATACCCGGTTAACTCATGCCCAAAATGGGCTTGGCTTATCTAGGCTCATATGAATGCTTCTCACATACAGTTTTTTCATCAGCATTGTAGGTGGACTTATATACCTGAAAATATTGATTATGCTCAGGCACAGCATTGGTCTTTTCTAGAACAACAACTGGTCTGCCAATCATATCCAAATGGGAAAATCTCGTCTGCAAATAAAACATAAAAAGTAATAGAAAGTTAGAGGAACAAAGGTTATCATACAGAGGAACTTCAGAGGAGACGACTAAGATTTAATCATACCTCTCTTGACTCTTTGACAGGAAAAGGGACCGAGACAGAAATATCTTTTGAACCTTCTGGAAGAATAACCTACTCTCCACAAAACAATTCCATAGTTATCTTGAAGAATTTTTCAAGAAAAAAAAAATTTAAGGCATTTTCATGCAATTTGCAGATATCAAACATAAAGAACGACCCAAACAATTCCATACAATCAGACTATAACATAAGCCCTCTGTTGCACAAACTATATCATAATCTTGTAAAGACATCATATTTTAGATTCTTGTGATGACGCTAACTAACAACATGAAAGATATGGAACTAAAGCGTTTATTCAGATATTAGAGAACTATTACCTTCACAACAAGGTTTTCAACTACCACCTCATCCATTGGGCAACCAAAAGATATATTTAAGAAACGTTTTCCCTCTGCATGGAACAAATAGTCCTTGAGGGGCAGCCCATAGCCGATGGTAAAAGTAGTTTTCCAGCCACCAAACATCGGATACCTAGGTTCAATTTCTAGCAATGTCTGAAAACAGAGAGCATAGTGTTAAGCTAGAAAGAAGCCATGTGAAAACTTCCGAAAGTAAGTTTTCTAACCTTTGACGAGTCACCCCATATATTGGATGTAGATATATTGCCAATTTCATCTCTGTAATAAATGGAATGGGCTCTTGGAGGCAATTTGGCAACAAGATGTCTAAATGACGATGCACCTCGAAGATGTGGCCGGGCCTGGTACTCTAGCCTGTGATGTTAAAAGTGGGAAATTTCCTGGTCACATATTACCAGCTTAATAATTCTTGAACTTAATCAGAAAATATGATAGTACCTTGAAAACTCCCCAATGCTTCTAGCACCAGCATTGACAAGGTTGTAATGCTCTGTGATCTGAACATTTCCCCAATGAGAAATTTCTATCTCTCGCACCAACTCCTGGGCAACTGCGAATGGCTTATTGCTCACAAAGTGTACGGCTATCTGAGCGAATGAGAAAGGAGGACGGTTCTCATAAGGTCCATATTTAATTTCTGAACCAGAATATTTGGTGTTCTCTAACTTAGTATATGATTCAACTTTTGGTTCGGGTAATTTTACACTGAGTGTTTGGACATTAACCGCATAAGGAGAAAGATAGTAGGCACTCTCCTGGAACACAAGAAGCTGGATGTCAGCTTGAGTAATTTTCTCAGGAAATGGCTGTAGTGCATGAGTAAATGCAGTCCTGACTTCCAAATGCAGGCTCTGGCCCTTTGCCAGCTTCTTCGGTAAGGAGACAGAGTACCAAGTCAATGATGGTGGCATGCCTTCAGGTTTAACAACTTTAATAGGTAGGCTACTGGAAGAAGTTTTAGTTTTCCCTTTCCCTTCACTTGTTGTTGCCACTAAAAATGCTAAATCTTTTGCATGGTCATCTCCAAATGGTAACAAAACCTCCGAAATTGGATCATTATCAGGATTCTCTATCTGACAAACAAATAAGAAACAATACGAGCATCACTAGTAGCACTTAGTCCATTAGACTTTCCAAATTCCCACATACATTAACTGCTGCCCGATTAAAGTAAACAGACCATTAAATCCGTTATCTGTAGTTCGGAATATTCAACAAAGTTGTCCAGAATCTCAAAAAACACAAACAATAACCACTCACCTTCAAAGTTGTAGTCACACGCATTACTTGAGAGGTTAGGTCAATCTGCAATACAAGATACACGACAACCAGAAGTGAGCACTACTGAATGAATAATAGCAATTTAGATCCAAGAGTCTAAAGTTACAGCTCAAATTTTCTCTTTCAAACGGCACCAAGATTCGAAATGACTGCTAACCAAGTGACGACCATGACAATCAAAGACAGTATCAAACCGTGCTGCAGCGCAAAACTAAATTTTTAGAAGATAATTACACAAAAAAAGGGTGAAGATTATCATCACTTGCATATGACCTCACATTCTATGCCTCATTCAACTTGCTGTAAGCTTGAGAACAAACACACAGAAAATAAAAGCAAACAGCGCATCGGGCGTCAAATTACTCTCCTCGTTAGAGCACTAGTTACACTATTATACAAAACAATTAAACAGTTACCCCACCAATCCCAAAAAAGCTCTAATTTTTTTCAGAACTGTCAGCTCAGAATAGCAATTTTGTTGAGATTGATTGACTATATGACATATGAACATGAGACCTCACGGTTCTCAATCTACGTCATTGACCATTTTGCAATATTTGTAGCCTTAAATCATTCCAATACTATAATTCGCAAACGCAAATAATAAAATTTCCCCAAAAGGTTACACAACCAACAGCTTAGATCTTAATCGTATAACGCAATCCAACTAGCGTTAACATCAAATCAAACTAGAAACGTAAAAGTAGGTACCTTTCGATCAGCCTTGGTGATAACTAGATCGGAAAGTGCAGGTGACCATTGCGCTAATAAAATGAACAACGAAAACAATAAATTCACACGAATCGTCGTCGTCGTCGTCGTCGTCATTTTCTGATTTCTAGTTTATGCTACTGATCGGCGATCAGATCGCCGGCGTTGAGCTCTACTGCTTACTGAAGTGAGACCGATCTGCGTTAAATATAAACCCCTCCTCTTAATACTTATCATCCTCTTTTTACCCTATACTTCTTCCATTTATGGCATATTTTTCCTCCTGCTAACTTTTTTATTAAAAACGAGCCGTAAATTTCTCTCTTTTTAAAAAACAGTAGTTGAGTCTATTATTTATAACCCATAGATTTCACCTTATTATTTATAACTCTGTCTGATCTATTATTTTTTGTAACTAGAATAATATACGTTGCATATGTCTTTTAGCGATTTTTCATGTTTATTTCGTTTTGGTTGGAAAATCAACTCAAAGTTTTAACATTTCTTCTTTTCTTTTCTTTTCTTTTCTTTTCTATTATACAGAAGAGGTGGTCGAAACCACAAAAAATAACTAACTTCACTTAATTACATATCATGTCTCAATATATGATAATTTCATTACAATGGTTTAAATATTTAATATATTCTATTAATTTATATTAATTAACTATAACTATATATTGGAAGTAAAAAAAAAATATTTATTTAATTGTCTATCATGTTCAAAACTAATTTGTTACCACAAATCACAATAATTAATAATTTAAAATATTTAAAAGACATATAGAAATTTTATTGACTCTTACCCAAAAAATCCCTCTATTCCCACTTAATTACATATCATGCCTCAATATATAATAATTTCATTTTTTTCATCATAATGATTTAAATATTTAGTATATTCTATTAATGTATATTAATTAACTATAACTACATATTGAAAGTAAAAAAAAAATATTTATTTAATTAGCTATCATGTTCAAAATTAATTTGTTACCACAAATCACAATAATTTGTTACCACATATAAAAATTTTATTGACTCTCATTATTTTAGCAATGCCACATAAATTGAGATAAAAAAAAATACTGCAAATCATAATAATTAACAACTTAAAATATTTAAAAGATATATATAAAAATTTTAGTTGACTCTCAAAATTGTATCTAAGCCACATAAATTGGGACACAAGGAGTAAATATATTATTTTATAATTACGAAAAAATTATTATAAATTACAATAATTAACAAGTTAAAATATTTTTTTAAAAATAGATAAAAGTTCTATTCAACTCTCAAAATTTTATCGGTGCAGCATAAATCATGACAAAATAAAAAATTATCTTAATTAATTGCAACTAAATATTTAAAGTAAATCAATTTTATTATTTTAATTAACTTTTATATAGAAAATTAATCTTTTTATTTATTTATTTATTTATTTTAGTAAATTTAAATTTTAAAAGTATTTTTATCTTATATAGAAATACTAATATTTAAACTGAACTTTAAATTTTTAATGTAAAAAATTAATAAATTTAATTTAATAAAATAAATTTCTAATGAATATTTTCTTAGAATTTGTGTTGGGTCAATATGTATCAAGTTAAAAAGAAATAAAAAATATATAGTAAAATTTTATTATTGTGAAAGATAAATATAATGCACTATCCAATAATGTTTAATAATATCATATTTTGCATATGCAAATATAGCATCCCGTATTTAATTAATATACTATTTCGGCGAATTATCGATGATTACTATTGGATATGATAAAATTATATTAATTTTATAGTAATAACATAATCAGTCGCTCTTAATTAATTATTATGAGTCATCTACGTATTAAGAAAATAAATAATATTTAATGAAAAATAAAATAGACATAAAATGCGAAATTAACACTTAATATTTTAAATTAAATTTTCGTTCACTCCTTATTATAAGTCATTTATGTATTAGAAAAATAAGAATAACAAAATGATATGTCAACATAAAATATTTGATTGACTATCAAAATTATATTAGTGCCACATAAATTGAAACGGGACAGAAGAAGATATAAAGCAACATATATTATTTGAAAATGAAATAAAAAGTACTGTAAATAACAATAATTGACAAAAAAAAAAAAAAACTGATTGATTTCTGCTTCAACTGCTTTAGTCGTGATTTTACTATATCACCCCTAATTAATTATTATGGTCATTTAAGTATTGTGCCACATAAGTTGAGATAGAAAAAATATTATAAACCACAATGACCAAAAATTTAAATTATTTAAAAAATATAATTAGCTATCATCGACACAAAACTCTGGACAAGGAGAGTAGCATATATTATTCAAAAATTACATAAAAAGTATTATAAATTATAATTGTTAACAACTTAAAATATCTAAAAAAAAATTAATATGTCATATATTTTAAAAAAATTACATGAAAAATACTAGAAATCACAATAATCAACAACTTAAAAAATTTTAAAAACATAAAATATTTGGTTGGCTCTTGAAATTATATTAGTGTCACTGAAATTGGAATAGAAGAAAATTACTATAAATCACAATAATTAAAAACTTAAATTATTTTTAAAATATAATTGACTATTAATGCCACAAAAATTTGGACAAGAAAAGTAACGTATATTAATTTGAAAAATACATAAAAAAAAATTATAAATTACAATAGTTAACAACTTAAATTATCTAAATATATATTAAAATAACACATATTGAACTCATACTAGATTCTAGATGAATGCTAGAAAACATATGCAATCCTTTTATTAAAATTTTTTATTTAAATATATCAAGATTGAATAAATAAATAAATATCTTAATGTTTGGCCCGTGTCTAGTCTATATAATAGAAGCACTGGTTTCGACTAGTGCTTCATTAATTTACCATTTTACCCCTAATTGTTCCATAATTTACTATATTACCCCTAATTAATTATTATAAGTCATTTATATATTAGAATTAATAATATTTTCTTACAATATTAACCCTAATTAATTATTATAAGTCATTTATATATTAGAACTAATAATATTTAATTTTAAAAATAAATATTTATGATGTTTGTTTCAGTTGCTTCATCCGTGATTTTACTATATCATCCCTAATTAATTATTATAAGTCATTTATGTATTAAAAAATTAATAATATTTAATTAAAAAAAATAGATGACATGTCTGTTGCAGCTGCTTCAACCATAATCTTGCTAAATATCGCTCATTGTTAATTATTAAGAGTCATCTAAGTGTTAAAAATTTAATAATATTTTTTTAAAAATAAAATAGACATAAAATGATAAATTAACTCTTGATGTATTAAATTAAGTTGACCTCCTTCAACTGTGATTTTACCGTATCACCCCTAATTAATTATTATAAGTCATTTATGTATTAAAAAAATCAAAATATTTATTTAATTAAAACTTTGGTTTTGACATGGCTTCTTCAAAAGTTGCGTCGTGTTTTTACTCTATCATCCCTAATTAATTATTATAAGTCATTTATGTATTAAAAAATTAATAGTATTTAATTAAAACAAGAAAAATATGCTTTTATGACATGTTCGTTGCAGCTGCTTCAACCATAATTTTACTAAATATTTCTATTTTATAGAAAACCTGGTTTGACATAGGATAGAAATGACATAACAAATTTATCTAAAGGTAATTTGGTCATTCACTTCAAACACTTTGGTAATTTTCTACCAAACACTAGGAAATACCATCAATCAACAATATAAAATATCTGCTGACTTTATTTCCACGCGTACCTTTTCTTTGCTGTTGAAATTTTTTCACAAATTTATATTTCTCTTACGCCTTAATTTCTGGTAAATTATCTTCATTTCACCGCCTTAATTTCTGATAAATTCAAGCTTCGTAAATTGGAAAAAATTGGGAATCTTCATTTCACCGCCTTAATTTTTGGTAAATTCAAGTATGAACTATATGTTATTGTTGTGATAGTGTTAATTTTCAGCGTGCTTATGAATTTGATTTCGATCTGAACTATATGTTACTGTGTTGTTGCTTTTACTTCTTTTTTGTTGTTACATGTGGAGTGTAGTGTTTCCTATTCTTGATATTTTGGGGGGATTTTCAAGATTTTATCTGATTTTCAGTTTTTGGAGTCCTATCAAAAGTGAAGTTGAGTGATAGAATAGATTATCGTGGTCTGATCCTTTCTTAGACCATATGAATAGTGGAGTTTTAATGCACCGAGTTGTCCTTTTCTAACATTTCAACTGATTTTCAGCTTTTGAGGTTTTATCAAAAGTGAAGTTCAGTGGTAGGATAGACCCTTAGTGGTTCAGACTCTTTTCTGAATCCTGCACGTAACGGGAGTTTTAGTGCACTGAGTTGTCCTTTTCAAGATTTCAACTGATTTTTAGCTTTTGGAGTTTCATCAAAGGTGAAATTGAGCATATAACGAGAGTTTTAGTGCAACGACCTGTGCTTTTCAAGATTTAAACTGATTTCCAGTTTCTGGGGTTTCATTAGAAGTGAGGTTGAGCTCTATATTTGTTGAAAGATTGATTCTTTTTTTGTCTGAGTTCTTGATATGCTTTATAGTTATGTAAATTCACTGAAAGATTGTTTCTTTTTTGGAATTGTTTTTATTTGCTGGAGAGCTCCAACACTTATAGTATAGTATATAAAGGGTTCTTGAAATTTGGTTCAAGATTTTTGTAGGGGCAGGGAGTTTAAGGAGATTCAACCAAAGAACTAATTGCTCGATCCGACGGGCCTCCAAAAATAGCCTCTCCATCTCCACGAGGTAGTGGTAAGGTCTACGTACACGTATGTTGTTGTTGTCCTTGTAGCCAAGGAACTATTGCTATTATAGATTTTTAGCTAGAAATGTGAGAAAATTGATAATTTTTGGTATTTTAGTACATCCCTTTCCAAATTGAACTGATACATTTAGATACATACTAAGGTTGATTTTCCATTATTTTCTTCTAAGAATTTAGCAAAGTTAGCATTGGATACAAGCCCCGTTTGTGGGATTATACTGATTATGTTGTTGTAGCATTATAAAAGAAAATATATGCAAAAAATGGTGTCATAGAAAACCCTCAATTTAATCAATTAAACCATTCTATAAAAATGCAGGTTGTTGGATCCTCTTTTCCATGCTATATAAATAAAGAGGTAACACAAATTGGAGAGTGGTAGTTATTGATATGATTGGATGGCTTGATTGGTATGATATTTTGATAGAAATAGATAAAATTTTCAATTGTACCAAGGGAAAATACTCACTTTCCCCTTCACTGAATGCTTCAAATCCAAAGAGAGATGATATCTGAATTTTCATGATATATATTAATATTCTAGGAGAATATTTCTTAAAATACTCAAATGTGCAAGGTATATGCAACAACTGCTTTATGTGGAATTGATCAACCAATGGTCAATATTTGTTATTATTTTTTCTAACTAAATTTCTTTCAATATTCAGCATAAACTTCTAATAATTAGGTTGTATTCTTTCATGCAGCAAGTCTCAGTCATACATTTGCAGAGCCCAACCTGAGGATGCATCAACTCTTTTTTTGTATCTATGTAAATTATATGTACAGTACCATTTTGCAAAACATGGCTCTTTAATGTTCACATATATATATTTATATCTATAATCTATAATATATTAAAAGTGTGAAAACCCTTAGAAAAGTGATTTGAACTTTTTGCCTTTCATTAAAAGATTGTCCTTTAGACAAAAGCGTCTTTTTACTATTTACCTAATAATATTTAATTAATTTTAGGACTTCAAACCCAACTAAAATCGAATTCTTTTCTCCCTTCTTTTTTAGGACTACGTATATTTATTTTTTTTAAAAAAAAACATGAACTCTATTTTGTACTAAATAAAAGGAAAGCAAAAGTCTATCAAAAACTAAAAAGAGCTAAAAAAAGTCACTCTTGTTTGTGTTAGTTTAGTTTATTTGGAATTTAAAATATTCTATTATTGATAAATAATTAATGAAAAAAGTAAAAATCAATCATATTTATATAATTTCTTTATTGAAGAAAAAAGTTTTGAACTTCTATAAATTGAGAATTCTTTTAGAAAAATACAATAATATCTAATATGAACATATGGAACAAGATATATTTATTTTTGTTCTTAAATGATTCTTTATTATTTGATTTGAATTTTCTTCTCTTTTTGGTCGCCAAGATAGTCAAAGAAATATATTTTGTAATGTTTAATTTACTTAGATGCATTGATTTCGTAGTTTTCTTTTTGCCAATTTTGTAGGTACCTTGAAGATGAATGATGATTATGATGATATAGACAATTAATGATCAAAATTTTGAGTCATATAAAATATTATGATTATTTTTTCTTTCTAAAACACCAACAGTAATTTAAGGGGTTGTCAATATATTTTGCACCTACCTCATTTGTATCTTTAATAATTACAACTACTATATATCTAATTAAATAAATTCTCTTACTATTTGAATAAATATCGTATTTAGTGTAGCGTTTAAATTCATTATAGTGAGGTACACGCGCGAGGCGCATATATAGAAATGTGTGCGCTACAAGCTTGTGATCCCCTGAGCTTAATCGTACTAATGAAAACATTCTACTGCTCAAACTTCCTACTCCAACATAAATTCTAAAACTTAAAAATTGCAATCCACATGTTCTATTGCACGGGCCTTGCACTTCTAGTAATACAAATAGAAACCAAATTTCAAAAAGAGAGAGAATAAATATTTTTATTGTTTGTTAAGCTGCTATAGATGACATATTGAGACAATAAGTTCGAATCTGCTATATCAATCCTCATTTCGTCGTTTGACGCATTTTAGTCATGTGATGAGAAAGGGCGCAGAAGTCCCAGTGCGGAGGTGTGAGAGGTTGACTAGGGATGGGTTCAAACGACGTAGAGGTGAGAAGGGTGATTAGACAGGATATGAAGCAGCTCCAGCTTACCAAGGACATGACCCTAGATAGGAAGTTGTGGAGGAGGCGGATTAGGGTAGAAGGTTAGTATGAGTTTAGGATGATTGTATCTTTTGTTGTACTACTTGGTGTATCTTGTATATGGTATTATTGAATATGTTGATTTCTATGGTATTTTATCCTTTTATTATTCCTTGTCTAGATTGTTTTATTTTGAGTCGGGTATGGTATGGTATGGTATGGATTGTATACACTCAAAACTGGGAGGTCTCTCTCAAATTTAGTAACAAGTAACATGGAAAGTTAAGAAGTAAAAGTTTACATACAAATGAAGAAAAGGGAAAGCAAGTTACTTCATCTACATAACAAAGATTGAACAGTTACATGAAGGGGAAGCAAAAATCATGAGACATTATTGATCTTCTACATTCAAAAGCTAAAGAATCACTTGCTAACTTCACAAAATGTTGACGATAGGAGTTGGCCCTGGTGGTAAGGCACCTAAACCTCCGAGAGTCCGATCAATAAGTTTGTGGTTCAAATCACACGAAGGGCAAGTGGGAACGGCTATTGATTCCACATACGTTGGTGTTTATGAGAGAACAAAACTTTTACGATAATGAAGAAGAATAAAGGCAAAAACATATGGTACAGTCCGGGCGGGCATCTATTTCTTCCCTTCTGGTGACTTTACTTCCAGTAGTTCAATATTCAGATCGAATGTAGCCCCTGGCTGCACCATGTAAGTTGAAGATCCATCAAAACTCGGAAATAAAACAGTATAGATAATCGATAAACACAAACCAAACCAAATAAGATATACGCGCATCTTCAGCCAAGAACTGGTAGTATAAGGGCTGTTTAATCTGCAAATAGCTTCGTTTTCCCCAATTTTGGTGAGTGCAGCTCAAAACACACCACTCAGAAGTAATAAGTAAGTTAAATGAGCAAGATGTTTACGGTCAATTTGTCTAAAGGGCACGACAGGAGTGCATCATTTCTAACAGCAATATGCTATAATTGGTCGTGTCAAGAACTTTGGTTGGACATTTTGGTTTCCCTTTGCATAACTAATTACTACTAAACAACAAACAATGTTGTTAGGCCTTGGAATAGATACCAGGATCCCGAAGGCCTTTGAGCACAAGCTACTCTCAAGATAAAGTCATTTCTAACTGAATGCAATTTAAAAGTGATACAGCGAATTCATTGACCTTGGTTGATTGACATTTCTTTGGAAAAAAGCAAACCATAACAATAACTTCGTCAACTAAGATAACAAAGAAGGAAACAAAGTCAGGTTCATACCGGAATCTCATTCATTCCCTTTGAACCATATCCAGCTTCTGGAGGAACGATCACAGTCCTCTGAGCAAAACATGCCATAAGACAAGCCACAATTAATGAGGTAGCTGTCAGTTATGTTATGCTTTGCTTAACCTTTCAGAGATCAGAATTTGCACATAGAAAAACTATCAGGAAAAAAAGACGTGTTAGGCAGAAATGAAACGTCATCAAACCTTTCCTCCAACTTTCATCCCTTCAGTTATTGTATACATTGCTTTTGGAGGTTTTGGGGCTGCTTGAGCAGAAAATAAACCATTTGGATTGTCCACAAAATCACGTTTCCGCTCTTTCCCTGGAGGAGCTCCAACCTGGAACTCGTAAGGCTACTTAAGAGTAGAAAGACATGTATCAGTGATGAGTGTAAACCAAGGGCAGCAATACATGTCTGTTAGTAAGATGTCAACTCAATTTTTGCACACTCATTTCTTCTCAGAAATCATCATAACAGACCTGTGAAATGATACGATTTCCAGCCAACAGTTTAGATTCTCGACTTGAAACTGCAGTAATATTACGATATACACAGTCAAAATGTACCTGCAGGAGTCACGATGGAAGCCAGAAAAAGGTCAGTCTCAACTGGATATCAACATGTGTGCAAATTACAAGAACAACAACCAAACCTGTACAGTGGAGCCCTTTTCAGCTACTGGACCTTTTCCTTCAAGAATATCATAGTATTTCAATCCATCGGCTGCTTTAAAACCAATCATCAATAAAGATAATAATCGTGGACTCATATCCATGATATCTCAGGCTTTTTCAATTGACAATCAGGTTATTACTTATATCGACTACATTATTATTTCGCTTTGATTTTGTTATTATACCGGCCCTCAAAAGATTGGTCAAAACTGAAAGCAATGCCATAATGGATGAGAGTTCTCAAAACCAGGGTGGCAACAAATCTTTGGATGAGATATAAGAATTATGTTACACGTTTGCCAAAGTATCGAGCAGTACTTGTGACCAAAATTCTAACCTCAGATAAGAATTAAGGATCGCCTAACACCATATAAGAAGGCCAAAGTTGCACATTGCACCCAATGTGGGAACTCAACACCTCCTCACCTTAGAACTGGACATCTAGAGTTTGAAAATATAAAATAAGGCCCCAACATCGGGTAAACCATGAGAATTGGGAAGGGTTTGGCTTTGAGACGAAGCGAAATGGACTTTTGGGCTTACTAAACACCAAAAGTTAACTCATGAGGTGAAATTGTCAAAGACTATATAAGTAGACCAAAGTTCCACGTCTCAAACAAGGTGGAAACTCAACCACTTCAAACTCAAAGTTGATAACTTATCTTGAGAACTTGGTGTTAAGTAAATAATCATCTTTTCCAGCACTATTTAAAAAGCTCATCCTTATACAAGCATAAGTTACCATTAGTGACCATATTTTGTACTCCCTCTGTTTCAATTTGTTTGTCTTTCTTTCCTTTTTAGGTGGTGTTTGGATTGACTTTTAATAAGGAGCTTATAAGCCAAAAAGTCATAAGTTGGTGCTACTCTACTTTTGGCTTTTGGCTTATTTTGACACTTTTTAACTTTGCCAAACACCACCAAAATTAAAAAAAATAATACTTAAAAGCTAAAAGCATCTAAAAATAAGTCAATCTAGACACCCACTTAGTCCGTTTCCAGAAGAATGTGTCTTCCCCTTTTTGACAGCTTTAGTTCCAACTTTCCACGCGGCTTATTTAAGACCACAAGAACATTCTACGTATCTTTAATTTAAGATCACAAAATTCAAAAAATCTTCTTTACCTTCTTAAACTCTTGCGAAGTCAAAACCAGACAAACAAATTGAAACGAGGGAGTAGCTACTAAGAAGCAAAAAAGGGGAAACTCCAAGTATCATTTCAAACCAGCACCTTTATTATGAGTTCTAACTTCAATGAACATAAACGAATTATGGTAAAAGTTGAAACTTTTATAGACTACCAGAAACAGAAGTCGGAAATTGCATCCAATGGGAAAATATCTCCAAGATTTTTAGAGTCAAAAAATGCAAAAAAGTAATACTTAATGAATAGGGAAGAGAGACTAACAGGTAGTTTGATAGTCTTCAAGAGGGATGTTCTTCTTATTGCGCCTCTCTCTAGCTATGGATGGTTGAGCAACCAAATTGAGGCTAAGGGGCAACACAGAAACGAGAATTCCAGTTCTTCTTGAAATGGGTAACTGTAAAAACACCTGCTTTAGCTGATGGTCAGTCTGGCCACTGCTGGAATTTGATGAATTTTTTATGATGCATGATCCTTGAATGTTCAGTGTTGCAGCCATGGTGGCTTCAAGGATTTTTCAACAAGTATCTTATTCTGTCATTCTTGATTGGCTCTATCCTAACTGAGGCCGTTGAAGTAGTTAAAGGGGCCAAATAGTCATTTCCGTTACAACAATATCCTATGCCCCCCACCCCCTTTCTTTTTTTTTTTAGTTTTTTTTACCGGGTTTCAGTAATACCCGACTAATTTGGATTCACGTACCAAGGCAACTCTACATCCACGGTGATTTAATTTACCGGGTTTCAGTAATACCCGACTAATTTGGATTCGCGTATCAAGGCAACTCTACATCCACGGTGATTTAATTAGGGTGAAGTGATATACAATTTGAGCTAAAAATGTTAAGAATGATCTACTTTGACTTGGCACGAAGTTTAAGAAGATTTTTGAATCTTGTGGTCTTAAATTAAAGTCTAAAGATATATTAAATGTATCAAAATGTCCTTCAATATTGTGGTCATAAGCATATCATGTGAAAAGTAAAAATTAAAAAGTTGCTTAAAAAGGAAAGGGTCATTTTTTTTTTAAACGAACTAAAAAAAAAAAGCAGATCAAAGTAACTAAAAACATAAAAGAATACAATCCAAAAAGACAATTTTGAGTTACTTTGGTATCAGCGTGGATAAATTTGAGACCAACTTAACTGCACACCTAATAGTACATATATGGAACTCAAACTAATTCACGGTGTATTTTTGACCCTTCTTTTTTAAACGAACTAAAAAAAAAAAAAAAAAAGAAGCAGATCAAAGTAACTAAAAACATAAAAGAATACAATCCAAAAAGACAATTTTGAGTTACTTTGGTAACAGCGTGGATAAATTTGAGACCAACTTAACTGCACACCTAATAGTACATATATGGAACTCAAACTAATTCACGGTGTATTTTTGACCCTTCAATCAAAAATTTAATGATTGTTCACATATTACCTATGCTATATGGTTCAGTTGGAGCTGTACTATGCATCTGCCATTGGTCCTACAAATTTTTCTTTTTGCAAATTAGCTTATCGACTAGCACACCTTTTCTAATTTTCTCTACAAATTGGAGTGTCTGTGAAAGAAAGATGGATGCATTCTACTCTCACTTGAGAAAGAGCGAAAAATTGAGAAGCCGAAAATGAACACCTAACTTTATATCTCAAGATAAAACAAGTTTGAGCAAATACAGTGCTAGTCTCGCGGTAATCGTGAAGAAAATTGATTTTGCTGGGAATCACTAGGAACAAATACAGGAAGTTGACCGCCTCTTTGTGTTCTACCCTGATAGTAACTCCGCGGAGTACCAGCAGCAGACAATGTACCACTAGCTCTTGCCCCTCTGTTCATGTTTTCGTTCAGTAAAGGCCCTCCGAAAAATATAGATTGACCTGTGTATGTAAGCTCTGTTCCAGAAATTTGGGAAGTAGAACCAGCACCCCTGTTAGTATTAGCAGAAACGAATCTCCCGGCTTCTTGATCCCAGAAAACTGATGACCTTGTACTCTCTGGAGTGCCCATGTTGTTCTTTCTTGTGGAGACCTCTGAGAGATTATCAGGGGCAGGAGATTCGTTCTCGTGGCATGCTTTTGCTGACCAAGGAGACTGATCTGCAGATGACTGATAGACTGGATTGAAGTGGTCTCTATTTGAAGGGTGACGCTGCAGTGCTAATGGGGATGGGGTTAGGTTAGGGGCAAGAGGACTGCTTAAGTTACTCATGCTGTGGCCACATGTTTCAATATCTTCTCTGCTGGCACGACTGGGTGGATATGAGCTTTTGGAAGGAGACAACCTTGATGTCCCAGCTCTAGCATTATTGTCATAAAATCCGTGATTAGTACTTGCCGGACTGCTTCTACCACTCATGCCACTGGACAAATGATCAGTGTCATAAGGATGATGCTTGGCACCAACTGGACGTAGAACAGATGATGAAGCTCTAGCCTTCGCACCAGCCTTGATTGCTTCAGTGGAATCTAACTTCGCAAGCTTCCATGCACTAATGCGTACTGGACGATGTGATGCCTTTTTGTCCTTGTCTAGTGCATCAGGATCAACAGTAGATGGCAATCGTCCAGGCTCAAGATGAGGAATAATTTCATCCTGCACGGGGTGTTTAAAAGGAATGAAATTAGCATCACGGTTCTATAATTTGACTGATTCGCACAAGGACATGGGATGTAACTTAGATTCATAGTTGCTCCAAGTCAAAACATATCCAGAAGAACTCCCCCAACACCCTCACTCCATCCACAGAAAAAGGAGAACATAGTCAACTTCACATAAACTCAAAATCCTACTCCGCCTGTACTATTGTTGGTCACTTGTACAAAAATAGAAGCACGAAAGAAGTAAAACCTGATGATCCATGAAGATTCTTGGAGGAGTACACCAAGCACCTTTATGTTGCAAGCTCATCCCAACAGAACTTCTTCCACTGATGGCAGTCACTGCAGAGCTGGTCGGTGATGATGGCAAACTCTGCTGATCACCTTCATCTACAGAGGGTCCAGGCGGCTCGCTTTGAGATCTCATTGCAACAACGTACTCATAGGTTGTAATACCCTGTAATACAGCACCATAGCAGAACCAGAATATCTTTTATACATAAGCATGCACATAGGCAAAATCAAAAACCAAAAAAGGAATGAGGATGAATGAACATACCTTACGAATGAGAATAATGTGGAAGAAAAATAATTCACCTAAAGGTACGGTTGCAAGTAAAGAAACAGCAGTACATAAGGCCTGAAACAGAAAGGAAAAACAAAAGATTAAACCCAAAGAGAACAAGAAAAGGCACAAAAGAATGCAAGAGAACCAAGGAAAAAAGGGTATTTCATTTAGTGAAGCGGTCAACAACAACAATCAACAAAAAAGAAAGGTTTTGGGCATCTGATATTTGACACAATTTTTTTATTTTTTTTTTTGAGGATAGTAACAATGATATTTGACACAATATAACAACAGATTGGTGATGAAATGGCTGTGGAGATTCACTTCAGACGAACAAGCTTTATGGAAAGATGTGATTAGTGAAAAGTATGGAAGTGAGGGATCATATTACTAAAAACAGTTACCATTTTCTATGGGGTTAGCTATGGAGAAACATAAGGAACCTTTGGCTGCAATTTGTGTGCAATATTGGGTCTAAATTGGGATCATATTACTAAAAACAGTTACCATTTTCTATGGGGTTAGCTATGGAGAAACATAAGGAACCTTTGGCTGCAATTTGTGTGCAATATTGGGTCTAAATTGGTGATGGTACAAAAGTTCCTACTGGAATGATAATCGGATTGGCCATACTGCTCTCAAAGAACAGTTTCTAAATCTCCACAGGTTCTCCTTAATGCAAGAAGCAAGTTTAGATGTCAATCAGGAGGAATCTGAATGATTGGAAAATGGGAGGATTTGCTGAATTTTACTGGCTCAGTAATATGATTTTCACGGTAAATTCATGCTTATGACAATAACTAATATGAACTCTGGGGGCATACACAAACTTTTGGCCTTGGAGACAGATTTGGAGGACAAATGCTCCTTATAAGGTGATGTGTTTTTTATGGTTGGTGGCTCAAAAAGCATACTTAACAGCAGAACTTACAAAGAAGACGGAAAAGTGCCCCATTTGTTTCTGCATTGTTCCATCATTGATCAATTATGGCAATTGTTCATTAACATGGTGGGACTAAAATGGTATTTGTCTAGAGATACTGGAGAGCTTCTAAAGAGCTGGTACATTAGGAGATAAGCAAGAACCAAAAGAAATTGCAGTACACTATCCCTGAGTGCATATGGTGGACTGCTTGGAGGAAAGGAATGTGAGGTACTTTGACGATTAAGGAAACTCTATCTTGAAGATCAAGATGAACTGTTTGCTTTCAATTTTGTTTTTCGTGTAAATAGTATTATAGTACTGATGCTGAAGAAGTGATAGAATCCCTTTTAAGAATAGAAGGGATATACTTCCGCTTTTAATTGTAAATACTTTTGACAGCACCTCCTTTGCAATTTTATATCGCATTTACCATTTCTCAGAAAAGGCACAAAATATTACTTATAAAGCTGCAACAACGGAACAAATCCCAAGCAGCACTAAATGTCATATATAGTGCGATTCTGGCACTATGATATGCACACCTTCAAATTTATGAGCTGCTTCAAGGGCCATGAAACGTATAAATGTTATTTTATTCTTCCTTCGGAAAGTTGCTTCAACCAGTCTAAGACTTGTGAACTTAGCATAGTGGATAATGCATCTGAAGATTCTAACTACAAGAGCAGTCTAAGACACACACAACTCCCACAGTAAATTAAGGTCAACAAAGATAACTTAGAAAATGCAGTACACACAGCATCCAAATACTAGCATAACAATTGGAATAGTTCTTCTGCAAGCAACAAGCTAGTTTACATACCACTACAATAGCAAATGGAGGTCTAGAGAATCCTTCTCCGAGCCTCTCTGTTATCTGATTTTCTGTAGCTTTCTTATCGACAAAACATCTAACTAGGACTGCAATGCCCACTCCGCATTCAAAGACAAGCTGACATGCAAAGGAACATATTTAGCAAAAAAAGGGTGAAGAAATGACTATGCCTTTTCAAACATTAAAGAGCAGATAAAATGAAAGAATAATAGTGTGACATACCCAAACAAAGCTGAAAGCCATCAGGCACACAAATGTGATGTAGTTTTTCCTTCCCACACAATTATTCAACCACTGTAAAAAGTACACATCCGAAATGACATTAAATGTGATGAAAATGACAGAAAATTCATAATGACTGCAAGACGGAGATGTGAACTAGTGTACATTACTAACAACATCAAATGAAATATAGTTGTGATGTAATATATATTTTCCAAGACCACCCTTATCTTGAACTTCTCAAATGAAAAATCAGATTCAGCATATTCCTCAAATTCAAACAATTGTGCCATGTCAAAGTAAAATACAACGAACTTCGAACAACAGAAAACTAAACAAGAAGACAAATCATATTTGAACTCACACGGCAGTGATGATCAAATCCATCAACACATTTGTCACAACTTCTACAGTGTTTACTGAACTTCCGAACCTGCATAAGAAAAAATACCCCTATTCATGCTTCTTTACTATACCCAATGGAAGTCTGAACATTCAGGTGTAGTTGCAGAAGAAAGACATGCTGTAGATGGAGGATAGATTAGAGAGAGAAGCAGATGAGAAGTGGTATACCTCAGCATTACACAATGTGCAGAACAAAGCTTCGTCATCTCCACTCGAGTTCAGCGACTGATCATCCTTCCTGCAGTCTTCAATGACAAAACAACAACAGAGGACCCCTCCAAGTTTTCCACAACAACCTGAGGCATCACTTCCTCCATCTCGGAACACTTCCTTGCTGGGACCCCCTGCAGCAAATATATCACCTATCACAAGCAGTTTGAGATGTGAATAGAAGATGAAACATGATTAAATTACCAAATGGATACCAATGTTCCATCTTTCACCCACTCCCTCCTCAACAAGACGAAGTGACAAAAGTCGTATACATAACACTTGATAGTCTTTTTTCATTTTTTTTCATCTATTGTAATACTTGACTCTTTTTAAGTTCATATATAACAGTAAAACTTAATACTTACAACAACAACAACAACAACAAACCCAGTGTGTTCCCACAAAGTGGGGTCTAGGGAGGGTAAGATGTGCGCAGTCCATACCGCTACCTCCGAAGAAGTAGAGAGGCTGTTTCCGATAGACCCCCGGCTCAAGAGTAAAACTTAATACTTATTTCTTAAAATTTTGTTCAATTATATTTTCAGAAGTCTACAAGGTCAATGTCAGGGTTTACTAGTTATCTTCAATTCATACCTAATAGACACATTAATTGCTCTTCGCTTACCAACCAAATAAATAATTTGGATGTACCTTCAGGTAGTTCTAATCCCATTGTAGATTTAACTTTATCAAAGGAAGATAAATAAGAGGATCATATTGCATCCAAAAACTAACCCGGCAACTCTATTTCATTGTGTGAATGATAGGCTGTCGACTTGTCAGCTTCAATGAGAATCCCAGGATCAGCAGGATCAATTGCTGTGCATCTAACATAGAGTGTGAACACACACAGAGCCTGAAAGCAAGAGTTAAAGGATGATAAGAAGTAACAAGAAAGTGAAACATGAACAGATTGTTTGCAATAAAAATAGCAAGGAAATCCATCCCTATTGCACTCACCAAGAAGGAATAAACACCAATTGCTATGTACTCAAAGATGTCTTTTCCTAGAAATGGAGCAAAAAATGCATAGAAGGCAACAGATAGAAGGCAGAAAACAGTTATAGCCACAACCTGCACAGCAACATGGAATAATGAGTACACAATCTTCAAGTTGCACAACAGCAATAGGTAATATTTACTAATCATAAAGGCCAATAATATATGATGTGACTAATCATAAGTAAGGACTGTGCCTTCCAGAAGAACTTTAATTAAAATTTATCATTCAGAAACTTGAGAAATAGAAAATGTGTACAGAAGTAAGAAATGCATGCTGATCAACACACACAAAAAAACAATGAAGTATATTATTTTTTCAGGTGACGGCAAGAAAGAATACCACGGGGACCAAACTAAAAGGATAAATATGGACAGTTGCATTAGCGATCGAGTGAAAGAAATTCAGAGCTAAAACCTCTTTAGACTAAATTGTAAAGTTTGTCCAACAAAGAACTGGATGTCACAGATATGCATTATCGCATTAAGAGTGATGGAAAGCTTGATCTCACTAGCAGTCACAAAAGTGCTAATCTTGTCACATTGCAGGGCAATCACCATAAACTTCGAAAAGAATCAGAGCACAAAAATAATAATAAAGAATCCGGTCAAATAAATTTTCTACCAAAAACTAAAACTCGAACTCCTTTGCTTTAAATTCATCACAGACCTAAAACCAACTAACACAAATTCAGATAAAACAACTGTAACTCAAGTCAAATTCCTACTCATAAGTCAAAGATCACATTTTTTGATAATGCAAAACACTATAAAGTTCTTACAGTAAATGTAACTAAAATTTTGAGTAAATCCCAAATCTACAAAGTAAAACCAACTAGCAAATCACTTAAAAAGCAAAAATAAAGTGTGTCAAAGTACAGTTGACTAAAAGAAACAAATCACTAATGTAGCCCCCCCCCCCCCCCAAAAAAAAAAAAAAAAAAACTACTTTAAAACCCAAAAAGATCTAACAGCACCAACATTATAACTTTCCAAGTACAATAAAGAGCAAAAAAAAGAACCTGAAAAGAGTGAGCCGGTAGTTGCCACCCATGTCGCCGAGCCATAGAGAACCGAACCGAGTCGACCCGGTTCAACTCAAACCATAAATTACAAACCCTAACACTCCAAATTACACCAATGTGTGTTCACTACTACTACTAAAGCGAAATTTTTTTAAAAAAAATTGTTGCTTTTTTTCTGCTGTAAATGCAATGAACCTACTAGAAAATTCTGCTATAAAAAAAATGAGAAATTAACAACGACCCAGATAATAAAATCAGAAAATAAAACGACCCATTAACTTAAATTTTTCCATTTTTAATAAAAATTGTTTCTTTTTTCTGCTAAAAATGAACTTATTTCAAGATTCTACTGTGGAAAATGAGAATTTAACAATGACCCAGATAATAAAATCAAGAAATAAAACAACCCATCAACTCAGATTTTTAGTTTCAGTTTTAGGGTTTGTAGAAATTGAAGAAGATGGAAAGATTGGAAGTGGGAAGGAAGTGGGTGAGCAAAATAAGGAAGTATAAAACATAATGCAGCAAAAGTGTAACTAAGGTAAGACGAAAAGTGTTTTTTTCTGTTATTAGTATGGTATGGTAAATGGAAAGATCTAAAACGGAAATTTCAAAAAAAAAAAAACAAGAAAAAAAAAAATTCGACTATGACATACCGCCGGCTACTTTACCCCTAAAAATATATATATATAAGTTAAAAAATAATTAAAATTGAATTTGCATTTTATTGACGATGAAAAAAAAAAGTTGAAATATTTTGAACTATCTTCAAAGAATAATGAAATAGTAATATTTTGAAATTTTTTGACGAAAAAAGGAAAAAGAAAATTTTTTATGACCAGACGGCTTCAAAAAATTTCCTTATTCAATATCATTTTGGTTCTATTTAATTTTTCCTTTTTTAAAACTTTTGTTCCGTTTTTATAGGTTAGGTAGTTGTATAAATGCTCTGAATATGATACATTATTTTATTTGATGTAAAGAAATAAAT
This sequence comes from Capsicum pubescens, assembly GCA_030864215.1. Classification (NCBI taxonomy): domain Eukaryota; kingdom Viridiplantae; phylum Streptophyta; class Magnoliopsida; order Solanales; family Solanaceae; genus Capsicum; species Capsicum pubescens. Next base: position 1,474,088 of record CM061541.1, read on the forward strand.
ATACATTTTACAATATAATGAAAATAAAGTTTTATAATGAATCTTCTGTTCATTTTTTTAGTTTTCACCTTTTGATGTGGTTAACAGAGTCCTCGAGCTACCAAAAATGTGCAGTTTTTTTTTTCCCTTTTTTTGTATTTAAATTGTAATTTACTATCACGATGAGATCGTATTAGAGATCAATCCTTAATATATATATTTATTTTTTTTAATGATGGACGAATTGATGCGACATATTCAAGTTGGGGAGGTGTCTTGATATATGTTACTCCATTTACTTATGAGATAGCATTGATCGATGAAACATACAACGATAGACTAGAAGTTTGAAGATAAACTTTTGAATCTAAAAATTACAGGTTAAGTGGGACGAAAACATAATACATTGGATGTAAGTTTAGGTCATAATGCATGAAGCGGATGTAGAAGCGAAGATCAATACACGAGTCGTGTCCAATATAGAAAGATTCAGGTATATATAACGAATTTATAATTCAAGAAAAGGTGGAGACTGATGATGAGGCCAAATATCATATTAGAGTGAGGTCGTTGTTAAATGATGACTCGAGTTTAGGGCATTACATGTAAGAAGTAAGAACATTATTCTACATAATTATGACGTAATATTAATTGATGAGACATGCGACGATAGACTTCTGAATCTAACGATTACAAGTTAAGCAGGACAAAAATATACTATATTGAATGTAAGTTTAGGTCATATATAATGCATGAAGCGGAAGTGGAAATAAAGATTAATACACAAATCATGCTCGGTAGAGGAAGTTTCAAGTATAACGTCTCTACAATCTAAGGAAAAGTAGAGATTGATGATAACGTCAAATATCGTATTGAAGTAAGACGATTAAATGATGACTCGAGTTTAGGGTATTACATGATAAGAAGAAAAAACGTTATTCTACATAGTGATGATTAGACCTTTATTATTATACAGAAAAAAGTATTGACCAATCAAAAATGCTTGAAGAAAAAATATTTTAGTAAAAATTCTTCCTATTCTTATTTTGTTGCTCATTATTAAAAGTGAAAAAAGTTACTCTTAAGAAAGTTAGATAATGTCAAAAAAAAATATTTTATGAAACCATAATTAACATCTTTACATGTTTGACAAGAGACCAACCACCAGTTAAAAAAGTCTAATTAATTTTGATGATTTCTTGGAAAAGAAACAAAATTATTAAAGCCAAGAAGATCATATAAAATAAGATAAAGTTAAAAGTAAAATACTTATTATTTAAATGATGACTGAATAGAATCAATAAAAACTATAATTGAAATGCATGTGGATGTTTAGGTGAGTGTAACAATAATGAAATTATTATTAATATAATAAACAGCTTTGACCTTAAGACATTTGCTTTAAAAAAAAAGTGAATTGTCTGTCCAATTTGTTTCTTTGTTTTTTTCATAATGGACTTGGATATTTGTCTCAACTGATAAGAACCAAACTGACAGGCTCTTTTTTCATGATGACATCATTTTGTTTTTTATTATTTTGTAATAAATTTATAATTATTATTTCTTGATAACGTTGAAATTTTTTATACAATCAATTGCTCAATAATCAGTAATTGAGATGGAAAAAAAGAAAATGAAAAGATTATAAAGAAGGATAAATGTGGAAAAAATGAATAAATTAAAAAAAGAGTGGGGTTTTATCTTTTTTATTTTCTTATTATAAAAAGATCTAAGAAGTGGAAGATCCACTTTGATGAATCTATGGCATATTTTCAAAGTAATCAACTTTGGGTATTGATCCCAAATATTATTTAAAGCCAAATTGCTCGGACTCTTAAAAATGTCTATAGGTGCGTGTCGGATCCTTCAAAAATAGTGTAGTTTTGAAGAATTCGACACGAATGCGGTAACATTTTTTAAAAGTCCGAGCAACTTAGGTATAAAGAGTGTTGCCTAGCTGTTTTTCATTCCACTAAAATTATAGTAGTTCATGATTCTACTTTAAATTTAATATACGTGGGATAACAAAGTCATCCTCATTGAGTTATTTTGATATTTTTTATGTTTAATTCAGTCATTACTCATCGATATTACTTGACTTTTAAGTATTTCATGCATTCTATCTCATCGTGTTCTATTCAACCCTAATAATAATGATCAGGAAATGGCTATTTATTGAAATGATTCTTCAATATTAAGTTAACAACTTGATGTATGGTATATTTGAATTAATATCAAACTGAAACCAACCAGCTTCAAGTTGACAATTAACATATTTCCTGTTGTAGATTGCTAAACTCAATTTTTAAAAATGATACGTTTTTTACGGTTAAAAGTTGTATAATTTAAAGAAATTTGTATTACCGTGTGAGAGTTTGTCTAACAAGTTACCATTAGAGATAAATATGTCGCATGAAAATTATGGATTCACGTGAACTCAATAACTTTTGCATATATTTTACTTATATAGTAGAACATCTATTATATATAATTATGAACTGAGCTTTAGATTTGTATATTGAGCTACAATTGTGGATTCAAAGAAAGAGTCCTTAATTTTGGGAATTATCCAACTAAAAGCTAAAAGAAAAATTGTCTAGATTTTCAATTGCTTCTCAAACGATGCTAAACTTTAAATTTAGTCTAAAAAATTGGCCATGTCACTAAACAATCAAAGCCCTTTTAACTGGTTGGATTTGGGTCATAGAAAAATAATGGGCTTAGGTTGCTTGCGATCTGCTTTTCATCTGGCCCATGTTGATCAATATTTGCACATTTGGTCTCTTTAGTCCCTTTTCTCTTACATAATTGACGACATTTCAACAAAATTTGAACTAGTACAAATCAATTTGTGATGTTGTAAATTCAAACAAGAAGATTCTACATTTAGTCAGTTAGTATCGATAACAAGTATTTCATGAAATTAGTCAAGGTTAGGGCTGAACATATTTTGGTTCAAAACGAAAAAATAAATCGAAATTTAATTTTGCTTTTTTTTTGTTTTTTCGGATCGATTTCAATTTCAAATTTTAGAAATTCAGTTAAACGGTTTGGTTTTAGTTTTTTCAAAAAAAGAAAAAAAAAAGTTTGGTTAAACCGAAAAAATAAATTTTTATAAATAATATATATATTCAGTACAAATATAATGTATAATAAGTAACCAAACCGCCAAACGTCATGCGAGTTATGTCCCTAATCCTCATTTCAACACTGGTTGTTGACTTGTTTCAAGTTTTTAGTGGCTCCTCAAGGAGTCAAGACAACGAGTGTCGAGTTTTCGGATGTTATTATATATTTTGTTAAACTTATGATTATTTCGTTTCATTCATGTGTGTTGAGTTATTTATATTTGAGAATGAAAAAAAAATTTGAAAAGAATTATTTTTCTGAAAAAAAACACCAATTTTAAGGGCCTGTTTGGCCATGGAAATATTTCTCTTTTTTCCGGAAAAAAAATCGGAGTTGGAAATTGTGGTGTTTGGCCATGAAAATTCAGAAAATAATTTCGGAAAATTTTCCTGAAAAGGGAAAACAGGTTTTTGTTGTTTTCACAATTTTCCAACTCCAATTCCAACTTTTATTATTATTACATATAACCCTAATCTTTTAAATTTTTACATAAAACTCTCCTTATAATATTACTTTTTCAACATTACGTATATAGCAGTTTTAAAGAATAAGATAATTATAATTTCAAACTTAATGCTATCCTAATTAATATATATCTCTTTTTCTCTCTCATCATTATTTTTATCTCTTATTTAATTTTCTCCCTTATTTAAGACATTATTTTACTGCTAATTTATATTTATACCCATAAATATATAAAGTATTATATTTATAATAGAAATATACAAAGTATGTTATATATAAAGTTTATACCATGTATATAGCATATACACACACATATAAATATACAAAATATTAAGAAACATACTAAGCATATTTATAATATAAATATACAAAGTATGTTATATATGAAGTTTATACCATGTATATACCATATACACACATATATAAAAATATAAAAATACAAAGTATAAAGAAACATACTAAGCATATTTATATATTTATGATATATGATATAATATACCATAAATATGCAAGGCATGTTTTACATAGAAATAATTTATTCGCACACAGTAAAATCTTTCATGTATAAGAAAATTAAAGAAATAAATTAGCGGCACCCTAAAATTTAATAACAACTCATCATTTCCTATTTTTTAGGAACGAAAAATGAAGAAAATAAATTAAATAAATTCCTAAAAAAATAAATTTGTTTGAGAGATAATATTTGATACCTAAAATATAGGAAGCAGTGATCTGTTAATATAACATCCATATTTAAAATTTTCAAATATGAGAAACGGCTATTAATGTAAATATTATATATGTCATAATTGAAATTCATTAAATATGACCATGTATATGTAATTATTTTTATAATAGTGACTAATTGTGTTCTTTTTCCATTAGTAGGTAAATTTTAGTTGGGTGATTTTGATAGTTTGTAAAAGTTAGGGCATAAAATTATATATATATATTTTTTTTTCAAAAGTCAAAAAAAATAATCAAAAAAGACATGACCAACTCCAATTTCAACTTCAACTCTGAAAATTTTTAGTTTTCATGGCCAAACGGCTATTAAATGTTCAGTCATAACAAAGAAAGACTCACTACTTTAATCTTCAAAATCGAAATAAAAATACGAAATAACCGAATCGAATTTGTAGAAATCGAACCAAATCAAATTGATTTCGGTTTGATTATGATTGTCATTTTTGTCAATCTGAAAAAACGAACCAATATTAAACAATTAACCCAAACAAACCGAATGACTACCCCTAATCAAGGTGCACGTAAGCTAATTCTAACATCATAATTAAATTATTTACTTAAAATGCAAAGCTACTGATTTAAGTAATTAAATCTTATCTTAAATACAAACAACTACCTAAATGTGAATTTAAATGAATATGGCATACTATAATCTTGAGTATTGCAGTTTGGACAAATTACATCAAACATGTACTAAAAGTTATTTATAATATAAATCAACTTTAATATATACTGTAGTTTATGTACTACTCCCTAATACATACCATATTTATTTTTTGGCCAAATCCATCGACGGCCCCCTAAACTTGGTACGATCTTTCACTTTGACACCTCAACTGGACGGTGTTCACTTTTGGCACCTCAACTAGTGTACGAATGTGTTCTTTGACACTTTTTGCATAGGTGGCAGCTTGCGTGTTTTTCATCCATTTTAGGCGCGTGATTACTGTTTTTTGTCTGATATGGCGTTCAACTTGACCATAATAATAATATTTAATTATTTTCATTTTTTATACCCTTTCTTTTGTTTCTAAACATCAATTTTGCCCATTTATCATCTTTTTTTTTTAGAAAATTTCCAGTGAAATAAATGAATCACAACTGTCATCTTCCTCAATGATATCAATATAGCATAGAACACTTTCACAAAGCCGATACACACAATCTCTCTATTTTTATTATCATTAAATCTAAAATTTCATTAAGAAGAAGAGCAAAAAATTTGTTAATATAAAGTTTCGAAAATTGTTGTTAGAAGTTTTCCGTCGTCATTAATTATCGCCATTGATGTTAGAAGTTTTTCATTAACTTGAGAGTAATCGTCTTTGATAAGTTAAAAATTGATTAAAATTAAATTAAGTTAGTGAGAATAAATTTGTTAAATTCAACCTCCATTGATGTGTGTTTTGAAGAAGAAGATTTGAAAGTGGGAGTGGGGTTGCTGTGGTGTTTTGGAGAAGATGATCGGGAGTGGGGGCTGGGTGTTTGGAGATGGTGATTCGAGTGGGTGGGAGGGTGTTTGGGGTGTTTGGAGAAGGTGATTTGGACGGGGGAGGGGGAGGCTGGGGTGAAGAAGATGATTGGTGGTGGTGGTCGTGGGGGGGGGGGGAGGCTGGGTGAAGAAGATGATTGTGTGTGTGTGGGGGGGGCGGTATTTATTTATTGATTTATTAAAAAAGTTTAAAATAGTTTTTTTTATTATAATTTATTTAAAATTATTATTTTATACAAAAAAAAAATGCCACGTTTTTTTTAATTGGTCGCATGCCACGTCAGCAGCGTGTGTATTACACATTTTTTATAATTTTAGCTGATTGTAAAAAAAGTGTCAAAATGACACAGTTAATAGCTACTTGGGGTGTTAAAAGTGAACAACGTTCAAATGAAATTCATTAAATATGGCCATGTATATGTAATTATTTTTATAATAGTGGCTAATTGTGTTCTTTTTCCATTAGTAGGTAAATTTTAGTTGGGTGATTTTGATAGTTTGTAAAAGTTAAGACATAAAATAAAAAAAGACATGACCAACTCTAATTTCAACTCCAACTCTGGAAATTTTTAGTTTTCATGGCGTAACGGCTACTAAATGTCCAGTCATAACAAAGAAAGACTCACTACTTTAATCTTTAAAATCGAAATAAAAATACGAAATAATCGAATCGAATTTGTAGAAATCGAACCAAATCAAATTGATTTCGGTTTGATTATGATTGTCATTTTTGTCAATCTGAAAAACCAAACCAATATTAAACAATTAACCTAAACAAACCGAATGACTACCCCTAATCAAGGTGCATGTAAGCTAATTCTAACATCATAACTAAATTATTTACTTAAAATGCAAAGCTATTGATGTTAAGTAATTAAATTGTATCTTAAATACAAACAACTACCTAAATGTGAATTTAAATGAATATGGCATACTATAATCTAGAGTATTGCAGTTTGGACAAATTACACCAAACATGTACTAAAAGTTATTTATAATATAAATCAACTTTAATATATACTGTAGTTTATGTACTACTCCCTAATACATACTGTATTTATTTTTTGGCCAAACCCATCAACGGCCCCCTAAACTTGGCACGATCTTTCACTTTGATACCTCAATTGGACGTTGTTCACTTTTGGCACCTCAACTAGTGTACGAATGTGTTATTTGACACTTTTTGCATAGGTGTCAGCTTGCGTGTTTTTCATCCATTTTAGGCGCGTGATTACTGTTTTTTGTCTGATATGACGTTCAACTTGACCATAATAATAATATTTAATTATTTTCATTTTTTTATACCCTTTCTTTTGTTTCTAAACATCAATTTTGCCCATTTATCAATTTTTTTTATTTTTTTTTGTTTGAAAATTTCCAGTGAAATAAATGAATCACAATTGTCATCTTCCCCAATGATATCAATATAACATAGAACACTTTCACAAAGCCGATACACACAATCTCTCTATTTTTATTATCATTAAATCTAAAATTTAATTAAGAAGAAGAGCAAAAAATTTGTTAATATAAAGTTTCGAAAATTGCTATTAGAAGTTTTCTGTCGCCATTGATGTTAGAAGTTTTTCATTAACTTGAGAGTAATCGTCTTTGATAAGTTAAAAATTGGTTAAAATTAAATTAAGTTGGTGAGAATAAATTTGTTAAATTCAACCTCCATTGATGTGTGTTTTGAAGAAGAAGATTTGAAGGTGGGAATGGGGTTGCTGTGGTGTTTTGGAGAAGATGATCGGGGGTGGGGGTTGGGTGTTTGGAGATGGTGATTCGAGTGGGTGGGAGGGTGGCTGGGGTGTTTGTAGAAGGTGATTTGGACGGGGGAGGGGGAGGCTGGGGTGAAGAAGATGATTGGTGAGGGGGCTGGGATGATTTGGACGGGAGGAGGGGGGGGAAGGCTAGGGTGAAGAAGATGATTGGTTGGTGGTGGGGGGCTGGGATGATTTGGACGGGAGGGGAAGGGTGGGTGAAGAACATGATTGTGTGTGTGGGGGCGGTATTTATTTATTGATTTATTAAAAAAGTTAAAAATAGATTTTTTAATTATAATTTATTTAAAATTATTATTTTATATAAAAAAAATGCCACGTGTTTTTTTAATTGGTCACATGCCACGTCAGCAACGTGTGTATTACACACTCTTTATAATTTTAGCTGATTGTAAAAAAAGTGTCAAAATGACACAATTAATAGCTACTTGAGGTGTCAAAAGTGAACAACGTTCAATTGAGGTGTCAAAGTGAAAGATCGTGCCAAGTTTTAGGGGGCCGTCGATGGATTTGACCTTTTTTTTTTTTTCTTTTTTTTAAGAATAATACAATAAGTATTGATATTTACGAAATATCCCCTTGTTATTATCGAATGGGAAAAATATAAAAAATGCTATAACCCCATAATCACTTCTCAAGTTTTTTCAGTTTAATCTTCTTCACAATCGAAATTGTTGAGTGCAGAAGATGACAGTTCTTTCAAATTCACTGGTTTTAACCAAACTAACAACCCCTTCTCTCTATTTCTCTTCTGGTAATTTCTTCACTTCCCCTTTCATTTTTCATTTAATTGTTTGTTTTCCATTTTTTTTTATTTTTTATTTCTTTGATCTGATTTTGTGTGTGTATGTATATTTTTTTTTATTGATTTACTTTGTTATGTGAGCTTTTGTGAGATATCTAGTGTACCCAAATTGACTGTGTTTTGTTTTCCGATTTTCTTTTGATTTTTTTAAATGTTTATGTTGTTCATTTCTTGATCTCATTTGTGTTGCCTGCCTGCTTGCTGCTGCATTATTTTTTAGCTGAGTGAGCTTATGATTTGCTTGTGTTGAGCTGAGTAGTATACCCAAATCGACGAATGTTTAGACGGGTGTGTTTATTTTCTGTATTTTGTTGTTTATTCTTTGTTGATCTTGGTTGTGTTATTTAGGTTTGATGCATTCCTTTACTGATTTTCTTGATTTATTAGCTTCTAGTATGTATCTTTCGAGCTCTATATTGTACAAAAATTGATTGTACGGGTGTTCGTTTTAGGATGTTGTTAGAGTATACGTTGGTTGGGGAATGGATGACCAGTTTGCTTATATGGATTTGGGCAAGATAGCTTTTGGGTTTGAGTTAGGCTCAATGTCATAGCTTTACGTGGTATCAAAGCCAAATCCAACCCCGCTTAGGCTCGTGGTCCACACACATGGTGGGCCTGAGCGTGAAGGAGGTGGTAGATTGGGTTACAGTCCAAGATTGGTTGGGATGGGCAGGTGGTTTGCTTGCATGATTTTGGACAATCATCCCCTCATGAGCTACTTTTTTGGGTTGAGTTAGGCCAAGTGACACATCTTCACATATATTATGTTGCCCTTCTTCTGCATCAATTGGAGATTAAACAAGATTTCTTGAAGTATATACTTTGTCTTGACAAATTTAGTCTAGAAAGGGATGGTCTAATCTGAAGCAATATTTTAAGTAAGTTGGTGCTGAATTCGAGTTCATTACCTAACATGTGGGTGCTAGTAGTAAGCAGGTGTTACCATTGTAACATGAACTTGCCATATGTTTTTCTCTTAGGGTCCAGCACACCATTATCACTGAGATTATGAGCTCTAAGATCCGAATATTGAGCCTTTTGGTTCCAAACTGTCATATTCATTTTTCCTTCTATAAGTTTGATAGGGAGATGCCTGACTTCTAATACTTTCCCCAAGTTCATATATTCATACATGGATTAAGAAATAAGTGACTGTTTGCTGCAATTGGGCTATATTCTGCCTGATGATGACATAATTTCCCTTTTTTTATTTGTCACACATTTCTTATGCAGTTTTGTATATTTACTACCTGGTTGTTCAAGTGATATTGAAGTTATATTAATTAAGCTTGGTGTACCTGTTCAAATTTTCCTTTTAGTTGTGATAATTGATATTCTTCAATGAACAACCTTCCATTTACATTGCAGTTATTATTACTGTTGAAGGTTAAATAAGCTTTTGACTTGATTGTGAATGGCCTGGAATTATACTTTAGACAAATGCAAATACCAGCTAGCTAATTCAGTGCAATAGTTTATTCATATCTAATAGATTTGAGGAATTATATGAATTTTCTGCTAGGTGTTCTCTTCACTATATCGAAAATGGGGTCATGTTAAAGTCAAAGTTTAGCTGGTATAAGTCGTGCTTGTGATTAATTATTTTCAGCGAAGCTGTTGAAGGCAAATTTTATGATACAAATGAAATGCATGTTTTCCAATGTATGGATCTTTTGTACTTTTTTGTGGAAAACAGGATGCTTATACTTCTCACAATTATGCCCCAGGGCTTTGGTACAGTGTTAAGAGTGCAACATGTGTTGTGTGGGATAGGCACTCACACGGATTCAAACCGTGTTGCAGATAAAAGCCTGGTACTTTAGTGTAGAGGGTTTGGCCTGTTTCCCCCGAATTTCAAACAATGCACCATTGACCTGGGGGATTTCTTGGTTATAAAAAAACATATATTTCTCATATTTGTCATTGGGCCTGTAAATAAGATTAGCAGTTCATTTGTTGAATTCATGGTCCCGTCTTTCAGAACCTATAACAGTGTTGCGTGAAAAAACTGACTTTGTTACTGTGCTAGGTTCTTGCTTGAAGTCATTAGACCAGAATGTTAGTGCTACCAAATTGTCCTTTGGTCCAAGTTACGGAGGAAAAACATATTCTTCTAAAAGATCATTGACCATTCAAGCTTCATACAGGTATTACCTTCTTCTATTCAATAGGCAGCTTATGCCTGAACTCTCTGCTTTGAGTTTCTTTCTGCCAAAAATAACAGCAATCCAAAATTGTCATATATAGGGGCAGGAACAGCTTGGCTCTTGCCTCTGAAAAGCCACAAGGAAATTTGTTTCTTTCATATATTAGTGATCCACCTAAACCTAATCGAGAAATAAATATTATAGATATTTCTCCTTCTGAATTGGCAGTGATGGTGGAAGGCCAAGTGGAAGCGGTGCTGGTATCTTTGTTGGTGGCTTTGTTTTGGGAGGATTAATTGTTGGCACACTTGGTTGTGTGTTTGCACCTCAGGTAAATCTAGGATTGCATTCGTTGCTGCCTTTATTCTGCTAAACATACTAGTGAAAGTCACATCTTGATCTTATTGGTCATTCTATATATTTTTCTTCTCTTCCTGAGTGCTGCACCTTAGAGGAGGAACTAGTTGATTACAGTGTAATTCTTCTTTACAGATCAGCAAGGCATTAGCTGGAACTGATAAGAAGGACCTGATGAGAAAATTGCCCAAGTTTATATATGACGAAGACAAAGCATTAGAGGTAAGCTCACGTCTTTGATTATATAAAGGGATATCTTTGTGCCGGGAACCATCTCTTCTGGTTGAATATAGTTTCCTTGTGATTTAGTCTCACTACTTGATGTGATTGCCATGTTAGTGTTCCTTCAAAGAACTACTACTTTTTTCTTTCCTTTGTTGGCGGATGATGAAGCCAAAAGAGTCCTACTCTTGTACTATAACCTGCAATTGTCTATCCAGAAAGAATATTTCTCCATGGTATCATACTTGAACAAAAGGATAACAATTGAACAAGTGCTGGTAGTTGTGACCATCATGTAGTTGTGAACTTGTGCAACAAATTAAGTTTTTGAGATACGAATTCTGAAAAAATACAGCTCAACAGCAAGATTCAGAAGCTTCCAATTGCCTGTACTAAAAGTTAAGCTTCACTATTAGTGCTACATGAATATTGATGCTCGACAATCCCAGTAGAAAGCTTTCAAGCAACTGTATGGGGACGCCACTCTTGATCCCCTAGTGAAAAGGTGTTAATCATCTCTACCCAAGTGTAATAAGCAGTGTCTCACATATTCACTTCATGGTCTATACTTTCACAGAGGATAAACCAAACTGCTCGGGGTAATAGTCTTATATACCCACCTCCTCTGACTCATGCATACCGTTCTGTCTGCAGAAACAACGCAAGAAGCTTGCTGAAAAGATTGACCAGCTGAACTCAGCCATTGATGACATCTCCACTCAGTTGAGGTCAGACGACAGACCAAATGGAGCTGCTGTGAACTCAGATGATGTTGAAGCTGTTGTATAAGAACATTTCTATCTTCTTAATGTCAAGTCAGTTGAGGACATTGAATATATGGGAATATCCTTAGTTCAGTTTTGATGTTTTTGGTAATTGCTACAATATAATATCCCAATTGAGGAACGCCTTGTGATTTTGTATGTTTCTTCTGTTTTCTATTGACATGAACTCTTAAACTTTACATTTGTCCTACAATTTCTTAGTGTGTTTCAACAAGTAATATATTCTATAACTTGTTATTAAAGGCTAGCACGAGAATCTGTTGGTTCATGGTTTGAACATGTGAGTCTTTAATATTGGAGTGCTTTGCACATGGTTTCACATCTAAAACAAACAAATTAGAACATTTTTTTTTTAGTTAATTGTGACAAAAATGTTTTCACGTTTCGACTCAAAAGTATTTGCACTAGAGCTAATATTCTTCTTGCATGGTTTTCCCACTATAAATGCTGGTACAACAAACCTTTATGGTTTGCCCCTTTTCGTCGAAGCTCTAGTGCACCGGCCTGCCCAAATTAATGTGATGATGTAAGAGGTCTTTACCATTTTAAGTGTATATAACTTAAATCCTTTTCACGAACGAAAACAAATTAAGGTCAGGTCAGTAAAAAGAATCTCAAGGGCAAGCATGGAATAAAAAATAAAAATATGCCAATAATCTGTGGTTGAGATTATGAAAATGGAAGATTGCATGGGGACAGGGGACATGATCTTATCTTATATAAATCTTCATAGACCATCTTCACCACTCATTTCTTTACCTTTAATATCAACCATGACTTTACATTAATCATTTCACATTAAAAAAAATATATATTAATAATATGGTGGGAATAAACTATATTTCAAACCATATATACCAAAAAGGAAATAATTCCTCAAGATCATTTAGCTGCAGCCATGGCTTCTCATGCAGCTTTGGCTTCTTCAAGAATCCCTACAAGCACAAGGCTTCCTTCCAATAAGAACTCCTACTCATTCCCCACACAATGTTTATCCAAGGTTCCCTTTCTTCCCTTTCAATGTGTGTTTGATAGTACTAAAATGCTATGTTGTTCGGGACTTTCAAAAAATAGTGTCTCACTCGTGTCAGATCCTCAAAAGAATGAACTACTTTTGAAAGATCACATACACTCGTCGATATTTTTGAAGAGTCTGAGCAACATAACTATTATGTTAAAATTTTCTGGTCTTTTGAATTCTCATGCTTTGTCTGTGCAGAAATTTGAAGTAGCTGAATTTTCTGGTCTTAGATCAAGTGGATGTGTGACATTATCCAACAGAGAGTCTTCATTCTTTGATGTTATCTCTGCTCAACTCACTCCAAAGGTAACTCTTTGACCCTACTTTCAGCTTTTCTTATACAAAATACTAAGAGAAAACCTATGCATATCTGTAGGAGGATTTGCGCTATCAGTATAGTTTAACATGTTGTAGCATGTTGCTAATCATAGTGATGTGGACGATTAGTTGTAGTTATCTTTTAAGTGATCTTGATTGTAGTATAATACTCATTTTATGAAAGTTAAACTCTTTATAGGGTAGTAGGCTTGTGGAACTGATCTATTTTTATTGTATGGCACACTAGACAACAGGATCAGCCCCGGTTAAGGGAGAAACTGTTGCTAAATTGAAGGTTGCTATCAATGGTTTTGGACGAATTGGTAGGAATTTCCTCCGATGCTGGCATGGTCGCAAAGATTCACCGCTTGATGTTGTGGTTGTCAATGACAGTGGTGGTGTCAAGAACGTGAGTCCAAACACTATGTTTTCATTCTCGCAACAATTAAATCAATTAAACTTGATTACTAACAGTTGCTAGTTTTGCTGCAAAATGGATTTTGCAGGCATCTCACTTGCTGAAGTATGATTCAATGCTGGGAACATTCAAGGCTGAAGTTAAAATAGTGGATAATGAAACCATCAGTGTCGATGGAAAGCACATCAAGGTTGTTTCTAGCAGAGATCCCCTCAAGCTTCCTTGGGCTGAACTTGGCATTGACATCGTTATTGAGGTAAACTTATTCTCCTGAGTCTGTTGAATACATAATTAAGAAAATAAAAATGTGTTCTGTCTTATTGGCCTAAGTTTTTAGATGAGTTGGTCATGCATTGTTAGTGGTGTGATAACTGTTATCCATGTTCTTGATAAGATTGAGACAATGAGGATTGAAGTCGTCTAGTTGCAGCCCTTTGTTGAAATATACTCTGATCATTGAGGTTTAAACATTTACAACTTGATGATTTCTGAGAAATGGTTCCGAGCTGATTATACTGCTTGAATTACAGGGAACCGGTGTGTTTGTTGATGGTCCAGGTGCTGGGAAACACATCCAAGCTGGTGCCAAGAAAGTTATCATCACTGCACCAGCAAAAGGTGCTGACATTCCTACCTATGTTTTTGGAGTGAACGAGCAAGACTACTCTCACGAGGTTGCCAACATCATAAGGTCAGGGTTTCCGTCTATTATATTTGCATCGTTTGAAAAGTTGGTCATCAATGAGTATCTAAGCTTTGCACAGTTCATATTGTTCAAAATTTTAAAGTTCATTGCTTTGAAATTGCAGCAATGCCTCTTGCACCACTAACTGCTTGGCTCCATTTGTCAAAGTCATGGATGAAGAACTTGGTAAGCAGCAAATTGTATAAGAATAGAAGTACATCGGCGAAAATTTGATTGTTGCATTAACTATTTCCGTTCACATTGCAGGAATTGTGAAGGGTACAATGACAACAACTCACTCTTACACCGGAGATCAGGTAATAAACCAATGCAACACCTTCATGTATATGGTGTCTTCATTTCAATATAGATTGAGCTTGCTTTCTATGGATGGTAGAATCAGTAACCCCGTGCTAAATAGGGTTCATTATGTTGTATGCAGAGGCTTCTCGATGCTTCACACCGTGACTTGAGGAGAGCGAGGGCAGCAGCATTGAACATCGTCCCAACCAGCACTGGTGCAGCCAAGGCTGTGTCTTTAGTGCTACCTCAGCTTAAGGGAAAGCTCAACGGCATTGCTCTCCGAGTGCCAACACCTAATGTCTCAGTCGTTGACCTCGTTGTCAACGTTGAGAAGAAAGGAATTACAGCTGAGGATGTGAATGCAGCTTTCAGAAAGGCTGCTGATGGTCCACTGAAAGGCATATTAGATGTGTGTGATGTTCCACTTGTTTCAGTTGACTTCCGATGCTCTGACGTTTCATCCACCATCGACTCCTCCTTGACCATGGTCATGGGAGACGATATGGTCAAGGTCGTCGCATGGTATGACAACGAGTGGGGATACAGGTAAAGTTCAGTAACCATACGCGAAATTAACCAAAATCTTTCAAAACTGTCATGGTCATCATATATTTTCTTGTGCATTGCAGCCAAAGAGTGGTGGACTTGGCTCATCTAGTAGCAAGCAAATGGCCAGGTGTTGGTGTTGCAGTACCAGGAACTGGAGATCCATTGGATGAGTTCTGTGAGACAAATCCTGCTGATGAGGAATGCAAAGTCTATGAATAGACATTTTTGTTATCTTAATATCACTTTTGAGATGGATGATTTTAGAAGAACAAAAGTTTTGTTATCTCCATATTTGATGTGGAAAACAAATTGGGAAGTCCCACTAGATTAAGACAATAATATCAGTGTTATGAATTCTTTCTATATCAATTTAATCGAGACTGAGAATAAATGTGACGTAATTTGACGAGATATATTTTGTTTTCTTCTCAAGTAACTTGGTTTCTATGTTTCTTCAGAGTGAACAATTCAAGCTAGTTTAAAATAAAAGTCGTTTTGATTCAGATAGTGTTGATTGTTGTAGTTTAACATAGCAATCTGTAAATCTGATATGATCATGACAAGTTCGTTGACATTGACCAACTGAAGATGCAAATTATTTTCTTCATATGAAGAATTACACTCAATATGTCATTATTAATCTAATGCAATTGAGCAATTGCAGCTAACTTAAATTATTTTGGAAGTAAAGCGGAATCACCAAGATTATTTTGTTGGGAATGCTTAAGTGCAATAGATTAAACGAGTGTAAGAAACAAGCAACAAATATCAACATTTGAGTTATTCTATCAAATTTGACTATTTCACATAAATTTAGGCTCCATTTACTATCCAGAGAAAATTGAAGGAAAGGTGTCTTTTTAAGTCTTGAACGAAGGATTGGTGACATTGACCAACAGATAGGGTCAAACATCATTAGGAAACTTGATTAAGTTAATTGTGGACTTGATTAATATTTTCAAAACTTTCTAATCTTTTCAAAAATACAAATCAACCCAACCCACACCCCTCTTCAATCCAAATCAACCACTCTCTCCTCTCTCTCCAGCTTCTTTCAACTCTCTCCCAACCAACAGTTCTGCAAAATTTCTCCCTTCAACCCCCGACGACTTCTACCTCCGGCGACAAATAGTTGGGCTTCGAGTTTCCCTCTTTTCTCCCTTCAACCCTGGTACAAGTACGACCACGAGGATGAACGTGTGAAAGTGTAATGAACCCGAGGCTTGGAGTGTGCAAGAAAAATGCAAAAAAGGTATCACATGTTCTTGGGTTCTTAAGATTATATCAACTAAGGTCTAACTATCTATCCTTTGTTCCTTTTATTCTTGTAATCGTTTGTACTAGTTTGTTCTCGTTTCTAGGGAATCCGTGAGTTGTTGTTATAATATTGTTGTGTTCTTCTTCTTGTTTTGTAACTTAGCTTGGTTGTTTTGTGTCTTTCCTAGCTTTTCTCGTATCAAACCCCCGACGACTTTTACCTCCGGCGATAAATAGTTGGGCTTCGAGTTCCCCTCTTCAATTCAATCAACCTGTCTCTCATCCCTCTCTCGACAGCTTCTCTCAGCTCTCTCCCAACCAACTGTTATGCAAATTTCTCATTTCAATCCTCGGCGATTTCAACATCCGACTACAAATAGTTGGGCTTCGAGTTCCTTTTCGACTTCAACCTTCAATCGACGTGACAGTCTTGCTCTCCGACCAAAACAACTTCAAATTCTTCATCGTTCCTTTTCTTCTTTCACAGGTAAAAATTTATGACCCTTTTAATTTTGAAGAAAACGAGAAACTTGAGCCAACTTCTCTTATAGTATTGGTTAACAATTTCAATATTTGTTGCACTAATTTAAAATGTGGTCTGAAATGGCCTTTTTATTGTTTGTGTTTATAAAAACAAAACGACAATTTGGTTTGATTTGTTCTGTTCTTGTTCTTGGTAAAAATGGTGAAATTGCTGTTTTTTGTTAAATAAAATTGTGCTACTGTTTCTTGTTTCCTCCGACAGATTACCCATCTGGTGCAACATATTAACCATCTGATGCACCAGATTTATTATATGATGCACCAGATCAACCATCTGATGCACCAGAGGAACCATTAGATTACAATTCTGATGCAACAGATTAATAATCTGATGCAACAGATTAACTATCTGATGCAATAACTTTACCATGTGTTGCAACAGATTAAGCATCAGATAAAAAATCTGATGCAACTAATTAACCATCTGGTGCAATGAAAGAACCATCATATTAATGATCTGATGCAACAGATGAACCTCCTGTTAGATAAAATCCCATCAACTCTTCCTACAGGAAATGTCCAAGACTTGATTTTTCCAACTGATCATTCATCTGCCGCGATAGACGACCCTATGTTGGAAGAAATCTAAAAAATATTGACTGTTGATAACTGTTCCAAAAGATCACTCATGTGTTGCAACAGATGTGTGACTTGTTGCAAAGACTATTCATTTTTCTCAACAGATGAGTGATATATTTTGTATTATCGCAACAGATTACTCAGTCGTTGCTGCAGGTTAGTTAACTGCTCTGACAGATCACTCATATGTTGCAACAGATGTGTGATCTGTTGCACAAACCATTCATCTTTCTCAACAGATGAGTGATATGTTTTGTATTGTCACAACAGATTATTTAACTGTTCCAACAGATTACTCATATGTTGCAACAGATGATGTCACAACAGTTGTGTGATCTGTTGAACAAACCATTCATCTGTCTTAAAAGATGAGTGATATATTTTGTATTTTTGCAATAGATTACTTGTCCGCTGCAACAGTTTGGTTATATACTGCAACAGATACACTACCTGGTGCAACAGATCGGTGATCTATTGCAACTGTTATTTTACTGTTTTGCTTGTTTGATTTACTGTTATCCCTTTTTAACGATGCATTAATCAACAATAATATATTATTTTATGTTCCTGCTAATTTTAGATAATATGGTTCCCAAAAGAACAAAAACTGAATCAAGTCCAAGTAAAGGAACAAGTGAAGCAGCTAGGCTACATCCACCACTCTATGAGCTTGCTTTACAAGCATTATCTCAATCGAGAGCAGAATATGATGAACATGAGGAAGAGGGATGTTTTAAAAGAGATGATGCAGATGCTAATAGCCCTTCCACCGAAGAGCTGGTCAAAGCCTTCAACATTGATCGTTATCCTGTGAGAATGCAGTGCGATGGTGAGACAAATTTAATGGGTGATTTCATGGTTAAGTCATCCATGGGAAAATCTTTCGACGCCTTCAAAAAAATACTTCGAGAACAAAAATTAGATGCTTATTTCAGGGACAACTGCTTTAAAAAATATCTTGATCTGTAGGAGGACAACAATGCTCGTTTCCAAATAAAAATGGTATATGAACTACTCAATCGTAGGTTTATGTATGAAAACAAAGATAAGATGGATGAGGTATGGATAAATTACTGTGGCATGCTTGTTTTTTTTGGTTGGAAGGAGTTTGCCATAGTTACTGGACTAAAATGTTATCCTCCTTCTCAAGTTATACCTATTCTAACCCCAAAAAAGCACCCCACACACCCAAAAAAGGCAAAGACAAGTCGTGTGATCGTGATGACCTGGTGTCCATTGTTGGTCCAAGCTTCAAAAACAAAAATTTGATAGAAGCGTTGAAAGGTAAAGGACTTTCAAAGAATCACAAACAGTCATTGTTCTTGGTTTGGTTTGTACATAATATTCTTTGGGCGAGAGACGTTAACAACAACATAAGCCTCGGTTTAATAAAGCTCTCTGAGGATCTTGATGCGTTTAACAACTATCCTTGGGGGTATGAAAGCTTCAAAATGACTGTCAAATATTTTTTGACTCCGTTAGCGCCAAAGACAGTCAACTTATATGGCTTCACATGGGCTTTCATGGTAAATGTTTCTTTCTTCTATTATGATATCATTCATTTTTTTCGCTCAATAATGGTTTTGATTTATTGGCGTTATTTTGTAAGCTTGGGCGTTTGAAGCCATTCCTTATTTGAGACAACAAGTGAACTACCAGGGGGAGTTTCCTGTCCAAGAATCTTGAGATGGTTGTTGGCCAAAACTGATAAAAGTGCAAAATTTCTTGATCTCTTCAACCCCCCGAAGGATGCAGTAAGTATAATTATAATTAATTTTTTATTTTAATTAATGATTTTTTTTGAATGATCTAATCATCATTCTAATATATGTAATGATTTATGTTAGATTGTGCATCCGTCGCTAGTTCCGACCAATTGAGAGTTGAAGATGCCATTTTTTCTTACTTTACGGTTTGTGCAAATTTTATCGGACCCTAAGATCATCGACAGAATAAAAATGGAATTATTTGGAGCAACAACCATTACAAGAAAAATAATTTTGGAGGGTGGGATTGTTGTTGTTGTTGTTGACGGTCTTAGTGGTGATAGAGCTGTTGGTGGTGGTAGTGGTGCTGCTGTTGGTGCTAATGATGATCCTCTTACAGTATTTAAAGCAAATCATTATGAGTATGATCATACTGGTTATACAGATTTTGCCTCTCCCAACGAATGTTCTGCATGAAAATGTCAAGACTGTAGGGCGAAATATGATGTAGTGATTAATGCTATTAATGCATTAACTGCTTCTGTAAAGGAATTGACATCTAAGAGGGGTCTCATTCCATCAAAGAGGATTTTATTTCCATCCGCTCCATTAGAGATTAGGGCTAAGAGGAGAAAAATAGTGATTTCCAGGGCATTATCAAGCATCCAAACAAGTGAAATTGGAACTCCTTTATCTGTGTGTTGCACTGAGCAACGTACAATGTTCAAAGGAGAGCAACACGGGCTGAAGAAGGTGAATATATTATATGTCTTCCAACTGACAAAACAAATAGACACATCTATTTCAACAGATGACACATCTGCTGAAAATTATCAAACAGATATATACATCTGTTGCAACAGTTGACTAACCTGTTGCACCAAATACTTTATCTGGTGCAACATATGTCTAGTCTGTTTTAGCAAATCAAATAGCTCTTCGTACCGCTTTTATTTGTACTAACAGACGACCTATATGCTGCAACAGATGATTCATATATTGCAACGGATGGTTCATCTGTTAGAAATTATCACACAGGGTCTTCCTCATGTGGAAACTTGTCCCAACAGTTGATTCATTGTTGCAACATAAATATAATCTGTTTGGGACAATTTAAAATGGGAGGAAGACCTGTTTGATTTGCTAGAAGAGATGAGTTATCCTTTTCCATTTTGTTGTATCTCCGTGATTAGCATTGACCAATTCTGTCTTTTCAGGTGGATGTAGAAGAAGCTACTGCTGAACAACATTGACAATATTCTACTCTTTTTATGGAAATACAGAGAACAAAAAGTGCAGAAACCGTACGTAAGCGGCAATAAAGATCCACGACGAGCAAAGCCGAATTCCATAGCACCGGATGAAGAACAACTTTCCCATACTGAGTAGATCTTTATAGCTTGAGCTTGTCAAATCAAAGCAATCCTTGTCAGTATACTTAAATTGTTGTTGATGTATTTGTTGAGATTTGTACCCATAACAATTTTTTTACATTTCATTTATTCATTGACTTATTTCAGCTAATTTATGAAGGGTTCAATTTATTTTATTTTGTCTACGAATTTTATTTATTCCTTAGATTTGAACTTACTAATTGAAAAGGAATACTAGATTCAAATATTGCAATAGATAATGTACCTGTTGCAACAAACGACACATTTATTGGAAAAATCGAACAGATTTAGACATATGTTGCAACAGGTAGGTGATCTATTGGAATTTATCAAACAGGTCTTCCCACTGTTACAACAGATGGACTTTAGATAAAAACATCGAGACAATGCAACAGATGACCAACCTATTGCAACAGATAAACTATATGTCAGAACAGGTAGGATAACTGTTACAACGGATGGAGAATCTGTTGCATTATAAAAATTCAACTTTCGTTGGACATAAAAAATTGTCACTACGTGTAAAAAGGTTAAAGTGAATTGAATTGAAATAAAAAAGGCGCAACCCATCGACAGTGTTCGGTTCAAACACCTAAAATAAGATAGACATCAAGTAGACAGTGTTCATTTTAAACACGTAAAATAAAATAGGCATCAAATGTGTCAGTGTAAGTCTGACACATTTCACTGACTTGCCGTCACTTGGCCCCCAACGGTCATTTTTTTCCCCCATTGTCTTATATATTCATCTTCCTCCTAAAATTTAACCCTAAATTCCCAAATCTTCTTCTTCATCGTCATCTTCTTTTATCTATTCAAATTATTTCTTTCCTTTTTTTCCAACTGAGCTTGACAATGTCAAGCGCATCTTCCACTATTTTTTGTGATAAAGATTTTCGATATTGTAAGTGCGGTCATAAAGCTCTGTTAAAGACTTCTTGGACTCAACAAAATCCGGGTCGTAGGTTTTTTACTTGTAAGATTTCAAAGGTAATATTTTTTTATTTAATTAATTAATTTATTATTGACTTGTAATTGTTTTGTAATTGTGTTCTTTTTTTTTTATAGAAATTGGGTGGATGCGATTACTTTGATTGGTATGAAGAAAGACACCCTTCATAAGCAAATTGTGTAATCTGGGGTTTGTTGAACAAAGTCAAGGCTTCTGAAGAGAAACAAAATCGAGCAAGAAGATACTACATTATTGTCGTTATTGCTACTGGTTTGGTGTTGTTGGGCACATGGATATTCAAGCCTAATTACTGAAATTTTCATGGTGGTGTGTATATTTGCTACTGGTTTGGCGTTGTTGAGCACATGGATATTTGATAACGCTCAATCTACAGCTCTCGTAGGAGTGTAAAGCGGTCGTTTGTCAAATATAGAACCCAACTGGGTTGGGTATCGATCCCACAGGGAATAGCTTGGTCAACAAGTAAGCAAAGATTACTAGACTTTTAGTGCAAGTCTCGTAAAAAGGGGGGAATTGTATTGTGATAGTAATGTAACCAAAATAAGAGAGTAAAGCAGAAAATAGCAAAGTAAAAGAACGAATGTTTTGTAATATGTAAACAATGAGAATTGAGGAGTTGGGATTATGTCCACCTTCTGAGTTATACGTCTCTATTGACTATGAGTGTGTTGAATTCAGACATGCATGTACTTATAGAGAATTGTATTCGATGTTAAATCCAGGTGTCTTTCGACCTATTCGAGGATTATTTCACTTTAACTCTTTCGAGCTTAAAGCGTGTCTAACGGTACGAATTCTCCAAGAGGTTAATCCAGTTACGACACTAACTTTTTAATAGGGGATGGGACCCTACTACCTTGACATTATCTCTTTTCCAGACAGATAACCTTTCTTTCGAACAAGTTAAATGTTATACTGGCGTATTCTTGCGTTTGCAACCACAAAGAATTTAGATTAAGATGAAGAGAATAATGATATAAGCAACATACGTGTGACGAACTCACAAACTCACAGTAATAGATAGTATCTCATTCGGCTTCCATAACCCCAACAGAGAAGTTTAGTTACCCATGAGTGCGAAGGAAATCACAATTGACATTGTTGTTATACCACAATAAAGATTTCACGTTTGTAATGGTGTGGTAGGCGTTAGGCGTGAATCCCTTAGCAAAGTAACGTTTCTCTTGTTGTGGAATTTAAGAATAGATGAATAGAAGAAGAAAAATAGAATTAATGGAAGAATGATTGTTTAGAACTAGAATGTCTTAGAATTGAATGTAAGAAGATGTCTTAAAATCTCTAGCAAGATAGGGTATTTATAATACCCATATCCTATTCCTACTAAGCTAATGAAATGCTTAACCAAATCCTACTAAGCTAATGAAATACTTAACCCAATTGTACTAGGTTAATGTATCATTATCCTAATCCTAACAAGCTAATGTAATACTTAACCCAATTGTACTAGGTTAATGTATCATTATCCTAATCCTAATAAGTTACTGCTAGTCCCCAAAGTCTTCAGAAATATTGTTTTAGCCCGGGACAAAATTTCCATGCGCCATCTTTAGTCCTTGGCGTCCAAGATTGGCTTTTCTCCTTTCGTGAAGCTTTCTTTGGCGTTAAGTTATCCATGAAATGCTGAATTCTGCATCATTTATACCTGAAACTTTGCTAATCATGTTCGTTAGCTCACTTACAGGAAAATGGACTAAAAGTGAATGAAATATATAATTTGTTCTCAAAACTAGGCTAAAATATGGGCAAAATATAGTGCTATAGGCGTGTAAATTCGCCTATCATCAACACCCCACACTTAAAGCTTTGTTCGTCCTCGAACAAAATATCATGTCCCTCTAAACATCAACTTAGGGTTTCACAACAACAACATAAAATATTCGTCAAGACAAGCACAACAATTATCAACAAAGAGTAGTTTTCCGATCATTAGTAGAGACCATTTAGCCTCCAACATAGACTCGTGATGGTGGTCAACTCATATTCAAATGTTAAGGCACAAAGAATCATACACAACTACCCAAAACTCATCAACCATGTGTGTCTCACAATATATTACCCATAATCACTCACAAGTATAGCATATTTTTCAAACATGGGTATCAAAATATCCTTGCTCTCACTCTCACAAAGAATTCATATGCAGCAACTGATGACCATAGGCTTGCCCTTAGTGTAATGCTCCACTAAATGTCAGAATGCTAAGCTTAGAATCAAATAGGTCTTTTGATGGTTGTAATATAGGCTAAGGGACGGGTAGGACTATTTTGGCCAGAAATAGTGACTATGTTCCTAAGCGCTTTAATACATCACATTGTGTCATTAACACTTTTCTTTCTAACAACCTTTCTTTCATTTATTCTACCACCCTTTTTCTCCTCTTTTGTTTTTCGATTTTAAACATGACTAACTTTTCAGTTTTTTCTTCCTTTTTCTTTTCATAACATACCTCTTATGATAGCACTTTTTTTTCATAGCAATTTCAAGCACCAATGCATTCTAAAGCATCATACTCACCCAATTTCCTCTTATTTTGTCACATGACTTTACACTTTAAAGCACTTAGGAATTTGGATCAAATTATGGTCTTGGAAAAAAATGGATTAGGCTTACATATGAGGTTGTCAAAGAAAATAGGCTAAAGGCTCAAAAGGGTTAACTAGGATAATGTCCATGGGTAGGTAAAAATGAAGGTAAACAAATATAGGTTGCCAAAGAAATGCCTAAATCATCTCCTAAACTTACACTCCTTATTTTCGCTTTACATACATACCAGGCAAGTTCTAGCATCAGCCACAAACACAGAATATACTATTATCTCACACACACAAGGCACATGGTCGACTTTATTGAGAGTAGTATAGACTCTTGACCCAACAGATGAAGGAATTAAACCAAACAATATCACATAGTGAGTCACAATTAGAGCCTAAATGTCTCAATAGTCATGATTTTAGCACAAACTCTTGTCATAATCTCATGCTGCCTATTAGAATAATTTCATGCGAAGCTAAGCTAAAAAAAACAATTAACTACAAACAAACATAAATAAATGCAAATGTGGATGGAGAAGTATAGCATGCAAATACCAGCACCCCACACTTAGACGGGACACACTGTCCTCAGTGGAAAATAAATAAGAAGAACCTGGTTAGTCGGACTCATCCTCTATGTCTGGGGTCATACCCCTTGCATCGGAATCATCATCAGAGTCGTCATCCTCAGAAGTTCCTCATAAGTATCCCACTTAATTCCAATAGTGAGTCGAGGTATTTGCAGCAAGGAGGGTTCTCCTTGCTCTTTTCGGCCTCTTTTCTTGCCTTTTTGTGAAGTGGTAGCCTTATCTTTGCCTTGTCTTGCTTTGGGTGCCATTGTACCTGAGACTTAAAACAATGTTCATGTTAGCATCATCTCGATGGATACAATCTATAAACAAGCAGTAGTGGCACCACCCCACACTTAGTTTGTTGGTACAGACTAGTGAAGTGAAAGTGGCCGATTACTCAGACTTCATCGACATACGTTTTAGGGGCTATATTCCAACAAGAAATTCAGCTATGTAACACTTCTTGCAATCTTTGCAATACTTTCATGTTAGGTATATCAAGACTTCTACATAGGGATTACATCATGGTATAGTTTCTATCAATAATCACAATCTCCTATGTCGGTAGGCAACTATAAGTCTTATTCCGATGAGCGAGACATCCCAACATGTAAGTATTCAAGTGACAAGAGTATGCAATGTTCATGACTATAGCAATTCCGCAAGTAGTATGACAATGCATCAAAATCGAATTGAAGTCGGAAACAAGTTAAGATCATCCTAACGTATATGTTCACTCACTTGGTTGTGTATCAACAATTCAAACACATTCACATCTCCAATACTTCTTCAAGATTTAGCAATTCATAATAGACATAGTAACGTAGTACTTACAAAAAATAGATGAAGAACACAAGAGTACTTACGTGATTGAAGCCTTTGGAGATGTTCTTGTGAAGTGGAAGAGTAAAAGTTTTGAGAAGATTTGGATGCTATGTGCGGCGCCTATGTTAGGTTTTCAATGTGTTTGTGCCTCAAGACTAAGTCTCCTTTATATAGGAAAAGAATGGGTTGGGTTTTGACCCATTTAAAATCGGTTTTGGAGACAAAAAGTGACCATAGGCGGCGCCTTTAGCTTTGCCTATGCTTGGCATAGGCGGCGCCTAATGCAAAGCCTATGGTGAGCATAGGCGGCGCCTAGTGCAATGCCTTTAGTGACCATAGGCGTCACCTTTAGCATGGCCTATGAGATTCAGAGACAAAATGCTTTGGCATAGGCGGCGCCTATGCTATGGCATACTTGAGCATGGGCGGCGCCTATGCTATAGCACACTAGATTCTGAGACCTTGGTCTATAGTATAGGCTTTGCCTTGTTCGTGGCCTAGTTTTACCTAGGCCTCATGAGCAATGCTCAATCCATAGCCTTATGCATCTTAATTCCTAACTTACCACCTTTACCATGCCATACGTCCAAATCGCATCTGAAATCGATCTCCTCGTTTTATACCTCTTGCACCTACATTCGCTCAAAACCAATGAAAATGATTAGTACGATGGGTTGCCTCCCATCAAGCGCCTTAGTTTTGGTCGTGGCACGACTCTTATTTTTGGATTTTTATTTATCAAAAACGAAACACGTACTAGAATGAGAGAAAGACAAAAAAATGAAAAACGATAAACGATGGGTTGCCTCCCATCTAGCGCTTGATTTATTGTCGCGGCACGACATAGCTATCTCGATTACTTAGACTTCATCGAGATAGATGGTTGATCATTTTCTGAATGGATTCAGACGATAATGAGGCTTACTTGTAGGCATGCAATCTTCTTCGAGATGACCCTTGTGCATACCTATCCCAGGAGGGATACCAATTATATCATCAATAGTCCAACCCATAGCTCTCATGTATCTCTTCAGAGCAGAGATGAGAGCCTCTACGTGCTGTTTACTTAAATCATCCGCACTCACCGGAAGTATATTTATACTTTCCAAGAACACATACCTTAGATAATCGGGGAGCTCTTTCGATTCTAGCATTGGTGGCTCTTCAAGGGAAGTCTTTGCTGTTGGTGACGGTTGATTCTTAAGATCACAGTCCGGTTGCTTAGGAGTATGGGAATAGGACTCTATTTCTGTTAGAGCACCCATAAGTTCTTCATAATCTTCATCGTCCTCACTCTCTTCATTCATGAGCACAACCGCCACTGGGTCATCAATAATTTGCTCTTCTTCAAGTAGTTCTTTCTCATCATCAAAGTAAACATCAGCCACCGAGAATACGTTCAGCTCTTTGGGTTGCTTCATTGATTTGCACACATCAAAGCGAACTACTTCATCATTTATTCGGAATGAAAGCTCATTAGCTCTCAAATCAATAAGCACGCTTCCTGTAGCAAGGAAAGGGCGCCCCAAGATTATGGGAACTTCTGAGTTTGCTTCACAATCCAAAATAACAAAGTCTGCCGGAAAGATGAATGAAGAAACCTTTACCAATACATCACATAGAATCCCAACAGGTCATTTTACCGACCTATCCGCCATTACGAGCCTCATATTGGTTGGAGTAGGATCACCTAACCCCAACTTTTTATAGATAGATAATGGCATCAAATTGATGCTGGCTCCTAAATCACATAATGCCTTGGCAAAATTCAAAGATCCAACAGTGCAAGGAATAGTGAAAGCTCCGGGGTCATCCTTCTTCTGAACTAGTGATCGGGTAGCGATGGCGCTGCAGTGATGAACATTATCTTTCAACTCATAGCTTGCTGCCCGCTTTTTCGTCAAAAGATCTTTCATAAATTTTGCATACCCAGGCATTTGTTCAAGTGCCTCCACCAATGGAACATTAATGGTCAGCTGCTTTAACATAGTCATGAATTTGCTGAACTTCGTATCATCCGCCACCTTCTTCAATCTTTGGGGAAAAGGTGGTGGTGGGTATGGAATTGTTCTCTCCACGGCTTTCTTCTCCTCTTGCTTCCGTTTTTCAGCTTTTCCAGGCTGCACGTCGTGAGGAGTGACGTTAAGGACGTTAGGATCGGCTGCTGCGGCATCTTTCCCTTTCGCCTTATCATCAATTTCCGCTTCTTCATCAACCACTTGCTTGCCTTTTTCTGAAGTTTCCAGCACCTTACCACTTCGGGTAGTGATGGCCATGCATGACCCATCATTCCTTGGGTTTTGCACAGTATCGCTGGGTAAAGTACCAGCCTTTCTTTGATTGAGTGTTGCTGAAAGTTGGCTCAATTGCTGCTCTATTTGCTTGATTGAAGTGGAATGAGAATCAACTAATTGCTTCATAGAGGACAAATCATTTATTACCTCCGTTACTCCTGCGCTCGTTGCTTCCACTCCTTTTAGCAGTTTAGCCATCATGTCTTCCATACTTCCAGAACTAGATGTGGTGGCGTCACGTCTTCCAGGGGGAACATACAAACCACTACTGTCATTCTTGTTCTTCCAACTACCTTGGTCCATGTTTCCAGATTTACCATGATAGTTCCGACCTTGGTTTCCTTGGGCATTGCCTCGAAGACCCCCCTGATTATTCAAGTAGTTAGCTTCCTCTTCCGAATCAGATTCGTCTCTTCCTTTTGACGCAATAGCTTTCACTTTTTTGGTCTTCCCTGATAATAAATGCTTTGTAAGAAGATCCACTTGTGTTTTCATGTGCGTCATATCTTGATCACGTTCTTCTTGTCTTCTTCTTTGGTCTGCAGTCATGCCAATAGATAAAGTGGGGCTTGCTACCTCAGAATCCCTGGTATGCCAAGCTCTACTTTGTTTCGTCATACGATCTAGCATATTGCTTGCTTGACCAAAGGTGAGATCCATAAAGGATCCTCCAGCCGCATTATCCACCACTGGTTTAGTTATTGAATTCAGGGCTCTATATAATATCTCCATTAGGTGAACATTAGTCATATGATGGTTTGGGCACCTCGCTAGCTTTGTCTTGAACCTCTCCCATGTTTCATGAAGAGCTTCAGTGGGAAGCTGACGAAAGTTGCTGATTTCATCTCTCAATTGTGCTCTTTTGGATGGCGGAAAGAATCTTTCTAGGAAAGCGTCTCTCAATTGCCTCCAATTTGTAATAGAATCAGGAGTCAGCCCATTCAACCATAGTGTTGCCTCCCCAGACAGAGACAATGGAAATAGACGTAATCGAATTGCATTCTGACCAACACCAGGATTGTCAAATGACTTGCATGTAGAAATAAAGTTGATGAGATGCATATTCGGATCATCGCCTGCTAGTCCACCAAATAATCCCTTGAGTTGCATTAACTGAATCATGGTGCTTGTGATGTTGAACTTGGCTCCGGGCGCTAATAGTGGGGGAATAATAGCTCCTGTGGCTCCGACTCCATCAAGATCATCATCATCATCGTCGAAAGCTAGCTGCATAGCTTGGCGTTCAGGCCTAAACCTAGCTTGACGATCTCTTCTGTTGGCAGGTGTTGCGATCTCAGCGGCATGCCTAGGTTTTAGTAGCTCGTCATCACCTAGATCTTCATCGTCAGGATTTGTTGCTCGCCCAGGGTTATCAATATTCTGTTGATGCACTTGAGCGGCGGCTAGCGCAGCTAGTCTCGCCTGTTCCTGTTGAGCAGCCATCCTTTCAATTGCGTGTTGTGCCTCCATTCTGCGAATACGTTGTGGTTTAGGATTGATAGGTAATAACGGTTGACCAGAACTTCGGGTATGGGGCATGCACTGAATAAAAACCTGCAGTAAACAAAAACAAAAACTAAAAGTACGAGAATCTTTGACCAAAGGGTCTAGTAATTATTATGAACTTAATTGACACTTGTATTCCCCGGCAACGACGCCAATTTTTGATAACGCTCAATCTACAGCTCTCGTAGGAGTGTAAAGCGGTCGTTTGTCAAATATAGAACCCAACTGGGTTGGGTATCGATCCCACAGGGAATAGCTTGGTCAACAAGTAAGCAAAGATTACTAGACTTTTAGTGCAAGTCTCGTAAAAAAAGGGAAATTGTATTGTGATAGTAATGTAACCAAAATAAGAGAGTAAAGCAGAAAATAGCAAAGTAAAAGAACGAATGTTTTGTAATATGTAAACAATGAGAATTGAGGAGTTGGGGTTATGTCCACCTTCTGAGTTATACGTCTCTATTGACTATGAGTGTGTTGAATTCAGACATGCATGTGCTTATAGAGAATTGTATTCGATGGTAAATCCAGGCGTCTTTCGACCTATTCGAGGATTATTTCACTTTAACTCTTTCGAGCTTAAAGCGTGTCTAACGGTATGAATTCTCCAAGAGGTTAATCCAGTTACGACACTAACTTTTTAATAGGGGATGGGACCCTACTACCTTGACATTATCTCTTTTCCAGACAGATAACCTTTCTTTTGAACAAGTTAAATGTTATACTGGCGTATTCTTGCGTTTGCAACCACAAAGAATTTAGATTAAGATGAAGAGAATAATGATATAAGCAACATACGTGTGACGAACTCACAAACTCACAGCAATAGATAGTATCTCATTCGGCTTCCATAACCCCAACAGAGAAGTTTAGTTACCCATGAGTGCGAAGGAAATCACAATTGACATTGTTGTTATACCACAATAAAGATTTCACGTTTGTAATGGTGTGGTAGGCGTTAGGCGTGAATCCCTTAGCAAAGTAACGTTTCTCTTGTTGTGGAATTTAAGAATAGATGAATAGAAGAAGAAAAATAGAATTAATGGAAGAATGATTGTTTAGAACTAGAATGTCTTAGAATTGAATGTAAGAAGATGTCTTAAAATCTCTAGCAAGATAGGGTATTTATAATACCCATATCCTATTCCTACTAAGCTAATGAAATGCTTAACCAAATCCTACTAAGCTAATGAAATACTTAACCCAATTGTACTAGGTTAATGTATCATTATCCTAATCCTAACAAGCTAATGTAATACTTAACCCAATTGTACTAGGTTAATATATCATTATCCTAATCCTAGTAAGTTACTGCTAGTCCCCAAAGTCTTCAGAAATGTTGTTTTAGCCCGGGACAGAATTTCCATGCGCCATCTTTAGTCCTTGGCGTCCAAGATTGGCTTTTCTCCTTTTGTGAAGCTTTCTTTGGCGTCAAGTTATCCATGAAATGCTGAATTCTGCATCATTTATACCTGAAACTTTGCTAATCATGTTCTTTAGCTCACTTACAGGAAAATGGACTAAAAGTGCATGAAATATATAATTTGTTCTCAAAACTAGGCTAAAATATGGGCAAAATATAGTGCTATAGGCGTGTAAATTCGCCTATCATCAATATTCAAGCGTAACTGTTGGAAAATATCAAAAAGATTTAGGCATATGTTGTAAAATTTAGGTCATCTATTAGAAATTATCAAACAGGTCTTCCCACTGTTGCAACAGATTAGACTTAGATTATTAGATTATTCATAGAAATAACATCGCTGTAATGCAACAGATGACCAACCTATTGCAACAGATAAACTATCTGCCAGAACGGATTAATGATATTTTACAATAGATTTACAATCTAATCTATTGCATTATAAAAAACTCAACTTTCATCAGAAAAAAATTATTGCCACTACATGTACATGTAATAAAGTGAAGGGTGACTTGAAATTAAAATTTTCTATTTCACAAGCTCTTCTATATACACAGGCTTCAAGCGTCCAGTTAGTACCCCATAAGCCCAGACCCCTTACAGGTTTGTCACAGCGTTGTCGCACAAAAAAGTCATTGGCTCAGCCATTTCTGTGCCGTCAGCAAATATTTGATGTGTGCAAGAGTATGCGAGCCGCTCGGTTTAGCGGCATCATCTTTTGGAAGGATCATTCCCCTGTTTCGACCTTCAAAATCCCATGATTTCTTCATCAATACTTCCTTTGGCAAATAATTCATCAGTTTACTCTCCCTTAACAAGATGGGCAACGACACCATCAATGGCTCCACGAGGAGAAAAAGATTGAAATCGTCGACGAGTGGTACATTGGAGTCATAAACATTGATCTTTCCCTCCTCGAGTAGTATCTCAATAGCCCGATAATGCATGTTGTTCACGTTAATGACTGCAAGAATCCTTTTTACCTCGGTCCAGCTCTTGCCATGTGGATTTGGCCTGTCCCCTCTAACATATCTTAATGTTTCTTCTTCATCCAAGACCAACGTAGGAACTAGGAAATCAAGTCCCACGCCAAGGGCTGACGCCTCTCCATTGAGTTGATCGTACCTATCCTTGAGCTTCTTGCAGAAGTCGAGGTCCATTATCCTATCGGCAACGTCATAAGCTTCCTGGTACGTTAATTACCTTTTCCTCATGAGGCATAGAATTATGTCAACATGCTGTGAGATAAGAAGTCAATTTTTAAATAGGTTAGTAATTGTAAAGATGCAATGGATGGTCCATCTGTTGCATAGGGTTCTCTGAATCAATAATCCAACACAACTTATGCAACAGATGGATAATAAGTTGCAACAGAACCACTACCAGTTGCACCAGTATACCCAACTGTTGCAACAGATGTGAAATCTATTGCGTAGCTTCTTCTTCATGGGGTAGATTAGAAGGGCTAGGTTAGGAAAAGTAAACTTGTCTTGTCCTCGTACGGTATACGCATATCAGTCATAGTCTGGAAGTCTTGGGGGAAAAGAGAGGCCTGGGGTAATCTGGTGTGCCTGACTTGGCATTCTTGGCCTGTCGCAGATCCCTTTTCTCTTCGGCGCCAAGTTTCGCATATGTGTCCATCTTTTTGACTGGCCCTTGAACTTCAAAAACTTTTGGAGAGGGAGAAATTACAATTTCTTTTGATTTCCGAGCGGAGAGTACGTCTCTAATTGTTCTTGTCTTTCTCCTAACCAATGTTGTAGGAGTGTTTGGCTCCCTCACCTTCTTGGATGGTATGACACACCTCTTGAATTTGAATTCCTCGATAGCTTTAGAGATAGCCTCTACTTTTTCAAAGAGTTTATCATGTCTGTCCTTGCACTCATCGTATTCACAACGAGAACACGAGGGTGAAGAGGGGTGAGAGGGACCTGTGTAAGGGCGAAAAGGGGTGTTTTCAAACATATTTATTCTTTATTGAGCATCAACATGCTCATCATTACGAGTGGTAGAAGCATCAGCATGCCTGCCACCAACACCAACAACTCCACCAGAAGAAGCAACTGGATCTGCCTTAGTAAAAGGTTGGTCATGAAGAGCCTCAACATTAGGCTGACCTTGCCTAACTGCTCTTCTTATGGCTGTTGCTCCAACCAATTCCTTCTTTATTAACTCCACCGTTGGTTCTGCTATAGTATCAACATGACCTAGAGTAATATAAGAAGTCATCACCGACTCCTCCTCAGTAGGCACAATCCATGGATACACAACCTATAAAAAAAGACAGATGCATTTAAATCATATAATATAATAATTTTCACAGTTGGGCTACGTTTTAAAAAAAAAGACCCATCTATTGCATAGTTTGCAGTATATGGTTAAAGTTCATTTGAGTCTGGTTCAGAGAAACAGAGCAACACATGGATAATCTGATACAAAATATCAACCATCTGTTGCAACAGTTGCATAAGACGGGTAATCTGTTATGCAACAGATGATCTGTACGTCATAACAGATCAACAATATGTTATCAGATTAAACATCTGTTGCATAATTTGCAGTAGATGGTTAATCTTTTAGGAGTCGGGTTCAGAGAACCAAAGTAACAGATGGGTAATATGATACAAGATATACCTTGTCGTAACAGATGCCCCATCTAGTGCATCAGATATAACATCTGTTGCACCAGATATAACATTTGTTCTATATCTTTCTTATCTTTGAGTAGAATTATTTTACTTGAAGAAGACGTACTGCATCATCCGGAGGGTTAAAGAGATCAGCCTCCTTAATATTGGTGTTGCTCTTTGCAGCCAACCACCTAAACATCCTTGGATGAGAAACCTCATCCGGATAATCCATTAACTGCTTTCGGAGGGGAGGAATGGCTTCAAATACCCAAGCCTAAAAAATGTAAACAGGAAGCAAGCAAAAAAAATCATAATAACTATATTCAATATAAATTAATGGATGAGTAAAATTAGTGATTAACTTTACTATGAAAGCCCAAGGAAAGCCGTATAATGTGGTTGTCCCTGAGGATAGCTTTGTCAGTAAATATTGGACAGTCAAGTAGAAGCTGTCATATCCCCAGGGATAATTGTTGAATTTATCAAAATCCTCAGCACACGCCAACAAATCATCTTCTATGACCTTGTTGACGTCTCTTGCCAATATAACCGAATGGGCAAACCAAGCTAAGCACAATTGCTCCATGTACTGCTCTGGTATGGTTTTTATCCTCGAGATCTGTCAACAAATCCGATGCTTTGTAGCCACATCGAGCAATGTCAAACAACCCATCTATTTTTTCCTTGCATTTTCTTGCCTTAGATCTTTTGCGGGGTGGTGGTCCTTTTGGACGATAGCATCTCAAGCCCGTCACTATGGCAAACTCTTGCAAGCCAAAACAAACAGGCATACCACAGTAGTTGATCCAGATTTCATCCATCTTCTTTTTGACCCATTCCTCCGGATCTTTATCATCCCCCGCGTACTTGATCCTGTGCTTGAGAAGACCATATACCATCATCATAGGGAAACAGATACGGGCAGAGGGGTCCTTAGGCAGCTCGAGAAAGCGTCCAAAGCAGCTCTTCTTAAAAAGTTTGCCTATATTTTTGTTCTTCATAATTTTCATAAAATGTTCAAAAAATTTCCCCATCTGACAGTTAAGTACAATTTGACCAGTTAGTTGTTTTTCTTCTGGGTAATTTATCGATATCGCAACTTTAAACCCGTCAATACTAAAAGTTTTGATAGGATCATGCTGGGATGTCGATATTAACTCACGCCTCGTCGGTGATCCATTATCATCATGTTGATGATCATCTTCTTTCTCTTTCTGACTCTCTAATTCCTCTTTTTTCTCACTTTTATTTTCTTCATCACTATCTACGAACCCTTGTCCACCTCCCTCAACATTGTTTTCACATCTCTCCTCAGCTTCACTTTTCCCTGACTGAGATTGTTCAGAAAGCTCCTTCGAATCCCTCTGTACTGTAGCCATTTTTTTTAGTGGTCAGACATGATCCACTTTCACTTTCTTTTCTTTTGGGAGACATGTTTTACCTACAGACAAGGAAAAATAAAAATTACATTACAGTTGATGTATGCATAGATTTTAAAAAATACATTACAAACACTACAAATACCGAAACACCAACAACCACCACCACAAACACCACCAACCAATGCCAACAAACAAACAAACACCATGAATACCGACACCACCACAAACACCACCAACCAATGCCACCATCGGTGCCACGATGACGACCACAAACACCACTACCACCACCACCACCAACACCACAAACACCATCCAATTATACCACGACAGTCAACGGAACACTATGATGGAAACTAGGGATTTCTGGAGTTCTTCCTACAATTATACCATCAAAACTCAAAATTGTAAACCCATTCTCGAAGATAATACAACTAAATATTTTATTTTTCATCATTAACTTAAAAGCCCTTATTTTTTAGAAAAAAAACAAATATAGAGCTCTTCTCGAACTTTGTTGCCTACGAAGACAAAGAAAACAACTGATACAAGCAAGAATGAAGTCAAAAATAACACCTATGTGGTCGAAAATGAGAAGAAAAATGATCTGTTGTGGAGGGTTGAGCAAATTTATTGAGTAGTTGTTGTCTGTACTATATTGTTGAGTGAGAATGAGAGAGAAAGAGCCAGACCTCGAGATTTGAAATGATGAAACGTTTTTTATGGGTTGATTTGTATTTTGGAATAGAATGACAAGTAGTTTTGAAAATGTTAATTTGATCCGAAATGATCTTAATTATTTTTAAAATCATAAAATATATGCGTAATTTTTAACCCTTTCATCATGCAATTTCCAAAAGGGTAATTCAATTAAAATTGTATAAAAACAATTGAAGTTGTAGGTGATCGAGTACTCTAGGAGGTGACCCTATGAAAACTCACCCCTGGTCCTAAATTAATCAATTTAGGTACTATTAGTATAACATATGAACTCAATTGAAATTGTAAAAAACAAATGTTCAGCTTGTTGTGTCAGATTTCTCATCTATTGTAAATTATCAATCAGATTAGGTAACAACAGATTATGAATCTAATGTAAATTATCAAACAGATTAAGTCATCTGTTGCTACAACTTACCCATCTGTTGTAAATTATCAAATGGATTATCATATATCGCAACAGATTACCCATATGTTGTAAATTATCAAATAGGCGCTGCCATCTGTTGTGGCTGACCCTATGAGAACTCACCCCTAGTCCTAGATTAATCGATAGTTTACCCTATGAGAACTCACCTCTAGTCCTAGATTATTCAATTAAGGTATTAGTACCCTAGTCCTAGATTAATCAATTAAGGTATTAGTCTAACATATGCGGTAGTAAGAATCGGTTCGGCTCAGAGTGATCGATCGACGACTCTGTCGGGAGGAACGCAGTACCGTCTCATTATGCAATTGACAAAAGACTCAATTGAAGTTTTAGTTGACCCTATAAGAACTCACCCCTAGCCCCAGACTATTTAATTAAGGTATTAGTACCCTAGTCCTAAATGAATCAATTAAGGTATTAGTCTAACATATGAGGTAGTAAGAATCGATTCGGCTCAGAGTGATCGATCGACGACTCTGTCGGGAGGAACGCAGTACCGTCTCATTATGCAATTGTCAAAAGACTCAATTGAAGTTGTAGTTGACCCTATGAGAACTCACCCTTAGTCCTAGACTATTCAATTAAGGTATTAGTACCCTAGTCCTAGATTAATCAATTAAGGTATTAGTCTAACATATGAGGTAGTAAGAATCGGTTCAGCTCAGAGTGATCGATCGACGACTCTGTCGGGAGGAACGCAGTACCGTCTCATTATGCAATTGCCAAAAGACTCAATCAAAGTTGTAGTTGACCCTATGATAACTCACTGTTAGTCATAGACTATTCAATTAAGGTATTAGTACCCTAGTCCTATATTAATCAATTAAGGTATTAGTCAAACAGATGAGGTAGTAAGAATCGGTTCGGCTCAGAGTGATCGATCGCCGACTCTGGTCGGGAGAAATGCAGTACCGTCTCATCATGCAATTGCCAAAAAACTAAATTGAAGTTATAGTTGACCCTATGAGAATTCACATTCAATTAAGGTATTCGTCTAACCTATGAACTCAATTGAATTATATATAAACAAATGTTCAACCTGTTGCAGTAAATGTCTTTTCTGTTGGATCAAATCAAACAGATTATGTAATCTGTTGCAACATATTATCCATCTATTATAAACTATCAAATAGATTAAGTCATTTGTTGCGACAGATCATGAATCTGTTGTAAACTATCAAACAGATTAAGTTATCTGTTGCGACAGATTACCCATCTATTGTAAATTATCAAATAGGCACTGTCATCTATTGTAGTTGACATTATGAGAACTCACCCCTAGTCCTAGATTAATCAATTAAGGTATTAGTTGAACATATGAGGTAGTAAGAATCGGTTCAGCTCAGAGTGATCGCTCGACGAGTCTTGTCGGGAGGAACGTAGTCCCGTCTCATCATGCATTTGCTGAAAGACTCAATTGAAGTTGTAGTTGACCCTATGAGAACTCACCCCTATTCCCAGATTATTCAATTAAGGTATTAGTTAAACATACGAGGTAGTAAAAATTGGTTCGTCTCAGAGTGATCGATCGATGACCTTTGTCGGGAGGAATGCAGTACCGTCTCATCATGCAATTGCCAAAAAACTCAATTGAAGTTGTAGTTGACCCTTTTTGCTCATTCATCCATCCCTAATTCCACCTAGATCAATGTAGGTACTATTATTAATCTTAACATTAAGTTAATGAGAACATATTTCAACTCAGAGTAATCGATCGACGACTCGGATCGGGATGAACGCAATACTAACACCATGCAAATGCAACGACTCAATTGGATTTGTAGTTGACCCTGTGAGCTCATTTATTCATCCCTCGTTCCACCTAGATCGATGTAGTTACTATTATTAATCTTAACATTAAGTTAATGAGGAGCTCATTCTTTCATCCCTAGTTCGTCCTAAATCAATTGCAATAAAATCTGTTGCAACAAATAACTGAGCTGTTGGAGAATTTTAAACAGATAACAATATTTGTTGCAACAGATGACATTTCTTATTTAATTATCAAATAGACATTTGCATCTGTTATGACGGATGACTGAGTTGTTGGAAATTTTCAAACAGATATTGATATCTGTTGTAATAGATGACGTTTCTGATTTAGTTATCAAATAAAATTTCCATTTATTATCACAGATGACTGAGCTGATGGGATTTCTCAAACAGATATCTAAATCTGTTGCAACAGACGACATATCTGTTTGAAAATCTTTTTGTTTTCTTTTAATTTTAAAGCAAGCTACTGTCCGAGTAGATAAAGTAGTAGTACGACTAAAGGAGGTAAAAAATATTTCTTGGATAACTCAAAAATCTCATTGAGTAGTCTTGTCCTGTCTTTTAAATGTCACCCGTTTTCTTCCTCGTGCCCCTCAAATATTAGTGAATATTAATTAATGAGTATTGAAACCCCTAATACTTCTTCCATTTCATATTGACTTGGCACTCTCATCAAGAAAATATTAATTAGGGGTTTATTTTACTATCAAATTAGCCTTATTAATTATGCTTTGAAAATATAAATTTAAATAAATACACTTTGTTTAATCATTTAATATTAAGGGTAGTACATCTAGAAATTAGAATTATCTCATCTCTCCTCTCCTCTTCTCTCCTCTCCTTCATCCCTAAATCTCTCATCTTTTTTCTTTCTATCCTCTTTAGGGTTATCACAACTTTTTTTCTCTCCTCTTTCTCAAAAATTTTCGTTCGGATCTAAATCGATCGATATCCATATCTTAGATTCCTCGACTGAAATTGCTGTTTTGACCCCCTCTTGACATTAAGGTATGATATGATTCACCATTGCTCTTTCATTCTCATTTTCTTCTTGCAACTTTATTTACATCTTTTTGTTTATTTAATTACCATTTTCCCATATCATATTTATTTAAAAAATTTGAAGAAACTTTTAATTGTTGAATAAACATACCGAGAATTTTTATTATAAGATGCAAAAAAAAGTCATCTGTTGGGAGAAGTTTAAAAGCCTTGTTGGCAGTATCATTTTTTTAAATATTTTATTTGTTTCTTTGTTGTTGATGTTGTTATTGATGTTGTTGGTGGGGTTGACGTTGTTGGAACTTGTGGTGTGGTGTGGTTTAGACGGTGGGTGCTTCTTAGCTTAAAAATAGTGGAGTCCGAACAATCAACACAAGGAGTAAGGGAGAAAAAAATAAAAAGTTTAAAGTGAATAAGAAGAGAAGAGTTGGTTACCAAAATGAAAAAAATATGTGCTGAGTGAGAATTGAACTCAAGACCAAAAGAAATAAATAGCCTTAAGCACCCATAAACAACAACTAGGCTAACCAAACAACTCTTACTATGGGTGCTCACTGATTAGATTATATACGTTTTTTTTATTTCCACATACATATATAAAGTTCGATACGAGTTCAGTCTATGCTCGCGCACCTGGAGGACTCCATGTGGGTCCGTCCTTTGTTGTTGATGGTGTTGGAACATAGGATGTATGCTTCTTTGTTGTTGATGATGTTGTTGGAACAAATGTTGTTGTTTTCTTTGTTGTTGATATTTTTTATTTGTTGTTTGTAGTTTATGTTGTTGTTGATGTTGCAACAGATGGAGCAACTGATGGAACAAATTAAACCACCAGCAAAGCTGCTATGTATTCCAACAGACTCTATATTTGTTGCATCAGACTCCATATCTGACGCAACAGACTCCACATCTGATGCAAACTATCCGAGATTTAATGTAATATTACTGAAACTATCCGGGATTTATGTGTTGTGTGTGTTACTTAAATAAAACTGGTGACTTTATTAATATGTAAATTAAAAAAACGAATCTAAATACAATATTTTATCTTTTTGTTGTATTTCAGAAAGAGACAGATTGGTAATCTGTTGCAAAATATATTCCACCTGTCAGATAACTTACAACATATGGACAATCTATTGCAACAGATGGATATATCAGTTTGCTTTTCCATTAGCTGTGGCGTCTGCTGGAACTTGCTAGTCATCTGTTTATTCAATTTCATCGAGAGCAATAGATTTTTCTAAACACTTCTTGGCCAAACTCAATTTTTGCTCTTGAATTGCTTTTTTTTTCTTTGCATCCTTCAAGCGGGCCTCCAAATTCAATTTTTGCCCTCAATCCAATAGCAAAAATTTAGT
This sequence comes from Capsicum pubescens, assembly GCA_030864215.1. Classification (NCBI taxonomy): domain Eukaryota; kingdom Viridiplantae; phylum Streptophyta; class Magnoliopsida; order Solanales; family Solanaceae; genus Capsicum; species Capsicum pubescens. Next base: position 1,514,216 of record CM061541.1, read on the forward strand.
TTGCTCTTGGGAGATACCGAACTCCTGGACCACTCGAACACTAGTTCATCAGGAAACTGAAACTTGACCACACGGGTACGACAATCTATAGATGCATAACAAGAATGAAGTTAATCCATACCCAGAATAAGGTCAAAATCTACCATGTCTAACTCTATCAAATTCGTAAGTATGACTCTATAAAGCACATTAATAGGGAAATTTCTATACACTTGTTTAGAAACAACAGACTCCCCTACTAGTGTAGAAACTAGGAAAGGCTCGGAAATTTTTTCGGGATTCATTTTGAAATTCACAGTAATAAGTGGGGTCACATAAGAGAGGTTTGACCCGAGGTCCAATAACACATAAATATCGAGACAAAAGACACGAAACATACCAGTAACAACATCAGGGGAGTCCTCATGCTCCCGATGGGGTGGCAAGGCATAGAACCTATTCTAGCGCTGACCGCCAGCGGTGCTAGAAGAAGAGCCCTGAGCAGGGAAGGGACAGAGTACCGGAGATGGTGCACTAGCAGCCTGTGCCTGAGGTCGGGCATCTTTGTTCCCCTATATAGTATGAGGACAATCTCTAAGTCTGTGGCCCTGCTTGCCACAACCAAAACAACCCCTCACATCTCCGAAACACTCCCCAAGGTGATTCCTACCACATTTAGCACAAGAAGGATAATGGTGCCTGTCGCCAACACTATTCTGCGACCCAGACAAGAAAGGCCTACTCCCTTGCTCCGGCCTGGCTCTAGGCGCGGGAGCACTAGCTGATGAAGGCGCAAAAACAGACGGACGTCTCTGAAATTGAGGGTGGATCCCTCCATGGAACCTAGGCCGACTATACTCATGTTGCTCAGATCTAGCCCTTTTGCTACCCCTCATTCTTTTTCTCTCTCTAAGATTATTCGCCTCTATCTGTTGGGCATGCGTCATCAACTTAGCCAGATCCATATTCTTATGCAACATCGCAGCCCTACACTTCTTCAGTACCATCCCAGAAACACCGATCACAAACTTACTCATACTAGCCCGGGTGTCATAAATCAAATCAGGAGCATACTTGGCCAACTGATTGAACTTTAAACAATACTCCTTAACAGTCATGGAGCCCCGCCTCAAGTTCATGAACTCCTCAATCTTTGCCTTCCTCATCTCAAGAGGAAAGAACTGGTCCAAGAAGGCATCTTGGAATACTTACCAAGTCATAGGAGCGGCATTCTCACCTCTACCCTTCTTCCACGATACAACCCAATCATAAGCAATGTCCTTCAGTCTATAGGATTCCAACTCAACACTTTCTTCTTCCGAAATATGCATCACATCAGTGATCTTCCTCACCTCCTCCAAGTACAACTATGGGTCCTCATCAACCTTCGACCCATAGAACTCAGGCGGATTCATCCGCATAAAGTTATGAATCCTAGCCGCGGCTACATCACCACCCTGCTGATTAGCAACTGAGGTCTGGTTATTGGCCCGAATATTTGCGGTGACCGCTTGGGCTAACGACTGAAAGGCCGCCCTAAACTCAGCATGGGACACCGTCTCATTCAAAGGATCAACAGGTGGGGGTTGCTCATCATTGTCTCCACAAACATTCACTCTTCTAGGAGGCATTTTTTTGGAAATGGAAGAGCATGGATCATTATATAAGAGGGACAACTGTAGGCACGATAGAATCTGAAAGAAAGAAGAAATAATTTTTTCCTAAAACGTCTCGTAGCCTATTGCTCATAGATGTGGTGCGCTACATACCGATGATCAAGACTCTACTCAACGCGGCTTGTCAGACTCCCTAGGACTCCTTAGAAACCTTAGGCTCTAATACCAAGTTTGTAACGACCCAAAATCGTCTCCCGGGACATCACACGGTGCTTAAGGCTACAAGTAGCCCCAAGCTAATCCTTAGAGCCGGTTTCTACCAATAACACTCAATTCAAGATAAAATAGACTCAACACTCGCATATTCGTATCACATGAAAGGAAATACGGGAAAAATACTCGGTCCATATGACCATAATATAGAGAAACCTCAACAAAACCACAATACCGAACCCTCGACACATCACAAGTATGATACTAGTCTGACAAGCCTCTACAAATCAAAATCTAGAGAGCTGTTGGGACAGGTCCCCAACTGACTCAAAATAAACTAAAGATAAAACATAGTCTCTCAAATACAGAAAATATCTGAAGATCGATCCTCGAACCATGAGGACTCACCACTGTAGAAAACGTAGGCAAGGTACTTGAAGAATCACGGATGAGGCTGGGACTGAGCACCTGAACCTACATTATAAGACAATGTAGCACATAGATATGTATGTGAATCAGTACTTTGGAATGTACTGAGTATGCGGGGGTGAATGCATATGTATAAAAATAGTACCGATCTTATTCAATCAAATCATGTATGCAAAATAAGACGACTCACATGGCTTGAACAAGTATAAAATATAAAGCTCAAAAATCATGTAGAATGAGGCATGCAACACAAATCTCGTAAGTCATCGCTCTTTAACCTTAAAAATCAGAAATCTTCTCTTATTCTCAATACCCAAAGGCTAAGGGACTTTGAACAATACTTTTAACTCATGCATATGTCTCATGGAGACTAAAACCTCTTCAATGCTCAATATTTCATAACCATTTAGAACTCGTATACTTGGAAATCGGAATCATAAGACTCGAAAAACATACTTGAAGGTATTTCATTCACTTTAGGAAATTATCTCATTTCAACCTTTAGGTAAAATCATGCTATCTCAAATGGAAAAGTATTCTAGCTTAAGGAAATAACTTATCTCAAAGCTTTATGAAAAGTACCATAACAAGAGAAGATGCTCTCATTTAGGAAAATAACTTTCATCAAGAAAATACCTTGGTTTGGAAACATCTTTGCATTTCAACTATTTAGGAAAGTAGACTATAGAAAAGGAAAATAAGTATCAAATTTTGAAGTTTAAAAGAGCAAGGGAGGTTCTCGTAACCGACATAAACCATGCGAGCTACATGGAGTCCAACGTTTTGTCCTCCTAAAGAGGAGACCCCATATTGGGGAGGAGCATCATACTCTTGACAAGGAGTATAACCTAGGTCTAGTGATCACTAAACAAAACTCGGCCTCGGGCCCAATCATAATCATCATAAACTCGGCCTCAGGCCCAACCTACGGTGGCACGTAGTTTTGGGGTAAGAAACCGTAGTGACTTACCCGTTCGGTGGTAAGTACTACTCCCTTTAGATTATCTGCGCTCATCTCATAAAAACTTCACTTTTAGAATAATCTCATGGTTCACCACGAACCCAATAATCAAATCGATAATCTCATATGATGAAGTGGATTTCAAAGCTTTCGGACCATTAGGTCAATTCATTTCTCAATCATCTCAAAATACTCAAATCATGGGTGCTTATAGCACAAGAGATCATAATTTCACAAGTCTCAAATAGGGCTTACTAACCCATAATTCAATCTCAAGTTAAAGCTCATCAAAAGCATATTATATAGCATATAGATTCATAAATCATGTGGAAATCTGGGAACTTCAGCAATTTATCTCAATATAGTCATATGCTTCAATATCTCAACATTGTAAATATTAGCTTATCAAGGAGTAAAATCATGGAGTTTATACCCAGTTGTAAATTCTCAATAAAACATACAGAAATCATGTCATTTGACTCTTAATTCATGGGAAATATCAAGATAATGCATTCAATAATAATGGGTGAAAACCTCCAATTCAAATTCATGTAAAAACCTCATAGATTTCAGAAAATTCATGATGTATTAAGTCTTTTGGGCATAAGGGAGAAAGGGTTATCCTTGTTCAAAACCCCACATACCTTGAATTAGAAGCTTTGGATGAACTCTCACTTTTGGAACTCTATTCGTACTCTTGAATGAGGGTTCTTGAGGCCCTTGACTTGGGAACCTTGAATCTTGACTCAATTTAGAAAATTCATGGTGGATTCTTGAGATTCTTGGAAGAGGTTTTGGATACTTAGGGTTTTTTATGAGAGAAAACTTGAGAAAAACCTCATAGAATGCTTGCAAATGACTTTGATTTGGTGTTTGCATGGTTTTATAGGTTTGGAAAAAGTCCAAGATGCCACTTTTAACATTTGTATGAAGCTGGAAAAATTGAACTGGGAACCCGATTTAAGGGGTCACCGTGACGCGCCACTTATCGCGGTGACTCACTGGAAATTGATAATTGGTAAACTGGGAGTTACCGCGATGCGGAGCCATCGCATTTTCTCACTGGTTGGGACCTGGAACCTTAGCGCGATGCACCAATATTGCGGAGTTCCACTGGAATTTGAAAATTGTCAAATCGACCCTCTCCGCGACGCGCCAAGCACTAAAATGACATAGTTTTTACGACTAGGTCTTAAATTAGCCATAACTTCTTACTCGGGTATCGGATTTGGGCGAATCTTATATAGACGGAAAGCTTATCGAATTTTATATATGATAAAAAGTCTAAATTAGGGAAATTCTATGTGGTTAACATGATACCCACTTAGGAAGACACTTCTCAATCTTTTAGGGCCGAAATCACGCCTTACTTGACATGCCCTAAGACTCAGACTACGAGGGAACTTTGCGGTGCCTTACATCTATGATGTACATATTTTTGTAAATTGGACCTTATTTTATGGATAGGAGTTACTCGAAAATACGTTGTACGTTGTTCTGTCATCGGGTGTTGAAATTTTGGATCCAATTCTAGTGAACTTTTAGGACTGCAGTTGTCTATTCTAGTATAAGCAAATCCAATATGCTTCTTGGACTTTCAATTTTGGGTGTTTCAAATTGTTGTCCTCCTTAATTTTGTAACATGCTTTAGTACTTGTATTTAGACACTACTTTTATAAAAAGGGGCAGCCCTATGCACTAAGCTTCCGCAATGCGCAGAGTAATATCTTTTGAATGATTAAACAAGTTGTGATAAGATGAATGGTGTCATATGGAGAGTAATGCTAGACCAGGGAGAATTGGATCAAAATGGAGAGTATTTCATTATTCTAGGTTACTGCCACCAAACAAGAATAAACCGACAAGATTAAGGCATAAACTTTCACAATAGTTCATTATTTATTAATTAATTAACCAAAAGTTATAGCAGTGGTATTAATAGTACTAAAATATTTAGTTCAACTCATTACAGAAAGTACATAATATGACATTACAACTACAAATATACTTAAGCTATTGTCTACGATTATTATTTGCACGTTCTTGGTTAGGACAGTTACGCCTGTCCTGCCCTGTTATTCTGCAGATTCCACAATCTTTTGAGTATCTTGTACGTCCAACATCCATATCATTTGGAACACGTGTAGTTTTTTAGCTCCTTTCTTTCGGTAAATGTCTCATTGCAAATCATTTTAAAGGGCGCTTTCGGCCAATTTGCTTCATCTCCATAAGGTTGAAACGGCACACGATATGTATCAAAATACTTCACCGTACTATAATATTCACTGACCAAATCATGTGCAACCCTATTCTTCTACTCAGTAACCTTCAACACATGTGAACATGGCATGTAATATGCTTTCTAGTTTTGACATTCACACGTATTCCTACTAAATTTAATGATATATTTTCTGCCATCACGACCTTGACGACGATATGTTTCAACCTCGAATACCCCTGTTTCTCTGTTATAAGTTGTTACCTGATGATTTTTAGACTTCAATTCATACTTCAAAATTTTCTTTGCAACCACAGGTGGCCATAGTTCTTTTACATTAATGAGCTCTTATGCATACTGCTTTCTGGATACAAATCTTTCCACAATTTGACCGTATGTAAGCTTAATCATTGCAGTAATTGGGAGAGCTCGAGATTTCTTTAAGAATCTATTGAAAGATTCAGAAAGATTGGTTGTTAAAATGCCCCATCTTTTACCGCCATCACGATGAACTGTCTATTTTTCTAATGGAATTTTCATTAAGAAATTGTACGCACCTGGCTCAGCATCTTTCAAACATTGCATGACGGCTTTGAATTTGCATTCTTGGTGTTGAATAGCAGCCTGCCACATTAATCCCTCAAGTTGCTTGTTAGGAAAGTTAGACAGAAAGTTACTCTTCACATGCCTAAGATAAAAGCGATGATATGCATTCGGCTCATGTAACTCAACCAAATCATTAAAACTTCTAAGTATTCCAGGAGCACGATCAAATATGTATGTAACACCTCTACGACCAACTACCACATGAATTCCAAGGCACAACAAAAACCATGACCATGCTTATTTGGTTTCCTTGTTAACAATTGCAAAAGCAAGTGGAAATATTTGCCCATTTGCATCAGCAGTCACAGCAATCAACATCTTTAAATCATATTTTCCATAAATGTGAGTACCGTCAATAGAGATGACCGGTCTACATCTTTTAAAACCTTTTATACAAGGTTTAAATGCCCAGAACACATATTTAAAAACATTTACCTTTGATGTCGATTCATTGGCATGCATCCATTCCACTACTGTTCCTAGATTAAAATGTTGAAGTGCATTCATGTACCTTGGAAGTTGTGAGAATGAGTAATCACAGTCACCATATATGAATTTGAAAGCACTTCTTCGGCCAAGCTATGCCTTTTTATAGGAAGGTGTATGTTTTAATTCAACCTCAACAGTAGTCTGGACATTTTTCACCTTGCATTGAGGATTATTCCTGAGGAAAGGCAGCAACAAAGAAGCAATCAATTTAGAATCCAAGTTAAAATGATCAGCTTGGATTACACCCATTTGACAAGTATGTCTGTCATACTATTTTCTGATAGTCCATAAATTTGTTGGTGTTTTTCGACCTCGGAGCATCCAATCACATCCAGATTCCCACCTCCTGCACTTAACAGTTCAATAATTCTTTTTGGATTCCCACATAGTGAACTCTCTATTACCCTGCAAACTCCATATTCTTACAGTAGTCTTTAATATTTCCTTACTAGGAAAAACTGCCCAGACTTAAGATTCGACTCTTTATCATTTAACCAAATTTTACATCCAACACCCTCTGATTCATAGGTAGAAGTAAACACCTCTGGATGATCTTGAAGATTATTCAGAAATGGAATGTTCTCCCTATGAAATGGTATGTTTTGTGGAACCTCAATGACTGGTTGTTGATCATCGTCATTATCATCACCAGAGTCACTCATTTCATCTGACTGATATGCATCATTCGGTGCATCACTGTCAGAATTGTCATCCTCATGAGTATCAGCATAGGCATCAACTTCTATCCTAGCTTGTATTTTAGAAACTCTTGGAATCTCTGGAACCTGAGGTAAATTACTAGTTCCTGCACCATCTCTAAAATTATAATGACGATAATTATCGACATTAAAATTTGCACCAAAATCAGTACATCCATGGCCATAATTACCGAATGGAATATCAACTCGTGGTGTTAGACTCTGTGATAAGAAGCTTGTAAAACTTTGAAATTCTGAGAAATTACTAGTCATAATTGTAGATGGTTCATAAAAATCAGAAGGGGGTTCATTAAGATTCAAAGAGGGTGTAGCAAAAATTAAAGAGAGGAAATTTAAATTATGTGTAGGTTCAACAACATCTAATGCTTCTGTTTTAATATACATCTCCAACAAATCAAGATTCATCATATAACGCACTGTATCAGGCGCCACCATAAACTCTTGCAAAGTCTCATTATCAAGTATGGGAATTTCAGAATAACGAGCATTACCCTTCACAGTTGAAAATGACCATCTACCCGAAATAACAAGTCTTATCTCATTTGGATTAGTTTTCATTCTAATATACAAGTTTCTAACTAGACAATCATACTCAACATTTAGTGGAAGTTTAACAACTGCACAAGCACCACAACTATATCTAACTGTATCAGATTCATATATGACATCGCCGCCCCAATACAATGTAACTATAACACGTCGCTCATTCGATATTTTTAAACCTATAAAAATAACTTTAGTTATTAAGAAATTATTTACTCAATAGGGAGAACAATATACTAAGAAAAAATTACTAACCTTTTTTACTCCAATTCAGATTGAAGGATACATCAACTGTAAAAGTATAATAATTTTTGTAAATTTAGTAATGTACATGACAGTGAAGAGGATGCACATATATATAGAGAGGAACAAAATAATTTTGAAGACTCTCTGCATAAGAGTGTATTTTTAATTTGCTTGAAAGTGCATTATGTCCATGAGTCTTTAGGGTATGAAAAAGTTATCCCCTATTGTCCCATCAATTCAGAAAATGGCAATCTTTTTTAGATTCTTAAATAGTAAAATTCACGGAAGGTTCATGACTTAAATGAGTCTTTCTTTAAAATAAAACATTCACTCAAGACTCATGAGAGTAGAGCACCTTCAGTGTAAATATATTTTAGAGAAAAACTCTTAAGGGTGTTCCATCAATTCAGTCTTTTCTTATGATGACAGGTCTTTCTTAAAATGACAAATACACAGAAGGTTCATGACTTAAATGAACCTTTCTTTAAAATGTAAAAAATTCACTGAAAACTCGTGAGAGTAGAGCACCTTCAGTGTAAATATATTTTGGAGACTCTTAAGGGTGTTTTTGTAATTTGACTGAAGGTGCATTGTAAAGATGAACCTTTAGTGTGTGAAAAATAGTCTTCCCTTGTCCCATCAATTCAGAAAATGACAGGCTTTTCAAATTTCGGGAAGATAAAATTTATATTGAAGGTGCATTGATAGAAACGAGTCTTTCTTCAGAATGTCAAATACACAGAAGGCTCATGACCCATAATGAGCCTTTCTTTAAAATGTAAATTATTCACTGAAGAATCTTGAAAGTAGAGCACCTTCAGTGTAACTATACTTAACGGTCCGTCTATTTTTTTAACGTAAAAATTGCACACTGAAGGTGCTCCATAATCCATGCGTTTTCACCATTTTGGTCATGAAAAATCTGACAAACCCATTTATTGGAATTGTTGCTTATAAGACACCATTTTGATCCATCTCTCGTACAAATAAATATGATTAACCATTGTAAAAAGGTCTTTGCTTGCTATTCAGATTCTATAATAATGTAGGTTGAATTTGTATAAGAGGGTATTCTCTCATCTACAAGACATTAACTCGACAAAGGAACTCTCAATTTTTGTACTATAACAAAGGTCTACAGGATCTCATTTACCCTAGAGATGTATATCTAAACTTCCATTAGAATGGGCCAATCTTTCTTGATAATATCATTGATCTTTGCATCAATCTATGTTTAGATTCTTGATGGACAAAACTCTGTTGCATAGCCATTTAGCTTTGTAGGCAGTGTTGACCTCTCGAGCTCCTCCTCTAGAAAGTTTCCCATCAATTGAAGTAGGAAGGGATTCCTCTTGAGCTCAAATTTCTACAAAATGAACAGTGATAATAAGTCAATCATGTGCTTCAAATGATCATTAGAGCAATGACAATCAGATAAACATGAAGTATACTTCCAACAACATGAGAAAAAAAGAGTCCATACCTAGTATACAAATTTAAATATTTTTTTTATACATTTATATATAATTGTGTAATGATGTATAATATTGTGTATATGTAATCGTATAATAATATATATAATTATACAAATTTATTTATATACAATGTGTCTACATTGCATAAATGCGTATAAAATGGAGAAAAAGAAAAAAAATTACTGAAATAAAAGGACTATTGTATATATAATAATATATAAATTTATAAATTGGTATATAAAAAATGGACTTCATCTTCTTCCTCAAATTCAAGCACCAAATTCATCCATAGCACCTCAAAATTATATCATATTATCCAAAATTTCAGAGTTGAACTCCTCAATACGTAATCAATCTTTTGTAACTATACCCGCTCAAAACAAGATTATTTACGAAAATTCAATTTCAGTTTAAAACTTCAAGCTTCAATTATGGCTAAACATCCACAAAAAATCGTGCTACAGTCATTTCGAACCCTTTATTCCTCCCAGATAGGGGTGTCTAACGGGCCGGGCCGGGCCAACCCGAAATCGGCCCTCCCATTTTACCCGGGTTTCGGGCCGGTTCTGGGCCGAGTTTGGCGTTAACCGGGCCGGGCCGGGCCAAACAGTAAAAAAATTAAAACCCACCCGGACCCGGACCCGGACCCGACCCACTAAACCCAATCCGATCAAACCCACCAAGACCCGGTTAAAAACCGGTCAAACCCGTTTAAAAAATAAATAAAAAATCCAATATACACTATATACACTCCAATATACAATATATATTTTTAAAAAAATATATAAAGTATAAACAATTACACATATATACGTACCATTCAATATATAATTATATATGACTATACGTACTACTTTAAATAAAACATTTGCTATAATAGTATAATATATATATATATACACTACAATATATATATATACTAATTTATAAAACATATACACATTTATACGTTAAATATATACTACTTTAGAAGATATATACACATATATATGCACCATTCAATATATATGTACTACTTTAAATAAAATATATACTACAATATAGTGATATACATATATATATATATATACAATAATATGTATATATATATAGTTACATACTAATTTATAAAACATATACACTTGTATACTTTAAAGATATACGTCTATAGAAGATATATACACATATATACGCACCATTCAATATATATGTACTACTTTAAAAAAAGTATATACTACAATATATATACTAATTTATAAAACATAAAGTAATGTATACGTTAAATATACACTTCTATAGAAGATCTATTCACATATATACACTCTATTCTATGTATATGTAATACTTTAAATGAGATATATGCAATATATATACATTACAATATATATTTGTATAGTTATATACTAATTTATAAAATATATACACATGTATACGTTAAATATACACGTCTATAGAAGATCCATTCACATATATACACTCTATTCTATGTATATGTAATACTTTAAATGAAATATACTATAATGTATATACATTACAATATATATTTGTATAGTTATATACTAATTTATAAAACATATACACATGTATACATTAAATATACACTTCTATAGAAGATATATACACGTGTATACGCACCATTAAATATATATATACTACTACTTATAAAATATACTACATTATATATACATTACAATATGTATAGATATACTTATATACTAATTTATAAAACATATACACATGTATACGTTAAATATACACTTCTATAGAAGATATATGCACAAATATACGTACCATTCAATAGCCGTTGGGCCAACGGCTAGTTGGCCCAAAATCCAATTTTTATTTTTATTTTTAATTTCCGGGCCGAGCCGGTTAACCGGAGGGCCTGGACCGGGCTTGGTCCAGGCCGGGTTAACCGGGCCCATTTTAACAAAAAAACCGGCCCGGGACCCGGAACCCTTAAGCCCTAGGGCTTACCGGGCCGGGTCAAACCGGACCGGGTTACATAATAGGGCCGGGTCGGGTCGGGCCGGCCCGTTTGACACCCTTACTCCCAGATGTTGAAACATTAAAAAATTCTCATATCTGCGCACCCAAAAGTTATGAATATGTACCATCAAAAATTTCAAATCCAAATTCAATCTCCAATTGAAAGAGTGTGCAGGTGGATGGTGGAATGGGATGAGGGGAAGAACCTAACAAAGATTTCTTAATATTTGAAGATTTAATCTAATTGTTGAGGAAATCAAATAAAAATACAACAAGAAAGCGGAAAAAAAAATCCAGACCAATTTAGAAAAAAGAGGAATGATATCAAATTATTGGTGCAAGTAGAACACCGTCTTTTGAGACAAAATAGATAAGTGAAAGTAGATGAGCTTCCCTTTTCCTTCACTTAATTTTTTTTCAAGAAAATGTTAATGAAGAAAGAGAAGAAGAAAGATAGAGAGAAAGAGGGGAAAGAAGACGAACGGAAATGGAGAAAGAGAGTGTGTTTTGATTAAATGATTGGATCTAAGAGATATTGGGTCATTTTTTATAAGAATTTACGAAGTCGGCTATATTTCGCAATGTAACTTTACTGGATGTACTTTTGTGTAATTTTTTATTGTTTTGATTAGGGGTGTACAAATCGAACCGTTAAGTTAAATTGAATCGAGGAAAAAAACCGACTTATGATTTGGTTTGATTGGTTTGGTGTTGGCAAAAAAAAACGATCATTGTTGGCAAAAAAAAACGATCATTCTTGGTTTGGTTTGGTATTAGCAAAAATAAAATCAAACCAAACCGACATAATATATATATATATATATATAATTTTAATTTTTATACGTAAAAAAATATTAGTTATAATCTACTTTCTAATTATTTTTATTACTTTTTTATATTCAGAAAATAGATATATATTCTTTGACCTTTAATTATAATATTTGTCCATTAGTAACAAATTAATATAAAGCCCAATATTAATATAAAAAGGAAAAATTATATATTATAGACAAAATACTATATTAATTACATGGTATGGTTAATGTTTTAAAAAGTTACAATTCATAGTTATTTGGTAGTTTAAAAATATTTTTTTTTTGTTCTATTGGCAAAAAAAAAGGCAACAATGGAAACATCAAAACGCACAATTATTGAAGATATCTTCTTCAACTTTTTTTTCCTTATTTTTCTCTCAAAATCACTCTAATATTCTTGATTTTATATTGAAGAAACAACAACATTGCAACATCATAATAGTGTTCTTCAAGAGATCTTCTTCAACTTTTTTTCTCCTTATTTTTCTCTCAAAATCACTTTAATATCATAAGATATCATCCTTGATTTTATTTTGGAGAACCTTTTTTGCGAATTTGTCACCACATAATATCCGTTTAGAATATTTATTGAAGATTTGAGATAATTTTCAGTATTTTTGATATTAGATTTAATTTATTTATTTTTAGATTTTGCAATCCTTTCTACCATAAATTTTGATTGAGATAACTTAGTTCAATCATTATTTTCTCAATTCAACTAAATTGTTATCAATTATATATTATGTGTCAATTATATATGCGTATATGTATACGTTGTATATTAATTATGTATATGATGTAATTGTATAAGTAGTATATGTGTAAGTCAATTGTATAAGTCATATATGTCAATTATATAAGTCATATATGTATAAGTTGTTAATTGTATATGTGTATATATGCGCATATGTATAAATTGTATATTAATTGTATATATGATATAATTGTATAAGTCGTATATGTATAAGTCAATTGAATAAGTCGTATATGTATAAGTCATATATGTCAATTATATAAGTCATATAAGCATAAGTTGTTAATTGTCTATGTACATTTTTTTTTTCAATTGTATAACTGAATGTTTGTATATTAGTATAGTGTATATTAAATAACTATATATCTATATATATACAGTTTGCAGAATTTATATTGAGTGTGTACATATACATTTTGCATAGTTTATATACAAATATACAATTCTTGAAATTATACAAGATAAAAGAATGAGAAAGAAGGAGGGGGGGGGGGGCAATAGAGGGACAGGAATGGAGGAGGGGAGAGAGAAGGAGGAGAGAGGAGAGAAAAAGTGTGAGAAAGAGAGGAATTTAAGGTATATCTATGTTTTGTAACTATGCAAACATTAACCATGTCTTGTAATTATGGACTAAAAGTTACCTATTAATATTATTAATTATTAAAATATTATCTTGTTCGAACATGTTAACTGAACCAGATATTAATGGTATACAATTACATAACATAACTCCAAGAATATGAAGATGATAATGAAGTATAAGCTGATGATAATGAATCAGAAGATGATGAATAAAGCAACAACAACAATGGACAACAAATATCGCGAAGAGAGAAAAAATAACAACGGATGAGGAGAGAGAAAAAGACGTCTTTTTTCCCTTCGTTCCCCATTATATATTAACTAACATTTGAATCAAAGTATAAATTTAAAATCTTGTGGGTTATTTTAAAATTTCCTAAACTTTTTTAAACCATAATTAAATAATTGTCACCTCTACACAATTATTAAGACTTGTGTCACCTACACATTATTTTAAAAAAAAATTGTCACTTGTGGCCCAAACCCCGACTATCTATATAATAATTAGCCTACTAGTATAACATATTAAAATCAATTGATGATATAAAAAAAAGTTACATAGATCCATTTTGAATTTTATACTCCCTAGTTTTCTCAATATTAACAAGTTTTAGTTATTCATTTAATTCTTTTTACAATTCAAGAAAATTATTATTTTATTTTATATCCAGCTAGATTTTCAATTTTTTTTCTGTCTTACAGTTGAATTTTGAGCTGAAATCAGTTGACCGGACATCATAGTATAGCCCCGAAATAAACGGTTACAGATCGCACCTCGATTTCTGCAAACATGAAATAAGCCATCATCTACAAAACCCTAGAAAACCAACAACAAAATTATCCACAAAATCTCCAATTTCATCAAAAGATATGATCTTTGGCTCGACAAATTCATATTGTCGAGGTATTTGATTCGATTGAGAGGTAAAAGGGCAGCCCATGCACTAAAACTTCTGCTATACGCGGGGCATTTTTGATGGAAATTGTTGTAAATTTGTGACTCATTGATCTTGGAGATGAGGGGTTTCTTCCTAATTGTATTCTTTTTAGCAATCGTCTTTATAGTTGTTGTATATGGAGCTTCATCAAATTCTGAAAGATCCGACCCGGAGGTTGAGGTCATACCTAGCTCTGAAGTTCCTTCTTCCAGTTCTCTATTGCCTCTCAAACCGTAAGTCCTCCCCTTTTTTTCTATGATTATTTTTGTTTTGTGAACTGTTCAAATTTGATGAGATGAGTGAATCAAAAATTTCCATATTCCCATGTTTGGATAAAGGAGGCGGGCTGAAGTTAAAAATAGTCAAGATGAATCCTTTGGAGAAATCTGTTGTAGCCTTGGTGGATAGGATTACCTGGTACTGCTGGTGGGAGGTGGCTGATATATGATGCTGGTGTGAGGTGGCAAGTACCTGATGCTAGTGGGAGGCGGCAGGTATCTTGTGGAATTAGTTGAGGTGCGGGCAAGTTGGCCGGGACACCATGGTTATCGGAATTGGGGGGAGGGGGGTTAGTGGAAGGGGAAGGATACAGAGGAGTTGATCAATCAAGCGGGAGGAAACTATGAGATCAGGTTTAAATGAAACCTTTTCTAGGGTTGGTGGATAGAGTTATCTGGTACCTATTGCTGGTGGAGGTGACATGTATCCTGTGGAATTTGTCGAGGTGTACGTAAGCTATCCCGGACACCACAGTTATTAAAAAAAAAGAGTGCTTATGCATGTTGGCACCCAAGAGTGTAGATTAGTGATCAATGAGATCAGGTCTAAATCCCAGTGGAGGCAAGTGAGTTCTTCCCATCTGCCTAAATTTGGGTGGGCAGAGTTATCCAGTACTTGTTTTGGTGGTTGGGTGGTAGGCCATTGACACCACCTCATCCGAAAAAAGGATAGCGCTTGTAGGTGTTTCCTATGAATTAGCTTACTTAAGTATTCTGTTAATTGATTTTGCTTTATGGCCACTAGTAATTAGTTTTCAAGTTGTAGTATATCAAAACCCCGTCTACTTAAGTGTACATCGGGTTAGATTAGCTGAGTTGAAATGAGTTGAGTAATAATATGGGTCATGAAGCTACTCACCATATTTCATTTATGTTAGTGCGGGTCGAGTGGAAAATGTGTTGAGTGATAGCCATAGCCTTTCTATCAGATACGCCAGCAAAGTGTTTATAATGCACTTCAGCCATGTTGACCAATCATTTTAGCTGATTGATTCGGCTAAGCACATCTTATCATTTCAATCGTCCTAGTACGCACACAACTTATTGAAGTTGTAGGTTGGACGGGTTACACATTTAATTGTCCAAAATTGACACCTTTAAGTTGGAGATGAACACGGGATAGAAGAGGAGGTAAGAGCTTATGAAAATTATAATCCAGTAGGGCAGAGAGTTCAGAGTGGGGTAAGGAAATAACACATACTCTACAATGGGAAAATTAAACAAGAAACGAATGTAACAGGCTTCACACTTGTGTTGAACAAAGCTGTTTTGTTGTTTATTTGAATAGATGATGTAGATGATGATGACATTTTAATGCATAGCAAAACTGTGGAACACTGGCATGGTAGTGAAATTTTTATTTTTTCAAGGTCGGTCAATACAGAATTTTGGTTGTTGTTTCTCGTTTTTAGAAACTTTAGAATCTTGATTTTACATTTTCTTTGATAAGATAATATGTGCAGGGTTGTGGAGTTGTTCACCTTTATTTTTCATTTGCCTTATTTTTTCAACGTCTTTCACTTGCTTTCTTCTTATTGTAGATTCTCTACTTTAGTTCTGCTAACCTAATTCAAGTGCAATTTGTTGTTGTCTTGTTTTGAAATCAGTAAACGTGACACAGCAATTGTAGCTGCTCCAGATGGCACGGTATACCTACTGGATCTAAAATCAGGAAAAGATATCTGGGCATTTAGGTCAGGGCCATCTATTTATTCTTCATATCAGGCTCTCTTTGATTATCAAGGTGATAGTAACAATGTTACCGTAGAGGATGATAACTTCTATATAGATTGTGGAGAAGATTGGAAATTATACATGCATGGGAATGGCTTCGAAAAGGTGGTACGCTGACTGAACTTGTCCTCTACCATGCTCATTCTGAAACTTTACGCAGTTTTGTGTTGAGGGAATGCATTTCTGAAGAACTTTTATTACCTTACGGCACCAGTAGGTGTGCGATGCTTTTGAATCTTTTTGCCAGAGTTTTTCTCCTTTTGTCCATCTATTAGTGTAAATATCATGACGAGAGTGATTCGTACAAACTTGATAATATTACTTCGAGAGTGCTGCATGCTCTCATGAAATGGTTTGACATTAAAAAGTGTTATAGGTATTTTAAACCCTAAAATGCTGCATTCCTTAATCTGCTATTCTTTTTTATTATCATAGGCGCTGCCATTCAGTGTGGAAGAATTTCTAAAACAAACTCCATATGTCTCAAATAGTGGAATCATGTTGGGATCAAAGAAGACCACCGTATTTATTGTTGATGCTAAAACCGGGAAACATATCCAGACATTTAGGTCAGATGTGTTTCCTTTAGAAGGCGACACAGATATTGGACAAAATCCAATTGTACCAAGGGAGGATGTTGAAGGATGGGCAGCAGCGCAAGATACAGACTCAGAAGCTGTACATCCACTCTACATTATGAGAACAGATTATGCTCTGAAATATACTTCTTCAAAGACTGGAAAGGTTTTATGGTACCTAATGGTTGCTGATTTTGAGGCTTCACAGCAATGTAAAAAAATTGAGAGTTTTCTTGGTGATATTTCTGATTTAGAGGATCAATTGAATTCTGGATATGGAGTTTGTCCTACAAAGCCGGTTGTCCACCGAGTCAGGAATCTTAGATCATTAGAATCAATTTTTGCATCTGGTAGGCCACGTAATGCTCTTTCTGGAGATGTCAATCCTGCATTAAAACCAGTTTCTGAATTAGTGGAATTACCTCCAAATGAAAGATCTGCATTATATCAATCACTTTTTGCATCTGATAGGCCACAGAATGCAGATGTGGTGCTTTCAACTAGTATCACTCCTGCCTTGAAACCAGTTTCTGAATTAGTGGTATCACATCCAAACAAAAGAACTGATATAATGTATTCTTTTCGTCCATCTGTGACTGAAGAATTTGGGCTCATGCCTCTGCAGAGTGGAGATAATCGTCATATAAATACAGACACGAAATCTGATGCTAACTGGAATTCTGTTGTACTAAATACTTTCATGCTGCTCATTGCAGCTTTCTCTTTTACTTATACTATGCTGCAGAAAAGGCGGAAGTCGCACAAGCAGGCTATAGATCCCAAATTGCAAGCTGTAACCTCAAAAAAGAAGAAATCTCGAAAGTCAGGTTTCAGCAAGAGCAGTACCCATAATGAGAAGAATAAGAAAAATAGTCATTATGGTGACACTGGAGTAAGCGGTGTCGTTGCTGACACTGGAAAGAGTGAGAAGGTTTTGGAGCTGAATTTATGCAAGTATGATAGTCTTGTATATCATCGGAAGATTGGTAAGTTGCTGGTTTCGAACACTGAAATAGCTAAGGGGAGCAATGGCACTATCGTACTCGAGGGAATCTATGATGGTCGTCCCGTAGCTGTTAAACGTCTCGTCCAGACCCATCATGAAGTGGCTTTGAAAGAAATTCAAAATCTTATCGCCTCTGATCAACACCCAAATATTGTTCGTTGGTATGGGGTGGAGTACGATCAGGATTTTGTTTACCTGGCTCTTGAGCGTTGCACTTGTAGCTTATATGAGTTTATATCATCAATCTCCAACTCCTACCAAAAGCAGTTTTCTGGGTATGACCAGGATGCCGGTTGTTTAAGTGAATGCACTGTAAAATTTCAGTGGAAATCAGGAGACAAGGATGACTTCCCGTTATGGAAGCCCAGTGGATATCCTTCAGCTCACATGTTAAAATTGATGAGGTTGGTTTATTGATATGATCGGTTTCTGATTTACTTTTATTGGTCTGAATTCCTTCATATGCGTGGAGACTCACTTCAATATCAAGTGCTTTTTCTCATGGATCAGTCAATATTAAATGCATGATATATGGCTTTCTCAGCAGTATGACTCTAAACTGAAAGTCACTCTCTTTAAGTTGGGTAATCTTAAACTTTTCATTTGAACTAACGATGCACTTGTCTTTACCCATCAGAAAAAAGTAACCAAGCCAGAAAAACTCCTTCTCTTGAATCATCCGACTCTCGGGCATGTTTAACTGGACCTAGTGAATGCTTATCCAACTCTTATTCATATTTTCAGACTGTTCACGTCAAGTTTTATTGAAGAAATTGATTGAACAGTGTGGCGTAGGAAATGTTCATGGTAGCTTGAAACTTTTTATATGAATGGAGTTGGATACAGGAAATCTGGTTATTCTATAGCTTTTTTTGAGAGATAAAAAATTATGTTCATGGTAGCTTGAATCTGTAATAGACCATTAAGATTTATGTTGAGACAACTCGTGTATATGTACAGAATTATTTCAAGTATTACTATAGTGATAAATGTTTAACCCAAAAAAGATTATGTTGACAATTGTTTAATCTAAACCCCAAAGACCTTTCTATTATACACTAAATATGAGTTCTAAAAGAGTAATTATTTATAATGGATGGTGTCAGAGGAGTTGTATCATAATGATCCTTGTCAAACTGTTAGAATTGAAACAGAAGATCTGTTAGTACTTGTGCAAACTTGCAGAGAATTCAATGAAACTCTCAGGCAAATGAATCACAGCCTTTGGAACGTATAAGCTGAGAATTCTCACATCTATATTGCTAAAGCATCTAATAGGCTGCTATGGGAATTTCTGTAGTACTCAACTTCAGTTCCGTTTTAGAGTGTGATTCCCATGAAGCATTCTCTCATCTTTGTCTGAGAGTGCTATATTATTTTGATCTCACAAAAGGAAAATAAAGGCAACAACCCTCTGAATCATTTATTGAAGAACATCTTATTAATTTTTGAGAGTGCGAATACGTGCTAATTTTTCCTTCAAATTTCAGGATGTGGCCCTCTTAGTGCTTGCATATTAGATGCTTCATGTCTTTTACCTGCCTTTTCCTTTCACCACTATTTGTTACAGTTCTTTCGTACATATTTGAGAGGCGTTCAAAATTAACAATTTAGCCCTTTCACGATTGCTAATGGCAGAGATATGGTTCATGGCCTTGCTCATTTGCATGAACTGGGAATTGTGCACCGGGACTTGAAGCCTCAGAATGTTCTTATAGTAAAAGAGAGATCTGTTAGTGCCAAGCTTTCAGATATGGGTATCAGCAAGCACCTTGCAGGGGACATGTCTTCATTAACCAAAAATTCCACTGGTAAACCATAGTTCCAGAACTGCATTTTTTTCATTTGTAACAATTGGCGTTTCCTAGTGCATTCCTCAGCCCCAACGGTGCCTTATTTTCCCTGAGTGAAGGATGAGGAAGTCTGCTTTTGTTGCTTTTTTATTTTCCAATTTATTTGATATAAGTTCCATTCACTGTCTTTTTGTCCCAAATTTTTTGAAAAGCTGCTATTCCTTTCTATTTAGAGTTGATAATCCGTAGCCATGCGATGGAAGCATTTCCTTTGCAGATAGGGATTTTTTTCTAACTTTCTTCGGCATATCTATTTGCATCTATTATACATGCATGGATGTCACTCAGCCCGTGTTATTTCTGTCCTACAATATCTGTAGGCTCTGGGAGTTCAGGTTGGCAAGCACCTGAGCAACTTCGTCATGAACGGCAGACCCGTGCTGTGGATATATTCAGTTTAGGTTGTGTACTATTTTTCTGCATAACCGGGGGAAAACATCCATACGGGGATAGTTTTGAACGTGATGTAAATATAGTTAACAATCAAAAAGATTTATTCCTTATAGAGAATATTCCAGAGGCAGCAGATCTCATCAGTGCACTCCTACATCCAAATCCAGAGCTGAGGTAATAGCATCATGGTTTCCAATTTTTTCAATTTTTTGGTACATAGTAGTAGTTCCCTGATATTATAAATTTGTTGATGTTCTGGTTTTCATTTTTGTACTTCCGCTGATGGCGGCATATGCCTTTCTGTTATCCCATAGGCCAAAGGCAGTGGAGGTATTGCATCATCCCTTCTTTTGGAACTCTGAGATGCGGCTCTCATTCCTCCGAGATGCCAGTGATAGAGTAGAATTAGAGGATAGAGAGGATGGATCTGAACTTTTGGAAGCATTGGAAAGTGTCAAGACCGTGGCATTGGGCGGTCTGTGGAATGATAAAATGGACAGTGCATTTATCAATGACATTGGTCGTTACAGGCGTTATAAATATGATAGTGTCCGCGATTTGTTGCGTGTTATCAGAAATAAGTTAAACCATTACAGAGAACTTTCAAAGGAAATACAGGAACTTCTTGGACCAGTTCCTGAAGGATTTGAGAGCTATTTCTCCACCAGGTTTCCTAGACTTGTAATTGAGGTCTATAAAGTATTTCATACATATTGTTTAGAAGAAGATATCTTTCGAAAATACTTCAGAGGCAATCAAATTTAGCCAATGCTAGCGATGTTTTAAACCTTTGTACATACTGTAATTTGTAATATATAATCATGTATAGTTGACAAAACATATGTTTGTAAATGCTGACCTCTTCAACTACACTGATCGTGTTCTTTCTGTTTCCCTTTTCTTCTATAGCTCGTTGCCACTATTCAGAGAGCGCGTTTTTAGGGGACTTTCTGCTGTGTCATGTGTGATGCTTATAGTTTGGATGTACCAGAGAAATACCTTTTCTGAAATGTATTTTCACAGTTGCAAGTTTTTGTGTCTTAATGTTGTACCACAAATAGGCTTTATTTCCTACAAGATCATGGCATATTCTCAACAAGTTGCATAGTGACCAACCCAAATTATTGTTAACCTATACTATAAAATCCATACTAAACCAAACCAAAATGGAGGGTCCCTGAAAATGCAACCAATCATTATGGTAATGGCACCTTTTTGTGCAACTCCTAAATCTCTATTTCCAAAATATAGCAAGAATAAGCTCATAAATAGTTGTGTGTTTGTAAGTGCACCATTTTTGTTCTTTTTCCTCCTCTCACAATTGAGGTCAGTGGAAGCTATGATGTTTAAGGGAGAAATGCATATTTTTTGTTGACCTTTTCCCTCCTCTGGCAAGTGACTTAGTGGAACTAATGATGAATAGGGATGACTAAAGCAAGATTATGATACTATTAAATTGTGTAATCATTTTATTTCGATAGCTAAAAGTATTAGAGAGCAAAACACATTTAGTTTTTTTTTTCCTGATGAGGGTGGTGTTGAGATTTGAATCCATAATTACTACATGCTCTTATGCAGAGGCGAATCTAAAATTTAAGTTTTATGGGTTCAACATTTAAAGTTATTCGCATTAAACCCATTATGGATTTCTATGTACTATTTGTTGCAATTTCATCAACTTCTACATACAAATTTATACTTTGTGCTGAAAGTATTATGCTCCGATGAACGCTGTGTGAATATGCTACATAGTCATGCTGAACTGTGTATCGGGGTCATGTCTCGATCCCAGTGTGACTGATCATTCAAAAATACCAGTTAAGCATCATTGGCTTGGTTATCTCATCGACGCTTAAATGTTAGAAAGCGCTCGCTTTTATTTAATTGACTGTATCTTTAACAGAGACAAGACTTCAACCAAAATCAAGTATCAGCTACAGCTGCTAATAGCACTCATCTTCCTTCAATTTGCACTTCACTGCAAGCTTCTAAAGAGGCCCCCATACCTCCAAAGAAATGGGGTGCAATGGTTAAAATCTTTCTAAAGGCTGCAATTCAGCATTTAACTTTACTCATCAAGCTTAAAATGCAGAAACTACACTAAAAACACGACGACAAAATCACCACCATTCACATGATACCAAAGAAAAAAGTATCAGAGTTGAGGCATACTTCAGTTTCATAACTCTTCCCAGGAACAAGAAATGCTATTGATTATATAAAGACTGTGCTAATATACAGTTAACACCCAATCTTTATATATGATGAACAAAGCAATTCTATGTTGTCAAAATTGAAACTTGGTGAGAATCCCTATAAGAAATGTAGGCTGACATAATTGAATTAATGAACTTCATTTTGAGAAGGAACCTGTGATTCTCTCCACCTGGAATCCCTTTCCAAGTCATTTTCTATATTGTCATCAGAAACTGATCTGTCGATTTTCCTTCTCTTGCTGCCTCTGTTTGATTTATCTGATTTCTCATCAATAAGTGACAATAAAGTTTGAAGACGTTTTGACCGTGAAGTACTCTGACCATTCGAAACAACTTCAGCTTTGGAAGTCCGGCGAAATTTTTGCAGAATCTGGATGAAATATATTAGGAGAGCAATAAAGCATGCAATCCCACATACAAGAAATAGGCCTGAAAAGCTTCTCAAGTGAAGGCGATCTGATTCAAGCTCAGCATTGTCTAAACTGCACGCACTTCTTGCTAACCACTTGTCATGTATCCGCTGGAGGTCTCCATTCTCAGATAGCGTTAAAATTGCAGTTGACAAGTCGACAGCCAAGGGAGAGTCCCGAGGAAATGCCTGAATCAGAATAACAAGCAAAGAATAACAGAGGAAAACATGATTTCTGGATTCCGTGTTTCCAATAGATTATAAAAGAGAATCTAATAAAGCTTAATGGAAATGCAGAACCCCGACATCAAAGATTTTTTACACAAATACTCAGGAAACGGTTTTACTATGAAGTCTGCTTAGAGATATGCTACAAACATTTTCCAGGACATAAAGCTTTTAGTCAACAAAAATAGAAACACCAGTATCATGTTCACCTCAAAGACATCTTAGATAATATTGATTTACAAAATATCACCATGAGATTTGAAAAATTCTTTTACATGCATTTGATTTCACGGACAAATGAAATGCTACTCTTAATGCATAAGACATTCTTCCGAACCAGAAACTCAAGAAAGCTACAGATCCTCTTTCATACAATTTAAACCAAGGTGTACTTACAGAATTAGGATTTATAAAGGCAAAGGAAAAGGCACATAGAATGAGGAAAGTGAGCAAAAAGAAAAAACTGTAGAAATAGAGAAACTTACAAAACCCCACCCACTTTTGGTGAATTCTTGACCTACAATCCTGAATTTGCACTGGTTTGACAGGAAAAGTTCTACATAGGGTCTTTCATCCACCACTGCAGCTACGCCCCCTTTTGACGAACCACGTTGAAGTGCTGTGGCATATTCTTCCGGTGAACCAAGGGCAACAAGTCTTGATTTTGGTATACCAATTTCCTCCAAATACCGTTCTGCAAAAGAACCCACTTGGAACCCGATTGGTTCATCAGTTTCTTTCAAGCTTTCGATCCCGTTAATAGGAGAATATAGTTGTTGCACAGTGAGGATGGAGGTCAAACTTGCAGTGTAACTTGAATTTATGATCAGAACCACAAAGAGCCATATGATCAGCACCATGCGACCAAGCGTACTTACCGTATTCTCTCCTACAGTAGAAAGATCACAAAAGTTAAGAGAGTAAACATAGAATGCACCATGAAACAATTATACTGAACAATAGTTCACTTACTGTGGGCGAAAAAGAGAGTTGAAAGGCTAAACCTGCAAGAAGAACAAACAATTGTCAGACAAATAGTCTTCTATAATAGAGAAGTTGCTCTCATTGAGGAGAAGCAATCCTTCTATAACAGTGCACACTTTTTCGAGTGATGGCTGCAAATCTATTCAAATCAAGTCCAATTAAACGATGAACCATGATAACTGCTCACAAAAAATTAAAGCCGTAAACCATATGAATGCTCAAAGAACTTCCGGCTTTATATGTTCCCATTTTCTCAAAGAGAGAGAGACAGAGAGAGAGAGAGAGAGAGAGAGAGAGAGAGAGAAACACCATTTTTAGAAAAATTATTAATTCCAGAAATCTAGGAACTTTCAAACAACTACAAACTACAAAGTGGTAGGGAGAACACCATTTGCCCAACTGTATTCATAACTAATAAGGAGAACAGAGAACTAAAAACTACAATGCGGCAGGTGCAATTTATGAACCTCCAATCATTGAGTAGTAGGACTAAAGATCCCCATGGTGTAAAGGAGGAATTCGGGCAGTCAAGTGACGTTTAAAGTCGATGCAGGTGGTCTTTACCATCATACCAGTTGCCATGACATTGGCCGCTTCAAAGGAAGAAGGAGATTAACACGTAAAAGTTGTTATAAGTTTTGTAAGATAAAGCAGTCGAGCAAACAAACCGCAATGAAGTAAGCTATGGAGACACGATATCTCTCTATAGTAGTGATTTGACCAATAGCATGGCTGTTTTCCTAACTCATATTATAGTTAAGTACAAATAGAAAGATACAATGACACATGCAAGTTTTGACATAATAACCATATCATCAAAAACCAATATTTTTTATCCCACAATCTAATTTTTCTAGTTCAATTAAGAGGAGAACAAAAAAGGAACTAGCACTGTAGCAGGAAACTATGTCAAGTTCTTCAAAAACAAGCCTACAGGATAATGTACGACATGTATTCACAAATGTATGGGCCTATGCCACTAACATAAGTGGGTCTTTAGGCAAATCGTAGGATCTTACTGGCATATAAATACACATTCCACACCATCTTGTTGGCCTGCTCACAACCTTTTATTTAGCAGTTCACTCCAAATCACAGTAAATAACATGCAAGTATTGGGATTATGATGCTTCTTTTGTTAACAGACTTTGTTTTCACCATTTGGTAACTTAATATGAGAATGTTGACATTTTGTAATGATTTCTGTTAGTTGTAAAGCTAATTGACGTAAGATGGGGAAATCATCCTTTTGTTTTCTTAGAACATTTCATGTATGCACATAAATTTTATTTTTTTGAAGTGAGCATTTCCACTTTCCACATGGGACTTCTGGAGGCAAGGAATTATGTCCTCCTCCTTTATGTATTCACCTTTTGGTTATTACTATACAGGGAGAGTCAATGCTAAGCCCTCCACCACCACAAGGTGGTTTTAACCGGAAAATAGAAATAAAAAAAAACCTCTGATCTCACCATAGAATGGTTATCAACTGCTGTTTGGGAGGCCCACGGAATTCATCATTGATTCGGTGCTCCAAAATCCACACTACCATCCCAACAAAGAGAAAGCAAATAGTGATAACTCCCCACATTTGAGCCGAAAAGGGCCTTAGGAAGGCCCAACCACCTGAATTCAACTTTTGGAATGGGGCCACAACAACAAGTCCAGATGCAGCATATGGCTGTGTGAAATCAACAACTCTAGTCCGATTCGTAACTATTGCAATATCACCAACAACGCCATCAAATTTCTGGGAGCACACAAAAGCAGTTCATTCAAAATATTGTTAAAATCATCTACTGTTATGTAATTATGGATATAACATCCTTGCTGTCAGCACAAACTTACCCCAGCTGTGATTAGCCTCACCATATCGGTGTAGCTTGGATTTTCACGCCCATTTCCATAGGGGACAAATTGATGTGGAACAGCATATGGCAATAAGTTTACAGCAGCGATGAATACATCAATACAAAAACCTTTAAAATTGTTAGCGCCTGGAATTTGAGACACAAATTCCCGGTAACTAACTCGGATGGGCACCCCTATTCTCAGCTGCTTACCATTGTTTGGGAAAACCCATCCACGAGGTTTTTGAACATTGTTTCCAGGCCACACAACACTATAAAGTTTTTGGTTTGCACTTGAACGATTAGGTTGCCTCGAGTATAAGGTCTCGGGAGGCAAAATGGACAAGCCAGAATAGTTAGACCAGTAACCAACACGCCGAACACCTGTTCCAATTACATTTATGATATCATATGCTGGACGAATAAGAGATTTTTCTGGACTAAACTTGAATGGCCCCGTCAAACCAACAAAATCACTCTGCAATAAGTTCTTCAGCAGAAGTGGCCCACCATCGAAAATACTCATTGCTTCAAGGTGAAGATTACTTCCTTCAACTGATTTCAACTTAGTATCATTGGAAAAAAAAATGGTCCCTCCCTGATTAAAGAATGAATCTATGGCATGTGCAACTGACCAAACTGTGTCATATGCATGAAAAGCATAGGAATTTAAGCCTAATAAGCCACCTGTCAACTTGTTCCATCTGGATGAAAATGCTCTTTTATTTTCAGAGTCTGGAGTGTGTTGTCGCAAAACCAGAACTCCTTGCATGGTATCCATAGTATCTTGTGGCAGGGGAGGAGAGGAATCTAACACAGAGGTGAGCCAATCTGTGGATATCCATACATAACCATCACCCATCATTCCAAGATAGTGTGCCACTGAAAGCACCATGAATCCTAAGGCGGGATATGCATGTAGAACAATGACTCTAGATTCCATTAGCGCAACCTTTACCAGAACATCCATAACGTCACCTCGTGTGACAGTAACTCCAGGAGAAATCCCTGCTTTATATGAGATGCGACAGCGCCTTGTTGCAAGTGCATCATCTAATGCAGAGACACCATTTCTCCCATAGTCATCATCAATATAAATTGCTATCACCTCCTTCCAAGCATAATACTCGATGACCTCAGCTATTGCAGTCATCTGGTATAGATCACTTTGAGTTGTCCTAAGAAAATAAGGGAACTGAAGAGAAGAGAGCGTGGGATCAGTAGCGGCAAATGATAAGAAAGGAACTTGGAGTTCATTAGCAACATGGGATATGGTATGGGCAACTACAGAAGATTGTGGGCCTATTACTGCAACAACATCAGTCTCCATAAATTTCAAAGCTGCAAATAAAAGAAAAGTATTAGTCTATTTGAGATTCAAATATACCCTTAAATGAGAGAAGTTGAAATTTTACTAGGCTATGTGAATCAAGATTTTGAATGAATGCCTCATGATCCTAATAGCACAAACCATCAGCTATCTCTATCAATTGAGCCAGATGAACTACATGGGCAGTTGACATTAGCAACGGCTTCCAAGCTACACTGATTTCCTCAAAGGAAGAACTAACTATCTTTCCTCTCGTTATTTCCTGATTCTAAAATTGCCAGCAGCTATGGCAGTGTAACAGATATTAAAGCAAACGAACAGAGAAGAAAGTACCTCCAATCATGCCAAAAAAACCACTGCAATTGGAATTTTGGAACTTCACAACAAGTTTGGTTCCATGGAGAATGCTGGAGTTGGAATTAATATCTTTGACGGCCTCCTCAATTGCAATCTTGGCAACTCTTCCAATTGTAGAGTCAAATGTAAAAATAGCTCCAACATTCACAACAGCAGGCCTTGAAGAGCCATTTCCACTCAACCCGTCTGAACACACTCCAAAGCATAATAGGCAACAGAGAATAATCCAAACCACATTCATCCTAGATGAATGGCACAGCAGGATCTTTGCGTGCTTATATAGCATTCATCCTACCACTTTCTTCTACAAGATAGAATCCTCAAACAGTTAGGTTCATTGGAAACGAGCATATCACATCAAACCTTTAGAAAAGTGACATATATATCACATCTTTCAGGTTCACTAAAAAAGATCATATATATCACATCTAAATATCTGTAATCCCTATAGTTTAACATGTTATCAAGTAAATGTTATGAGAGCTATACAAACTACAAAATCCCCACATCAGCTTTATATACTTAGATTAAATATTGATCAAAAAGACAAACACTCGCAAAACGAAACAAGAGCTCGTGCATATAGATGAAAAGGGGAAAAAGGAAACAGCTAGCTTAAACTGAAAAAAGGAATTAGATTCTATGCTAAAAAAAAAAAAAAAAAAAGCCAGACGTAAGTACTCAATAGAGAGGAAACATTATTGTGAACAGACAACTTTCCCGAATCAATTAAGCTTGAGAAAGAAGCAAAATAAAGCAGAGAGGAGCCACATTCTTTTAGCCATAACACAAGTACATAAATAGATATTAGACTCATAGTAACAACTAACAAGCAATGGAAAAAGTTGAGTCTGACATATTAAGGAAACCTTGAGACAAAGAAAGACACTCTTGAAGAAAAAGAGTAGCAGACAAAGGGTGTGTTCAGTATGGTGGAAAATCTTTTCCTATTTTCTCATGTTTAGATGGTCGAAATTTTTGAAAAATATAAATATAAGTAAGGAATAATGCAAGTTACACAATTAATATTCCACACTCACTCCGACACACCTCATCTTCACCCCACCCCCTACCCTCCATCTTAACCTCCCACTAACTGTATTTATCTAGATTATATACAAATGTATTTAGGATAATAATTTTTTGCCTGCATACTGAAGAAAATAATGTACTATTTTCCTAGAAAACATTTTCCATCGTACCGAACATATCCAGAGTAAAAGATAAAGCATGAATAAACTAAAGTCAAGATTTTGAGCAGACCCTTTTTACCTCACAGCCAAACTCCCTTTTTGTATCTTCTTCTTGCTGCTAACAGTGATGATCAAATTACGAAATTACTCTTTTATGCATTTAAGAAAACCCCTTTTAATTCTTTAACTAAAAAACATTAAGAAGTTGAAATCTTGGTTGAGTAAAACTAGTAAAGTTCAAAACTTTGAGAAAACAAGTGACACTTGATGACAAATTAAGCAAGTATATAGGAAACTAAATACCCCAAAATAATTCTTTTTATTCAAAAGCTAATTAGAAAGTGAAGATACTGGATATGTAAAAATGGAAAGTTTGAAACTTGGAAAATCAATCAAGAAGAATTTATTAGGAGGAGACAAGAAAGAAAGAAGACTCTTACAAGCACGTGAATAAGTTGTTCTAACAAAGAGAACATAAATAAAAAGTGCAAAACAAAAGAGGTAGTTGTTCCTTTTTTCCAGGTTCCGTATCCGTATTCGTATTGAAATCTAACTAAATTATGCAACTTAAAGGGATCATTTACAGAAAACGATCGAGATATCTAGTTAAGAAAAAAACAGCTTCATCCATGGCACTACATCATTAAATGGTAAAAAAAAAGTAGTCCCAAACTTCAATTAAATTCAGAAAAAGGGAATTTTTCATGTTATTTTGGGTTGTACACCAATCAAAGAAAGAATGAGAGAGTTTGTGATTTGGATTTGGCCAAAGCAACGAATAAAGTGAACTCGAAAAAATGGATTTTTAAAGTTATGATTTTTGAAATTTTGAGTTTGCCCAAGCATTTTATTTTTAAAAAGAAAAAAAAATACAGTTTTGTAAGTGAAAATGAAATTTCTTTCAAAAACTAATTTAAACAATTTTTATAAATTTAAAAATATTCAAGGATGTCAAATAAATATCTAAAAGATAAATTTGATTTAAAATCTATCAACAAGTAATACCTTATCTTGTTGAGGCTGTCAGTATTTGAGTTACATCAAACATTCTATAATTACGGACGGAGCTAGCATACAATAAGGATTTATTCGATGAAAAATTACATTATTTATATACAGTTGAAATTATTTTTTTTGTGTCTAGTTGGTATGCAGATTTTTGAACCACTTAATGAAAATTCTAATTCCTCAAAAATATCCAATTAAAGGTGTGTTTGGTATGATGGAAAATATTTTTCAGAAAATGTTTTCCGGTTTTTCCTTGTTTGGTTGCAACAAAAGTTTAGGAAAATATTTTCCAAGATAACTTATTTTCCACCATTTGATGGAAAATGACTTTCCTCGTGGGCCAAGGGAAGTCATTTTCCAGAAAATGACAAATATGACTTATGACCTCACCCTCATCCCTCTTCCCACCCCCAACAACACTTATATTCCCTCGCTGTGCTTTGCTTCAATTTTTCACTGTTTGAAATAAAAAATAATAAAGCCCGAATTTTTTTCATTTTCAATTCGTTGAATATATTGTTATTTTCATATGCATAGAGGAAAACTTACTTATGTTACTTTTGTTAATTGCATATTTCATTTTGTTATAGATGTAACTTGTTTCACGAGGTTGAATAAGTTTGTCGTTCTTTTATATTTCTATTAAATGTAGTATCTTGAGATTGTCCTAACAAAATGTTGAAAAATGTCTCCTATATTTGTTAATTAATAATTGCTTAAATTTAGTGATTGTAATATTTTAGTATTCGATATTGATATTATTTGTTATGCTTAAATTAGTTCTTACAAATTGGTGAGTTGCTAGAGGCACTGATATACTAGTTAACAGATAGTAGTATTTTCTAAAAAATATTTTTTCACTCATCAATCGAACACTATAAAATATTTTTCTAAAAAATATTCTCTACTCACCAACGAAACATCATAAAATATTTTATTTTTCACTTAACAACCAAACATGAGAAAATAAGTAGAAAACCAACTTATTTTTCAGGAAAATATTTTCCATCATACCAAACACACCCTTATTGTCTTTAATTTTTGTTTTTTGTTGTTGTTGTATTTATTAGAGAGGGACTCTTAGCACTTGGAAAGGAGTTGTTATCACGTTTTTGTTGAAAATTATGTGTGGATGGCTTTCTTTTTGGGCAATAAATTTTAATAATTTTGATTTAAATCTTATGCTTATATTAAGATATTCACTTAATGTGTAAATAATATATTCAAAATTCGACAAGAAAAAAATAAATTATGATCCAAAATAATAATAAGTCATAGAATTAAAAATTTTAATCTGTCATTTAAGAATCGATTCTTAAGTAATCCATCTTGTTTTATTTGACATCTTGATTTGTGGAAAAAGAAAATTAAATCAATATTCTCCTATAATTATATGGATATCGCCTATATTTTATGGTGGTATAAGCGAGGACACATCTTTCAATGAAGTAATTAAATAAATTTCAATTTTTGAAAGCAACATAACATGTTATACTACCTGATAAAGTTAAATTAATTGACATGTGTTAAATAAAAAGGCAAGCAAAATATAGAAACGAATCATGAAAAACTCTTACCTACAAACTTTATATAGAGATTATTAAACCTTATTCCTCGTATATTTTAACGATCAAGTTATTTCTAATTAGTAAAAAAAATAACAAATTAATTTAAGCTTAGACTTCTTATGTTGTCCTATAATGTGATTTACAACCAGCTAATTATTGATCTCGTTCCATTATCCATGAAACATTATTAATTTTTAATTTATTTAAATAAACAAAATAGTAGTTGTTGCTTCTACTAAAGTTTTTATTTATTTCCATATAATAATTTTCAAAGATATAATGCAATACATGCATAATATTCAATTTCTAAATTAGGTTGATTCTTTTTCATATCCACATCAGCATTTGCAAATTGCAATTTTTATTTACGTGTTTGACTTGCTTTTTTGTTCTTGTTCTTTTTTCCTTTTCATTTAATAAATATGACAGACTCCTTTACAATTATTATTTTGATTTGAAAAATAAATAAATTATTCCATGCATATAATTTTTTTGAAAGTTAGATTCTTCTGTAGGGGAACATGAAATTTCTGATTTATAATCATTTCCAATTTCCCCTTAATTCCAACTAGAGAGAAGAGAAAACTGTTCCACCTTAGCCAAAAATATAAGTTCTGCCAATCATGAGCTGCCACGTGTTCCTAACTTTTTCCCAGTCAAGTACTTAATAATTAATTATAAGTTAATCACTTATCACTTAAAACAATATGTTATTTTGATTGCCATGGAAGTGTAGAATTAAACTAGGGGAGCATGGCCCGTGTCAGCACGGGCCCAACATTAAAATATTTATTTGTCTTTTCAATCTTAATATATTTAAATAAATTTTCTTAATAAAAGGATTGCATATGTTTTTTAGAATTCATCCGGAATCTAGCATGAGTTCAACATATGTTATTTTAATACGTATTTAGATAATTTAAGTTGTTAACTATTTTAATCTATAATATTTTTTATGTAATTTTTAAATTAATATTCGTTACTTTTCTTGTTCAAATTATTGTGGCATTAATAGTCAATTATATTTAAAAAATAATTTAAGTTTTAAATTATTGTGATTTATAATACTTTTCTTCTATTCCAATTTCAGTGACACTAATATAATTTCAAGAGTCGATCAAATATTTTATATCTTTTAAATTTTTTAAGTTGTTAATTATTGTGATTTCTAGTATTTTTCATGTAATTTTTTTGAAATATATAACATATTAAATTGTTTTTAGATATTTTAAGTTGTTAACAATTGTAATTTATAATACTTTTTATGTAATTTTTGAATGATATATGCTACTCTCCTTGTCCAGAATTTTGTGTCGACGACAACCAATTATATTTTTAAAATAATTTAAATTTTTTATCATTGTGATTTATAATATTTTTTCTATCTCAACTTATGTGACACAATGCTTAAATGACCATAATAATTAATTAGGGGTGATATAGTAAAATCACTACTGAAGCAGCTGAAGTAAAAATCAGTCAATTTTTTTTAAAAAAAATGTTAATTATTGTTATTTACAGTACTTTTTATTTCATTTTCAAATAATATATGTTGTTTTATATCTTCTTCTGTCTCGTCCCAATTTATGTGGCACTAATATAATTTTGAAAATCAATCAAATATTTTATGTTGACATATCATTTTGTTATTCTTATTTTTCTAATACATAAATAACTTATAATAAGGAGTGATATAGTAAAATCATCGTTCGAAAGACGAAAATTTAATTTAAAATATTAAGAGTTAATTTCGTATTTTATGTCTATTTTATTTTTCATTAATATTATTTATTTTCTTAATACCTAGATGACTCATAATAGTTAATTAAGAGCGATTAATTATGTTATTACTATAAAAATTAATATAATTTCATCATATCCAACAGGGTTTTATCCATGCCCAAGACTTCACTTGCTATTTTGGGTACACATATGCTTCTATTATTAGTGCGATGGATATATACATGCTATTTCATTAATGAGAGAAGTATCAATTACCCTCCACCCCCGAAGTTGTCTCGTTTTATTCATTGTACATCTAAACTTTAAGTCGTCTTAAATACCCTCGAACTTGTTGACTTAGTAAGTTGTGTGCTCCTTTTGACCCAAGTGGCATAATGTGTGATTTCAAACTCCATGAGGAGCGTGATGGAGTAAATTTTTTGTCAAATCAGCATTTTTCAACGGTGAAACACAAAAAAAACTCATTTTTCTTTAATTTTTTCAAAAACTTCAAAGCATCCTCTCTCTTCTCTTCCTATTTATCATCCTTCTTCCTCTATTACGTTCAAAATGTGTAAAAAAAATAAAAATAAAATTCAATTGCTTCTATTCTACCTACTTAAATTAGGGGTGTGCATTGATTGATTCTGTTCGATTTTTTATATTATCAATTCAGTTTATCGGATTTCGATTTTTAAATACGCTAAATCAATAAGATGTTTTCTTCTCGATTTTTTATTTATCACTTTTTAATCCTTAATGATTCGATTTTCGATTTAACCGATAAGAAAATACTCATAAAATAGAAAAAAAATAGCAACTAACATGAAAAGAAATCTAATCATAGTTGCAATCAAAATCCTACATATATATGTTGTAAAATAATAATTTAGTATAATCTTATTGGATTATCGATTTACCCAATAACCTAATAAGAAATCAAAATCAAAGCAGTAACCCAATATTTTTTTTATAAAATCATTAAAAAATCGTTAATCCAATAATGATAAATCAATAACATTTTTATCGGTTTAATTTTTGTATGCCCCTAACTTAAATTGTGATTTCTTACTCTATTAATTATAATATGAAACATATTTGTGCACGTGAGTCTCTTCAAAATCCTAATTAAAACAGTAATCGATAACTATTATGAAACACTAATCGAAAGAATAAATCCCATATTTTTAACACATAAAAAAACCAAAAACGTAATTTTTTAGATAATAGCTTACTTGATCAACGAAAATTCAACCTTTCACTATTTCGAAGTAGAGTAAAACTCAAAAACATAATTTTTTTAGAGAGAAATCGGATAATTAAGGATAGAAGTTGGTTATTTTTTGACATAGAATAAATATGAGGGAAGTGGATGATATTTATCCACGTGAACGGACAAACAGATAAACATTTTTTTCCACGTATACGCGCGTGTTTTACGCGTTATGGTACGTGGACTAAAAAGAAGCACACGACTAACTAAATCAATAAATTTGGAAGAGTCTTTAAGTCGGTTTAAAGTTCAGCTGTACATAAATAAAAGGGAAAATGCTTTATTACCAACTTGAACTATACGCGAAAAGGTTGAGACACACCCGAACTTTAGGAGAGTCCTATTACCCTCCTAGACTAATTTAAATCGTATTTTTGACAACCTTAGTGTCTACACGTGTATGCCACGTAGGCACTAAGATTGTCAAAAATACGATTTCGTATATAGTTAAAGTTGAAAATAGAACATTTTCTCTAAATAAAATGAGACAACTTCATGATATTTTTCTCTTCATTAAGTATAAGAACATATATATATATACTCAAAATACGATGAAAGATATATATATATATACTCAAAATCTATATCTATCATTTGAAGTTTAGTCCATCACTTTACCTTTTTACTGTTCACTATTCAATGACGTAAGATGTCATGTTCTTTTGTCTGAAGGAAAAGCCGTTTTTTTTTTTAATTCACTATTCTCCAGGAAGAACCGGTTACCAACCGCAAATGCTTTGCTTCTTTATTTTCTCTTTTGAGTTGGATTCAGCCTCTTCTCCTCTTTAGCAATTTCCATTCTTGGTTTCACCCCCCTTATTATTACTACTTGCCTAAAAGGGCTAATCATTTCTGTCTTCCACCAATAAAATTTCCTTTTTGGGCGCGTTCACTTCATATCCTTCTGCCAATTCATTCTGGTAATTTTGGTTATGAACTCGAGTTGCTTCGTAAAGATCCATCTGCTAATCAGACTTATGGGTTACAGTTTTTTTTATTTTTTATTTTTTATTTTAATTAAAGCTGGTTTGCTTGCTAGGTTATTTGCTTTCTGGGGTTTGGTGAAATTTACTGAAAGTTTATCGTTGTTTGTTGGTTGGGTGATTTTATGACAAGATGGGGTTTCGTTTCTGTATATTTTGATTCTTGAATTGGTTGCAGTTTTAGAGCTTGGGGGTTTAAGAGGGTAGGTAGATCGGGAACAACCTCTCTATCTTGCAAGGGGTAAGGTATGCGTACGCGCTGCTACCCTTCCCAGACTCCACTTGTGGGATTACACCGTGTATGTTGTTGTGGAGTTTAGAAGGGTTTTTATAAGAAAAAAAGAAGGTTAAAAAATTGGGGGCAGGGGATTACAAGGTGGTTAATCGAGCCCATCTTGTAACTGAGCTACTAAGATTCCCCGTTTAGAAGGGTCTTGAATTTGTTATAGAACCAAAGATTAAAGCTTTTTGTTTTTGTAGGACTGCTAAAGGTTCAACCTTGACAATTATGCTGCAAATTGTTTAACCAACTAAGTGAGCTAGTGTGATACAAGTTTGTTAGCGAACCAAAGATTAAAGCCTTTTGTTTTTGTAGGACTGCTAAAGGTTCAACCTTGACAATCATGCAGCAAGTTGTGTAACCAACTAATTGAGCTACTAAGATACCCCATTTAAAAGGGTCTTGAGTATGTTACCGAACCATGTATTAAAGCTTTTTTGTTTTTCTAGGACTGCTAAAGGTTCAACCTTGACAATTATGCAGCAAGTTGTTCTTTCTTTTCTTGCCCTTTTACGAGTGATTGGTTTTTTTATTTGTTTTTGTTGCAATTTTTGGGTTTTAGCTCTCCGTGGATTAGAATCTCCGAGGCTTCTGAATTGATGCCTGGGAATGCATATGGCTGCGTATACAGATTTTTCACCACCATTTGCTATAGTAGAAGGGGGTCATAGTAAGGAGAATACATCTGCTGTTAAAGATGAATTACTAGAGGGATCGAACGAACTAAAGCAGATGATTGATAAGCCACCACGAGATCTCTCTGTTGTACGGTATTCAGTGAGCTCTGCTGCACTTGTAGCAGACACTGATTTGGTAAGTGAAAAGTGTTAAAGCTTACTTGTGATCTCGTCTCAACATCTTGTTGCCTGTTGTTATCCCTTGCGGTGCTTGATAGTACTCCTTCTGTTTCAATTTGTTTGTTTGGATTTGACTTGACACGAAGTTTAAGAAGTAAATAAAACTTTTGAATCTTATGGTCTTGAACTAAAGATATGTAAAATGTACCAAATGCCTTTTAATCATGTGCTCCTCAATATGCCTCGTGCAAAGTTGAAATTAAAGAGTTTCCAAAACAGAAAAGAGACATTCTTTTTTAAATGGACTGAAAATGAAAGTAAGACAAATGAATTGAAATGGGGGGAGTACTATTTACCAGAAAAGCGGTACAGTTGAATTTGTATGAAGTCAAGGCTTAACTCGTTAGATTTGATTATTAGCAGTTGAATATAATGTTAATGATATGTTTAAAACAAGATAAGGGTGATAGAATGATAAAAGTAAAGCCGTATGAAGCGCAAGAGCTTCGATAATGAACGAATATGTTGTTTCGGTGTCGTTCGAGTATTTTTAACCTTTTTCCCGAGAATGATTTAGTGAATCAATGTTATGAAACAAAGACATAATAAGGAAAAATTAAGCATAAGAATATAAATGTTTCACTGTTGTATTGCTTGGAATCAGAACGTCATGCAATATGAGAAATAAACTACTTATAGGTCACAATCACAAAGACAAGGCATCAGCCTATAAAAAGGCTACACTGAAGCCCTAAAGTACCACAGCCAATGGGTGCTGACCACGTGTCAATGCCGTTAGTGGTGACAACGAATATTCCTCTATCGTGCTCAGGCTATCTGAACGATAATATCCACGTATCTGTCCTTTTTGTCCACGTCATCAGGACATGAGTCCTCTTGTACTCTTCAGGTTCCATGCTTTCAGACCGTCCCTGTTGATAACCTTTCCTACTTACCGGGAACTCTTATGTGGTCGTCTTGCCTCACGTTCCTGGATTCGTTTAGTTAGGCATCACACACCATTCTACTCATGATGCCACGTATTCTGGTTATCTTTGCCCAATACAAGCACTATTTACGTAACAGTTTAGTTTAAGTGGAAACTGAGTTAGCGGTTAGATTTCTGGAAGTCAAA
Organism: Capsicum pubescens; assembly: GCA_030864215.1. Lineage (NCBI taxonomy): Eukaryota > Viridiplantae > Streptophyta > Magnoliopsida > Solanales > Solanaceae > Capsicum > Capsicum pubescens. Next base: position 1,551,942 of record CM061541.1, read on the forward strand.
ACAGTTAGATTCCTTGTTGTGCTTGATACTAGTAGTATTTATTACTAGAACAGTTTAGTTTCAGCTGAAAAAATAGTCCCTGCACAAGTAATACAGCTTGTGGTTGGTGGTAGTAAACTTAATATGCATAACTTCTGAGGGAATCGATGGGATTATATGTAGAATAAGAATACATATATTAGTCATACGTGGATAAGCGAATCTAAAGACAAAAATTCCCATAAAATAGGTAATCGCTATATAACATTCTATGTGTCGTTATTCATTGCATAACAATTCGTTCAGTTATTGTTCAACGGATAAACAGCCCCATGCATTATAATCATTACGTAACTATTATGAGAACCAAATGACTCCTAAGTTCTAGATTGCACGATTATAGCAATTTATTACTCCCTCCGTCCCAAATTACCCGTCCCAAATTTCCTAATTTATTTTCCCATTTTACTTGTCTTTTTCCATTAATCAAGAAGAGACAATTTTTTTTTTCATGTTTTACCCTTTGCATTAATTACTTTTTCTTCAAGTTAAAATGAAAAATCATTTAATTGGGGTACTATGGTAAACTAGGCATGTTAGTAATTATTTTTTTTAATCAATGTGCCATCTCAATTTGGGACGGGTAATTTGGGACGGAGGGAGTAGATACGATGATCTACCTGAGTAAGCAGCATTTAAGTCTGCTTTGATTTTGGGAGGATGAGGGTTGGTTACTTCATCGGGATCGGAGCTATAAAAGTTGTGGTAGTTAATCTCTCTCTGCTAATAACTACATTAATATACTTCCCTTGAATTTTCTTCCTTTTCCATCCTTTTGATATTTCAAACTTTGTAGTTTGTACACTTATTAAGTTCATGCAGCTAATACTGTTTTGCTTACGTCTACTAGGATTGTGAAATAACAGAGAAGGGTTTCCAGCACCCTTCAAAGGGACAATCAGACTTTGAACCAATATTTCGTTCTGGAAGCTGTGCTGAGAAAGGACCCAAACAGTACATGGAGGATGAACACATCTGTATAGATGATCTAGTCATACATGTTAATGAAATTGCAGGTTCCACTTCCCCTGCAGCATTCTATGGGGTCTGTAGCTTTTGCACTTCATTTCTATGCATTTTTTCACAAGTTTTAGATAGAAATACCCATATAATATGCTTTGTGTTGTTGTGGTCTTTTTTCTTATAGTTTGCGAGATAATTTATGAGAAAAGAACTTCGTGAAAGGCAAAAATGCATGGCGAAGGATAGGTAAAGGTCTCAAGTGTACAAAACGAGATAGACAAGAATTAGGAGCTTGTTTTGGCCTTCTGAGCACTCAGCACTATCAAGTGAGTGGTGACTTAGAAGGAAATGCTGTATGGATTGCTCCTTAGAAGGCTTCATGCGGTTTATGATGTTCTGCAAGTGTGCAACATGTCCTCTACCCCAAGTAGTTTAAATTTTCCGAGTCCATAAAAATATCAAATGAACTCTGCAAGTGTTTCTGGCAATATTACTCCCAAGCGATTTAAATTACCAAAAGATTTATTCTGTTAGAGATGCAGTAGGCGTTTTGGATGCATATGCGTAGGGAAAACTCAAATTATGAAGACTTATCTGCTCTTGACACTTTGCTGAAGTATCACTAAAGCTGAGAACTCCTGAAAAGCGAAAATCGACTATGAAACTTTAAAAGTAACCGTAGTTCGATTCAAGAAAGATAATGCCAACTCAAATATTAGTCTGCATACAGGTGGTACAAAATTTTAGGCTGCATGCAAAATTATAATAAATGGGTAGATTTACTTTCTTTATGTTTGGTGATCCCAACAAACTTGCGATTGAGGTGTTGCTGATTGATTGATTGTTTTTGTTGCATATCTCATGGATTGTTCCGTAAATGATATGCACCTAGTATTCTTTTTATTTTTTCGATTTAGCCGTGCCGTTGGTCCTTACTGGTACCTCCCATCATCGGTATGGATTAGTAATAACTCTGTTAACAGGTTTTTGATGGCCATGGGGGTACTGATGCAGCACTATTTGTGAGGAATAATATCCTCAAGTTCATAATTGAGGAACCCTGTTTTCCTATGTGTTTAGAGAAGGCAATCAAGAATGCTTTTTTGAAGGCTGACTATGCCTTTGCTGACGATAGTTCAATTGACATATCCTCTGGCACCACGGCACTGACAGCTCTAATGTTTGGAAGGTAAGTAGATCTTCTGTTTCTTATCTGAAGTATTTCCTAGAACAATGAAATATACTTACCGACGGGAAAAATAAGGAGATTGTCTGCTATCTCGTTTGGTTTGGTCTTTTATGTTTACAAAAGCATGAAGGCAAATACACATTTAGTTCCATGCTTCTGGGTTATTTCTGCTCGAGAAGCTTAGTATGTGTAACTCGGTGGTTTCCATTTCATGTTTAAAGTGCTGATGCAATCATGCCTGCAACATTCCTCATCTTTCTGATCGTGTTGAGTATTTTGCACTCTTTGTTGTTCTTCAATTTCTATTCGAACCGGATTTGGTGCTGAGTAGTTTATAGTGTGATATGATTTGTTTTGCAGAACCATGATCGTTGCTAATGCAGGAGATTGTCGTGCTGTGCTGGGGAAACGAGGTAGAGCCATTGAGTTGTCTAAGGACCACAAACCAAATAGCGCATCTGAAAGACATCGAATAGAAAAACTTGGAGGAGTCATATATGACGGATACTTGAACGGACAGTTGTCTATAGCACGCGCCTTAGGAGATTGGCACATGAAAGGCCCAAAAGGTTCTCCCTGCCCTTTGAGTGCTGAGCCTGAGTTGCAGGAAACATTGCTGACCGAAGATGATGAGTTCCTAATCATGGGTTGCGATGGTCTTTGGGATGTTATGAGCAGCCAATGTGCTGTTACAATGGCCCGGAAAGAACTCATGCTGCATAACGATCCAGAAAGATGTTCAAGAGAACTTGTAAGGGAAGCCCTCAAGCGCAACACGTGTGATAACTTGACGGTAATTGTAATTTGTTTCTCTCCTGATCCTCCACCTAGGATAGAAATTCCTCCTGCCCGAATATGTCGAAGCATATCAGTTGAAGGACTCAATCTTCTAAAAAGTGTCCTGGAAAGCAACTCATGACAAGATTCTGGGAAATGAATGGCCTACCCAGTATAACTCCACCCACTCGGGGCGCGCTGTCAACTCGCTTAGCTGATCGTAGTTTATGAAATCCTGTATATCGTAAATCTGTTGTATGGATATAAGATTAGTGTGTGTACTCCAGCTGCATTTCTTGTGATGATGTACAGATTCAAGAAAGCAACTTGTTTATCATCCTTCTACTGTTTGTACATTGGATTAGTGCATTTTCTGGACTATTAAGTATATCTCTTCACCAATTCATTCACTTTTATCATATTATCTAAAAGGCCAGTCCGGTGCACTAAAGCTACTGCTATGCACGGTGTCCGGGAAGGGCCCCACCACAAGGGTGTATTGTACGCAGTCTTACCTTGCATTTCTGTCCGAGGCTGTTTCCAAGGCTTGAACCCGTGACGTGCTGGTCACATGACAACAACTTCACTAGTTACTTCAAGATATCTATCTAGTGTATACTAGAATGAACCAACAAGATAATTCACTACATTCTTTAGCCTGTAAGTTAAAATGAAAATTTACTCAATAGAATTACATTTGGTAACCTTAAATAAATCACAAATAACTTCTTGCATATAATATACTCCTATTAACTTACTCTAATGATATTAAAAGTTCATCTTTATATGATTTTGGCTCATTTTTAAACAGAATTAGACATTTGTTTCGACTCGAAAATTATCGTCACAAAGAAAAAAAATGAAAATCATGTTCGTCTTGTTTAGATTTTAATTTTTGCAATTCATTGTATCTTAATTCATCATACACCTTGTTATTTATACGATCCCACTCGATATAATTAATTCAATGCAGATAAGAATCGCAAACACAATTGAGTTGAAAATTTTCTAAAATACTAAATTTATTGTTCATCTATAATTAATTTTCCTAAAATACTAAATTTATTGTTGTTCTAAAGCTAAATTCATCATTTATATAATAGTCAGATTAGGATGCCTTTGCAATTAGGTAGAATTAAATTTTCTAGTCCGTTTTACTTTTTTTCTAAATATTTTTCTAAAAGAGAGTGTTTTTCCTTTTTAGGTGAAACGTACAAGCATTAAAGGAATAAGCTACAATACCCTTAATGCATGTAAATCTGAAAACCCGAAAATACCCTGCCAGCACGCATGTCAACCACGTGGCAGCTTCAGCTACTCTACTTACCAGCCGCTCTACTGTCACTCACTATATAAGTGAAGTAAAAAAACCCTAACTTTTCTATCAGCAGCAAAATCGCCCTTTTGATTGTCGGAACCCTACCGGAATCTTTTGTAATTCGTTGCTTTTTGCGTCGTCGGAAGTAGAAATGGCCAGAATTCGCGATGAAGACGGTCTGTTTGAGCTGACAGAGGAGGATTTGAAGAAAGTGGCAAAGGGAGATGACAGCCCTTTTTATCAGATGCACGATACGCTGCCGGAAAAACCTCTGGTACTTTTTTTTGTTTTCAATTTCTGTGTGTTAGAAAATGTAGGAAGGAGTATATGTGTGGTGTTTGTTAAGGAATTTGAATCGGATATAGGATTAGGAGGAAATGAGGTTTGTTGCGGTATTAGGATTGATTAAAAGGGAAAACGAACTTGTTAGATTCTCGTATGTGTAAATGAAGATCGTTTTGCTATGTGTAAGAATGAAGATTGGTATGCGTAGAAATGAATATCGATGTATTAGAAAATATAGGAAGGAGTATATGTGTGATGTTTTCTAAGGAATTTGAGGAAATGAGATTTGTTGCGGTATTAGGATTGATTAAAAGGGAAATTAACTTGTTAGATTCTCGTATGTGTAAATGAAGATCGATTTGTTAAGTGTAAGAATGAAGATTGGTCTTTTATGCATAGAAATGAATATTGATGTATTAGAAAATATAGGAAGGAGTATATGTGTGATGTTTTCTAAGGAATTTGAATCGGATATAGGATTAGGAGGAAATGAGATTTGTTGTGGTGTTAGGATTAATTAAAAGGGTAAATGAACTTGTTAGATATCGTATGTGTAAATGAAGATCGATTTGTTATGTATAAGAATGATGATTGGTCTTTTATGCGTAGAAATGAATATCGGTGTCTTCTGTGTAGAAAAAATGAAAGAAGCTATTGTGTTAAAAAAAAGGATGAAGATTGATATCTTCTTTGTTAATGAAATGGATGGAGATTTTTATCTTCTTTGTTAATGAACTGGATGAAGATTGATATCTTCCCTATGAAAAAATAGATGAAGACTGATACCTTCCGTGTGAAAAAAATGGAGAAAGTTTGATATCTTCTGTGTAAAAAACATGAATAGCTGTTCTGCGTAGAAATGAAGATTTCTTTTGCATAAAATTGAAGATATTTTACGTGTAAAAATGTAGATCTCTTCTGTGTAAAAATAAATGTTATGTATAAAAATGAATACTTTTGGTATGTAAAGACATTAAATTTTAAAAAGTTTGTAAAGGTCCAAAAAATCATTTTTCTCATAGCTGTCAAAAATTTATACAATCTGAGACAATTTTAGGATCTACTGATGGATGCATTCTCATTTTTTTTGATAGGGATTCAAATTTGATGAATGCCCCGAGGAGTGCATGAGTAACGGCATCTTGCCAATTCTAGTGTCCAAAAAATGTCCTGCCCTTTATAGTATGATAGAGGGCATGGCTGCCGTGGCAATCCAAAAGTTCTTTGGCCCTGATGTATTTATGCTCTCTCTCACTCTCACTTTCTCTCTCTTTCTATATGTATATATGTATCTTGTGTCTTGATCACCTTCTGATCTTCATTATTGGCTATTGTTGATTGCAGGGAGTGCACCGCCCTATTAAGTCTATTTTTAAGGTAAATGCAGGTGGAGCTGAAAAGCTTACTTACTACATTACATTTTCAATTGAGAACAACGAAGGTGAAGAGCTATTTCAAGCTGAGGTCTATAAAGCCTCCAATGGGAATTTTATTGTTCCCCATTGTAAGCACAAACTCTGAGCCGTTGCTGAATGTACAATTGCATATAATTGCATAAAGAACAATACTCTCTTTAGTTACAATTAGAGCCAGTAGTAAATTATCTATATTGGGTGAAAGAGCACTTGCATTAGTTGCTCTTCTTACTTGTTCTGCGTATTTAAGATATTTCAATGCGTTTGTTCCTTGAATCAGGTACTATATGTCTAGTCTGTTGTCCTGCAATCTATTTGCTTTACCTGCTTTAAGTTTTGCTTGCCGTCCTTTTGACATCTTCACGAATTTGCATGTCTGGCTCCTCTATTGTGTTACTTCAAAAATGAATTGAATTGTTTGTTCATAAAACCACTGTGAAGATTGGGTCAGTCAAATATCATATTAATGTAAAAGAACACAACTTTGCTGATCACATGTTTGTGTAGAATTTGATGACCTTATCTGCATGCTATAACTTCTAAATTGCTAATAAGCTAAGCTACCAGCTGTTTTCGTTCATAGTTCAGATGCTTTGCCATTTGCTATAATGCTTAAGCAAGCACCAATTTTTAATGATAAAAACTAGCAGGAAAACAAAAAGATTGACTAGGTCTAAGTTCTCGATCTGCATCTTCACTTTCATCGCCTACTCTTGTTGGAACTACTGCACATATGTGGAACGCATTAATCAGTCCACTCATGAAATGTTAAGAAGATTATCAATACATAATATGATTGCTTCCAGCGATATATATAATTCATAAGGACCTGTAGTTCATAACGACCTAATGTGCCCAACTCGGAGTAGTTAATACTATATTAATATTGAAGAACATGAGCTATTGCTAATTAAAATTATCTACCTTGTCCCATTGAAATAGTTACTGAGATCTTCACATATATAATATGTTGCTGACATTGACAGATTGATCTTTCGTTATCAACTCTGCCAACTGTAAATTTTGGACAGCATTAAGTGATAGGAAACAATCATTTGTATGTCTGGTATAAACAAGAGGTGGTATAAATAGTAAGAGCTTTTAACCATGAGTATACATCATCATGGTATTTGATTGTGGTCTTGGTGAAAAGAAGTACTAGTTTTTGCGTGTTTTGGTGGTATTTTATTGTGGTCTTGGGCAATTCTATTCTATGTCAAAAAGTGGCTTTATTTTGATTCTTGAATCGTTGCATGCATTTCTAGACTGTGGAGAGTTGAAAAATTGGTTAATTTACTAAAAGTTAAAGCTTTTGTTTGTGGAACTGCTAAAGGCTTAATCTTTTCAAGTATACTGCATATCTTTTTTCTTTTTGTTTGAGGTTCTCGGGACTTAATGCTTTGGAATGCATGACTACATTTTTCACCACCATTTGCTATAACCCAGTAGGGGTGGAGGGTAGATCTGCTGTAAAAGATGGATTACTGGAGGGTTCAATAACAAACTAAAGCAGACAAGAGATAAAGCCACTAATGGATTGATCTTTCTGTTGTAGGGTATTCATTGAAATCTGCAACACAACACTGATATAGTAAGTGGAAATTGTGTGGTCTTGTCTCAACATATTAGTTGTTGCTATTTTTATTCTATGTTGTGCTTGATATTTATGATACAATTTAGTTCAAAGTAGAAATTATTTGTCGATTTCAAGAATTTCTAGTACTCTTCAAGTTTTATTCTATTATGTATAATATTGGTATGAGATGAACTTAAATGGAGTGTCGTGGTCAATAACTCTCATATAGCTTGTCAACCCCAACCTGCGTGGAATTGACGCATAAATGTTGTTTTTCTAGTTTAAAGTTAGTGTGTGGTTAGACTTTTAAAAGTGAAAGGCAGTTTAGTATGCCCTACATTTATGTAGGTAACATTAGAGGCTGTGTGGTTGGATTGCCTCCGGCATATGTAATTTAGTGCTTGGGTGGACTTCGTGTAAGGAAAAACAATCTCTGCATGGTTCACAAAACTAGTTTAGTGCACGTGCCTCAAACGTAAATCCCCAACGTTTATTGTATCTTTAGAGGTAACATGCTACTGTTACCTTCTCCAAAAAAAAAAAGGTAATGTCACGACCCAAGCCGAGGCCTTGGCCGCGACGGGCATCCCGAACTACGAAGGCCAGAGAGACCCCCCTTATGCTCGCCCACTAGTGATATTGTCCGCTCTGGGCCCAGGCCCGCACAGCTTTAAAACTCGTCACTGGGGAGTAAGACTTGCTTACTTATATATCCAACATCCCTCTTGTGTTTTGTCGATGAGGGACTCCTTATCCTAAGTTGGGGTGTTACATACATCCCCTTATGGACTCAACGTTCTCGCTGAGTTTTCCCCACCGAATGAGATTTGCCTAGACTCAGGACTGAGGTTTGTCCCGCTTTATCGGGATTTGCCTAAACTCGGTTTGAACTCTGGCCCACATCGACAAGGTTGACACAAGAGCAGCTCTGATACCATTATTGCCATGACCCGATCCGGGGGCCTGGCCGCGACGGGCATCCCGAACCACGAAGGGCCGAGAGTCCGAGCAACTTAGATGCCCGCCCAGGTGATATTGTTCGCTCTGGGCCCAGGCCCGCACGGTTTTAAATCGCGTCACTAGGGAGTAAGACTTGCTTACTTATATACCCAACATCCCTCCTGTGTTTTGCCGATGTGGAACTTCTTATCCTAAGTTGGGGTGTTGCAGGTAATAAGATGAAGCAACATCCTACAAGTTTAAATTATACTTATAGTGTACATAGGTTAAAATCCATGTTCTTTTGTTAGAGTATTGTTTAGTTGCTAAAACCTAGTTAAATCCAAGTTCTTCACATTGGTAGTGTAATGTTTAGTTTCTAAATCCTGATGGAGAATCCAGTCTTGTGGAGTGCAAACTCATCCGACATCATTTAAAAATCTTAAAGATTTGAAAGAGAATTACAATTTAAATGTTCTAATTAATATAAAAAATGTGCTTGCACTTTTTGTTGCAGTGATACACTAAATTTCTAAATTGTGTTTATTTGTATGTCACACTTATAAAAGTCCTAAATAAGAGTTTAAATGTTTTAATGATGTGCTAGAAATGAAAATGTATGTGGTTTTGATCATTAAAAGGTATTACGTAACACAAGTTTAATAGTGATCAAATTACAAAACAGTTTCCCTTTTATAATGTGTATTCACAATTGTATTGTTTGTATTCAAGGTAAACAAGGTAAATGTTAACTGTTTTTCTTGTTTTAATAAATATAAGGATTTCCTACTAGTCCAAATAAGAAAGATTTATTAGATAAACTTTTAGTTGATTTCAGAGTCCTAAATATTAAGAAATTTATTAAATGACTATGGTACAATATAAACTCTATTTTGGAAGGAGAATAAAGACGAAAGAAATTTCGCTAAGAGACCTTGTACCTTTATATCAAGATATCAACAGAGTTCATTACTCCTTAAAAATATATAGGCTTAATTTTAGGTTGACAGCCTTATGCTATTAGGAATGCCCATGGGATCTTAAACTTGCAGATAGAAGTTTTAAATTGATACAGTTAATTTAGAGTAGCAAGAAACTGGTAGGATTTTAGATACCTGAAGTATCTGGTTTGTTGTGTTTTTTTTTTTTAAATGAAAATACATATTTATTCAATAATTTAAGTTCAATAAAAACGCAATTACATATCTATTCAATAATTTGAGTTTAATAAAAATGCTCTCTAAAGAAAAAACAATTCTCACCCATGTAGGAGTAATAATAACAAATACGCAAGCACATTACTGATCTATGTTTACACCAGAAGACCCACCAGCTTGTTCGTTCTCCTTAATGCGCATTTGAGAAATCACTTTGTCCTGAATCTCCAATTTGTTCTCCAACTCGGAGATTTTAGTTCTCAATCCTTTAATGTCCATGCCTTTCCGCCAACTCATTCTTCGCCATTCAGTGAAATCCTTCTGGCTTTTCCACCGGCTTTCTTGTTCCTCAAGTTGCCGCTTTAGGCCGCTTATTTCCCCTTCCTTCGCTTCTAATTCAATTCTGCGAGTCGCTTCTAACATGTCAATTTTCCTTAGCAATTCATTTACCCCATTCTCTGCCAACTCGTCCTTCGTCATACTTTGCAAATCCTTCTTGCTTTTCCAGTGGCTGTCTAGTTCCTCAAGCATCTTCTTTTGGTGCTCAATTTCCCTTTCTTTCGCTTCTAATTCAACTCTGTGAGTCACTTCTAACTCTTCAACTCTCATCTTCAACAAATCGTTTTCGCGCTCCAGTGAATCTATTTTCTCGATCAGATCATACTCCTTGTTCAGATCAATATCCTCATTCACATCAAATTCCCTGTTCTGGTCCGCCATATTTTAACCTTTGTATTGGATGAGGCTTGACGATGTGAATTGAATTTGGGTTGGTACTAATATTTCTCTGATGATGAATACTAATGAATCTAGTCGTGTTCAATTAAGGAATAATTGAATATGAAAATTTAGTTGATTTTGGGTTCCTAAATAGTAGGAAATAATTAATGATTATTCCTAATTATTAGGAAAAATCAAATGACTATTTTGGCTAGTGTGAAATCTATTAATATAGAGTAAAAAAGGCGAATAACGTTACATTATATCACTCAGTACAGAACCTTACAAAAGTAACATAACTCTTTCAAGATAAAAACTGTACTTAAAGAGGAAATGATAACGTGTCATTACATTAACAATTGAGGAGCAAAATTAAAGCATTTAATAAAATTTTGCCACTGATATCAAAAGTCAAAGTTGGTAACGCTACACAAGAACACACTCTAAACAATAAGATAAAGGAAAAATGAATTATATTATATATGAGCATTATAATGTAATACAACTACTTGGAACAAATTTGCGATACCCTAAATGATTATGGTAAAGGAAAAGCTGACAACCTAAAATTTGTGATACAAGAAAACTAAAAATCATCTGATTAGAGCAACAACATGATAGTTTTGCCACTAAACATCACAATGGCATTATTCATTTTGGAATCGATAAAAATTTCCTTAATATTGTTCTTTAAGTTGGGCCTTTAATTTTCTTCCTTTTATGTACTTTTGTCTTTTTCTGGTCAAACCAGCTTTGTGAGAAAATTTCCTTAAATTTGTTCTTTATGTTGGTCCTTTAATTTTCTTCCTTTTATGTACCTCCGCTTTTTTCGTTCAAACCAAGCCCTGCTAAAGAAACTCCTTATTTTGTTCTTTATGTTCAGCTCTTAATTTTCTTCCTTTTGTGCACTTCTGCGTTTTCCTGTTCATACCAAGCCGTGAGAAAGAAATTTTGTTTTTATGTTCAGCTTTTAGTTTTCTTCCTTTTGTGTACTTTTTAATTTTGTTCTTTATGCTCAACTTTTAGTTGTCTTCCTTTCATTTACTTCTGATCTTGTCTTTATGTTCAGGTTTTAATTTTCTTCCTTCCATATACTCTTCTAATTTATTCTTTATGTTCAGCTTTTAATTTTCTTCCTTTTATGTACTTCTGCTCTTAACCTTTTAAATGAAGCGGTGAGAAAAAAAATATTTATTTTATCAGGGTTCTTTTCATAAATTTTAGGAGTCTTTAATTTATTAACACATATAACTCCCAATTATAGAGGTATACGTCTTACCATATGTTTTCTTATTATAATATTTTTTGGAGTCCTTAATTTTAACGGTTCTACAATATATTTTAGGAGTCAATATGATAAAGATAATTAAATATACCTTATAAAAAAGATAATTAAATAATAAATTGAAGAAAATAGTAAGTGACAATTTTGTCTATTGGCCTTTTTACCGAGGGCAAAAAGTTTAATGAACATTTCTACGGAACTTCACGCTTTTAAAGTAATATATGTATAGATATAGATGTACAGTTCGCTGCTTAAGAAAAAATATTCTCTGCATGCTTATATACATAATACATTTTTTTGTTTTGTAATGGTAAACTTACATGTACGACTTAGTAATGTTTGTAAGAGTATCTCATAAAATAAATCTTAGAGTAGCTAATCCCTGGCCCTGAATAGTACTCCCTCCATTCGAAAATAAATTTCTTTCAGTTTTACCCTTTCATTTAATGAGGTTCTTAAGTACTTCACATTTTTTAGGAGAGTAATTTAAGAACAATTAAAAGGGTAATAGTGGAAAGTAAACTACAATGTATGTTCTAAAAGATTATTCTTAAGGCGTGTGCCATACCCAACAATTCATTTATTTTGGAATGGAGGGAGTATTATTATTCATATCCATATAGTATTAATTATTTGCCACATAATAATTCCTATAACATTCTTTTTGAAAATATAATAATACCATGCACTGGATGAACAACCAGTTGCCTTATAATATCTACATAACTAGTAAATGAACCAAGATCCCTAAGTCCTAATTGCAAATATTCAGAGACCCACAAATTTTATTGCCATGAGCTTCTGGTTATAGCAACTTGTCAGCTCCATTTATTCTTTTCTTTAAAAAGATCCCCAAGTCCTACTTTGCTTTTTATGTTTTGCTGATCCCAACTAATTTTGGGATTGATATGTCGTTGATTGCTTTCTCATGGATTGTACCACAAGTGATGTGCCTCCTGCACTCTTTTTCTTTTCTTGATCAAGCTGTGCCGTTGGTCCTTTTACGTTAGTGATGTTGTTTAATGGTTACTCTGTTAGCAGGTATTTGATGGCCATGGGGTTACAGATGCAGCAGTATCTTTGAGGAACAATAACATTCTCATATTCATGATTGATGAGGAGTCTTGTTTTCCCTGGTGCTTAGAGAAGTCATCTAGGATTGCTTTTTTTGAAAGCTGCCGATGATAGTTCTGTTGACATGTCCTCTGGCACCACAGCACTAATGTGTGGAAGGTTAGTAATTCTGTTGTTTCTATGTTGCTTTTCTGAATAATTCTGCGCCTCTTACTGAGAAGTTGATCCCTAAGATATAGTGCCTGCTGATGTATCTTACATTCCTAGAGCTGTGTAATGTACTTGCTTAAGGAAAAAAACAAGGATATCAATGCAGATGGTAACATGCCTACCTTAATAAGCTGAATTTCCCTGGTTCCACATTAACTTCTTATGACTAGTTTCCTTACGTTTCTATTGAAACAGGATTTAGTGAATAGTTTTGTCGTGTGATATGATTTGCTTTGCACAACCATGATCGTTGCTAATGCAGGGGATTGCCGTGCTGTGCTGGAGAAACGAGGTAGAGCCATTGAGTTGTCTAAGGAGCACAAACCAAGCAGCAGCACATCTGAAAGATATCGAATAGAAAGACTTGGGGGAGTTATATTTGACGGATACTTGAAAGACTTGAATGGAGTTATAACTATCTATGGCGTGTGCCTTGGGAGATTGGCTCGTGAAAGGTCTGAAAGGTTCTGCTTACCCCTTGAGTGCCGAGCCGGAGTTGCATGAAACATCGTTGACCGAGGATATGAGTTTCCTAATCATGGGATGTTATGAGCAGCCAATGTGCTGTTACGATGGGCAGGAAAGAACTCATGCTGCATAATGATCCAGAATGATGTTTAATATAACTGCTAAGTGAAACCCTCCAAGTGCAACATGTGTGATCTTCTAGGAAGTATACTGGAAAGCAACTCATCATAAGATTCTGGGAAATGAATGGCATACCAGTACACAGCTTCACACACTCGGGGACACATGGCTGTGGCTATTTCCTCATTGCAATGTTTCACTCACTTAGCTGATCTTAATTTTTAATAGCATGTATATTGGAATATGTTGCTCCAGCTGCATTTCTCGTGATGTACAGATTCGAGAACTATTTTTAAAGCAACTTGTTTATCGTCCTTCCACTGCTTGCTGGATTATTGCTTTGTCTCTCTGTTATGTTTCAAGTTCGTTGGATGTGGCCATAAAAGTGCTATCTATTTGAGTTATTGGAATTGTTATTACTATGGGTGTAGCGTCTATCTAAGAGTCGCAAGTCTCTAAATTAGTATTGATATTACTTTTTATCAAAAACTCATTTTGTGTCGAGATGAGAGCAGTAGGAGGTGGTGTATGTATATATTATATATTATTGCGACAACCGGGCTCTTGTGATTGTTGGTATGATAATATTGTTTATGATTGTGGTAAGGAGAAGATAGGTTACATACGAGTTACTGGTGGAATGCTAATTAGCGTAGTAGATACATGCTCGTGCTTTACATTTTGTTATAGACAAAACACACTCTTTATCTCTTCTTCTGCTGTCATTAGTCAAGAAGTCAATAAAGGAGTATATTAACTCATCTCTTCTTCTTGCATCACAGTACTTCAATTTAAATTTGGAACAGTGACTTGCAAATAGTTTATGTCAACTTTCGTTGATTTTACAGAGTTAAAGAAAATTCAGAACAACTCATATCTTGTTATCCAGATATATATATCAGTCCGTTTTCGAGCAAGTGTCGCACTAGTAGAAAAGATTATTTTCAATCAAATCTGTGGTTGTTACAATACAATTTTCTTGCTTCTTATCTTAAGAAATGCTAATTGTTTTAATTAAATTTCTTGTCCATTAAAATGTAGAATTAGTTCAAATCAACTTGAATAGAAAATTTGGTGGAAGACTTTTCCAACGATGACTCGACTCAATCCAACAAGCACAAAACTATCAGCAACTAGTATAAAATAACCAATCTTCCTGTTGGTAAAAGAAAATTTACAGAGGAATATGGATACTGAGAAGCGACTGTATGAAGCTGCAGTTGAAGGAGATGTTAGAGTTTTACAAGAACTACTTGAACAAGATGCTTTGCTTCTTGATAGACTTACTCTAACTTGCTTCAAGGAAACTCCTTTGCACATAGCAGCGCTGCGTGGGCATATCGAGTTTGTGAGGTTAATTCTGTCTCAAAATCCTCAGCTTGCTGCTGTATTGGATTCGAGAAAGTCATCTGCTCTTCACATAGCTTCGGCCAAAGGGAACCTACAGATGATCAAAATGTTGTTAGTGGTGAATTCTGAAATGATCCTTGCTCGCGATCGTGATGGTAGAAGTCCTCTACATCTTGCAGCCATCAAAGGTCGAGTTGAAGTCATCAAAGAATTGATGCATGTCATGCCTCGTGCAGCAGCAGCTCTTGGAACAACGGCAAATGGAGAAACCCGTTTTGCATTTGTGTGTGAAGCATAATCAGCTGGAGGTTCTCAAGTTGCTGCTAATGGCTATTAAATGGGACCATGAGTTCTTGAATGCAAAGGATTGTGATGGCCGCAATATTCTTCATTTGGCTGTTGCTGATAAGCAAATTGAGGTATGTCTTTGCTCCTTTAGAAATAAAATTAGACTTGATTCCCATCTTCTTACAGTAGTAAACTAACTACTTACCAATATTTGCAGACTGTCAACTACTTGCTACAGACCAATCAAATTGGTGTGAATGAAATGGATGCTTATGGAAATACAACATTAGATATTTTAGCAGGGAGTTGTAGGGATATTATGATGGATTTATCCATTGGAGAGTGTCTTAGAGAAGCTGTAGGCATAAGGGCAAAGGATATTATTCCCAAAGACTGGTGTGTATCTTCATCACCGGCATATTTAGGAGAAGATCAGTCGAAAAATCCCCCATCACAAGGTGACTGGCTATCCAAGAAGCGCGAGACAATAATGGTGGTTGCCTCACTAACTGCAACCATGTCATTCCAAGCTGGAGTGAACCCTCCAGGAGGTGTTTGGCAGGGGAAGCAGTAATGGCTTATAACCATGCCAGATCGTATCGATACTTCCTTCGGGCCAACACCATTGCCTTTGTATCTTCTGTCAGCACAATCTTGCTGCTGATAAGTGGATTGCCCTTCAGGCGTAGGCTTTTCATGTGGGGTTTGATGGTTATCATGTGGTTTGACAGTTACCTCAGGAGCACTCACTTATGGAATATCAATTTACATCCTCACGCCTAAGAAGGACAGTGAACAACTTGGTCACATCATTGAAATTGGAATTGTTGTATGGTGTGGCTTAATGTCACTGCTTCTACTCGGTAACACAATACGCTTGTTGCGCATATGGCACAAAAAAAAAGCATGAAATAAGTTCATCAGCAACACGAAAATTTGTAAATTCAGTTTGTGTCAATGTTTGATATGTAATATTCATTTTTGAATACATAGTCTATTGGGATTATAAATCAAGTTAAGTTCTCATAGGGGTCGTTCGGTAGAGTGTATAAGAACAATGCGTAATATAGTGTATTAGTAGTAATACTTGTTTTAATTATGTTTTTAGTAGTTATGCATGTATTATTTCTTATACATTGTTTGATTTGATGTATAAGAGTTTTTGTAAAAGGGCATAATCCTAATGAAAAATAGCATGTAATGTTTTTGAATTTTATATTTAGTGTCATTAGTGTTGGAAAACATTAGGAACAATAGAAAATGTAAACATTATTACGAAAATAAGCCAGTGGCGGATTCAGAATTTGAACTAATCGAATAGGATTCAATATTTTTAACCATGTAAAAGTAGTATAAAGATAATATAATTTTCCGTTGAAGGGGTGCGGATGAACCCCTAGAATTAAGGTGGCTCCACCCCGTTTGAGGTGTGCATTTATTTGTTAGTAAAACTAGGAGTCAGAATCTAACAAATATGGTCTTGTCACTCGCACAACAATTTGCTTACCTCTATTATGAACTGTTGGGTTAGCTGAGATTTGTTTATTTGACCACATACATACACACACATGGTGCCTATGCATTGCATTTCTGGCCCAGTGAATTCGCTTATTCTGGTGTTTTATGAAATGTTAAAATGTGGAATAATTAATCAGTTGGATGTTGGATGTCAACTTTCTGAATGGACTTGAACATCATCATTTTCCAATTCAAAATTCAGCTAAAACAGCAAGTACATCAGCAAATAATGGACACAAACCATAATATAAATAAATATTGTTCATCGATAAAATTAGTTAACCTCGAGTACAACTTGCGATTCCTGATGATACATGGTCCAACAAAAAGGACGATAATATAGATGTTGTTCATCGATAAAATTAGTTAACCTCGAGTACAACTTGTGATGCCTGATACATGGTCCAACAAAAAGGAGGGAAGAACATGTATGTTGTATTACGTAAAGATAGCAGAAGATGAAATAGGACACGTAAAAAACTGATTCTACTTCTATCGAAATAATCTGCTTTCCTGGTTTAAGAGAGGGACAATCTTCTTTCTTTACCCGATCAACCAGTCAGGATATAAAACAATTGATCAGGTCAAAGTTCTCGGTCTGTATCTTCGTCCTCTTCATGTACTGCCTTATTGGAACCGCTGCACAAATGTAGACAGTTATTAATCACTGTCTATGTGAAATGCTTAGAAGATTTCTAACACATAACATGACGGAGTAGTTATGGGAACACATGTACTATAGCCAAAACTAGTTACCTTGTCCCGTTGCAATACTTGCTTAGATCTTCACATAATACCTTGGTTACATCTCCAACTTTGACAGATCCTTTCTTTATCAGTTCTGCTAACTGTTAATTTTGGGAAAACGTTAGTGTTATAGGCAATAGTCATCACTAGTTTGGTATGGAGGATACAGTGGGGCTTACAACCGTGAATAAATGACATTGTTGTAGGAAAATAATCTTACCTCATCTTCAGTTTGCTCGAGTAACCTGTCGGCATAAACACATTGTTAAAGTGTGTTTATGTTTAGAGTAGAATCAGAACTGAAATAGAAATTTCACTGGGGTATGAGGTGTAAGTGGTTTCTCTCTTACCTTCCACAGAAGGATGACATAGCTTTTGAATGTGCTCGAGCTTCTTGCTTATCTATCGAGGAATTCAAAAAACGCAAAACCTTAATATTGAAGATATCTGTTTAACTTTAATCCATAATTACCATATATGACTTACTGAGAAAATCACATAATTAGTGTCCATGACAACTGTTCCCTGTTCTCAGTGCACTCATTAAATGGGAATTCGTTTACTGGTTGAAAAATAAGAAATGGTTAGGGTTTAGCTTCCTCTCGCTCGCTCAAATTATACATGTTGTTAACATCAAGGTTCAATTCCTGACATTGTAATATGTGTTCATTTCTGTCCACATATGTGAGGTACATGTCCAATGGGCATAACTCTACTAGCTTGCTCTTGGCACAAAGCTCACCTAAAAGTTCGCCTTATCAAGTCTATCTCAGTCATATCCTTAAAGAACTCAACTTTTGATATCCCAAAGTATTAATTTGGAAGCAGATAGGTGATGAAGGCCTAGCTGAGGGGTTTGACAGAAAGCAAGGTAGTGGACCTTTGAGGAAATTTATATTTCAAATCTCAATATTAACAACATTAGCAGTACCGTTACAAAAATGAATAAATTATATCATTACTTTAGAAAAAGAAGATACTAAAAAGAATGACTAAGTTGAGTGTCCAAGCAGACATACTAGTCTTGAGATTGTCCCAGTCATCTACTTTGATCCAAATTTTTGTGTTTGAATCCACCTAGCAAGCAAAAGAGAAAAGCATTAGCATTAAAGAAACATTTCACTCTAGTTATTGCAACAGTGAGGTGTACAAAGGTTTTACTTGTTCCAGAGTTTAGCTTTGATTCAAATGTGTATTAATATAGTTCCTAGCGTTATGTTAAAAAATAACATATAGCCAGGAGATAATTAGCAAGACTTCAAGGAAAGGCTACCTTCTCCAGTGTATAATCTTGCATCTTTTCACAGAGGCCGTCTAAGAGTTCAACAACTCTCAGCTCACTAACTCTGCTTGAAGAAATAAATAAAAAAAAGTTACTAAAATCATAGAATATAGACTTTAATATGCATGTCAACAACAGATGAAAAAGATTGTGCAACTGCATGTCAGCAATAGGGGATTCCAGCACTCTACAAATGGTTATTCCCAGCAGCACAAGGAGTCTAGTCACCGGGGCAGGAGGTATTTGGAATGAGACAAGAAAGGAAGAAGGAGCGGAGGTAAAGAGAAGAGGAAAGACACCAAATACAACCACAACAACATACCCAGTGTATTCCCACAAAGTTGGGTAGGAAAGAGACCAATGACGTTGAATAATATAGAATAGTGAGAAGCAAATGTGAAAAGAAAGGGACTGTCAGACCCTTTAATTTGAATCAAAGGACGGAGAGGAAGGATATGCATGAGCTAGCACTTGCTATTAGAATATAATAGAAGGAAAAAACGTGGCTACAGTTCTTAAGGACGAAGCTCGTACCGCACCATACTATCTATCCTGCCCACCCCACTTAATTTCTGGAACTCATAATATTAACTACTTACTGAAAACATCAAAAGATTGTGTTGAAACTTGAGACCACTTGTCTGTTACGTTTATTCTCTTAAAACAATGGTGATGCTAACTTTTTGTTAAAATAACAAACATCTACTGAGAGCAAGATTTAGATAATATTTTCTATACTAGTTTTTCTAAATAGAAAGGGGAACAATGGTATAAACATTATGCAAGTACATTTTCTAGGAAACGATTACCCTTAGAAGGAGTGGATATGGTATGAACAAATAACAAAATCCTTTATAGAAATATGCCACTGATGTGAATAAAGCCAAAGCAGCAACCACGTCACTCCACAAAAGCAGATAAATCTATAATCATGTTCAAACTGGAAGAATGTATCTATAATATTCCTTCGTGACTTCGTCAAGTCAAATTTTTTAATTATTTAACCTGAAAGTTCATACGATCTAGAGAAATGAGTTTGAACTATGACCTAGATCAGTTCTTAAATGCAACTAGGTAATAGATTTAGAGGCTGTAACAAAAAGAAAAAGAATAAAGCAATTGGGAACTGATGTAAGCAAAGACCTCATCAATCAATAAGGTTATCAAATATTTGACCTGTAATCAATAAGTTTCCCTTCACGCTGACCTTTAGAATCCAGGCGATGTCTCATGTCTAAATGGTTTCTTGGCTTTTCCTGTAAAATACACACATATTAGCCCAGGAAATGTGAGTGAAAATCTCAAAGAAGAAACATGAAACTATACTACTTAAAATAAGTGAAAATATGAAAGACAACTTGAACTGAAGATCTTTTACTTCTCATGTATTGTCCTAGTTATCAATTATTTTAGCACTTTGATTTTTTAGTTTTAACATTAAAAACTCTGTAAAACTATTGACACCACTATTAACTATAGCCTCTTTCTCAATGAGTTCGCCGTGTAGGTAACCCTGCATTTTGATTCTCCCATCTTTTGTAGAAGCTTGCTTATAGTAAACTGTAGTTTCAAAAACCAAACTATATGATTGGTCACAGTAGCCAAAAAATTAAGGATATCAGTGCATGTGACATTTTTATTAACAACTTCTCGTCTCAAAAGTGAATCAAGTTTGACCTTGGCACAACTTAAGCAGTTTCACTTCACCATGTATAAATCAAAGGCTTATACATATATATAAGCTAGGGATACAAGAATGGAGTAGTTCAAACATTTCAAAATGGAGAGCAACATATCATCTGTCTTCCAAAAAACATCAAATCTTGACTAGCAAAATTTGAGGCATTTCCATCTCCTTGTTAGGAGTAAATGTAATTTTCAATTCAGGTCATAAGTCGATACAAAGTTTTAAATCATGGTAGAAGAAGCTAAGATCTCCATTAGATATAGAGTCAAATAGAATCATGGTAGATAGTTAGAAAGATCTATTTTTCTTCCTCTTTATTTTCCAGATAGTTGAGCTATGACAAATTTGTACAAGGTAAATACACAATAAAAGCGAGAAAGATCAACGAAGCAACATGATTTTCTTACTTTCAATAGTCCATGCCCTAGCTCCTCCTGAAAATCAAAAAAACAAATGAATCAGATCCAAATAAGGTGCATGTCAAGCATATATAAATTCTCGCCTTCACATTACTTCTCATCCCCCTCATTTTCCTAATTTAAAAACTTGATCTTTATCATAGTCATTGTCTTCCTTACAAGTGGAGTAGCATTATTTTGCTGTAGCTACATTTCTTTTCATTCTCCGAAAATGCCTTGACATTGTCTCGATAGTATTTGTCATGGCTCCTTCACTCCTGTTGATTCTACTTTTTCTCAACCTGATAAGGTCTGCATACACTCTATACTCCTTGGACTCTGCTCGCGAGATTACACTCATCATACAACAATAAATGAGCTACTTGTCAATCTCAAACTAGTCGAAATCAATGACACAAATCCTCCCCATCAAAATCATTTGCATTTAACCAAATTCTAAACATTCTCTAAACTAAATCATCACAAATAATACAAATCACACTAAACCTATCCACATTAGCTTAAGATAAGCAAAGAGAATGTTAAAATACTTACAGCAATAGCGGAGCAAGAAGAACATTTATCATCTATACAAAACGCAGCTGGTAATACAACTAACAAAGCAATAGCAACATCTCATATACAGCTGAATCGCCATTTTACCGGTTTGTCCTTAATTTGCCATTTTCTTTCTCCAAAAATGCCTCGACATAGCTCTCTACAGTATTTTTTTCATCACTTCTTCTTTACAGTAGATACGCTCTAATCACACAGTATATGTTATTATTCTTCTATGATCTTCCTAACGACATACAGTCATATACATCAGCAAAATCAACTACTTCTCAATCTCAAACTAGTCGAAATCCTCTCCATCAAATTCCTAAAAATCATTAGTATTCAACCAAATTTTAAACCTTCTCTAAAACAAATGAGATAAATCACACTAAACCTAAACACATTAGCATAAAATAAGCAAGGAGAATGTTAAAAAACTTACAGCAATAGCGGAGCAAGCAGAACATTTATCGTCGATGCAAAAAGCAGCTGGTAATACAAATAAAAAAGCAACTGCAACAATTGAAATAGATCTCCTATGTAGCTGAATCGCCATTTTACCGATTTGTCCTCCTTCCTGAAAAATTCTGCCGGTGCCGGAATCTGCAGAAGCGCTCTGTAGAACGAACTATTTGAATGAGAACGGCGAGACACGTCATCGTCCGGCATAGGTGTCGTTATCCAATCAGAATTCGCCACGTTTGAGTTTGTTTATTTGAGTTACCACGTCGGATGAACCCGTTGAAAATAAAACGACTACCTATCTATATTATTATAAAAAGTTGTCTATTTCATGTTCTTTCCCATTTCTCTCTATCTTTTTTTTCCTTTTTTTTTTTAATAAGGAAAAATTACAAAAGACAATTTGATGCATTAAATTAAAGCTTTTATTATGGGTGAGGTTTTGAAAAGGATTAAATTATAAAAATTTATTATGTATAAGACTGTTTATACGACTTGTATTCGTGATCTCTTGATCACATGGTAGCGTATTCATTTTGAGGCATTGGATAGTTTTGAAAAACTGGTTCACGGTTATGAATTTTTATTTCAATATGTTGCGACTTGCGAAAGTCACAAGTGTTGAAGCGATTGTTATTAGAAAGTTTTAAATATGCTATTAGTAATGGATTGAAGAATGTGAAGATTTATGTGACTCTAAGTATATACTATTGACATTTTTCAAAAATGAGTTGCTATTTCATCGCTGATAAAAGCGATGTCTGAAGGTATTTGGTTAAACATGCTTGATCATGTTGATATTACATATTTTCTTAGATGCTTGGACGAAATAGCTCATAATTTAGTTAAATTTCTATTCTTTATTAAATGACATATTAGAAAGAATTTTTTTTCAAAGTTGGATTGTACATTATATTAATGATATATTTGAACTATGTAGTTTTTTGATGCACTAATATATAATGTCAATTTTTTTTTTTTTTGGGAGGGAGGTGCAAAGATCGAAGAACTTTTGACCACCCGATTACTTATTTTCATGTTCATTTCGATTATTAAGTTAAAACTAGACAGTTTAACCTTAATTATTAATAATTAATGCCAGAATGCATTATCACTTACACATTTAATAATTAATTAATTCTACAACAATAACAACATACCTAGTATATTTTCATCAGGTAGGATCTGGAGAGGATAAGTGTACGCAATTCATACCACTACCTCAAATATTAGTCAGAGAGGTTGTTTCCGATAAACCCTGACTCAAAATAAAACAATCTAAAGATAAAGAATAGTAAAAGAACAAGATACATACAAATTAGCTTATTCAATAAAACCATAAACAAGATATTCCAAGTAACACACCAAAAGATACAATATCCTAAACTCAGGCTAACCTTTTACCCTAATTCGCCTCCTCCACAATTTCTTATCCAGGGTCATGTCCTCGGTAAGCTGGAGCTGCTCAATGTCATTTCTAATCACCTCCCTTCAATATTTCTTCGGTCTACCTCTACCTCCTTAAAACCATCCTCAGTCAGCCTCTCACACCTCCGCACTGGGACATCCGTGCTCCTCTTCATCACATGACTGAACCATCCCAACCTCACTTCTCTCATCTTGGCTTCCATCGAAGTCACTCCCATCTTTTCTCTAATAATCTCATTTTTAATCTTATCTCTCCTAGTATACTCATACATCAACTGAAGCATTCTCATCTCCGTTACCTTCATCTTCTAGATGTGGGCCTTCTTAACAGGCCAACACTCCGCCCCATACAACAAAGTCGGTCTAACCACCACTTTGTATGATACAAGATCGACAAGAAAGACACTAAAACATACACCAAAATAGTCAACGATTTGAAGAATCGAGGACCCCCTTTGATGACCTCGCTCGGATTCACAAGAAGAACAAGAAAGAAAATGATATCAAGAGTAAAACACACTAAAAACAACAACAACACTTGATGAACAAGATGCAATAACAACAACACACGGTTACAAGACAAAAACACAAATGGATTACACTAGATATAGACAAACGATTACAAGAAAGTAAAGATAGATAGACAAATGAAGATATAATATTAACAATCCAAAAGCTTATTCCACTTTTGGACCTTTAATATCACACACAACCTAAACCTATCTCTTACGTGACTTCAAGGGAATCGGAATACTCAAGCAATCTCCGTTTCTAAGCAAACCATCAACACAAGGATTCCACTTTGCTCAAGGATTCCATCTTGAAAGAGGCTCTCAAAAGAGGCAACAAATATGTCATCTAAAATCTCCCCTTAAAATGATGGTAAACTAGCTATTTATAGGTCATGGGTCTTTATTACACAATGGACCCAAAAGTGACCCTAAAAGTTATTGGGCCCAAAAGTGACCCAAAGTCCAAAATAATGTCATGGGTGTCCATGCTCTCTCGAAGCCCACGCTATCTTCCAAACACGTCGTGGATCAATGCTCCCGTGGATGACATCATCAAATGTAGCTTCTCCCGCGCTCCAAGCTATAATCCACACACGTATTTGTTCCCCTAAAACAACCAAATCTTGGATCCATAAATGTGATCCTTGAAGCATTGATCCCAAAGGAGTGGAGCCCATTGATCTTGTATCATCCTCCCTTTCTTGAAGAGGATTCGTCCTCGAATCCAACTCTTTTATCAACTTGTCGTTGCACCTTTCAAGTTTGGAATTCCTTGGTAAGAACTCCGTTAGGCTTTCAAGTTCATTTTCATATGACATTCTTCTTGCATCCTCCTTTGATATTATTTGTTCATGAACCTGCACAAATGAAGAAGTGATACTAGGTAAAATGCTAGCATCTTGGTTAGCGAGTAACAAAGGTTCCGTGTTAGAATTGGTCTTCTCAATTTGGATTTGGGTTGGATGAACAATATCGTCGGGAACTTGGTTTGTAGTGGGAACATGTTCTTGAAGTGGAATCGGATGTGGTCTTTGGTAATGAGGTGTTTGTTGGTGGAATTATGGTGGTTGGGGTACATTTGGTGGGTTTTGGGTAGTAAGATATGTCACCTTTTCTACGTTTCCTTCCAAACGTGACACATCCTTCTTCCAACTATTCAATTCTTGTCACCAATCCATGAGAGCTTTCATTATCACCTCTTTTGAGATAGGTTGGATCTCATCTCCCAAAGCCATGGTACTTATAAATTAGGCACTCACCACAACTTTTTCTTCAATTGTGAGGATCAAACACCACCTTTTGAAAAGAATTCAAGATGAAGGGTTGAATCTTCTCAAGAACACTCAAGAACACCAAGAACTTCAAAAATCTCCAACTCTTAAACCGATGATCGGAATGCGATGAAATTTTGAACCAAGCCTATTTTCAACCTTCTAAACACATTCCAAACATCAATTTGTTCAATTTCTCAACCAAAAATTCCAAATCTCGAACCCACCTCTCTTTCTTCAAGTTTAAGCCCACATCAAGGGTAGAACACTTAAATCAACTTCGATTTAGCTCAAATTCGAACCCTAGACTCCTATAGTGTTAGAGAACAATAATCTAACACTAAAAACACAAGAAAACAAAAAAATCAAAGACTCAAATTTTGACCTAGGGTCAAAAACGGGAATAGTACTTTTTTTTTTTGTAATTTTTGATTTTGACTTTTTTTTTTTTTTTTTTGTGATTTTCAAGATAACAAATGCAAGATTGACTTCGTAGGAACGAAATCAAGCTCGGCTTTGATACCAAATGATACAAGATCGACAAGGAAGATACGAAAACATACACCAAAATAGTCAACGATTTGAAGAATTGAGGACCCCCTTTGATGACCTCTCTCGGATTCACAAGAAGAACAAGAAAGGAAATGATATCAAGAGTAAAACACACTAAAAACAACAACACTTGATGAACAAGATGCAATAACAACAACACACGGTTACAAGACAAGAACACAAATGGATTATACTAGATATAAACAAACGATTACAAGAAAGTAAAGATAGATAGATAAACAAATGAAGATGTAATATTAACAATCCAAAAGCTTATTCCACTTTTGGACCTTTAATATCACACACAACCTAAACCTTATCTCTTACGTGACCTCAAGGGAACCGAAATACCCAAGCAATCTTCGTTTCTAAGCAAATCATCAACACAAGGATTCCACCTTGCTCAAGGATTCCATCTTGAAAGAGGCTCTCAAAAGAGGCTACAAATATGTCATCTAAAATCTCCCCTTAAAATGAAGGTAAACTAGCTATTTATAGGCCATGGGTCTTTATTACAGAATGGACCCAAAAGTGACCCTAAAAGCTATTGGGCCCAAAAGTGACCCAAAGCCCAAAATAATGTTATGGGCGTCCATGCTCTCTCGAAACCCACGCTATCTTCCAAACACGTCGTGGCTCAATGCTCCCGTGGATGACATCATCAAATGTAGCTTCTCCCGCGCTCCAAGCTATAATCCACACACATATTTGTTCCCCTAAAACAACCAAATCTTGGATCCATAGATGTGATCCTTGAAGCATCGATCCCAAAGGAGTGGAGCTCATTGATCTTGTATCATTGTAGAACTTGCTTTTAAGTTTGAAATAAGGGTGTCAAGTGGGCCGGGGAACCGGCCCACCTACACAAACCGGACCGGTTTGACCCGGCCCAGCAAGCCCAAAGGCTTTAGGGTACCGGGTCCCGTGTCCCGGGCTGATTTTTTTTTAAATTTGGGCCTGGCGAACCCGGTTCGGATCAAGCCCGGCCCAGGCCCGCCGGTTAACCGGCCCGGAATAGTTTTTTTTTTATATATAATTTGGGATTTTGGGCCAAACTAGTCGTTGGCCCAACGGCTATATAGCCGTTTTTGGGTCCAAACGATTAGTTGGGCCCATTAATTAAAAAAAATACTTTTAAAATAATTTTTTAATCCAAAAAAAAATCTATCTCAATTCTCAAATATTCAATATATTTAATTTCCTAAAGTGCTCACTTTGAATTTTTAATTTTGCGTTTACAAAGTACGAGTGGAAGTTTCTAAATTCACAACCTTCGGATACTTCCAAAATTTGGTATTGTCGTTCCATATCATACGTTTAATTTTTATTTATTGTATTAATTGTTGAATATTTAATTTTATTATATTTGTGTATTTTGAATTTTTTTAGTTTAATTTAATTTATACTATGGATAAATTAAGAAACCTCGCTACTAAAGGTGTTAAAATTTTTTATCCCGGAAGCGGTAGTGATAGTAAAAAGCGAATTACTAGTGGTAGAGGTACTTCAAGTAGTAGATATACCCGTGTGTCTTCGCCTCTGGTACCGCTTGGTACACCTTTTGAGAAAGAAATAGGTGTAGGTGTTCACGATATGGATTATGTAGAAGCTCAGGAAAATTACGGTATAGAAGAAGAAAATGAAGTAGATGTGGTTAATTTAGACGAAGATGATGAAAATATTGATGAGACACCCGCAGTAGGAAATGCTAACGTTAGATCTGAATCGGTTAATCTCCCTCCCCGTGCCCCAAGACCTCGTAAAACAACTAGTATTGCATGGCAATTTTTTGAACGTATATCAGCTACTGAGGTGCAATGCAATATTTGTCAACAAATATATAAGCATAAAAGCGGAGGCAAGCAAGGGGGTACGGGTACGTTAATGAGACATATAGGTGATGCTCACAAAAGAGAGTTAGAAATTGCAGGAGGTGGTGGGGATGTTGATGGGCCAACGCAAACTAGAATGGACCCAGCAACCGGTCAGGTAATGAAGAAGTATAATAAATTGAGGGACCGGGAAGAAATAGCTAAAATGGTAGCTGTGGGTTGTTTGTCTTTTAGTTTTCCTTCTTCTGATGCCTTTATTCATTATATTCAAGCTATTTATAATCCTATGTTTAATGGTGTTCCTAGAAGTGCTTGTCGATCTGATATTTTTAGACTTCATTCACAATATTGTTTTTATTTATCAACACTGTTAAAATATATTCAATGTAGATTGTCCCTAACTTCCGATCTTGGTCGTGCTGTAACTAAAAATGATTATTTAACCGTTACTTGTCACTGGATGGATAGTAATTTTGGGATGCAAAAACGTATTCTTGCTTTTTTATATGATGAAGACCGTAAAGATACTGGAGATTTTATTATTGATTCTATTGTTAAAGTTGTTGAATTTTATGGTATCGAAAATAAAATCTTATGTATTGCTTTTGATAATGCTTCTAACAACAAGACTGCTATTAAAAAATTAAAATCTATGTTATTTTCGCCGTTGCCTGAAATTTTTCATATTAAGTGTGCATGTCATATATATAATTTAATTGTAAAAGATGGTCTTGAATTTTTTGAGCTTTATATTGAAAAAATCCGTCTTGCTGTTGGTTTTATTCAAGGAAATAATCGGAGAAAAAGAATTAGAGAATTTAAAATTAAATGTCAAGAAAATGGACTTGCACCGATATTGATGCCTGAGGAAATTGATATTAGATGAAATTCTACATATGATTTTTTTAAAACTTGTTATAAATATAGAGTTTCTATTACACTAACTTTTAACCAACATTGCGGTTCATTTACTGATTCTGCTGATTGCATGTTACATGATTCTGATTGGGTTGTAATTAATGATCTTGTTAAGTTTTTAGAAAAAATTTATGTAGCTACGGTTGAATTTTCCTATGCGTATTATTCTATTGTTTGTAATATTTGGGGATATATAGTCGATATTTCTGGTTTGCTTAAAGAATATAAAAATAAAGATGGTTATAAAGAAACTGTTGATGTCATGTTTACTAAATTTAAAAAATATTTTTTTCCGATTCCCCCCCTATTTACTTGGTTAGTGCTTTGTTAAATCCGTGCATTAAATATAATACTATGTGCCACTTTAGTACTATTATTTATGGTAATTTAGAAATAAATACTAACAATGATTCTAAATCTAAAAAAATAGAACCTGATTTGTGGACGACTATGAGTGATGCGAATGAATACATAGAAAAATTATATAATCACTATGCTGATTTATTTGACTTAGCTGTACCTACAAATATCACTCCAACTGTCGCTCCTCATCCTCCCGAGGAGCTATCATCTTCTAAAAAGCCGGCACATAGTGGTTTTCCTGATTCCTTTTATGATTTACCTTGTTGGAACAGTGTTGATGAGAGAACTTACACCTCAACTTATCGGGAAGAGCTGAAATATTATATTCGATCGCCGCCGGAGGATCGTAGACGATGGATTAACACGTTGGATTGGTGGAGGAGTAATGGAACAAAATATCCCATGCTTTCAAGATTAGCTTGAGACATATTGAATGTTCCAATGTCAACCGTTGCATCAGAGAACGCCTTTAGTCAGGGACGACAACAGCTTGGAGACAACCGACACTCATTGGGGAGCAATGCAATGAATGTTCTAGTTTGCCTTAGAGATTGAATCAGAGAGGAAAGAAGAAACCAAGGAATGAAACCGAAGCCGAGCGACGAGCTGAAACTTGAAGAAATTATGTCTTCACGGGAGAACTCAGCAGAATCAAGTCCAATGCATGGTTTTACCCCCGTTGACTTTGACTATCCTATGCAAGTTTCCGTTAATATTAACATGAATGAGTTGGAAAAAATGATGCATAATTTGTAGATTTTTCATTCATGTAAATTATAAATTTTGGATCATTTCGCAAATCGGAATCAATAAAATTCAACATTCATTCACTCCTCCTTAGTCCTTGCTTTATAATTTTTTCCATTTAATGATTTAAATTGAATTTCTAGTTTAAATTTAAAACTTACTTCTAATATATTATTAATTTACTACAAAGTATGATTAATAATTTATTATATTAAGTAGCATATGTTTTGTATATTTGTGTATATATCTTCTATAGATGTGTATATTTAATGTATACATGTGTATATGTTTTATAAATTAGTATATAACTCTATATATGTTGTAGTATATACATATATTGTAGTATATGTTTTACTTAAAGTAGTACATATATATTGAATGGTGCGTATATTTGTGTATATATCTTCTATTGACGTGTATATTTAACGTATACATATGTATATATTTTATAAATTAGTATATAACTATATATATATATTGTAGTATATGTTTTACTTAAACTAGTACATATATATTGAATGATGCGTATATTTGTGTATATATCTTCTATTGACGTGTATATTTAACATATACATGTGTATATGTTTTATAAATTAGTATATAACTATATATATATTGTAGTATATACATATATTGTAGTATATGTTTTACTTAAACTAGTACATATATATTGAATGGTATGTATATTTGTGTATATATCTTCTATATATGTGTATATTTAATGTATACATGTGTGTATGTTTTATAAATTAGTATCTAACTATATATATTGTAGTATATATGTGTATATATCTTCTATAGACGTATATATTTAATGTATACATGTGTATATGTTATATAAATTAGTATATAACTATATATATATTGTAGTATATACATATATTGTAGTGTATGTTTTACTTAAAATAGTACATATATATTGAATAGTGCGTATATTTGTGTATATATCTTCTATATATGTGTATATTTAATGTATACATGCGTATATGTTTTATAAATTAGTATATAACTCTACAATCTATATATACTTATATATATTGTAGTATATATATGTTGTAGTATATGTTTTATTTAAAGTAGTACGTATAGTCGTATATATTGAATGGTGCGTATATATGTGTAATTGTGTATATATTTTTTAAATTCTAATGTAGTATATACTATATATATAGTGTATATATATTGTTTAACGTATTTAAAATGTATATAAGTGGGTATATATTGTGTATATTGAAAAAAAGTTTTTTTATTTATTTTTGACCGGATTTAGGTGGGTTTGACCGGGTTGGGTTAAGTGGACCGGGTTAGGATGGTTTTTGAAATTTTTACTGTTGAGCTCGGCCTGGCCCACTTAATCGCCAACCCGCAGCCCGGCCCGGCCCACAACCCGAATAATTTTATAGGGCCGATTCCGGATTGGCCCGACCCGACCCACTTGACAGATATAGTTTGAAAGGTACCTTTTTGTCACACAAGATTTCGGAGGCAAGCCTCCATTTCATCCACCCTACCCCAATCTGATGAGTGACATCTTCGTCAATCTCTAATCTCTCAATTCTCCTGAACATAGACCCTAGAGTTATACTTGAAACTATTTCTCTTACTGATAGAATGTGTGTCAAGCTTAACAACCATATCGGACTCACGAGACACCTCACTGAACTTACATGCCAAATATTTCGTCTGGAACCTACTCAACCTAAACTCTTTAGACTAAAGAGTTTGCCTCCAAACCTCCAATTTAGCATTAACTCCATTACGTGTCTCATCGATCAAGACTACATCATCTGCAAAAAGCAAACAATAATGCACCTCACCTTGAATGTGTTGCGTCAAAACATCCATCACCGAGACAAAAAGAAACGGACTTAATAATTAATTCTGAATACAAAAAGTACTTATATTTTATTGTTCATTAATTCGACTGCCACGCATTTTGAACCCTCAGTGTCATATTCTAGCCAAGTGGATCCCAACTGTTGATTCAACTTTAAATTATAATAATGTGGTAATACTCTACACATTTATGATTAAGTGGGCTACTACTAATCTTAGTTGGTTAAGTGTCCTAATCACTTGCCACCTAGACAAATTGACAATATAAACCCAAAACCACAAAGAAACAATATACTGGATTTGTAAATTTTATTTTGTCATTCTTTTTCCTTTTTGGTTGGTGCATATTGATGTAAAATAGTAAAAAGATAACATGATTCTTGACCTTAATTTTTGGATAATTTCATTGGAGAGAAACTTTAGGAAAATTTTATTGGAGCGATCATTACTTTAACCAATTTTGTTTAGGAATACAGTTTAACTAATGTTGACATGCATGTAAAGAATTTTTACACTATAACATCTCTTTTATTACGATGGTATATGTAGAGAAATTATGTTATCAAATCATTTGTATTTATTATGACATGCAATTCAACTTATTTATTAGATTAAAAACTTCATATTTTATGAAGAATTGCTTATAATTTTTTTATTTTTTTTAGTGCTTTGCTAGTGCAAAATGTTCTTACACTAACGACGTATATAAGTTACACTTTTGAAATGGGGCATAAAAAATACATCAAGCAAAGCAAGTTTACTATTTTTTTTTTTTTTTTAAAGTCTCATTAATGTTGAGTATTCGCTTTGAGGTATATGTAATTGAATTCACTTAAAATAAATTTACTTGAAATAAGATACTTCTTATTGAAAAAAATTCACTGTTATAAATTCAAAACATCTAATTAAGGACGTACACATACTGTCAAACTTTCCATCACCGATCTGATGGTAAAAAAAATTGTTGTAGACCTATTCAAAGTATCTTATGTTTGAATGAACATTTAAGAAATAAAATTCCTTTTTTTAATCACAAGCTGAAAAATTATTCAACTAATTACTGGCCAAGCACTTCCATAGCCAAACATTAAGGATCCCATACTAGACTTTTATGATTAACTAGCTACTAATAATAGTTTAATGGCTAATTTTCCTAATTAATTACCACCTAAAAATGAAATGAAAAGAAAAGAAAAACTCAAACCCTTATAAAAGAAGGAAAAAAGTTAAAAGTGTTATAAATATATAAATTCTAATATTTCAAACACTTATATTGTGGTAGGTGCATTTATTATAGTATTAAAATAATTGACAATTGCACTTATTCATCCTATTAAATGGAGTTGGTTTTTCAATTTAAAGTTCCCCTCTTTTACTTCCATTTAATTCATGATAAATTATTGTATGCTCTTATCCAATGAAGCTTAATTTTGTCTCTTCTTTTTTTTCTTCTTCAAATATTTGGATTATTAATGTGCAAAATTTCTAGGTCCCATTTGAGGAAACTTTGGAAATGCAAGGGGAAATGTGTAGGATATTGTTATTTTAAGCAATGTTTTTTTTCTTTTCTTTTGAAAAGTGCCTCAAAATTCTTTTTCAACCAATCGTTTTTAGATTTATATATAGTGTCTCGAGCCAACAAGTGTAGAGTACGGAAATTTGTTGCACTACATTTAAACAGAGATTTATATTTTTTAAAAAAGAAAAATAAATAATAAGAAAATGGAAATAGGGAAGGTGGAAAACATAATATTAGTGCTTTCTTTATTTAATTTATATGATAATTTTCACGTCTCGAGATTCAACTTCCATATTTCATGCATTTTACTTGAAAAAAATCTTCAATTTTGTAAGCAAAAGTTCTTTTTGAAATAATCTCCAATTTAGTGTTTTATTTGTCGAGTCAATCTTCCTAAAGAAGACTTGAATAAAAATTCAAAAATCGTTACGAGCCAACTTTGAGAATTTGAAAATATTTAAAATCAGATTCTCAAAATCTAATTAAATTTCATGGTCAAACAGATATTGAAATATCAATTTTTAAATCTATGGTCAAATACTATCTCAAATTTTATAAATTTTAATCTATACTTTAAAATATATATTTTTCACTATATTAGCATGTAAATAGTCGAAACTCACAATACTCTTCATATAATTTTTTTAAATATTTATTAAAACAAAAAAATATCACATGAGAATAAAACTTAGTAAAAGAATAAAGAAAAAAAACAAAAGGCAAATAGAGGAGTGAATGTGGAAAAAGAGAGGAGGGGTCGCTTTTGTATTTGCCATTTTTTTTGTGTAAAAAAAAGTCGTACTCACTTCGTTTCATAATAAATGAATTATTAAATTTAACATAATTTTTTATTTTTATTCAAAATTAAAAAAGAAAAATTTAATCTTGTAATAACTTTTCAAAAGTTAATTGATTGTTAAATTATAAGGATAAATTTGAAAAAAAATATTAATAAATATCCAATAATTCACTTATTTCGAAACGGAGTGAGTGATGTATAATAATCTCACCTCATTCTACTTACTTTACTAAATTCATTCTCAACCAACAACACCATTTTAATATTTTTATCAAATAAAGTAGACTATTTTCTTCTTCCTATTGGAATGTAAATTAGGTTCTTACCTATTCTGATTATGATTTATGGTGTTTCCTTTTTTAATATATGAGGACCATTTGATTTATTTTTTTAATTTTTTGATTGATTGATTCTTGCTTCACTGAGCTTAAAGATGCTTTCTTTTATGATATGGTAACAAGATCTCATTTGGGGTTGTGATTTTATCAAAATCTTGAAGAAAAAAAATGAATCTTGATTGTGGATCCAATGGTGTATGGAGCTCTAATGACTTGATTGATGAGGTTTGCTTCTTTTTTTTTTTCTTTTAGAATTTTACATGTTATGTTTGATGGTATGGACCCTTCACTGTGGTTTGAGTCACCAAGGGAGCAAAAAGGTGGAAGCTGTATTTGTTTGGTTTCAAGATTTGTTTTTGGGATAAAGTTTTGATCTTGAGTGTTTACAGTATGCTTTTAGCTCATTTCTTGTGTATGTTGTTGAGTTTATTTTTGTCTTTGTGTTGTCTAAGTCTAAGCTTTTGGATTTGCTTTATCATTTTTTTAGCTCATGCTTGGTCTTTTATTCAGCTGTTTATTTTTGTCTTGGGGTGGGTGAGGTTGAATGGATTTTGATTATTGAGATTTAATTGATTTTCTAGGTTAGAGATGGATATTATTACTTGTTTTTTATATGCCATCAGAGCCGGGGTCTTTCGGAAACAGCCTCCCGGCAGGGGTAAGGTCTGCGTACACACCACCCTCCCCAGACCTCACTTGTTGTTTTGGTTAAGGGATGGATGCCTGAAGGTATTTCAGGAAGAAAAATATGAATCTTGTTTTCGATGAAAAAAGAACGAAAGTCTAGGCATCTTGTTCATTTTAACCTAAAATTTGTGTCTTTGGAATATATAGGAGGTCACCCTTTAGATTCTTAGTGGATTTAATGAGAGAATGATTCATATATTTTCATCATTCTTGAAAGAGGATCTGCATTCATTTATTAGTACCTAGGTCATACATTTTCCGGGCTTTTGTGCTGCTCTACTTTAAGGTGTATGTGAGTTTGAGGAGTAACAACCTCTATCTCCACGAGGTAGGGGTAAGGTCTACGCACACTCCACTTTCCCCAGTCCTCACTTGTGGGAATACAGTGTGTATGTTGTTGGTTCAAAAAAGTTTAGGTGTCTGCGAACAAGATTGAAGAAAAAGAAGGGTTTATTTTTGGGCGTGTGTGTGTGTGTGTCTGAGAAGGTCTTTTTTGGGAGGTTTGGGACTTCGTGTGTCTTTGAAATATCTAGGACTTGAATTTCCAACAACTTGTAAATTTATGTGATAAATGTTCCACAATTATGATCATTATACCATGGAAAGGAATCAGTAAGATATTGCCTTTTTCTTTTTAAATACAGCTGTAGGATAATAAGATGACAGAAAGATTAACAGGAGAAGAATCGCTTCAGCAAGATTTGGAGTCTTTAAGCGTGTCGAAAAGGTTAGTCAGAAGTGTGAGCCAAAAGTTGAAAAAGAAGAACCATAGAAGTGTAGGAGAAGAAGAGGATGACAGCAGGGGTGTCTCCTTGAGATGTCTAACGTTATATGGCAGAGGGGGCGGTTGCAAAGTGGGTGCCGACACTGGGGACGACTTAGGGGATTCATGCGGTAGAAGAAGGTCAAATGCAAGTGACGAAGGCAAAGGGTACAACCTGATATGTGGAAATGAAGAAACGTCAGTAGATTGCTTCTCTTATGGGATGAGGCAGAAATTCTGGAGAAGGACTAATAAGAAATCTCTAGAGCTTGAAGCAGCACTCCAAAACAAAAACATGAATGTGTTTTTGCCGGATGATATCCTCGAAATGTGCTTATTGAGGCTTCCATTTATAAGTCTTGTGAATGCTAGGTTGGTGTGCAAGAAATGGAGAAACTTGACAATGACGCCTCGTTTTTGGCGAATGAGGCAGGAAGGTTCATTCCAGAGTCCATGGTTGTTTCTTTTTGGGGTTGTAAAAGATGGTTATTGTTCTGCAGAGTTACATGCATTTGATGTTTCCTTCAACCAATGGCACAAAATGAATTCTGAACTTCTGAAAGGGAGGTTTTTATTCTCTGTTGCTGGTATCCATGATGATGTTTACGTTGTTGGAGGCTGTTCTAGCCTTGCTAATTTTGGGAAGGTTGATAAGAGCTCCTTCAAGACACATAAAAGCGTGCTTGTTTTTAGTCCCTTGATGAGAACGTGGCGTAAAGCTGCACCGATGAAGCATTCAAGATCATCCCCTATTTTAGGAACTTATGAGATCAGTTCAGATTGTTTAGTTATTAGGAATCAACAAACCCGAGGAGACAGAAGATTTTACCGTCCAAGAGTTGGTGGTGTATCTGATGTTTATGAAGATCCTCATAGACTTTCAGTGAGACGCCAATCTAGACATTCTCTGGATGAGAATGAGCTTACATACTTGCCCAATGTGAAACCGTACAAGTTTGTCAAACAAAAAAGTGAACATTCAAGTAAAGATCAAAGACGATTTCTCTTGATTGCTGTAGGAGGTCTCGGGTGCTGGGATGAGCCTCTGGATTCTGCTGAAATTTATGATTCCGTGTCAAATAAATGGACAGAGATCCAGAGGCTTCCTGTAGATTTCGGAATATCGTGTTCAGGGGTCGTGTGCAATGGTTTGTTTTACGTTTATTCAGAAACTGATAAGCTAGCAGCATATGACGTTGAGAAGGGCTATTGGGTTAGAATACAAACTAGTCCATTCCCTACTCGAGTTCATGAATACCACCCTAAACTTATATGCTGCAATAGTCGTCTATTCATGCTCTCCGTCTCCTGGTGTGAAGGTGAAGGTCAGATTGGCAGGAGAAACAAAGCAGTAAGGAAACTCTGGGAGCTTGAACTTATGTCTCTTACTTGGAGAGAAGTTTCAATACATCCAGATGCCCCAATGGATTGGAATGCTGCATTTATAGCTGATAAAAACTCTATATTTGGAGTCGAAATGTTCAAAATATTCGGGCAGGTGCTAGACTTCTTGACCGTTGGAGATGTATCTGACGATGGAATAAACTGGAGCCATATCTCAAGGAACCGTCTTGCTCAGGAATTGGATGCTGCTTCTTGCTTGACGAAATCCATGGCAGTACTGCATTTGTAGCTGATCAAGAACTTCAACTAGTCACAACATGTGCAGTTATTTTTCTCTCTCATATATTCTTTTGTTATGGACAGTCTTTTACCATTTGTTGGATGTTTGATTCTGTTTAACTTAAATCTATATTCTTGTTTAATTTATTGTTATTCTCATTTATTCTGTAATCTGTCATTTGAGCTTTGAAATAATACACACTGGTTTTAAGGTCTCTCATGTATCATAAAGCTGTGGACCGACCATTCAAAGATTATAAGATGTTACAGGTCCTAGTATCCTTTATAGAGTACACGGCAGCCAGTGAACTAAGCTCATGCTATGTGTGGGGTTCGGAGAAGAATCGGATCACAAGGGGTCTAAATTGTGTGGGTATGTACAAAACGGAGGGTGTATTTGCTCTGAATAACATGCTACAAATTACAATAATTGTATTATGATTACAAATTCTTGCATTTCAATGGTTTCCACATAAAAAAAGAGAAAAGGAAAAGGAATTCAAATAAACTGACTCAGATCATAGAGGCTAGAGCAATTTCTTTTTATGGTTTGACAATAACTCGTAATGTTTGAATAATAATACATTTTACAAACAATAAATCTTACATCAACTTCTAGTGAGCAAAATAATTTGTAAAGAAAATAGAATGAATGGAAATGAACACTAGAAACGTGGCCTAGTGGAAGAAGAAAGATTTCAGAAACCCCTATATAAAGAAAACAAAAAAAGGGAAAATATACTATTTACCAGCTCCATACAACAACAAAACACTGTGATTCATCAAGGAAACTCAGCAGTGGAAATGGCCACAATATCTTCAAAGGGGAAGCAAATAGCGCGACGAATATCAGCCTGTGTTAGGAAATACCCCGGAGAAGTTTGGAATTCTGTCAACATGCTTCAGTGCCCGCTCAGCAATCTGACGCGTCCTATAATCACCATGTTGAAAAGCATCTACGAGAGCTGTACTCACGTTTGGATCACCTGAAATTTCATAGGCGATATCCTCTGTGCGAAGTAATCTTTCAACTGCCCAAACTGCTCTTCTGCGCAGAGTCTCGGTCCGCTTCTCAAGTAACACAAGTAGTATGGGTTTGATTCCTTCAGCCTCACACAATACCTGGACACCTTGTTCAATATCAACTCCGTCGTCTAACACAGTGCATACAGCTGCAAGTGATGCCTCTACAACCTTTTCATTTGTGTGGTCAAGAAGTGCCACCAACTTGTCTACCGCTTGTCCTTCCAAGAGACAGAAGGTGTCTCTCAGAGAGCATGTCCCAAGATGTACCTTACACAATCCTGTTATAACAGGTGGTTTGCTCAGACAAGGGAAGATCGAGACGCAAAAACCTGGCTTTGGTATCTCAGGCAATTTGGTCAAGTTTTTGGATTCTTGAGATAGGTTCTCCAAAGCCATGGCAGAAACCATCTGCACATTATCAAGACCATTGGTCTGCAGAAGTTCAATGAAGAGGGCAGCAACATTCTGTTCACGACAAAGTGCAACAGCATCAGGCTCATCAGTCAAAACAAATGTGATCCTTGAGAGAACCTTCACAAGCCCTTCTAGATATGGCGTAACAAAGCGACTCCCTCTTGTCTCTCCCTGTCGGATACTAACTATCCTTGAGATTACCAGCTGGAAGACACGTTCATCAAGCATTTGCCTTGTAAGTCCCCTATCCCTTTCAGGGAGATCAGCTAAAAGTCCAACTGCTGCAGCTTGCTCCTCGGTTATACCAGTATTCTCTGATATGACTTTAATTAGACTACCAAGCTGACCTGATGTACCACGTAAGCAACGAGCAAGTTCTTGACCCATGTGTGGAGAGAGGTTCCGCAGAAGCTTTATTGAAGCTACTCGAAGATCTTTCTGTGGAGCCTCAATAAACTGAACTAAACTAATAGTAGCAGCCGAGCTTTTAATGGCAGAAACAATGTTAAAAACCGTTGTGGGAGAACTCGTGAGTCCAACAAGAACCTGGAGAAGCTTGCATTCTATTGCAGGACCAGTGTTGCTAATAAGATGTAGAAAATTGTGAACTATTTCCTCTGAGACGAGAGTCTGATGTTCAGATCCAACCGGAACTGAATCAAAATCATAGCCTGTGTTGACGATATTTGCAAGAATTGTGGCAGAGACCTCTTTCAGTTTCATGGGTAGTTGGTTGGCCCCAACGAAGAATAGATCTTTGACGAGAGGAGGAAGTATACCCGCCTCTATGAGGATCTTAGCACTAGACTCATAAGACGAGATTTGATTTAGAGATTTTAGAGCAGCCTCCCTTGATGACATATTACCATGTTTCATGATATTGATCAATGATGAACCAACAGTCCTAGCCACTAACACTTTCACCTCATTATTAAGAACCAGCTCACCAAGGAAAGCAGCCATGGAGAGTTTGGTCTCGGATGATCCTGGAACAGTCAAATTATAACTTGAAAGATGTTGGATGAAATAATGATTTTGCTTAGAGAGATACAACCAGTGAAAGGAGAACAACAGCTCAAGTATGGTAAATGCAGGAAATCGCTCCAAAATGTCCATGGGTGATGAGTTAGTGCACATCCACTTAGCTCAAACACAGAGCATGAAGAAATCAGCTTGGTAAGTACAGAAGTCTGAAAAGGAGAATTTTAGAATGGAACAGCCAACGCCCAAAAGCATGTGACTTTTTGGTTAACTGAAAAGACATCAGAATAAGGGAAGCACCCAACCCCCCTCCACACCTCCAACCCTCTCCCTCCCCACCTCCCACCAACAAAAAAGCCACTAAACACATAACTAGACACACATATATGTCTCTGAGTATGTGCCTGTGGAAGTTCCTGCTAGTTTGTGAGAAAATAAAGTGATAAGCCTTCACTCTTAGATCTCTTACCAAATGATTCCTTAGTAAGTACTTAAAGAAAAGATCTTGTCATAAAAGGAATCATGCTAACCTACTCCATTAGGGAGTTGCTAACTAGTCAGAAAATCACTGATTACACTCTTGATAAGGAACTCTCTTTCTACCCCAGCTTGTCCTCTCTTCCGCATGTGTGGGAGAGGGAGCGAGCACAACGTGTCAAACTTGTATTATTTGTATAATCAAGACTATATTGTCAGATATGCCCCCCCCCCCCCCCCCAAAAAAAAAAAAAAAAAAAAAAAACACGTTAAAAAGAAGAGGTGTAGCCGATACAGTCTTCACCATTAGAGAAAGAGTTGGACGAAATCAAAAAACTTTAATGGATATTGAAATACTAAATAAAGTCATAAAGGAGGAAGAAAAAAAAACTTGTACATGATAATCAAGATAGTTGCTATGAGATTTCAGACGCAAGGTAAGTATTCCAGGAAAAAGTCATTACCAAAATCTGAGGACGAAAACTAGGAGAATTGTTCATTGTTACTGTAGTAGGGTTGGGGTTATCAGTTCGGTCATATTAGTTTTAGGTAACTTTTCCATTAGTTGCTCCCTTGTTTAAAAATGTTATCTTTTAGTTCCTTTAATCAGTTTCATAATTCACAGTACCAAGGAGTTCTAGATTGTTATTGATGAGAATTGTCAGAGTCCTTTTTCCTATAAATAGAACTGTATTTCAGCTTTTTGTAATACATTCAACCATTATCCTTTTTACCTTTTGGCTTTCATATTTTGTCTAGAACTTCTAGGGTAAACTTTCCCTTCATTTCCTATTGATAAATAGGGCTTAAACATGCTTTGAAGAAAGGCACGTCCTACATGCAGTACTCATTGTATAAGATGTACCATACCTACTCATTTGAGTTTTTTATTAATTGTCCAATTTTTGTTAATTGTCCAATGTATGCCAAAGTTCTCTCAACCTGAAACAGTATCTTGGGACTTAAATCATTTGAGATGTTGTTTCAACAACAAAAGGCAACAGAGAGAAAACAAACAAACAACCGAACAATAAAAAAGCTGCCTCTGAAGCCATCAATTGGAACAAATAATCATCTTAGAGTAATAGAAAGAGGCACAAGATATGGAGGCTCGGACATCAGGTAAAGTACCTTCAAGTAGTAGAGTTAATAGCGGTTGCAGGCGACCACTCTCTGCCATTTGTTTTACATTAGTCTCACTCTTTTCCAGATTCTCCAGAGTATTCTCAGCCATCTCAACAGTCACAAGATTCTCAGATTTGCTGCTAGCCATTCCAACCAGAATGAGAATGGCTCCACTAACAGAACCGATCTTTTCGCATAAACTTTCAGATTTGGATAGCTCATACAGCAAAGAAATGGCTGCCCCTCTTTCTTTGGATTGTTCATGTGACAAGAATTTGACTATTGTGCGTACATTGTCGCCCTCAGCCATTATTTCCTGCAAGAAAAGGGCAGGGGACACAATGAAGGAAAAGATATTAGTAAGGGACAATAACATCATAAAACAGACTTAGGTAACAACCTAAATAATTTTTCACCAAAGTTCTACAACCTTATTATCATCGTCGTCCTCTACCACAACTAGAAGCGTTTCAAGAGCTTTACATCGAACTCTGCGGCTGGTGGCTTTTAACATGTCTACAATCATGGGTATGAGATCAGCATTTCTGATAACATGTTTGTTAGAGCGGCTTTTTTGGCAAAGGTGCTGAACAAACTTCAAAGCCTGCATAATATCACCCTCCCCACTACCCAGAGATAATGATCTATGAGCCATATCAATTTGTGCAGCTTCATTCCTTGCATTCCATTCTTCAATGGTATTTCGTAGAGCTATACTTGGATTCAGCTCCGTGCTTTTCAGATCTCTATGCGTTAAAGGGCACACAGGCTTTCTTCCACTATCTCTACATTCCTTGAACCATTTCTCAATAGCTTCTCTCTCAAAAGTCATGCCATTTTCCAGAGTAACAGGATCCTGCATTACTTGTTTGGTCAGAGGACATATGAATGCATCATAAATTGGCTCTATGTGCAGTCTCTCGAGATGGTAACTCTCCTCGGATGGGCTACCAGGATCATGATTCCCATCCCAGCTTTCAGCCATTAAAGCTTTGTACCTGTCAAAGCATGTAACGTAACTTTAGATCCCCTCACAAGAATCTCAAACAAATGACACACTATGCAATTATGCATAACCTGACCTCTTAAGCAAGAGTTTGCTCCCATTAACATGTTATACTGCAGCTGCCGTGATATGATTAAAAAGCAAACTTAAACTTGTGAAGCAATATGTCC
The DNA here is from genome assembly GCA_030864215.1 of Capsicum pubescens. NCBI lineage: Eukaryota > Viridiplantae > Streptophyta > Magnoliopsida > Solanales > Solanaceae > Capsicum > Capsicum pubescens. The sequence continues at coordinate 1,594,154 of CM061541.1, forward strand.
CTTATCCATTTCTCTAGACTTATATTCTAGATTTAAAAGCTAAACAAGATAACACCAAAAAAGAAAAAGTGAAGGGTGAAAAACTCAGCTAAGTATCCCCATTTTTTGAGTTTCAACCAGAACTCACAGGTGTGCGAGTTTTCTACTTAAACTATCAGTATATTTATCAAAACACGCCTCTATTATTTTTTGTTTTTTGAGTTTCATACCTGAACTTTCAGTTAGCAAAAGTGAACAATAAATACTTGAGGTGTGTTTTGATAAATAGTTGGTGGTAGATCAGGTAGTAGACTCACACACCCCACACACCTGATAATTCAGGTATGAAACTCAAAAAAACAGGATACTTTAGGTGTGTTCGACCATTATCTCAAAAACAAAACAAAAGCTTGGGAAGAAAAGGTTATCCAATACAGAAAGAGACTTCACAGAATGCTACACAATACTAAGCATCCACTTAACGAAATTCTTTTATCCAAGCTTCGTTTTTTAATCAAGCAATCGACATTTCTCTTCTATTCACTTGTTGTCATTACTCTACTTTGATTACATACACCAAAATCATGCTTTCAACATCAACAAAATTCCATCTTTGAAAATGCAACCAAAACAAAACAACAAGAGAAACTTGTAACAAAAGACCCCAAAAGCAAAATGATTGGAATGGGATACAACACAACTAGTACTACTTCTTTAATCAAAGATCAAAATTACAATGACCCAAACAAAATGATCAACACTAGAACTCAAAATCCACTGATCAAAGTTCAATCACTAAAGTCAATATAAATCAACACCAATATCAACTACCAAAAAAAGATTTTTAAAAAAAAAACAAAAAATTCTACTTGGGGTTGTTAAAAAACAAGAATTAAATTGAATTTTACATAATTCAGCTGATAAAGTTCATACCTTTATGAAAAAAGACTGTTACTCAGCTCACAAGACTCAAAAAAAAAAAAAAAGAAGGGACTTTATGAAATCAACTCAGCAGCAAAACCCAAGAATGAAATTTAGCAGAATTCAGATTCTTCCATGAATCTTGAATTAGGGTTTGAATGATGGGGCCATGTTGGTGGTGGGGTGGGTGGGGTAAGGGGCTGGGGGTGATGGGGAAGAAGGAAGGAAAAAGAGCTGGCAAGCAGGGGTTTAGATGAATACCAACAAAGTGGAAAATTACAAATTATGATTTTATAATATATAGTTGGATATTATATAGTATTTAATTACTTAAAATTGTTGAGTTGACTCCAAAATAACTTAGTTGACTTATGAGGAAAACACAAATATCTTTTTGCTCAAAACTAAAGAAAACAGGCCTGCAATTCTACACTGGGAGTAATATTTAAAAATTTTGTTATTTTTAATCTTTTTCCTATAATAATAATAAAAAAATTGAACAATAATTACTAAATTTGAATATAATGTTTTGTCTATTTAAGTGTCACAAGTTTAGATTCCATGGACAAACATTGTCTATTTCATGTGTATACATACTGCATAATGAAAGAAAAAAAAATTATATGTAAATTATATACTAATTAATTAGGATTAAATTAAAATTTTATTGTCTTGCCCTTGAATCTAAGGGTTCAGATTGAGTAGGTCCAAGACGGAGTATATGAAATGCAAGTTTAGTGACTTGAGGCAGGAGGATGATGTGGTGGTGAGGTTGGATTCCCGGGATGTTTGTAAGAGGAATAGTTTTAAGTATCATGGGTCTATGATTCAGGTGAATGGCGAGATTGATGAGGATGTCTCTAACCGTATTGGAGCAGGTTGGATGAAGTGGAGCTCACCTCGGGAGTGTTGTGTGATAAGAAGGTGTCACTTAAGCTTAAAGGCAAATTCTACAGAGTGACAGTCCGTCCAGCCATGTTATATGGAGCAGAGTGTTGGCCAGTCAAGAACTCCCACATTCAAAAGATGAAGGTGGCGGAAAAGAGAATGTTGTGTTGGATGTGTGGACTTACTAAAGGGGATAGAGTTAGGAATGAGACTGTCCGGGAGAATGTGGGAGTGGCTTCGGTGGAGGACAAGATGCGGGAAGGAAGATTGAGATGGTTTGGGCATGTGATGAGGAGGGGCACGGATACCCCAGTTCATAGGTGTGAGAGGCTTGCGTTGGATGGCTTCAGGAGGAGGAGAGGTAGACCGAAGAAGTACTGGAGGGAAGTAATTAGACATGACTTGGAGCAGCTTCAACTTACTAAGGACATGACCCTAGATAAGAAGGTGTGGAGGTCACGGATAAAGGTAGAAGGCTAGGATGTGTGCATGGATTGTAGCAAGTAGTTACAAGAGTTCATGTATAGCCGGGTTAGTAATCCTAGGACTGTGTCCATAGGTAGGAGCCCCTAGTCAGGAGGGTCTGGGTGTGGTGGGTGTCACTAGTCTGTGAGTGTATGTTACTACTAGGTGGGGGTCGCATTCCTAATGTCCTATTTCTTATCTCTTATTTCATATTGCGCTTATTTATCTTATCTCGTATTCCTTTGATTTCTATTTTATTATGTCTTATCCTTTTTTATGTTATCCCATTCATCATGTCTCATGTTTCATTACGCTCTTATTTACTATTCTCTATCTTGAGCCGGGGGTCTATCGGAAACAACCTCTCTATTTCTTTGGAGGTAGCGGTATGGACTGCGTACATTTTACCCTCCCCAGACCCCACTTTATGTGAATGCACTGGGTTTGTTGTTGTTGTTGCATACTAGCACAATTAAATTAGCTCCAGTATTAGCCATGAATCTTTTTAGAATTCGGAGTCTAAAGGGTAAGTTTTTAATTCAAAATTTCAAAGGGGCATATGAAAATAAAAAAATTTCAAAACGGACAAGGTAAACACAGATATACTTTACCGTTAGTTATCTTGTAAAGTGCTTGGTAAAATTTACCAAAAAGGGTACAACCTAACTCTACGTTGCACCTCTTCTTCCTCGGTTTCATCAATTTTTTCATTTAGATTTTTCATGTATTCCTCTAATCTCAATAAAAAATCATGTTTTCTTGAAAAAAGTCTAGGTTAGGTATTCATCTGGTTAAATCAGACAAACATTTGTTGCCTGTTAATAGGTAACAACTGAGCAGCGCTTGAACGAAGAATGGGAGTTCTAGCTACGGCCATCCCAAACATGAGTTCCATGTCTCGTAAGGTTATAGTCGTTTCACCCCTTCACAAATGAAAGGTTACGTACATGTACATCTGTGTCATTAAATTTTCAACCTCCACCAACTATTTCAATCAAAAAATAAGGTAAGTGACTCCATTTACCTTATAAGGTAAAATCATAATTTTACCTTACATTAATGGCTAAGGTAAACATAGATATATTTATCTTGTCCATTTCGAAATTTTTTCATTTTCGTATGACACTTTGAAATGTTGAGACATTTTTGGTAAATGTAGATATTTATTCTCTCTTTTCTTTATGTTATAAGAATCACAATTAAAGTGTCTTTTACTTTTTTGTATGATCTGTTGCACTTTTCTTTTCTTTTCTTTTTTCCATCTCTGTCCTAACAAAATCGTTTTGTTCAATCTACCGTATCAATTTTTAACAACATTTGATAGTGACAACCAAATTATCAAATAGCACAAAGTAAATATATATATATTAGTAAATAAAAGGCATTAAAGAGTCTTCACCTTTTATTATTCTTTCGACATTATTGCTTAAATGGATCGACACACAAACAGTGAAACACACACACACATACAAGCATATACTTTCTTCGTTTTATTTTACTTGATCCGTATTGACTTGACACGTTATTTAAAAAAATAATTAAAAATATATTTTACTAAACTAATTTTATTAATGATGTTTTGAAACTATAAATTAGACTATAGTACTACTAAGCATTTCATGTAGTTATTTAAGAGTTATAATTACGTGAAAGAAGTAACAAACCCAATCTGTTAATTTACGAAAAATGGATAAGTAAATTAAAATATTTATTTTTAGTATAGCGATCAAGTAAAAAGAAATGGATGGAATAATATTTTATGTAGTTATTTAATGACATTAATGGTAGTGGAAGAAAATGATAAACTTATCTGAATTTTATAAATTGGACAAGTAAATTAAAACAACATATTCCGCACAAGGTTTTGAATAAAATAAAACGAGGAGTAATATATACTCCCTCTGTTCCATATTAGCTGGGCATTTCATTTACATGATAATCAAGAAATCTTAAATAAGAAGGTAATTTAACTAATTAAAACTTAAATAATCGTGGTGAACGCTTAAAAAAAAATTAATCAATGCTTTTTTTTTATTTAGTAAGGTGATCGACTGATATGAAACAATTATTTTTAGTAAGATGATGAGGGAACGGGGAAATAAATAATATATAATAGTATAGATGTGGTCCGTTGGATTTGACTTGGGTCTTTGAAAGTTGGTAGCACTTCCAAACCAAAATGTGGGATAAAGGTCAAGATATAGTATAGGAAAATATCAATTACACAAGTATTTGAGTATCAACTATATGGTAAAGGCCATTTAATAGAGGGCATTTTCGTCATTTCGTTAGTTGCATTATTATTGCTAGTTGCCTTGATCAATTTTGCTACCCCTTAATATCCATCCTTCACAACTCTTTCATCTTCCTATGTGGTTTTCAAGGTACTTCTTCTGTGTCTTTACTCTTTATGTTCTCTTTTTTTAACTCACTTACTTGTCACCTTTTAACTAAGACAAAACGATAATCTACATGATTATTTTACCACATCATTCAAGTTAAAATGTAATACAGTAAGTAAAAATGAACAGAGCTCAAAGTGAGCAGATATCAAAAGATTATTATATGAGGGATGGTTTTAATTTTATCTTTATGAAAATCTTAATTGTGTTGTATGTACATCTCACAATTTTGGTTCTAGCTATTATTTTTTTCTGTTGCTGGGTCTTCCATTATTCAATTGGTATTTATTTTGTAACTCAAATGTATGTTTAGTGATGTTTATCTAAAGTTTTGTACTTAATGATATAGTTACACATATAATAATTTGTTCGTTATATATATTTATTTTAATTAAATGACTAAGATAAATATGTTTACACGCACATACACTAAACTAGTAAATTCAAACTCAGACAGTACAAATAATAAGGAAATGTTCAAGATTTTAAGGTGCATGTACTAATAGTGAAAGAAATATCTTCACAATCTGTTAACTTATCTATAAATTAATTACAAAGATTATTTACGATACACACTAATCATTCTTTTGATAGAAATGGTAAATTCATACACAATTCTTACGTTAGTTATTACCATATATATTGAATTCCAACTTTCATATATGGTCTTTGCAGACAGTAGAAATTTGTCAATCTCTTTCAATCATGGCAGTTCAAAATGTTGAGAAGAATGTCATCTCCAACAAATTACCTCCTTTGAAAGGACAAAAAAGAAACAAATATGCCTTTGCTTGCTCTCTTTTAGCCTCCATGACATCTGTGTTATTAGGTTATGGTAAGAATGTATATTCATTTTCATTTCTATATTCTTTGTTATCTTGTTCTAAACGCGAAACGTTTAAATGAATGTGGTAATGGTTGATGCAGATACAGGAGTGATGAGTGGAGCAGTGATATACATAAAGGAAGATCTCAAAATATCAGATGTTGAGATCGAAATACTTGTGGGAACTATCAACATATACTCACTTGTGGGTGCTGCAATTGCTGGTAGAACATCAGATCGGATAGGTCGTCGATACACAATTGTTTTGGCTGGTATAATATTTTTTGTAGGAGCAATCTTGATGGGATTTGCCACAAACTATTGGTTCCTCATGTTTGGTAGGTTTGTTGCTGGTATTGGAGTTGGTTATGCTCTCATGATAGCTCCAGTTTACACTGCTGAGGTTGCTCCGGCCTCTTGTCGTGGCTTCTGCACCTCTTTCCCTGAAGTTTTCATCAATGCAGGTACGCGATACACTCTTTATGTAGTTTCTATATAGGTACGAGTATACTGAGGGTGTATCTTTTGTTCTTCCTATGGTAGGTGTTTTACTTGGTTATGTATCGAACTATGCATTTTCCATGCTCCCACTAAAACTGGGATGGCGATTCATGCTTGGAATCGGAGTTATCCCATCGGTGTTGCTAGCCGTTGGTGTTCTTGCCATGCCAGAGTCACCGCGATGGCTAGTCATGCAGGGCCGTCTAGGAGATGCCAAGAGAGTTTTGGAGAAAACTTCAGACAGTACTGAAGAATCGAAGATGAGATTAGCCGACATTAAAGAAGCTGCTGGTATACCAGAAGATTGCCAAGATGACGTAGTTTCTGTCACGCGAAAAAGCTCCCATGGTGCAGGTGTATGGAGAGATTTGTTCCTTCATCCTACCCCTTCTGTTCTTCACATTCTGATTGTAGGCATTGGTATTCATTTCTTCCAACAAGCAAGTGGTATAGATGCTGTGGTGCTCTATAGTCCGAGGATATACGAGAAAGCAGGTATACATACATTGCGATAACTGTCTCATCACATCATCTTAAAGTTCAAATTCTTATATATTCAATGTAACAGGCATCACTAAACACAGCGACAGGCTACTTGCGACTATAGCTGTCGGATGTATGAAGACATTCTTTACCTTAGTCGCGACCTTTTTGGTGGACAAGATTGGAAGAAGGATACTACTTCTGTCGAGTTGTGGTGGTATGATTCTCTCTTTGCTATGCCTGGCTACCGGTTTAACCATCATCGATCACTCAGATCAGAAGCTAAAGTGGGCAATAGTCCTTTGTGTCTGTTGTACCTATTCAACGGTTGCTTTCTTCTCAATTGGTATGGGTCCTTTAGCATGGGTATACAGTTCAGAAATCTTTCCATTGAGATTACGCGCTCAAGGTTGTAGTATAGGTGTGGCCGTTAACAGGGCAGTAAGCGGAGGAATTTTGATGACATTCATATCGTTGTACAAGGCTATTAGTATTGGAGGTGCATTTTTCTTGTATGCTGGCATCGCGATTATGGCCTGGATTTTCTTTTACACCTTGTTACCGGAGACACGAGGGAGAACACTAGAGGAGATGGAGCCATTGTTTGGTACTTTCTTTAGGTGGAGATCAACTATGAAGGAGTTGGACAGGAACAAAGTTGAAGGTGATGCTGTTGCTGGAGCTCAAGTTCAACCTTAAATAGTGATGATGCTCATCTTATATCATTATTGAATAACTACCTTTTGCACTTTATATTAGAATTTGAACACATTCTAGATTAATATTCTCTCTTGGGCTTTCATTTTTTGTTCAAGAGAGATCTGATCTTCCAGGATATCAGCTTACAAACACTTTTTTGGTTTGTTTTGATGTTTGACAGACTCATACTGTAATGTTTTTAAGTCGGAAGTACTTTTAAGGTATCAATCCTTAATAAAGATTATATTTGCTCTAGTGTAAGACTTATTCTCTTAACTTTTCGATAGGCAATATTGGTTAATAATTTTATAGTAAAAGTTGTCTAAGATGTGTTTTGAGTTATGAATAACCAAATCCAATTGATTAGTTGACGTACTTTAAATTTAACAATTCATGAAAGACTATGTGTTTCAAGTTTTCTGCCTCGATACTTGTCAATACTCAATTCCAAGATTGTTTATGCATTGATTAGGTAAAAGAACCATCGGAACTTGAATAAGTGTAGGTGATTTAATTATTATAATATGCTGAGAGGATTGAGGAGGTTAAACTAAATAGGGTGAAAATTATTTTACAGGTTGCATTTCAGAAAATGTTACTTAGCAGTAGCATTTGGAAAAATGTGATTTACAAAAAAAAAAAAAAAAAAACATTTGTGATTTGAGCTAAACGTTACCTTTCATACCATTCCTTGCCTCAATTTAGAACATCCGTGTTTACCATTTTACGTGTGTTACCATGTTTTGTGTACGTTGGAGATTCTCACAACTATTACTCATTAATATACGTGTACTACCAAAATTGCACATTTTAAATCAAATCTTCTTGTGAAATTGGCATTGAATAGCTACAGATATGATACAGAAGACACAACGATTCCAAAAACAAAATTCGCGACTCTTCATTTGCCAATCAGTGCTAGAAAATATTATTGTGCGTAGCAAACCATACCATTTGATACAAATTGTGATATCGAACGAAAAACTGTGATACAAACATATTGCAGTACTCAACAATACATACCAAAAAAATGAATTCCAACACCCAAACCCTTCATCCCCTTCCCCTTTCTAGTTCTCATTTCCCCTCCCCCCCCCCCCCCCCCCTTAAGTGGGTAAAGATGACTAAAGTAACTCGTCCCCGAAAAAATTGGATTCTCTTGTCATGAGGACAAGACCACACTGGGATTCTTGAAACATTTGGAAAACCAACGTTAGATGTATCGTATCAAGACAAGATTCTACTTGTCCTTCTAGGCTATACAACACGCATAAATGCAAACAGATGGCATAACAAATGCGGAGGAACAAAAGCCCCATGTCAATCAAATATAACAAATCATCATACCACAAGCTAGAATGAACTCCAATGATCAGAACTTTTCTTGGTGTTTTGACTCTCAGATACCTTAAATGGGCCACTCGATCCAAATGGGTCAGTGTCGTCAAATGAATATCCTCTACTATGATCAACGCCACTGGCACTACTTATGGAGTCGAACCTCGCGAGAGTCTCCTTTCGTGGGGAAGATCCGCGATCATGTGTACTACTGAAGGAATCATACCTTGAGAAACTGTCAAAGAAAGGATCTTTCGATCCTACACTATATCTTGGAGAATTTCCCGCTCTAGAAAGTGGTGAGCCAGGAACTGAATCCTCAAAGGTAAATGGGCTATTCTTCTGGTATCTACTTTCAGCCCCAGGAGATTCTGTTCTTGTTGGACTTGCACCGAAATCAGTTGAGTCAAAGAAATGTTTCTCTCCATGCTTGACATGATCCGACTCCTGTAGCATATAATTAGTCAATGTACAGGGAGACTTTGCAACAGAGCAAACTAGCACTCCATCATCATTAACAGACGGAGCATCAAAAAACAAAATTCAAATGTGCAATCGAGATCATTATTAGGTGTGTACAAGGGCAAAGCAGGAATTCTCTTAATTGGGCGACCAAGATACAAAATACTACTGAAAACTCATAAATAAGCAAATAATAAAGGGAACGTTTGTTCCATATAAAATATGAACTAGGATATCTTGTTTTATTAAGAGGATGATGTTATTTCACATAATAACAGCAATGAAGTTATCAATTATATATAAGAATGGTAAAAGGAGGTAGAATTACCACTATGCCGTAAACTTTTAAGCAACATTTTAGCTCAGACTACTTAAACAGCAGATTTGTTATTCAGCGGAATAGTCAGCACTTGCACATATTTGCAAACTGACAAGACATGCAACATGTAGTAACACTTGAACTGGATTAAATATGAGTAAGAATTTGCCTACTCACCTTAGCATTGAAGCCCCAAACAGAATCCACATCATCATTATTGTCGAACGTACCCCAGCCAGGTTCATCAAATCTGCTTACCCAATGAAACGAAGAAGAAAAGAACATGAATATGAATGATGCAAAGCTAGCTATAGAACTCTGGCACAAGTACAGACGCGAAATATCTGACAAGATCAAGGACACCCAGAAAGACTTTGACATAAAAGTTTGTTGGACATGACTCAATGAGGGCTCTGAAGAAACATGTTTGTGCTAGTAGGTAACTTCACCATTTTAATATACACAGAGCCATCATTCGTGTATAAAATGGCAGTACAAACAAATGGTTGTTTATTCCCCAACCACCTACTCAAGTTTCTCCTTGGTAATTACCTTAAAGGAAAATATTCTATAAGACATGAAAAGCAGCTCAGACGCAAAAGGCAAATCGCCAATCACCTGACTAGCGCAAAAACTTGAGCATTTTTCTACCCTTTTTAGTGAGACCAGGAAAAACATGCATCCAAGAGATAAATGGATTTCACTACAACATGCTTGAGCATTTTCCTACCTTAAGTCATGACTTCGGAGAAATTTCTTCAAAAGTCAGACTTAATACAAAATCTCAAGGCACTTGCACATGCTTCCCCTTAGGTTTATGCCAATCATATTTTCTAATTTGAGATTCAGTCCCAAAAGAAGCTAGCTAGTCTAAAGTTAAGAAAGGCACTTTTTTTTATTAACTGAATTTTTCAAAACCAAAATTTTAGCCAAACAACTTCACAACAAAATACTCGGCAACCCAGCACACCCTCTCACATCAACACCCTCCAACATCTCTTGCATCTTAGCCTTTAAACCACCTCTGGAGACAAAAGTTCAATGAAGCAATAGATGAGAAGTGGATTAGTGCAACAGACCTATGCGCGCATAGTCCTTGCCGTCCAGAGAAATTTACTCACTGTGACAATCCCCTTTCATTGGTATAGCCATATAGCAACCAATGCATTGCCCTCACTGCTATCTTGTAGTAGTTGCCGACTCAAAATACTTACCATGAAAGATTTGAGGTTGAGATGAGATGTTTCAGACAGGAAAAAACAAAGAGATTTTCTTCTCTTGTTCCTTTGGAATAAGAAAGACAATGAAGCAGAGGACAAGAAAGCGACTCTGATGATGCAAAGATGAGAGAAGCATGGGATGCTTTTGTTCTTTTCCTGTGGGTGGACAGCCTCTCTGTTTTTGGACAACATCGTTTTAAGGGCAGTGCATTGAATTAGCCGATATTAAAGAGATAAAATAAGGACCTTATTTAACGTTCAAAACCAGAATGGAGGTGAAACTACATAGTAGCATAAACTAATGAGACAGATGCAACAGCTAAGGATGCATGAAGACACTAGTGAGCAGTGGTCGAAGAAACTGGCCAACCGATTCAGACAAAGTGAAATGTGAACCAAGCATGTCCGCCTGGATTTAAATGGACGTTGCGCTGGATATCAAAGTCCCAAAAGCTTCATAAACTACTACAATTTGGAATTCATAGAAATGGAGATATACAGATGGAAGATATGTTTCAAAAAACAGAATAATAGATTGAAGATATTGCACATAATAGCCAAATTATACCTATCAGTTTCAGATTCCGTTTTAAAGCTCTTGCCGAAATGGTTATCAGAGTATTCACCAGAAGGACTATCAAATGCTGTTCGTTCTCTTGGACTTCCCTGTGGACTTTTTGACTCCTCGTCACTATGCATATACATCAAATCAGTCTCAACAGCATTATGATTTCCTTTAGCAGGATAGTTTTCTGACTTGGCATCAGCATTTGACATAGTATCAGGGGATTCACTATGAGTTGAACTTTCCTTCTGAGCAAATCCGGATTTGGAATTTGCAGGCACAGCTACATCAAAAGAAAATCCTGCACAAAGTGACATAGGGATGCACATACATCAAACATACTTACTCAAAGATGGTGTCAGAAAGACAACTGATAAAGAACAGGAAACGAGGGAGGGAATATTCAAGAAAGTAAACCTTCATCTTCGAATTTATCCCAATCTTCATCCCAAACAGCTGATATCTCCGGAATTCCAGGTTGCCAGCCTTAGGAAAATCATTTCAGACCGAAAGAGGTAAAGAAGTTAGATGGAAAATATAATAAACAAATTGAAAAGAAATCAACATCATCAAGTTTTCAATTAAAAAAAAAAATCTTAATGAACAGCATCAACACAATAAATTCAAAACCCATTCAAACATACTCAATGGAATCAATTTTCAATAATAACTGTGAATGAGCTCCAATTGTATTATCTGAGTAGCAAAACACAGAAAACAAAGGACCTCAAGAACTGAAATGACATTCTGCACATATGCAGATGAAATTGGAAGGGTTGACTTCTTACCCAGGTAGGATGTTCAGAATTTAAAAGAGACTCGGCAGGAGCAGGAAAAAAGAACTAAAGGAGAGCAAACAGTCAGGACGTAGAAAAACAACTTACCCGGGGGGAGTTCAATTAAAGCAGTTGACTTCATATTAAGCTCATGTTTCTTGCAACGATCAGCCAAGGCCTTCAGTAGCTCCTCAAGATCATGTTGTATGCGATCAGCGCGGACCTAGACAACCAAAAGTGGCCAAAACATAGCATAAGTTCCTACAAAAAAATACACTTCCCAATATTTTACCTGGGTAACCAAATTAAAAAGGTCTATTATCTTCACCTGAAGAATACCATCAGCGCTGCCACCTTGTTCCATTTTAGTAATTGCCTGTTGCAACTCCAGCTTCCTCTCCTGAATAAAGGAATTTTTTTCCTTTTATCTCAAAGAAAATGAAACCTATATGCTCCACCAAGTCAACAAGCACTAATACTTGGATAAGAATAAAGGCATATGTAAAACAAATGACAAGCTAGAAAATGCTATAAAGAAGTCAGCTAAACAATTAAAGCATTGGAACACTAGAAGAATCCGGGAAGACCTTTAATCATAGAGATGGAATGAGGGAATGGTATCTTCTTATGTGTATAGCATCTTGCAGTGGTAAACTTAAATATTTCGATTTGTGAAGAAGCTGGGATATATAACTATAGTACACATTCGAAAGAATATATGGAAATCTTACTTGAGTATCACGAAATGACGCCTCTTCAATTGTCAGTTTTGAAGCAATTTCTGCAACTTGCTTGTACTTCTCTTCATATTTTTTGCCAAGCAACTCAGCCTAAAATAACTCATCAATTGAAAAAGTGCATAAGCAAGGTGGAATTGAAACCAAACAATTTATGAACTTCAAAGAGAGAGGGAGATCAATGGGCTGAACAAATACCTCACGTTTATCAGCCAATGCCCTTTCAGTGATTTCATTAAGTCGATTATCACACCTACTTTTGTACAAAACCTGGAGGAAGTCCGGTGAACAAAGAAATGAATGAGATGGAAAAACAATGTAGAGAAAAATATAACAGAATGAGCAGGTGATAGTTAAGTAAAAGCAACGGGAGTACATTGAAGGCGGCAACTACTCACAAGATCCTGCATTTTTGTGCGGTAGAATTCAAGCTTCTCCTTGGAATCCAGAAGCATATTGTCCTTGCTTTCATCCTTATCACACAAAGGAACTGGTTTACTACGTTAACAATATCATGAAGTAGATAGAGTGCTAGAATACATCACACGGACAGATTCTAACCTGAATATGTCTGCATTATAGATTTTTTCATACCTAATTAGCTGATTATGTTCATAATAACATTTTAATCAACTGAATCTTGAAAATGGATATGCTATGGCACTGAGACAGTCTAACGGTACTTGTTAGACATGTTTGGCTTCTGGACAGGGGGGAGCCACGAGAGGCTGCACTATCGTCAATAGTTTGATTTAATTTTCTTGAGTAATCATTATCCGCGTTAAGCTGCACACAATCACTACCTGCCTGAATTTACTCCGGGAGAGTTTTGAGGTTAACAAGCCCCTCAAGCTGAGGGGCAAATGTAATCAAAATCTTTCTTTTATTCAGGACATGCACTCAAGATGGCTGTAACCCAGTTGCAAGAAAACCCATGGAGGAGACAAATTACCTAAAATATAAAGGAACAATACCTTTTTCTCTCCCGCTGCTGTCTCTTCTCCCTTTGTTTCCAACACATTCTGCTCCCCATTACTTAGTTGGTCCATATGAGAATTATCCATTGATGTTGCTCTAGCATTTTGCTGATTAAATTGCATTGACCGGTCAGACTGAGGTAATGCCCCCTGCATAGGAGGTCTTAATCCAGGATGTGCAACTGGCTGTACACCAGGCAAACCTTGGGGAGGTCTTACGCCTAAGCATAACCAGAATGATGAAAGAATTTCAGTATACCAACAAAGTGGTCGAAACTTAAAATAGCTAAAATGCGGTTTAGGTAGTACCAGAAGCAGGGCCACAGCCAGTGCTTCCATAAGTAGCAGTGGGTGGACCTGCCATGGCCAGCAGAGTCTCATCAAGCATGACACTATTCGGTAGTGTGGGTGGAAGTGGGCGGCCTTCCCTATATCGTTCCATCAAATATAGAGCTATACAGAACTCCCTCAAAGAGAGCATGCTGTCATTATCTTGATCAGCCAAGTCCCACACCTGCTTCAAGACCTCTGCAAAGACCACCAGTTATGTTACTGAACATTATGAATGTGCAACAAATTCCAAATGACACTAAATAAGATAACTAGGTAAAGTTATTAGGTGGTCAGGATTCAAAAGTTCAAAAAACTTGAAGTAAGAATATTCCACAACTTGAAGCTAGAAAAATTCACAACTTGAAGTTAGAATATTACACTAAAAAGAATTTAGACTATGTATTGAGATGACATGTATAATTTGGAAAATAGTCCAAAAGTTCAGAGGTTCCAAAATAAAACAATAACTTCCCAATAAAATTTGTGGCACCAATCCAACTTAGAGCAAATGAACCAAGAATAAGGATGTTCACATTTGTATTTGTACCTCAGATAAACATGATCAAGGTGGTAAAAAGGAAGTATTGAACACATAAAAGAATCTCTGAACCTTCAAATTTGCAAATAATAGTTTAAAAAGGGTCTTCTCTCAGGTTTTAATCTTGTCCAAGCGAGAAAAGGAAGATAACTCTTTCAAACTTCGACAAGTTTATTTCTTGGATATGGTAAACGTCATCCTTCTGACCCTACTTCCCATAAACCCAACAACAGCCCTTTCCCACTTTGCTCCATTGGTGACGCAGAACCCAAACATTATGGATGGAGGGGGAGGGCCACTATAAACTCAATTCTATAACATACAAAATTTGGTAGACTACGCAAATCAGTAACCAAAGTCCTGTAATAGAGTTTATAAGATGAAATCCAGTGAGTAAATCGGATTCTCATCTAAACGCCAGACTCTACTCGTTGTTATTCGAACTATGTGATGGAGTAAGGTTCCTTGAAAGTGCATAACTAAAAAGAGAAGGATACAGGAAATAAATAATTCTGATGATAGCAAGTTTGTCACTCAAGAAAGTAGACACTAAATGCTGCAAAAAAAAACGTTAACTTACCTCTTGGCAGTCTCCAGTTCAAGAATAAATCTCGTGCTTGTGGCCCAGAGATTTTTCCATCTCTATCTGAATCCACCTCCATAAACACCTTTGCATACTTCTGAACACCTGCTCTTGTCATTTTTGGCCAAGGAACTTGAGATTGCTCAGGAGTAGAATGGACAGAATCCGCTGGAGTTCCAGATGATGATACTGGCAAAATATTCGGACCAGAAACATGTGTATTAGATTTAGACACGGATGGGGTTACTTGCTGCTGATTCCCAGGAGATTGCCTTGGTAAAGTATTAAATGCAGCAAAGGGATCGGGCTTGGCTGAAGTTTGAGACTCAGTGGTTACTGGAACCACAGCTGAAGAAGTTGGTGGACTAATCTGAGAAAAGTTTGGAGTAGACGAAGACTTCTTTGGTACAGATTGGCTTGCGGAAAAGGTTTCACCTCCAAACGTAGGGTCCAAAGCAAAACCATTTCCAGAACTACCAGTAGCTTTTGTATTAGCTGCCGTCATGGAAGGTAATGAAAGAGATCCCTGAAGAGTTTGAGTAACTGGAGGGATCAAAGGGCTCATTCCTCTATTGGGAGGCTGCATAGTAGGTCCAGAGGATATTGCTGCTTGTCTGCTCCCGAGATAGTCATTTGAACTGTTCGAGTTTGGAAGACCAGGACCGGTCAAACTAGCACCCCTGGGGAAATCCATACCAGCAACAAATTGCTGGGGACGTGATGCAGTAGTTGCAGTAGGAATAGGTGGCCTCACAGAGTGGCCGGCTTGAGAAGCGAGATATTGCTGGTTCATACCTGCTGTATGAGGTAGCTGTCCTCTGATGCCAAGATTTTGAGAAGCTGTTGGTGCACCAGCACCCATCTGCTGTGCAGGTGCAGCACCAGCTGGATTTAGCTGGGGGGAAGCAATCGCTGCAAGGTTAATCTGTGGAGCAGGGATTTTAGCAGAAGCAGGACCATATAAAGCTGCCTTCACAATATCCGGTGTTAATTCTCGCTTACTCTGTGCCACTGTTACAAGCTTAAGAGCATTATAAAACTCCGGGCGGCTAAGATACCCAGTACGGCTCTGGTCAGCATGTGCCCATATCTGCAATAGAAGAAACACAATGCGCACGCACAGTTGAAGAGATCATATTTACCTTGGAAGAGTTAAAACTTTGAAATTTGAAGACAACTAGTCATGACTAGTTTAGCGTAATGGGATGTACAGAACAGAAAGACGCATTGGAAAAGCATAACAAAGAGAGGGATGGAAACATATTGACTTAAACTTTTGTAGAAACATAGACTCATAGAGAGAGAAAAATAAGACGTCCGGACCTCCTGCAAGTACAACAACAACAATATACCCGGTATAATCCCACAAAGTGAGGTCTGGGGAGGGTTGAATGTACGCAGACCTTACCTCTACCTCAAAGGTAAGTATGCCAAAGAAACAAATCTGCATATTCACAGCACAAAAGAAGCTTGGAAGAAAACTCTAATGCCCAAAACGAACTTCTTGTCTAGAATATCCTACCAATCTAAACACAATAGCTGCAGAAAATATTGCCATTACACAGTAATCAAAGGCCTCGAAAACAGTTACCAAACAAAAAAAGAGTCAAACCACCACCGGCAAAAATCTGGGATGATTTATCAAGAACACCAACCAATTTCTGCAAAAAGTCTTTTCCAGGACCGTTTGATATTGTATATCAAAAAGTTCAACATGATAAAAGCAACTTATGAACTTCTAAGGACATTGCACTGGTAGCCAGTCAGCAGTTTGACCTAAATCACTAACTTTGAAAAAGTAGTCTCTGAAAACAAAAGAACCAGATGATGCATGAGAACCTATACCATAAGCATACTGACCTATCAATAAACCTATGAGATAAGCCAGAAGATGAGAAACACAGACTTCAAAATAAAGAAAGCTAGTGAACTATGAGATAAGCCAGAAGATGAGAAACAGAGACTTCAAAACAAAGAAAGCTATGGAATTGAAGTTGCAAGTACACGAGTCTGAAACAGCAAACTTAGTTTGGAACGAAATCAAAAGGATCAGCCGATCAGCAACAACAACAACAACAAACCCAGTGTATTCCCACCCAGCCGATCAGAAGGATGTAATAAATAAATAGAGTATCTCAGAACTCAAGTTCATCCTGCAAAGGAAATAAACAGCTGCTACAATTTTTGAAGAGGCGACAAGGTCGCTAAACTTGCACTCAGTGTCTTATCACGGAAACCTACATCACCGACTTCGGATGCTAGTAAAGATAAAAGAACCATCCAACTCAAAGTGGCTAAATATCAACTTGCAGTCTCAAGATAACTCTTCATCCAATGCATACAAAAACAAAAAAAGCAACACCAGGCAGCTTACAAGTTATTTGATCCTCCAACCCCAATGTGTCAATTGTCGAAATGCTTTCTTTTTTAACAAATAATAGTGGTGTCACAGACAAATTTCAACTACTCCAATAGTACCTACTACCTCCGACTAGCATAGGTAAGGGGTTCTCAAAACCCTCTCTTCATTCCAATCAATAACTCTTCCAATGAAACACAAATCAAATGAAATTTCTGCTCACCCAGTTAAAGTTCTTAGGCCTAGTTTTTGAACCTGGATTTTCTAGAGTTGGTTAAGGTGGGTGGATTTTAACAATCATTCATCAATTCACTGTTGTCCGTGCCCAAATAGAAGTATAAGTACCCAAGAGGTGTGGCAAAAGGGCTAACCATTAGTATCTGAAAATAAAATTGCTTCAATAATTCCTCTTCTATTTCTTCTTCTCCCATTCTCAACCTCTCTCTTCATTCTTCAATAACTAATATCTTCAAACACCTTGAGGCACTGCGAATGATTTGACATCACAGTTCATCTTATCATGTCAACTAAGAAACCATTCACGACGTGATTCTCCATTCTAGTTTGTGCATTGTTTTACTGTCTATATACGGTCAGTTGGTCTGTACTAAGGTGAATCACTGAATCCCTTATAACTCATGCTATAATTCTTCTTACACACTGCCAAGTAGATTGAACTTCTATTTTCTTCTTTTTTATAACTGTGGTGTCCGAACAAGCTTTCGCACACCTCTCTAATTCCAAGGGAGACCCGCCACCTTTCACCCGGTCCACCAAAACTAAGACATATGAGAAGAAATCACCTACTGTTTTTGTCTAAGTTGGACCTGAGACCTCATGGTTCTCAACCCACTTCATTAACCACTTTGGTGTCTAGGCAAGCTTTCACGCACCACAACTAATACTACATTATACCTGCCATCTCCCACCAGAAACAGGTACCAGTTCACCATAGCTAGGACTGATGAGGGAACCTCAGACGTCATGGTTCTCAACCCAATTCATTAACCACTAGGCTACACCATCGGGTACAATTAGATTGAACTTCTAACACTTAACTAATTCAATTATATTCTTTGAGTTCACTTACATCACTCTAACAATTTAATGAACTATTTTTCGCTCTTCGATACCAATCCAACACAAAATTCAACAACAAACACAACTAAACACTTCAAAATACCAACAAAAAAAAAAGCACATTCAACTAAAAAAGGAAAGAAATTTAACAAACCTGAGCTAAAACAGGTTGAGGCAAGTTAGATCCTTTCAAAAAACCAACAGCTTCAGCACCACTAATTCTTCCATCTTGATCCAAATCCGCTCTCCGAAAATAAGCTTCAAATTGCTCCATATTTGCTCCTCCCGCCATTTTCTTCAATTCAATAACTCATAAATTTCACAGATCAATACATTACACTTCAAAAAAAAAAAATCAAAAAAATCCTGCCGGTGATAGTGTTTTTCGCTTCAATTCGATTTTTTTTCCAATTAAATACTGCAGAAATAGCAAAAATTACGAAGATTTTTGGAGATCTGGAGAGTGAAATTGAACAAAAAATCGGGTCTGATTTAGGTTTTTTTACCCGATCTAGGATTTCAGATTAGGAAATTTGAAGCATAATTGGTAATTGGTAATACTTTACATTTTGCTTCATGGACTCCCTTGTTAATCAAAACATTACAAATCCACCCCCATATTTTTTTTCTTTTTTCTTTTTATGTTTTATTTATTTAATTAATGGGAAATTACAATGATTAATTAGAAGGGGTGTTCACCGTTTATGGGTCGGTTATTGGTCAAAACTAAATTCAAACCACTATAACTGATTTTGAAATTATTGAAACCAAACCAAATATAATATATATTTTTCTGTTTGCTCGTTCTCGATTTAGATTCTTCTATATATTTAGCCTTCTGAATGAATCGTTTCTTTTATTTTCGCGTATTATATTTGGTTTGATCTCGTTTCAATAATTTAAAACCGATTATATTGGTTTGGTTTTGGTTTTGACTAGTAAATGATCCGCGAACGGCACGTGCTATAGTCTTCACTTTTTCAAATTAAATACACTTGTTTTTAGCATAAGATTTTACAAAATGAAAGATGAGTTTTAAGAAATATTAGTTGTAAAGATAAATGAAAACCTTTTAAGTGATTCTGTCTTCATTTGATAAATCGATAAATAATTTAAGACAACGATTTAATATATATATCAAAAAATGAAGAAAGTGGGGTGAAAAATAGCCAACGAGCGTACAACTAATTAAACAAGTAAATCGTATTAATCGGGCTTCCAGTTGGGCCTGTTTGACAAGTACACCATTGTTTTAGCTTTCAAAGTAGGCCCAAATTAGATTGAGCCCATTGTATGCATTCCCTCATTGACAAACTTTCTCCAAAATGAAGTTTTTGCATGGATTATTCTATTTTTGAAGTGGTCTTTAATTTTTGCTTATTAGATTAATAATTTTTTTTTACCTCTATTGTTTATTTAATAAAAATTTATATATCAAAATACTCTTAATTATAATCTAATTTCGCAAGACATATGTATAGAAAACTTTTATTTTGTCAGACATAAGTTTTATAGGATAGGAACTAAGACATAATTGGTGGGTTATGAACTGAAGAATAGAAGGTATAGTTTATGAGTTATGAACTAAAGAAAAGAGGTATAACTTGTGTTATATTATGATATGTATATATAAACTTGTATTTTGTGATTTTATTTTGTTTTTTCGATGTTAGAGGTACTTTCGACTACTTTTTTGCTACTTCAAATATTGACAGATAAAAATTAAAAGCGCCACAAAGAAGAGTAATCTTGTGAATGATCCCTCCAAAACTCCTTTGAAGTGTGGACTCGGCAAATAACTTGTAAAGCTCGGATATTATGATGGAATAGAAAGAATTGGATTATATTTAATCAGATATTTCACATTTAAATGTTGAATATGAAGTCGTTTTCTTCGTCTTGTCAATACTTGTTCATTTACATGGTTAAATAAAAAAAGTAAATACAATTAAATTATACACAGGTGATTAGTAGATTATTCAAAATTCATTAGTCACACAATAATTTTAATTATGGTCTTTTGATCAATGAATTGTCTAATAACAAGATGATTAATGTTAAGAGGGATTGGGCAATGGGCATTATCATCATCCTAGTAGGGTTACAACTAAGTAAAAGAGAGTTTAATTTTAATATATTAAATGACATTCCTGCAGAATCAGAATAAAATTATGTAGAAAAAGTCAAGTTCTAAATTCACAGAAAATTGTATTTCTTAAAGAATTTGTTCCCTCATAAAGATTAATTCCTCCTAGGATAGAACAGAACACTATTCTGCAATACTGACAATAAAAATTGTAGAATTTTTGCGAATTCAACAAACAGAGTAAATCGTATTTACTGTTATTTCTTTAAAGAAAAAATATTGAGAAGACGAAAGAAAAAAGTCTGTCTGCTTTTTATTTTATAAGTAGTATTTCACTTTTTCAGTAGTTGAAATGAGGCTAAGCCTTTAAATATTTATAGCCACTAACAGGTGCAGACATACCTGTTCGAAAAAGATGTGTCATTCAGAAACAAACACAGATATTCAGAAAAGTAAGGCTCACAACCATTTAAAGCGAAAAAGGTGTTTTTTTAACATGCACCCTTTTCCTTAGTGTCTATTCATTTTTCATTAACACCTCAACAGAAACCCAACATTTAACGCTGAACGTTTTTTTTAACTTCATGAAGGATCTTGCTACATAGCTTCATATCTAATCAACTGACATACTAATGCGGGAAAATTCTTATAAAGAAGACGTGTTTAGCTTTTTTTCTCTTTGCAAACCTCTATAATTGAGTGAGATAGTTTTGTCTCCAGTTCAGGTTAAGGATAAAGTGGAGATTCTGCGAAAGATAAGATTGAATGAGATCCTTCCGTTTAGTTCCTTTAATTAAGACATCCAACAATTGAGTTTCATAGCTTAGGTAAGCATCTACGAGAGATCTTGTGGCGTATCCATCGAGAACAACCCTCAAAACGATCCAAAACAAGAATAATACATTACATTCAAGCACAAAGGCGAACCCAGGATTTGAAGATAGCGGGTGCACCGTTATCTTTAATATAGACATATCAATTATCAACTACATAATTTGGCATACAACTCTGTCAAACTTAAAAATTGCAAAACAATTACTAGCGAAGTATAAATTTCAAAATGATCAAATATCATTAATTTAGTACTAATATAACAAAAGCAAACCATCCTTTCATACTAGACATCGATGCATTTTCATATTCTGAAAATGGTCAATGATTGAATCGTTGCTTATATTTATAAATATATTCTTCTCAATGTAATAAATTTACCGTATGTTGTCGTCAATAGCCACAAAGTTATGAAGGAAAAAGATAAATTGTAGGAATGGGAGAAAGATAAATTTGTTTGGAGGGACTTTTGGATTTGGGGAAAATATTTAGGATTGGGGTTGAGAATATTGAATACGGGGATTGGGGAATTATATTAATATTTATTTTTAAATTAAGGTTGGGTCAGCTGAGGTGGAACATGTAAAGGGTAAAAAAAGGCTTAAAAATTAGAGCACCCACGCGGAAATCAAACCAGCGACGTTGGCTTCCAAAGGAAGCTTAAAGCTGAGTGTCAAACCAGTGCACCCAAACAAGTTTTGTTATTAAGGGTGCACAACTTAATACATTAACGTTATTAGGGTCTCTCTCTCTCTCTATCTATATATATATATAAAAAAAAATTTAAAGTTACCGGATGCATGTGCACCCTCACGATACCACGTGAGGCCGCCTCTGTTCAAGCAGAGATCTTACCAGTAATAAAAACGAAAAAACATATATTATAAATTTTCGATATCGAGACTCCACTCTAAACAACCTTAATCTCTAGATATACAGCCCTAGCCAATATCTCCAAACGTACAATAGCTTCTTTGGAATATATATAATCAACACAAAATCTTACATTTTCTTACGATGGATTCCACTATTTAGACAAGTCTTTTAACTTTACATCATAAAATAGTTACTACTTATAATAAAACAAGATGAAACTGAAAAGGCTACTACTATACCTTATTGGAAAGAAAGTCACTACTCTTTTTTCCACTAGTGCCGCCAGTAGAATAATGCCACATTTAATTGCAAATTGTCACTAATTGAACTTTAATTTTAATCATAAACTCCAACTGAGAAGAAAATTTTAGTCATTACGCATTACACATTGAATTTGTACTAAAATCAGCATAATCCACTAGTCTCAACCGTAAACGATAAATATCAAGCATTGTGCGTGGTACGTTGTCAAGAACGAAATTCAAAGGAATTAGCGGAGGTCCGGATAATTAAATGATCGAACATGTGGTTTATTTCGAAGCAAAGCAAAGAATCTTATCAAGGCTTGACATGCCATGAATCCTCCTAAAAAAAATGGGTGCCTTCAAAAACGCGGACATAAGTGGGGCATAATTTTAATCGATCAACTCATATCGTTATAAGGTGTTGGGTTAGGTTCCACGATGCGGACATCGTAACCCTCATGTCTAGTTGACATTGCTGAGTTTGGAGTCCTGAACGGACTATTGGTGATGATAAGGCGAAGCAAGATATATATATTAAACTATTTTGAATTTATAGTTATGAAACAAATTTATTCCACTCGAGATGGTCTAATTGACATAACAAAATTATTTTGAGATAAACTTATACTATGAATGAAATATAGTACTACTATTTAAGTGCAAGTTAATACTGATGACTTTAATAAAGAGAACTTAAAGAGTGTATTAGTTAAACTATTTAACTACAGAGACACATAAAATAATCATTTTCTTTGAAGGTTTAAAAGCTTTAAAGTGTTTTTGATGCTAATAAAAAATATTTTATGTTTCCACGTGTATGCCTATGAAGTTAACAGAAACACTTTATTTTTTAAATTTTTCAGAACATAATCACTTTATTAGTTGCCAAAAAATGGTGGATTTCCGCTCAGTATATATGGTTGGACACAATAGAAAATAGAAAATAGAAATTAAAATTAACTAGCACTGCAAAAAAGTATCTTTTTTCGACAAATCTTACTTTAGATTGTCATTATGAAATACTAATTTAAGATTAAAAAAGTAACTAAGTGGCAAAGTTAAGTGCTAAACAATTGGATTAAATGAAATTGTTATACTATAAAGCTTATAAAGTACAAACTGCAAGTGCTATACTTCAACTATCATTGGTCCCAATGTATATATATATATATATATATATATATATATATATATATATATATAAATATAATACTATTAATATCAAGTACATGTTGTCCTAAATTATACTTTATAATAATGTGTGCAAATTTAAAGTAACAAAGGTGTATCTTTAATTATGTCTCATTAAGATCTAAATAAAAGTTAATTAAGAATACATAATTAAATAGATGGAAAATAATTAATAAGATGGAGATCGAGAGACCATGCATAGTCTATTTCACTCCGTTTCTCTTTGAGACAGTGCCCATAATATTATGTCTTTTATAAAAGTTGAAATTTACGTGTGGAAGAGATCCGAATTTGCGTTTCATGATGAATTTAGAATTTGAAATTTAGAGTTTTGATCTTTTGATGACTTTAAGTTGATATGTAAGAATATAACTAGGTTTACAATTCAAATAATTTTATATATTTAGCGTTCAAGCAAAAAATATTACATTTATGTAAGTCTATAGATGATGCTTTGTATATGTCTCTGACTGTGGCGTGTTATTTATCTTTTTCAAAAAAAAATATAGGGGTGGACGTTAATGGAAGGAAATGAATTAAAATATATTTTATTCAAAATTGATTTAGCTAGAGTTTGACCATGAATTTTGAAAAAATATTTTCAAATAGTTGTTTGACCATGATATTTAAGATTTTCAAAATCCAATTTTCAAATATTCAAGTTCTCAAAACTTTGTCAATAGCCTTCACTCACAATTTTTTTTTTTTTATTTTTTTTTTTTAAAAACAAGCATAACTTAAAAAATTTAAATTTGAGTTTCAAGTTTCAAACTTCAAAATCTATGATGGATAACAATATCGTGGATCACGTACAACACGATAAAGTGAAGTGACAAAGAGTACTTTATCACACAATTCAAACAAATTAATTAATTTAGAATGTGATAACGACTTTAAAATAATATTTTTTGTTGCCCTCTATAATTAACGAAATATAAATGGTAGTAATAAATATGTCATGACAAGTTAAATTACATTGAAAATGATTTATTTATTTTTAACCTTGGGTAACTTAAATTCTAAGGACGCAAATAATGGAGATATGAACATATAATTAGTCTATTTACACTTAGATCTCTAGACCTAATTCTTAATCATTGGAAATTTTTATGCAAATTAATGATTAGACCATATTAATTTTGTCTAATTATCTAATTAAGGTACAATTTTCATAAAGCTAAGTAAGAGAATATGATGAAGAAATCATTAATATTAGAAAGTTGATTGAGTGATGTTTTTTCCATTGTTACCATGTGGCCAAGTCTTCACAATTACTTCTTCATGAAGAAAGAATCAAAATGAAAAAAGGAAAATCACAAATTAGTTACTAAATATAATTAAATGCTAGTAATAATTTCGGAATATTCATGTATATATGGTAAAACATTGATAGGATAATTAAATGACGATATATATAATTAATCAATACACAAATTTCTGACTGGATTTGCTAAATAGTTATTAGTCAACAATTTTTCATCAATTAAAGATTCGTTTTACACACAACTACTGTAATTTACCCTATGATCGTGTAATTAAACAACATTATAACTAGAGATTCTCAATTCTAATTCAGTTTTGACTAGTAATATATTTAGTTTTGACTACGTAATTTATTTTCTTTCCTTCAATTTTATTTGTCCAATATTAACTTGACATATACTTTCGAATGTAATCAATTCAAGATTTGAAAAAATGTATAAAGAAATGACTATAGTCAATAATAAAAGTAAATTAGGACCTAAATAATAAATTATTTTTTGACTTTCAAAACTTAATAAATAAAAGCGAATATTTATTTTTAATATAATGGACAAATAAAAATAATAAGAGTAGTAAGGACAATGTAATCCCGACCACGATATATTAAAGATGTATTTTGAACCGAGATTTATTTTGACTGTATTATAAATAAGACAGAAATAACATAATCAATGTAATCTCACGCTATAATTAAATATATTTTGAATCTAGACTTGTTTTGACTGGAATATTATAATAAATTACATACTTTTCTTTTCACATTTAATTCCTATAAATAGTCTCAAAATCTTCTTTTCATATACTCCCTCTTCCCCGACAGAGAAAAAAAGAAAAAAAATCCCTCTCCATAAACAGTACTACTAAAGGTAATTATTTTTTCTTTTTCTCTTTATTTGTTTGTGATTTCCATTAAACACAAAATAATTAATCATCATATATTTTGATTCATTCGCGATGTTATTATATATAACCACATATGTGGATTTTCTTGATTTGGGTATATTTTTCGGTTAAGTACTTTTTTATTACTATTGTTTTTCTGATAGATTTTGAGTTTTACACTTAAACCGAAAGTCTTTCGACTTTACATTTCAAGGTAGTGGTAAGGTCAAGTCTGAGTACACTTTACCCTCTCCAAA
This sequence comes from Capsicum pubescens, assembly GCA_030864215.1. Lineage (NCBI taxonomy): Eukaryota > Viridiplantae > Streptophyta > Magnoliopsida > Solanales > Solanaceae > Capsicum > Capsicum pubescens. The sequence continues at coordinate 1,620,236 of CM061541.1, forward strand.
CCTCACGTGTGAAATTATACTCTGTATGTTTAATTTTGTTGTACTTTTTATTGCTGTTCTTTAAACATGCTTGCTCGTGAACTTCTTTTTTTTTACCAAAAATGTCAATGTTAATTAATTATGTTTGTCTTTAACTAATTAGGGTTTAGTTATACGAGTACGTTATTTAGTTGAACTATATTTTTACAATAGTTGCCAACTTGAGCTACAACTTTGTTTGTTTATTTATTTATTTAGAGATCGTTATACTTATGATTTAATTTTGTGTGATCTACGATTAATAAAGTGAGTGAAAATTTTGAAAATTAGGGTTCAAATCCGTTCGTTCACAAAAATACTCCGGGGGAAGGTAACATATAGTACTTAGTAAAATAATCGAGATGTGTATAAACTTGTTAGAATGAGGACTATTCCGGTAATATTGAAATTAAATATTAATTTGTATCAGGTTAATTAATATCTATGGGATTGGCAAGACTCTCATCCAATGAAGGTGATCAAAATGAGTTCTCAATTGAGTATACTTCTTGTCTGGTAATTTCATCTTTTTTTTTTTAATCTTATCTTAAAGTGATCAAGATTTTAATTCTAATTATATAATTAGTACTAACTGTGGTTAATTAAATTTGATTTTTTTTGAATAAAAATAATCAATTCAGGTGGAGCATCCTTGTGCATTGGATAAATTTGAAGAGATGAAGAGTATAGCAAAAGGGAAAAGAATTGTAATTTTTTTGGATTATGATGGCACTTTGTCTGATATTGTGTCCAATCCTGAAGAAGCTTTTATGACTGATAAGGTATAATTAATTTAAACTTTTTCAATTTTAATTTACTTATCAATTCTGTCGTCATTCTATGATCCATAAATTTAAAATACTGAATCCATCTTTGTTATCGACTTAATTAATATGGCACATTATTAGTAATAATTGGGAGTTTGATATAAATTGCAGATGAGATTGGTGCTAGGTGAAGTTGCTGATCGATTTCCTACAGCAATTATTAGTGGACGAAAACGAGAAAGGGTGTGTATATATTTTATTATTTTACATACATTTATTAATCATACATAAAATAATAAATCAAATTATTGTAATTGAATGTCACACTAATTATTATTTTTATTTTTATTTTTGTGTTTCTAGGTACAAGATTTTGTACAATTGAAGAATGTTTATTATGCTGGAAGTCATGGGCTAGATATTGAAGCTCCATTGAATTCTTTAGTGTGTAAAGACTCTAATGAAATGGTTAGTTTTTTTGTTTTTGCAATGAATTTGAATTAATTGTGAATATTATGTGAAATTGCAAGGTTGTTAATTCATTTTTTGTTTTTGTTTTTTAGGATAATAAAGTTGTGCTTTACCAACCTGCGAAAGAGTTTTTGCCTGAAAAAGATAAGGTATGAGTACGTTTTTTCATGTACTTAATTAGAAAAAATTAATTTTAACCTTTTTAATAAATTGATATTAATATGTCGCACATATACGACCCTTCTTAGATCCTACTTATCGATTGTAATGTTGTAGTAATAAATGTTTCTTTATTTCTCTTAACATTTTTTTCTCTGTATTTTTCAATTATTAGGTTCTGAATCTGTTGAGCGAGAGAACTAAAGATATTAAAGGTGTCAATATTGAAGATAACAAATTCTGCATTTCTGTACACTTTAGGCATGTTCACTCAAAGGTATATTTTTCTTACATAAAACCTTAATTTGCATGTGAAAATTTTCAATAAATATTAACTTCCGAACCCATAATTAATTTCAAATGTAAAAGAATTTCGTGCTCACGATCTAAATGCTAACCTTTCTGATGTAAAATTTTAATATTGTGTATGAAGATATATTATATATCGCTTACACATATATATTAAAATTTTAAACATTCTTAACGAACTTTCTGATCTTGTGGTTTATATCTATTTATTAGCTATGAACTCTAAATATTTCAGGACCTTGGCACAGTTGAGAATGTCATTTCTGTTATCTTAAAAGAATATCCAAACTTTCTTGTATCAACAGGAAAGAAGGTAATTCTTTTCAATGAATTTGTTTATATATATACTAGATTAATCACACGTGTGCCTCGTACGTGTAACGTTTGATAATTTAAAATTAAATGATTTTATCCATTGCGGAGATTTTAATGAAGTGTAAAAATTTTAATCACTTTTCAGATATTTTTCACACTTTAAGATAATAATATAAACATAAACATATATTTTAGTGTAATATATATATATATATATTTTCAAGTGGTTTATGGATCATCACTGTTGCGTTTGTCACGCAGTTCTCTTTTCCTTGCTATCAGAGGCTAAGAGATGCATTAATTTAAACCATATTTGTGTTACAATTATTTTTTTCCCTAAATTTAAAATCTTTCCTTGTTTTTAAAGTCAAAGTTTTTAGTTAGGTACTTCAAAATGTTATTTTTTTACCCAAATTTTAGTTTTGGGGTTAAGAGACTATTTCTAAATAAAGATTTAGAGTATCTCAATTAACTAAAGACCTATTAAATACAAAATTTATTAACAAATTATAATTTTGAAATAATAGTCTTACTTGAACCAAAATAGATGGTAAATATACTCAAACCCAACTAAAGAGGAAAGATTTATAGACACACTTAATTAATGTATATATAGGAAGAAGATAAGCTGACAAAAATGGTTCACCACCACTGATTTGGCAGACAACCCGTTCATAAATTTGTTTATTTTAAACTTTATAAAGATTCAATTACAATACCGACGAATAATATACAAAAATTATAGTTAAATAACATAATCAAAACTAAGTCACAATTTAAATGAAGATAAAGAAAATAAAAGAGATAAACTTTAGGTAAATTTTTCTTAAACGATTGACTTTTTTTCATATAAACACTAATTCAAAAAGAACCCTAAACTTTAGGTACATAACTCAAATAAGAAAAGGTTTATTAACTTAATTCTAATGATTTTTTTAATTTTAAAAGTTATTTAAAATTAGTAAAAAGACGATTTTATCTATTGTGGAGTGTTTTAATTAAGGGCAAAAAGTTCAAATCATTTTATAAGGGTTATCTATTGTGACGATTTTATCTAGTGTTTTAATATATATATATATATGAAGCTAAATTAACAAAAGTTTATCCAACACTTTTCTATGAAATAGGTGTATGAGATACGACCAAATATTGCATGGGACAAAGGTCATGCATTGGAATATTTATTAGAAAATCTTGGATTTGGAAATTCAGATGATGTCCTTCCAATATATATTGGAGATGATCGAACCGATGAAGATGCTTTCAAGGTAAATTTTATTAAATTACTCTATTCTATCTCCTATAAAATCTACGAGAGTTTGTATAGAAAATATGTAATCTATGACGTATAGTTTTTTTAAAAAAAAAAAAAAACTAAAGTTACATATTTATGTTGTGTGTATCAATTTCTTCGAGGTGGCCGGTCTATCGAAAATAACCTCTCCGTCTCACCTCTGAAGTAATGGAACGGACTGCATATATTTTACCCTTGTGCGACATACTCGATATATTTTATTTTTTTCTCTTTATTAGATTTTTATTATAATATCTAATATCATTTTTAACTTAAGAGTTATAATTGCAGGTATTAAGGAAAAGAGGACAAGGTTTTCCAATAATTGTTTCTGCTAATCCAAAAGACACCAATGCTTTGTACTCTTTACGTGAACCAAAACAAGTCATGGAATTTTTGTTAGGGTTAATGGTTTTGGAACAATAGAACTTTAGTCTATTTAACTTACTTAGATGTCTTCATCTCATATTTATATATATATAGTTTAGTAGTTTAGTGATCAAGAGATTAAAATTCTCTGTATCTGCAATTTATTAGTTGCTTTTTTTTTCAAAATGCGATTTACAAGTCATATTTCATCGATGCAATATTTATAAATAGTCATATTATTTATGAGTCACGTTTGTGATGCAACATACATATATTACTAAGTTTGTGTTCCGACGTTTTGAATAATATATCTCTCCTCTTATTGCTCTCCTCTAGCGTAATTCACCATTCAGCTAATATGTACTCTATAATCGTCCCCTCTTATTGCTCCTCTGGTGTAATTCACCTTTCAGCTAATATGTACTCTATAATCAACTCTGGGGTGAGACTTATAATGATGCACAAAATATAAAAAAATATAATGAATCGAAATAACATTATTATTAATATCTTCCAACTCCAAAATGTAGTACAATTTCCTCTCTAGAAATTTGCATGGATTTCACACTATTGGGAATGATCATTAAAAATAAAATGGCTATTCGTGATTGATTACAAGAATATATATGTATATATATATATATATATATATATATAGTATATATACATATATATAGTGTGTGTGTGTAAAATTCAACATCTATTGAATTTGGAGTTTTTCAATCCAATAGTTGACAATTTGCTCTTTCCACAAGTTGTTGTCAAGGTACAACTCATAAAAGCTTACTTTTCCTCCCACTTCAATTGTCACTGCTGTTGTACTTCTTGTACCATAACACCCCTACATATATTTACACCACCAAAAAGAAAATAAAATGTTTTAGATTAATTAGAAAAAAAAAAAAAAATTGCATGAAAATTGATTATTCAAATGTTAAACTAGTTGGAGATGGTTCTACATACACTCCGATCTATCTATCGAATAATTTATCACAAGTCAATTACCAGCTGCGTATCGACTTCTACAAATATGGAGCTAAGTCCCAACTCCCAGTCTGTAGAACAAATACGAGGCAACTTGCTTTTCTCAGCTCTGGTGGTGTCTCTCATCAACTTTTCTATCATCTCTCTGACACAAATATTTTCGTCATTCACCCGATATGCCTCCAACATTTTCTTGAAATTCAATTTCAATCTTTGAGCCTGAAATTAACAACCAAAGCATGTACTTCAAATCGTAGTGTAACGTATAATTGATGTATATCGACTAGGGGGCGATAAATATTCTTACCTTGGGCCAAGGTGAGTCCAATTTTGCATTGGACAGCACATGTATACCTGGTTGGACTTCTTGTATAGCCATGGGCTCCCCTTTGGGCCTGTTTGTTATATACACCATTTTCTTAGTTTCAATATCTGCTAAAATTAAATTAAATCCATTGTATTCATTCCCTTCATTCACCAACTCCTTTGCAAACTCCATTGGGCTTTTTGTGCTCTGCAAATAACCGTCTAATTTAGGAACGAATTCAAAATTTAATCTTGATGAGTTCAATTCCGAAAGTTCTAGTTGTGAACTCGGAATACATTTTAAATTCTGGATCCAAATGTAAACATTTTGAAACCTTGTGACTTTTGACACGTATATTTATGTTTCTTGTCAAAATTCAAAAGCTATATCTATCGTCGCATTCCCAACTATATAAACTAACAACAATAATAATATATCCAATGTATTCCCATAAACTGGGATATGGGAGGATAAAGTGTACGATGTCCATTCTACTATCTCAGATGATTCTACTACCTCGGATGAAAGAGAGAGACTGTTTTCAATAGACCCTTAAAACGAACTAAAAATACTAAAGCACACAACAAGATGGAATAACACAATGCTAGATAACAAAGAAAATAAGACACCCACAAGTCAAGATTTTGTCCTTCTTATTGCATATGAAGATGTAATGTATCAGGTATAACTATAAATAATCAACGTACCTGAAGAAAGCGAAGAGGTAAATCACCTCTAGTTTTGGCCTGAGGGTTTGTATGAAGTTCCAAAACATTAGTAAGAAAAGCCAATTTACCATTTTTTGAAGAAGCTAACCAAGTACCACCACCAACTTCATCTTTACCACCTACTATTTGATCTCCACCTTCCCACCAATGAACTGCCTTTGTTGGCCTATTGTGATATTCATCTCTGTTCAACAACAACACTAATGAATATCTACTGTCTGCTTGCCAAATAAACACTGCTATGCACATTCTAATAACTTTTTTACTTGTCAGTTTTCTTGTCTGAAACAAGAATATAAGATGGAAAATTGTGTTGGTAGTTACATTGTTTATATAATAATCAGAACTCTCGTATGTAATAGAAATTACATAAAAGTACTTGATGTTAAATTGACGGCGGTATTCCTGATTATAAGTCAAAATTGATGCAATTTAAATAGTGGATAGAGTTGAATTTTTAGGTTATCTACAAGATAACGGATCGTGATACTTTCTTGACTAAGTGAATTAAGAAAGTAGTATCAATTTTTTTGTTAAATATTTTTATTTTTATCTTTATTTTTTTTGTTAAGATCATTCCCACTTGCGTGTTTATAATTGATCTCTTCTTATCATTTAATAAATTATCTTTTGATTAAAATTCAATTCATTTTAAATTAATAATAATCACTTTTGCTCAAAAAAATTATTCAAAAATAATTTTCATATAAAATCAAAGTAGTAATAATTTTAAACTACGCCCTTATAGTAAATATTGTTCAATTCTTTAAAAAAAAATATAATAAATAGAATAATTTAATTAATAATAAATAGTACATTGTCTTTATTATTATTTTATCGGATATGAAAAAAGATAAATCAATAATTAAAATAGGGTGAATAAAATATTTTTTAAAGGACATGTAAATAATAAACACGACAAATAAATGGATCAAATGGAACAATTTATTAATTTAATTTAATTATTGTTTAATATTCTTATAGATCACTATTAAGTTAGTTTATGTAAATCTTCTAAATTAAGGTTGTAACCATTGTTTTACATACTTGAAGTCATTGAAATATTCTATTGTGTTAGATTGAAAAAAAAAATTGCAAACACTGTTGTCACATGAAATTATAGGAGAAAATAAAATAATAAATATCAAAACAAATTTATTTCTATCTATAACCGAGAAATTACATACCCATAAACTCATTAAAATATCAATATTTTCTATTTTTGATCACCATTGAATTTCCATTATTAAAATATTGTGATGTTATTTTATAAAATACTGAATTACTTGTACCCTTTTGATATATTCTAATTCTCCAATAATACTTTCTTTCGTATAAATAATTTATTTTTTTTAATTATTCAATTTTGTGATTAAGGACTTTAATAATTATAAAATTTATCAATAAAATATATTTAATACGTCGGTCATTAGATTATATTAATCATAAAGTAAAAAATATAATATAAATTATATTTTTAAATTTAAATTATTATTTTTTATATCGTGAGTTTGGGCCCAAATTTAACACGGGCCTCACAAAACTAATTTTTATAAGAAAAAAGAAGATATTTTTTTAGAAAATATCTTCAATTGTACACGTAGGAGATATAGAAAGGTTCATTTTCTCTTATTTATTTGGTAAATGATGAAGAGGTATTAATTTTTCATTTGTAAATTTTTCACTGGTGATGGATGCTACGTACATAGAAAGATTTGATTACTACAAAGAATAGGACGGCACAATAATTAATTAGTACTACTTTATTACTATATTCTTTTGTTTGGTTCTTGTTCTAGTATATACTTGGTTTTTACGAAATACATGTGCGCAAATAGAATATTCTTATCCTAAATTTTGTATTATTTTGTGTTACTAGATATATATGAGTTTGGTAAACAAATATTTTATTTTATTTTCAAATCGGATAAGTTTTAAATTATTTTTTTGTGTGTATTCTGATGCTTGGTATTCAGAATGTAAGTTTAGTAATTCGTCGTAGGAGGATGACGTGGTAGTGAAACTGGATTCTCGGGTCATTCAGAAGAGGAATGGTTTCAAGTATATATCTAGGGTGTATGATTCAGGGAAAGGGTGAGATTGACGAGGATGTCACGCACCGTATTGTTGCAGGGTGGTTGAAATAAAGGCTCGTTTTGGGGAGTCTTATGTGATAAGAAGGTGTCTCCGAAGCTTAAAGATAAGCTCTATAAAGTGACACTACTAAAAAGTCTTGTTTTAGCTATGTGATTTAGTGAGGGACGCCCCTCACTAATTAAGATTTAGTGAGGGTAGCCATCGCTACAAGGTGTCTTGCTAATTTGAGTCTTGCTAATTATTAGTGAGGGAGACCCTCACAAATTAGTGACGGACTCCGACACTCAACCATCGCTATTTTAATCTCACAATTTTTTAGAAAAATATAATATAGTGAGGGACGTCCCTTGCTATATTAAAAATACATATAATATTAATTTGGAGCGTAGTGTTGGTCAGTAAAGAACTTCCACGTCCAAAAGTTGAAGGTGACGGAGATAGAGATGTTGTGATGGATGTTTTTTCTTATCAGGAGAGATAGAGTAAGGAATAAGATTATTTGAGAGAATGCGGGAGTGATTTCGGTGGAGTGCAAGATGCGAAAAGTGAGGTTACGTTGATTTGGGCACGTGATGACGAGGGTCTCGGATGCTCTAGTACGGAGGTGTGAGACGTTGGTTGTGGATGATTTTAGACGAGGCAGAGGTAGGTCGAAGAAATATTGGAGGGAGGTGATTAATCATGATATGGAGCAGTGACAACTTGTGGAGGACACATGACCCTTGATAGAAAGGTGTGGAGGACGCGAATTAGGGTAAAGGGAAGGGTTGGGGGTCGGAGTGCATTTGTAACAGTAGGGGAAATCATTTGTTTGCGTCTGGAGTTTCTTGGTCACGGTTAGGTGACAGAGGCGGAGCCAGTCTAGTAATAGTGGGTTCGTCTGAACCCCTTCAATGAAAAATTATATTATTAATACATGATAAAATAATTTTTATGTATATATTATAAATGTTGAACTCTCTTCGGTGAGTTTTTCTTTAGGTTTTGAACTCCATCAACAGAAATTCTGACTCCGCCTCTATTAGGTGATATTTATGATTTCGAATAAATTGTTTATAGTATTATCTTGTGGTTGTGTTGTTTTATTTACTAACTAGCAGTGTTAGTTTATTTTGTATATTGTATTAATTTATATGTTTTTATGTTTTGTGTTTATTATACTGTTATCTGTCCTAAGCCCCAACTATCAAAAACAACGTGATCTCTACTTCACTGAAGCAGCGGTATAATTTGCGTACACTTAATCACCCTCCTCAGACCCCACTATATGGTAATACACTGAATATATTATTATTATTATTGTAAATTAATTTAAATATTTTTTGAAGCAACACTTTAACATAACCTTTTCCCTACCAAACCTCGAACCCAAAATATTTTGTGTTACTCCTTTTTGAAAGTTTTTTTTTTTTTTTTTCATTATGTTGTTTGTTTTATTATTGTACTTTATTGTTACTAGAGACTTGATATTTTTTCTTTTGTTTTGTGCACCCAGTTTTGCATTGATATTCATTTGAAATTATTAATGAACTAATTTTGAGGTGATTGACAATACAATATTAAACCATCCAGACTTGCACCGATTCTACTGGTTAAACTTCTTTCTTTTTGCAAATGTAGGTTAATACTTAGTTAAATGTGGTTGGCATATGTCAGCAGAATTGCATACACATACCAAATTATTACACTATTATTATGAGTTAACAAAATTATGAAATCGGTCCCATTTAACCAATAAAATCTACACTATTATTATGAGTTAGCAAAATTATGAAATTGGTCCCATCTAACCAATAAAATCTACTCTATAATTAGGAGCTGCTCCTAAATGAGAAAGCTAGTACAAATTAGACCTCCCATGTGAGATAATTATAAGTACTAAAGTTTGGTAATCAATCATTCCATTAGTCTTCTTATTGTACTAGTATTAGTTTCTCACTTAGATTCTTTTTTCAACTAACTTGTCAGCTATTCATTAATTTGGCAATAAAAATTGGAATGTATAATTCTTCGGTCATAATTTACGTGGCACCGTGCGAATATTGAGAGTTACTATAGTTTTTTCTTATCTTTATACATTTTTTTTTTTTGCATATTTTGAATTGTCAATTATTGTGGTTTATAGTACTTTTTACGTAGTTTTTAAATATATAAAATTTAATTCAAAAAAGTTAAAGATTTCATATCCAATTTACAGTCAAATTTAAAAGTTTAATTCTCAAAATTCAAAGAAGGCCACGTGTATTGGGTCAAAGGAAGTAGTAAGAATAAGGCAGACTCGAACCCTCGATAGTCGATACTGAAAAGAACTTTTAAGGCCAAACCCATCGACGACCCCCTAAACTTGGCAACATCTTTCACTTTGACACCTCAAGTGGACGTTGTTCACTTTTGGCACCTCAAGTAGCTATAAAACATGTCATTTTGACACTTTTCGACATCAGCTCTGGTGCGTGGATTTCACTCGCTGCCAACGTGGATTACCCAATCAATTAATTTGTGTCATCTAATTTTACATTGCCACATCATTATATATACACACAATTTTTTATTTTTTTTTTAAAGGACAAAATACATGGCAATTATATCCAATAAATTAATGACACGTGTTTTATTCCCTAAATATTTTTTTTAAAAAAAACTCACATTATCTTCTCCACCCAACTTTCTTTTAGCTTAAACCTCCATTAATGGAGATTGAGCTTTTCAATAATGGTAAACATACCTCCTCGTTCTCTAACAATAATAGATCTACATTAATAGCTTCACAGATTTCAGATATATGATGAAAAATACGGAGAAGGATGAATTTCAGATCTACATTGATTCTTTCTACTAGTAAAGAATCCACTATCCTTGTGGAAAAGCAAAAAAAATAAAATTGCACACTTTGTGTTTGATAAAATTCTCCAAAGAAGTAAACCATTGAATTTTTAGTGATTCTTTGCATTTTTTGAGAAGTTTTGGAGAAATATTGATTTGGGTATTTCTTATTGAAGTCGTATGTGTCTGTTCAATAGGTAAAAGAAAATGGAGAAGATATGACTATTTTGTTGTGTTCTTTGTGTGGGTTGATGGAATGAACTTTTCTTTCTTTCTTTTGGGTGTTAATGATGTCGTGGGTGGAAGAGGAGAATTTTGGGTGTAATTTAGTTGTTGTTAGTGTGGTAGTGTGTTCCATTGATTCTTGAAAAAATAATGGAGGTTAAGGTAAAGAAAAATTGTGTGGAGAAGATGAAATTTTAAAAATCTTTATGTAGAATTTTTTAAAATTTTAAAGATGAAAAAATTATAAAAGTGCCCCTAAAAAATTATGAAAATACTCCTGAAACGCGCCCAAAAGTGAGTGTAATACACTCTATTTGCTAATCAGCAAAAGGTGTCAAAGTGACACAGTTTATGGCTACTTGAGGTGTCAAAAACGAACAACGTCCAGTTAAAGTGCCAAAGTGAAAGATCGTGTCAAGTTTAGGAGGCTACCGATGGGTTTGCACAACTTTTAATCCTAAAGCAAGCAGAGGTCAAAAGTTCATCAAGAAGAAGAAGAATTTTCGACCATGGATCATGAATTACACTCGATGACCTTGGAAATGGATCTTGACGAACTTTTGACCTCCACTCGTCCATGAGAAATTCAAGACAAACGTTTAAATTCGTTGAATTTGATAAACCAAACGAGATCAAAAGTTTAAAATCGCTCTGTCTTTCCGAATCACACGAACTCAATTGTGCAATTGGGCCTGACTATAATTCTGTCTTAGAAATACAGGAAGCCCATACGCAACATGCCACTAACAAGATAGGATCATTTTCTTGGGCTGAGATGTTTTCAGCCCAATACCAATATGAAGAAGTTGAGAATGAAAATGGGCTGAGGGCCCAAGGGCCCAAGAGAGCACGTTTGGAAAGTTGGGCAAATTGTGTGTGGTACATGACACTGCGTATAGCGATAGGTTTAGTGCATCGGGCTGTCCTTTTTTTTTTTACATGAGTTATGAGCATGTGAGACATAAATTTTGTTAAAATAAAAAATAAACAAATAGTAATAGGTAGGTAAAATCAGGTAGCCTATTGTACTGTTGAAAAACAACTATAGAATATGATTAATGGCACACGATGGTAAGTATCACTTCATTTTTAATTATAAGTTTTAGATTCAAATCTTGAAAATAAAAGAAAATAACATAAATTTCGACAATATGAAACTTATTTATAAAAATTTTGGTATTTTTCATAATTACTGAAAATTTTAATTTTGGATCCGCCGAGATACATAAGTAGCTTCCTTTACATCCAACGAAGATAAATCTTTTCCTTTGTAAAGATACATAATTAGTTCCCGATATATTTTTTCCGATTTTGGATTTATCGGGATACGTAATACATCCAACGAAGATGTATTTTATCTGATTTTAGATGCGTCGGGATACATAATTAACTCCCGATACATTCAACGAAAATATATAATTAGCTCAAATTTTTGTAATTACTTTGTAAGAATGAAAAATTATGTAAATATGATAAGTTAAGATGTATGTTTATTTTATTTTCATATTTGATAAAGAATGTTTTATTTTCGAATTGAGATTTTTGAACAATTAATTCAAATTAACTTCCAAGAATATTTTTTAACTCCCTATTTTTTTTTGCAAAAGACTAGAAGTAAAAGGACCTATAGTTTTTTCTTTTAATTCGATGTCCGATACCAGTATTGGAATTTGACTAATCCAGATTCACATCGGGTAAGACCTCATTCGGAGGTAGCGCTCCCTACCAAGGATTTTTTCATACTCCGGACTCAAACCCAAACCCTCAAATTAAGGAAGGAGGAGACTCATCCACTACACCACATTTTCGGTGGTATTTGAACCTATAGCTTATGCTTATGTCCAAGGTTTGTAATTAAAAAAGTGTACTTTTTTTTTTTTAATTCATTTTAACATTTGATATTTCTTTAGCTATCTAACATTCAATATTATATACTATTACTAGTCTTTAACTACTTTGTGAAACTAATATTTTATTTTAATGGGCATGATTAAATCACATTATACTTAGATAAAATCTTTCTATATTCAAACATTTAATTTTAATTTAATATCTATATTTGTCATTTTATTATCTTGAAGTTACAAACTAACTCTAAATTATTTGTATTTCGAACTGTAATTTCATCAAGTTTCATCTCAATATCAAAACACAAGATTTAAAACATAAAAATAGACGCATTATAAAATATACATATCGGAAAAAATGATTCTCTTGTTTTAGCTTATGTCACTTCATTTTCTTTTTTAGTTCTCTTTAAAAAAGATATTCATCTCTAATATTTCAGTTGGTTGATCATCTGAACTTTATAAGAGTTCGATTCTCCTGTCGTTTCATATTTTCTAAAACTACACATTATCATGACACACAAAAATTATAATAATTCAGTTGATTGATGATCTGAAATTTGTAAAAATTCGATTCCCGCATTATAACCCCCGCTCCTTATTTTCTAAAATTACACATTATGAACGACTCACGAGTTATAACGCGCGTGAGTAAACAACCGTTTTCGTCATATTAATGTAACGCCTTTGTCACGCGTTACCCTCACTCTCATTCGCCCAATATTATTATTATTATTATTATTTTTTAAAAAAAAATAAACAAAATTAGAAAGAAAATAAAAACAAAATATAAAAATCTCATAGTTTTAGAGAGAGAAAAAAAAGTAAAAGAAGTTTGGGGAAATGGGTAAGGTAACAACAACAATAGCGAAATCAAAGACAACAACAAAAAGAGAAACAGCAACAGCAACAGCAATAGCCATGGAAATGAAGAAGAGAAAGAAGAAGAAAGGGAGACCTTCTTTAGCAGATCTCAGCAAAAGGCAAAGCAGCAACAATAGTATTACAAATAACAACAACAACAAGAACAAGAAAACTTCAATTGTTCGACGTTCTTCTCGCCGTAACCCTAATTTCGAGTCGAATTCACCGGCGCCGGAGTTTGATGAAGACGAGGATGATGACGAAGATGAAAGGGAAGAGAAGAAAGTCAAGCTGGTGGTTCGTTTGCCTCAACATTCTGGTGCTGTGCCGGAGGAGGAAGAAGAGGAGGGTAATTCGGTAAATTCAGATTCTGATTTGGAACCTGAATTTGTCGATAATAACGAAGGGGCAATTGAGAAGAGAAAGATCAGCTCCGTTGATCGTAGATCTGACGACGCCGTTTCCGATCAGGTAATGAATTGTGTTTTTATTTTTTTGGAGGGGAATTTAATTATTTATTCGAATTTATTTGAAATTTAAATTGAAGTGAGCTAATTCAATGGGTTTCTATTTATGAAAAAAAAAAATAGAAAGAAGAAAACTATTTTTTTTCCCTTTTTTTTGTGGGAAAATTTTCTGTGACTTTTTGGGGATTTGGCGCGTAACCGCAACGACTTTCAAGATCTGCATGTTTTTTTGACTGTGTATACAGTTTTCATCTATGTTTTTTTTTATATTTTATATAAAGAACTAATTTTTTTCCTTATTTTATATATTAAAATTTGGGTACTTTCTATTTTTGGGTTTTTTTGTACTTGTTCTTCTTAACCACTAGCTTTTTTTATGCTGAAAGTTTCAAGATTGGTCCTTTTTTCAGTTGTTAGTGTTTTAACTTGTGCTTGATGTGGCTTTTGTGGAGATATTTAGCTCAATTATCGACTTCAAGGAGACCCCTTTACTGTAACTTTGAGTTTTTATGTGATCTTTTAGGTACCCACTTAATTTAAGTTTTATAATAATTGTACTAAGAATGTGTATTCTGTGTTGAATTTTGCAGGAAGAAAAGCTTATGATGGTGACAGACACTCAACATGGTTACAATCTAATCCTTTTTAACATTCTTGGAAATTGACAGAAAAAGGGGAAAATTTGTTGGGAATTCCTAGTAAAAGTTTTTTTTTTTTTTGGGGTTATAAATTTAATTGGTGAATTTATTTGTGGACAGAATCCCCATTGGTGTCTGGACCCACAACACCTTTGCCAGACAAAAAAATGTTGGTGTTCATTCTCGACAGACTTCAAAAGTATGTTTTATTTTTTCCTTTTCTCTGTGGATATCCAGCTGCTTCTTGTACCTGGGCTGTTTCTTTTGGTTCTATATGGTGTACTTGAGCATTAGTTTCTTTCAATAATAAAATGTAGGAAGGACACTTATGGTGTATTCTCTGAGCCCGTTGATCCGAATGAGGTGCGTTTGTAAAGATGTCTAGTGAGATTGAATTGTAACTATATCGTGTGTGGATGTTGAAATAGTTTCCTTGCAGCTACCTGATTATCATGAGATTATTGAGCATCCGATGGATTTTGGAACCGTAAGGAAGAAACTTGATGGAGGGCTCTACTCAAACCTGGAAGAATTGGAGGTCAGTTATGGATTTGCTAAGCTGAACTTTGTAGCACAGTTTCTTGTATTTGGATTTTAATGGATTCTGTTTGGGTAACACCTTTTGGAAGTATCTGCAAAGTTAACTTTCCTGTTAGTATAATGTGATTCTGTTATCTTGAGTTTTATTAGTAAATGGTCGGAGAATTCGTTAAACATCAAAGAAAAGTGTAGTAGGCTAGTAGCTATTAAGAATCTTGCATTATGTGTGTCAACTTGATGTTGCCCTGTTTCAGGCATAATATCTGGAATGTGTAAGTTTATAGAAGAGTGAAAATAATTGGCATGTTTTACATTTGTAATTGGAGAAAATGGAGGGCTAGGTGAGTTTCGTAAAGGTACAGCCGAAGTACTTTTTTTTGGGACTGTGATGGTTAAGTTAAACAGTGTCATCTTACAGCAGGAAACTTCGTTATTAAGAGACTTTCTGTTTGTCATGTTGTCCTTTGGTAAAAACTGAAGCTCAATGGATTTGTTTTTTTTTCTTTCTCGTCGTTTAGTTTGTCTTCATTCTTGGTGTAATCTATCTTTTATATAAAATTTTTGACTTAATCTTTGGGTGTTCAATTATTATTGGTCTCTTTCATTATTTGAAGTTCTTGTATTTTCATGTTTAGCCTCGTGAGTTGGTTCTTGGTCAGGAAATCCAAGGCAGTGTCTAATATTTTGCATTGCAAATTTGGCACGTGCTTCCTGGTGAATGGGTTCACATTCTTCTCTTGGCTGGGTTCTTTAAGGTTGCCAATTTTTTTGTATCAGCTTGGTGCTGGAATAGGCAATCCAGAGTGACCTAGTTGAATTAAAAAAAAAAGGCAAAAAAGAAGAGGTATTCCTAAGATGTAAAAACACCATCGCCACATTCTTTATGTTGTACACATCAATATAATTGTACCCTTATTCTAAAAGAAAAAAATGGAAAATAGAAAAGTCTAATGAAGGCCAAAAGATGATGGCGTGTACCACAGTCTCGGCATTGGAAGTTTTGAAGGATTTGGAAGTTATGGACAAGTGATTTCACTGGAAAGTAAAGTTTGCGGAATTATACAGAGATCTTTTCATATTTATTGCTTCGTATGTTCATTTGCAATTTGTCTATCTCTCCTATATATAGTTTGGGTGTGATTTTGGTCAGTAGGAGGGGATTTTGTTCATCTCCCCACCTCTCAAAATTGTTGTTAGAGTATAAACAATTGAATATAATGTTGATATCACTGACATTGTTCTGATTCACCCAGGCTGATGTTATCTTGATATGTTCAAATGCAATGGAGTATAACGCAACAGATACAGTTTACTATCGTCAGGTGTCTTTAGCATCTCTCTACTCCATTTCTTGTTTTTTCATTTGTTTCCACTTTATCCTTAACACTTCCTTCTGTAGGCACGATCCATTCAAGATCTTGTGAAAAGAGATTTTGAAAACTTGAGGCATGAAGGAGAGGATGGTGCGCCACAACCTAAGGTAGTTCGTAGAGGCCGTCCTCCAAGCAAAAACCTCAAAAAGTCCGTTGAAAATTCACCAATAGATCGTGTTGTCCCTGAGCATTCTCCAGGTGTTACTCTTGCTAGTGGGGGTGACAAAGCTACTGGATCTAATTCTTATAATCTAAGAAAGGGGCCTATGCTTTCTACGGCTGATGCATCTTTTGGCCATCGCTCGCGTAATGGTGAAAGTTATTCTGAATGGGTAACTGATTGGAATAATGAGTTTCCAGGTTTAAACTTAACTCCATGTTCAATCCTCTTCAACTTTATTTCGATGAAAAGCGACTAATTATCTTGTTGCTTGCAGCTAATATCTTGAGGGCTGACATGAAGTATGGAAAGAAACATTTTTCGATTGACGAGAACAGGCGTGACACATACCAACAATTCCATCCTTCAGCTTCTTATAGTGAGCCATCTCTCCTGTGGAATGCTGATGGAGATATGAAGCGGTTAATGGCTGTACGTACTAATAGCTTACACTACTATTGTTTATTTTTTCTTGGTGGTCAAAGAGTAGGGAATTCTTGGCTCTGCTCTTCTATTGAAATTACACATTTCTATCTGTTAAGACATACATTTTAGGTAAATTTAAATGAGAACCAACCTATGATTTATTTATCTTAAAATCAAGAAAAGTGTATCCAGTATTATATTCTATATACTGGCCCACTTTGTTTTGTTCAAAAATATCTATATTGACTTTTGTATAATCTATATTCCTATATTTAGTTTTCAACATTGGACAGGTCTAGATAAGTCAAACAACTGGAGATAACCGGTTCCCTGCCTGATCTCTTATCGTTCTTTTTTTTGTCATCATCTCTACCACCCCACCCCCATAAAACTGTCTGCCAATCCAATAGCCTTTTTATGTAATTGGAGAGATGTTATGTTAGTCTTTGCTTTACCGAGACTAAAGATGCCATCTGTCTCTATTACAGGTAGGTGTTCACTCGGAGCAGCATGCTTATGCGCGAAGCCTTGCCAGATTTGCTGCAAATCTTGGGCCTGCTGTTTGGAAACTGGCTTCTAAGAAGTTAGAAAATATTTTGCCTGCTGGAGTAAAGTTTGGTCCTGGATGGGTGGGAGAAGTTGGAGGGCCAACAGAGTCGGCTTGTCCAGCTGAGATCCAGAAGTCGTCATTAGATAGCTCGACTGCTGATCCCCATTCTAGCAGACCTGTAACACCAACACCTCCTGGATTAAGTTCTGCTGTTATGTCCAAGCCTTCCGCTGAAATCCTTGAAGCTGTCAAGAGATTGAATAGTCAAAATGAGCTAAGCAGACAGGGTCCTGGTGATGGGTTTTTTTCTTGGGTAAATCCTGCATCTACCTCCCAGGCACCACAGAAACCTTTCCTTCAGCCAAGAAACGGTTTCAATGGCATGTTTGGACATGAGTCGTCACCCCAGGCGGAGTTGTCAAGATTTTCTGCATCTAAAGGACAGTCAGGCCTACAAGAGGCATCTAGGCCTAATCAAGTACTTGGGATGCTTCCTGGTAGAGATAATAAGTCGTCAGAAAGCTGGGCAACATTGTATTCTGGAAATTCACTAGCACAAGGTAAAAATCCTGACTTTTGTACAGAACAGAATGTGAGGCCTTCCGGTGAATCACGGCCTGCATCTTCGGTTCAGCAGAAGAGCAGAATGTCGGTTCCACCTGACCTGAATGTACAAGTCCAGCCACCGGGCTCCCCTAGTGCTAGTTTACAGATTGGATCCTCGCAGCAGCCAGATTTAGCGTTACAACTCTAATTTTTACTAAGCCCTGTAGTTCTCGAACGAGATACAACACAGGTTTCTATGATTGACAGTGACCTAAAATTTTAGGGCTTCATTGTATTAGGAACTTCAGGAGAAAAGTTTGTACAGATTATGTTTTCAATTTTTTAGAGTAAAGCTAGGGAATTTCTTATGTAAGCTTTGAAATTTTGAACCCATGATCCAAAATAGAACAAGTGATCATTGACTTGTTATCCAGCTGCAGAGTATATTCTGCATTTTGTGACTAACAATAAATTCCTTTTCCATCAGGCCATACATTATTCATTACATGTGCATTTTAATATTATCAAATAGATAGTCAAATTTATTTCTATAGGAAAAAAAGGGTTTATTCTTAATGTCACATCAAAAAAAGGTAACGTTAAAACGATTAAGTAAGAAATCTCTCCATGTCATTCTTCTTCTTCTTCTTCTCCCTTACTTCAAATTCTAGAATTTTTTCTCTCTATTCAAACTCTAAATTTAGGTTCTTAACACCAAACTCGTTTTCATTTTTTGCTTTTTCTTCGTAATTCAATAAATTAGACATTATATCATGGATATGTACCTTGGATGGTGTCACATGTTCCGCGGTTGGGATAAAGAATATGTACGACCCAAAAGAGATTGACGGTAAGGGTATATACACAATCAAAGTATAATTAAGGATACATGCGTACCATTATTTATGTTAG
Source organism: Capsicum pubescens (assembly GCA_030864215.1). Taxonomy (NCBI): domain Eukaryota; kingdom Viridiplantae; phylum Streptophyta; class Magnoliopsida; order Solanales; family Solanaceae; genus Capsicum; species Capsicum pubescens. The sequence goes on from CM061541.1 coordinate 1,639,425, forward strand.
TTTGAGGGTATATTTGTTCCTTTCCTGTTTCGGAAGTAAGAGATAGTGATAAGGTCTGCGTACACCTTACCCTCTCCACAACTTCACTAGTACGATCTCATCGGGTCTGTTATTGTTGTAGTTTAGGTGATTGGTTAGTTTTCAGACCTACTTTTTTGAATTTTAGGGTTAAGGAGATTGGTTATAAGTTGATTGATCGATCATGTGTGAAAATTATTTTTAAGTTGAATGACTAGAAATTATTGTTAGATAGTAGAACTATAGTAGGAAGCCAAACGTACAGTTGAAAAGAACTAAACACAAAGTTCTTGACTTTTGTTCGTGAAATGGTATTTTACTAGACTTTAACTAACATTATTACAAGGATCTAGAAACATAATCCCTAAAACTTCTGATTCAAGAGAAAATATAGTGACTTAAACCAGAACTTGACGTGCGTTAGATACAAGAAACGAAGGGTCTATTCTACAACATACAATTTTTTTAGGCCCCCAAAAAGCTAAGCAATGTGCATGTAACAATGGTGTGCAATGTGGCTAAATTCTTAAAGAGAATGGATTTTGTACCATTCAAGAATTATATTGGAGTTGAAAAATTCTTACTTAATGATAATGGAAGTAGTGATGATTTAGAAAGAGCTAGTTGATGATACCCATTATTGAATTGACTCTTTATTACTATTCCTACTGTTAATTAATTTTGTGTGATAACACAAAACATGGAAATGCATGCCTTCTTTAATGTACTGACAAATTCAACTTAATCCTACGTTTAATTAAGGTAAAGCTTTTTAATTTTCTTCACCTTACTCTTAACTATAGAATATTACTATAAAAGGGGGACTTCATAAAAGAATTAATGAAGAGTAATATACTATGTGTTAGGTATAGTAGTAGAAAAGTAATGTAAGTGTTAGGTATAGTAGTAGAAATGCATGCAAATAAACAAAGAATAACAATAATATGAGCCATAGGTATGGAGAAAATCAGCGCCACCTCCAGAATGGGCTCTGCAATGTGCGATCCGGATTAATCGGGGTTCCAACGCGGGTACTGAACACCGGATGGGATACCAAAAAAAACAATAATACAAAGTCGTGTGATGTGTGTAAATTGAAAAGAAAGTGAGGAAAATATCACTTTATATTTGATTCACCATGTGATGATTTGAAGAATATAGTTTTGTGAAAGAAAGAAGTCTGAGAACAATAAGTATACAACATTGTGCACCACCAAAAGATGAGGTGAAGTGGATGAAGCTGCTCCTTCTTTAATTAGAAATCTCTGATTTGAGCCCTAGGTGTAAAAAAACTCTGATTTGAGCCCTAGGTGTAAAAAAACTCTTGGTAAGGGGCGCTGCCCTTGAACGGGCCCTACCCTACGCGAATCTGAATTAATCGTGCTCCGCTAGTACCGAACACTAGATGAAAAAAAAAAAAAAAAAAAAGATATGTGGGGATGCTTCAATTGCACATAAAGTTGCAAATTCCTACCAACTTTATGCTAACTTGTAGGAATAATAAGCAAGTATTAGATTTATTAGCTTTTTTTTCTACCTAGTTCACTTCACTTTCTCGAATGTGGATCTTATCCTTTGATTGCACAAAAAATTTGGTCCCCTAAGTCTCTACTTTTGGGGTTTTGAGTTCAAGTTTTACACCAAATCATCCTTCTTCGAATATATATTTTTTTATTCAAAAAATATATCAGAAATAATTTCTCTATCCTACAAAGATAGGTGTAAATCTGCTTACGTTTTATTATTCTTAAACCCCACTTATAAAGCTACACTAGATGTTTTCTCGTTTATATGCTCTCATCTAATGTTTATACAACATCAATGGATCACTTTTTAAGGTGTGTTTAGATGTAAACATTGATGTTTGTTCATTTTAGTTAACCATGATAAATTAATTACATTAGTTTAGCTCTGTAAACACAGGGTGAAGGTAAGTTTTTACCTGATGCTAATAATATAAAGGAATTTTGCTTATTGAATAATTTAACAAGTGATAGCATATATTACTTTATTTTTAGATTACTATATCAGCTTTCGTAGACAGAATTACTTGTTGTAGGATTGCTCAACTTAGTGATGCAAAAATCTCTAGTGAACAAAACTTAAAAAGTATAGCATTGGGCCATGGTTTGGTTTGTTAACTCTCCTATATGGGCCTTTCCCATGCTGTAGACCAATATCTAGAGGGCCCATTAGCTCACTCCCTTGCATTTAAAGGTCCATGGACAAAGACCAAGTTAGATATGGGCCTAGTTCAACCATCCAAAGTACACACACTGGATTTTGTGACCATCATTTTTGGTTGAGAAAAAGTTATCACGGGATAATTGATTTGAGATTTTTTATTTTTTTTTAATTATATATATGAGATAAATTATCTCATCACATTGATATAAATGATTGGATAAATAGTCTCGGTACTAACTAACACCTCACACCAAACATAGAATTAAATAATCTTTCATTTTAGGCACAAAACTATTTATCCCTTATAACAAACGATTCCATTTTGTAAGAATTTAAAAGTTTTACGGATTTCGAAAAAATGATTACATATTAAATGATGATGTTCAAATAAATTACTCCCTAATATTCTTACCAATTATGTGGCCTCTTTTCTTTTCTTTTTTGGCTTTTTCTGGATGACGATTTTGCTTTGTAGTTATTGTTATCTGAATCTGATGATTGAAATGTTGTTTAATTTGATAATGGCTTCACTTTTAAATTCAAACTATGATCATTTTATATAGAAGTTCAAGTAAAAAACAACACATTTTAATTAATTTATAACTATCTGTCTCTAATAGACTACATATATAATTATTAAATACATCTGGGTTATTCTGTAATTAGTTATTCTTCAGTTCTCTATATATACAGCTGTAACCCCTTCAATATTAATGAGATCAATTAATTCTTAAATCTGTATCATGGTATCAAAGCTAGGGTTTCTTCTTCCGCCCAAACCCTAATCTCTCCTCTTTTCCGACGTGTGTGCGCCGCCGCCACCGTCTACACCACGCCACACGGCCTCCCTCCTCCGCCGTAGGTCGGCGCCATGGACAAGGTTATTGATCCTCTGTCAAAATTACCGTCTGGAGTAAAATTACTGCTCAGGAATCTCCACAATCTCATCCCCGAAAAATTATCTGACAACAACTACCCGGCCTGGGCACTTAACGTCCGCACCGCCCTCGCAGCCAACTTGCTGCTCGGATGGATTGACGGTGCGGAGAAGCCGCAGCCCGAGACAGCCGAGAAGGACGGCGTCAAGCTCCCAAATCCCGACTACCTTCCGTGGATGATCGTAGACACTCAGATCCGAGCCTGTCTTCTCGCAGTTATTAGCCCCTCTGTGCACAAACACGCCCGGGGTTTTCTCACATCGGCTTCACTTTGGGACGCACTAGCCACAAGGTACAACTCTGTGTCCACGGCTCATATTTTTCAGTTGCGTGACAAATTGCATACTCTTCGGAAGGGAACGAAGACGATGACTCAATACCTTGATGATGTGGCCTCTATTCTGTCTGACCTAGATGCTGTGAACGAGATTATTCCTGAACGAGACGTGGTGAATGCCGTGATACGTGGTCTTCCGGCTGGCTATTCCTCTCTCAAACAGCATATTCGCCTCTCGCCTGTCGAAATCACTCTGAATCAACTGTCTGGATGGCTTAATGCAGAAGAATTGAATCTAGACATGGAACACAAATTACTGCTCGGAGAAGCCAGTTCCACCCCTGGCGTCACGGCTCTTTACTCGGCTGGCAGCGGAGGCTCGGCCAGGGGTCGCGGTGACGATCGCCGTAACCAAGGGCGAGGCAGCGGCGGCGGTGACCGTCGAAACACCGGGCAGCAAGGCAGAGGCGGGCCTCCACCGAGGGACGACTTCCAGTCAGGCCGCGGACAGGGACGAGGATACCAGCGGATGCCCACACGAGATCTTCCGACGTGCCAAATTTGTGCTAAACGGGGCCATTCTGCGGCTAATTGCTGGTATCGTTATGATGACTCGCAGAATGTAAATAGCCAGTCCGGAGGATCAAGGGCGATGCATGCGTCCACAAACGCTCAATCTGGCAATTGGTATCTAGACACAGGTGCTAACACCCATGTGACGTCGGATTATTCACAACTTCAAGCTCCTCATCCGTATCATGGCTCAGAAACTATTACAGTAGGCAATGGTCAATCCCTTCCCATCACAAACACCGGCTCTGGGTATGTCTATACCCCAAATGGTAAATTTCATCTCTCAACCCTTCACCACGTCCTTTCCCTCACATCCAATCTTTTATCTGTTTATCGCTTTACTAAAGAAAATAACTGCACCCTCATTTTTAATGACACCAATTTCCAGATAGTGGACAATACCACGAACCGGGTGCGGTACACGGGCCGCTGTGAGCATGGGCTATACACTCTTCCATCCAGGTCTCCGTCTGTTGTGAGTCAAGCCATTCTCTCGTCAACCTGGCATCGCCGGCTTGGGCACCCATCATCCGCCATCACCAAATCCATTTTATCTTCCTTAGGTTTTAATTTTTCAGAAAAATTACATTGCGAGTCCTGTTCAGTGTCTAAATCTTGTCGTTTACCTTTTTCACTGTCTGAACACAAGGCCACTGCGCCATTTCAATTAATTCATTCTGATGTTTGGGGTCCAACCTCAGTTCCTTCTGTTCAAGGTTTTCGTTATTATATCTGTTTTGTTGATGATTACAGTAAATTCACTTGGCTTTATCCTCTGAAATTTAAATCCGAAGCTTATACTATTTTTGTAAACTTTGACCGAATGGTTCAAAATCAATTTAATGCCAAAATCAAAAATTTTCGAAGTGACAATGGCAAAGAATTTGTCAACAATGCATTTGGTGTTTTTCTTCAAAATCTAGGGGCTCTTCATCACACTTCATGTCCATATACCCCTGAACAAAATGGCGTTGCTGAGCGCAAACACCGTCACCTAATAGAAACAGTTGTTGCGCTCCTCCATGATTCCACCTTACCTGTTTCCTTTTGGGTTGATGCCCTTGCTACTGCCAACTACCTCATAAATCGCATGCCCACTCACACTCTCTCCAACTCCACTCCATATGCCCGTCTCTACAATCATCCACCCGACTATATCCATCTCCGCCCGTTTGGGTGTCTAGTTTATCCCTGGTTGCGTCCGCACACTCAACATAAACTTCAACCTCGGTCCACCCCTTGTGTCTTTCTAGGCTATCATCCCACTATCAAAGGTTACAAATGTTTCGATCCTGTATCTCAGAAAACATATGTTTCCCGTCATGTTCGTTTTGTGGAGGAACAATTTCCTTACACAAGTCTTTCCTCTACTCCATACTCCCCCAATCCACTTGGCGTTGTGCCATTATTTCCGTCCTTTTCTCACGCTCATGCTCCGGCTCACTCGGCACCTAACCCGGTACCCCACTACACCACTACCCACCCGAAACCCCAAACCTCCCACCCGAACACCCAGCCGACTACCACACAACCCACCACTTCCCTACATCATACTCCTAACACACATACAGCCACCCCATCCACCGCTGCACATCCCAGCTCCCACGGCAGCCCCACCCAACCCCCGCCCACGCATCATACAACTCCACCACCCCTTCCTAATCACCCTCCACTCAACACTCATCCTATGACAACCCGAGCCAAGGCCGGTACCTTCAAACCCAAAGCCTACCACACTCAAATACCCTTTGATGCACATCCCACAACTGAGCCTACTACCTACAACCAAGCCTCCAAAAATAGTTTCTGGTGCCAAGCTATGGATGAGGAATTTCAGGCTCTGAATGAACAACGTACATGGGATTTGGTACCTCTGCCTAGTAACCGAAAGTCTATTGGGTGCAAATGGGTGTTTCGCATCAAACGAAATTCAGATGGATCTCTTTCTCGCTATAAAGCACGTCTGGTTGCAAAAGGGTATCATCAGGAGTATGGTGTGGATTATAAGGAGACCTTCAGCCCTGTTGTTAAGCAACAGACTATTCGTCTGGTCTTGTCTCTTGCTCTTCACTATGATTGGCCGCTTCATCAGCTAGACGTCAGCAATGCCTTTCTTCATGGTCATCTTGAGGAAGAAATCTATATGGTTCAGCCACCGGGATATGTTAATCCCAACCGTCCTCACTATGTTTGCAAGCTTCGCAAATCACTGTATGGCCTGAAACAGGCCCCTCGTGCCTGGTACACACGTCTCTCTACTTTTCTGCAGGGTCTTGGTTTTCGCACCTACCATCATGACAACAGCCTCTTCACCCTTCACTGTTCTCGAGGGACAGTCATCATTCTTATCTATGTGGATGATATTGTTATTACAGGCAGCTCGTCATCACTCATCACTGAAATTACTGAAGCTATGCATCGTGACTTCAAACTTAAGGACCTCGGTCCTCTGGAGTTCTTTCTTGGCCTCGAACTCATCCGCAAATCGGGAACCATATTGATGCATCAGACAAAATATACCCTTGAACTTCTAAATCGGGCTGGAATGACAGACTGCAAACCCGCGGTCACTCCCATGGCAGTCCGCCAATCCCCAGGGCCGAATACTCCCTTTGCCGATCCTACACTATATCGGAGCCTCGTCGGTGGACTTCATTATCTTGCTGTTACTCGTCCGGACATCCAATATGCAGTCAATCGAGTCTCCCAATCAATGCATGCTCCCACAGAACAACACTTTCAGGCCTTGAAACGCATTCTGCGCTATCTTCAAGGTACTCTTCACTGTGAAATTTTATTTCAAAAGGGCTCGTTTGATATATCTGTTTTTTCTGATTCGGATTGGGCTAACGACAAAGATGATCGAAAGTCCACTACTGGATATATTGTTATGATGGGACCGAATCTGATTTCCTGGTGCACCAAGAAGCAAACGCGAGTGTCCCGTTCCTCCACAGAAGCAGAATATCGTGCCATGGCTGCGGGTGTTGCTGAAGCCATGTGGTTACGATACCTTACGGATGCACTTGGCATTCCCCCGACGAAACCACAGATTTATTGTGACAATCAGTCCACTATTTGTGTTACCAAAAATCCAGTCCTTCATGATCGTATGAAGCATGTTGGGTCTGACTGTCACTTTGTTCGCGATGAGGTACTTGCAGGAGCGATGGCCACACACTATGTCCCATCTACTGACCAGCTTGCTGATATTCTCACCAAGCCTCTTCCGTTACAGCCTTTTCAGTCTCTCTGCTCCAAGCTGCCCCTCGTTACCGCTGATTAGCTTGCGGGGGGATAATAGACTACATATATAATTATTAAATACATCTGGGTTATTCTGTAATTAGTTATTCTTCAGTTCTCTATATATACAGCTGTAACCCCTTCAATATTAATGAGATCAATTAATTCTTAAATCTGTATCAGTCTCACTTTTCAATAAAGCATTTTTTTTTTAAAAAAATAATTTTCTCTTTAGCATTCAGTATCTATATTAAAGTCTAATTAAATTCAAATTCATACATTATGTTATTCATATGTGAGGCGACACTTTCAACAAAATCTTTTTTATTTTGAGAGACTTAATCTCGAGACCTTTGACTAAGGATAATATCAGAAAGCTAGGTGGAACAAAAATGGAATTTGAAAGGTAGTTATATTCTAATTGAATAAAGAGATTATTAAAAGTATGGTCCCATATTCCACCTATATATTAGGTCCCAAATTCCATGCAGAATCTATAACGGCGCAAACGCGTTTCTAGATCACCCTTATTTATTTTTATTATTATTCCAAATTATTTTTAAAAACATATATTTTATTACTCTAAATCTATTAAAAGAAATACATTCTTCTTTTTTCATGGACCCTCAAAATTATTTATTTATTATTCAAATCATTTTAATATCTAAGACTATACATTATCTATATAACTTTTTAGAGTAGAGATTTAACATCGGTAAAATACAGGAAGAGGAATGTTGATATATAAAAGTAAGTAAGTTTTATTTACTAGTAACACATTTTAAAATCGTGCAGGTCTGGTTCCAAAATGAATGATATTACTAGCGGATTGGGTAGTTAAGGGTTTCGGCTCGGGTCGTGACACGGACATTTGGACGAAAGAAGAAGGGCAAATAAGTAATTTGAGAGTTCATTTCCCTCACCCAAACGTTTAAATGCTTTTGCCATTGATAACGACCTGCAACTATAATCAAAGAGTGAACTTTATTGCCCTCCCATTTTCTTCTTTTCCTTTAATTTAATTAATTTCATACCCAAAAAAAGTCCCACTTAAATAAAAGATTAATTTTTTTTTAAATTTTTTGGTGGGTGGGTGGGTACTGAGGGTAGTAAAGAATGGTTACCACTAAAGCTGGCGCTAAATAAGGAGCTGAGTTATTTTTCCTGAATTTAGGAATTATTTTGTGATTTTTTTATAATTATTTTACCTTTTTTGGTTATAGAGTTCTTAAAGATGACAGATAATTAGTAGCCATTTTTAGTTTGGTTTAATTTTGGTAAAATTATTTAAATTAAGATAGTTAAAAATTTGAGATTTTCTTGGTTTGAACTGACTTTTTAGTCATAGGAAGATACTACCAAATATTTAGGACCCATTTTTGGTTACAAAATGTATATTGTTAATAGTAGTAATATATTTATTTTTTTACTTTATTTATATTTGCTTGGTTGTCTTTATTGTATTTGCAGATCTATGAATGTGAAAGCTTCAATCTTTTGCCCCTAATATTTCTTTTTTGCTTCATAGTAGAATTAGGTTTAGATTTTTCCCTTTATTCCTCTTTCTTCTGAGCTTCAAAATCCTTTTTTTTCTTCATTTTTTTAAATTTTGAAGCTTGGATGTTGTTATTCTAGCATAAATTTGAGGTGGGGTTTTGTTATTTTTGAAAAATCTGCATTTTGTTGTGCCAAAATAGTTATGAAGAAGAAAATGGCTTGCTTTTCTTGCATGAGTATTAATAGAAAAGATGTAAGAGATTTTGATGAAGATGTGCCTTCAAGATCCACCAAATCTTCAGGTTTGCTTATTGAATATTCCATTGTTGTTATCTACTTTGATAAAAGATTCAGTTTTTAGTTTTTGATGTAATGTAGGAACTACTGTTATAGTACTAATTGTGTTTGTCATTATGTTTTTTTTGGTTGTCATACAATGTGGTTTATATATGTTATAAAAACTGTTCCTTTTACTGTGATTCTAGAGATGTTGAGGTTGTTAGATACTTTATGTTGTAGTGTCTCAGATTTTCGGAACCGACCTCTCTGCCTTTACAAGGTAGGGGTAAGGCTGTGTACACTCTACGCTCCCCAGACCCCCTTTGTGGCTTACACTAGGTATGTTCTTGTAGTAATGTGTGAGATTTGAGTTGTATTTTGGAGATGTGGAGTTTGATCATGTGATGTTTTGTTTCATTTTATTGAATTATGGGTTTTGGGTTTTGTTTATGTTTAGGGAAAGGTAGAAAAGGACGATTGACAGGAGGGAAAGGCGGGGAAAGTAACAACCAGAAGGGTCATGTCGCACGCAGTTTCACTTTCAAAGAACTTGCCTTGGCAACCCAGAATTTCAGAGAAGCTAATCTTATTGGCGAAGGCGGTTTTGGAAGTGTGTACAAGGGCCGACTAGAAACAGGACTGGCAAGTTTTCTACTTCCGAAAGTACACTGGCTTTTGATTTTCATATATGTCTCTAACTTTATATTTCCGGAAAAAAGTAATTGTTTTGTCATTCCTTCTGTCCGAAAGAAACAGGGGAGGAGAATGTTTTGCATAGATAGAAATTTGAATGCGATGTCCTTTGTTATCTTTTGGGACTAACTTCTCCTATAGAAGATGAAAATTGTATGATGGGCTATACTTTATGACCATTTATTGTTGTGTTTTTTGATCTCGGGAACAGCTTGTTGCAATCAAACGACTTAATCTTGATGGCCTTCAAGGACACCAGGAGTTCATTGTGGAGGTCCTCATGTTGAGTTTACTACATCACAAAAATCTTGTCAACTTGATCGGATACTGCACTGATGGAGACCAAAGGCTCTTGGTTTATGAGTTCATGCCAATGGGTAGCCTGGAGAATCATCTTTTTGGTAATAGAATTTCTTTCCACAAGCAGTATCCCTGTTTGATTACAGTGCTATATTTACCTGAGTTTTGTTAGTCAAGTTGTTCTTCTTCCAGTTGCTTCAAAGATGTTGAATTATGAATCTTGATCCTGCGTATGAAAAAGGTTTTTCATATATTCAACTGCATTCTAGCACTGTTATGGTTATATTACATGACATTAGCTTTTGCTTTCCCAAGATGCCAAACGTGAAATTGAGATTACCTGTCGAATAGCTTCTGGACTGCTCTCATTAGTAACTGTAGTGGAAGGTGCTGGACAAGCTCATGTCCTATATGTGTGCTTGTATTAGTAATTTGTTATGAGTGACAGATAATTGTCATATACTACTAATTTCCTTGTAATCAAATAGTAGTATTTTCTTCTAAGTTTGGCGTTATCTTGCTTGATAGTGCTGTAACGTGAACAGTATGTTGCTATTGATATTGTAGATGTGGAACCAGGGAAGAAGCCACTGAGTTGGAGCACACGACTTAAAATTGCTGCTGGTGCAGCTCATGGACTTGAATATCTTCATTGCGAAGCAAATCCACCTGTCATTTACCGTGATTTGAAATCTTCAAACATATTGTTGGACAATGATTTCAACCCAAAACTGTCAGATTTTGGCCTTGCAAAGTTGGGACCTGTTGGCGAAAACACTCATGTTTCGACGCGAGTGATGGGAACCTATGGATACTGTGCTCCCGAGTATGCCATGAGTGGAAAATTGACTCTGAAATCTGACATCTATAGTTTAGGTGTTGTGCTGTTGGAGCTAATAACCGGGCGAAAGGCTTATGACAGCTCTAGAAATGCTGGAGAACAGAACCTTGTTGTTTGGGTGAGTTTTTATTATCTGCTCCTCCTGCATATTAATTTCAGTCTACTTATAGGTCCAACTTAAATATTTTACACGATGGTTTTTAGACTTTACAATCTATATATACTATAAATAACCTTATTTGCCCGTTCATTGCCATGTTTCATGTATTTGAACTGATCTGTTGCGCATCTTAAAAACCAATCGTGTTAATTCTCTTTTAAAATTTACATGTCGAGCTTGTAAGTAGATTTGATCTCAACCTGGTTCCAGTTTGAATTTAAGTAAAGTAGGCTGCTTATGGAATTTAGCCATCATCTCAACTGAAATAATAGCCCGTTGATGAAACTTTTGATCGTACTAGATTCAAAGTATTGTAGTAAACAGTTTTCAATATTTTTTTTTTTAAAAAGGATAGGTCATCTTGGATCCGCACCCAATTAATTTCACATTGCTGACCCGAAAGTAAAATATGTTTTTATCTGAATGTGTTCCAAGGATTCTTTATCTGAATTATTTTTGCTTGGTTGTAGACTCGTCCCTTCCTAAAGGACCGGAGGAAGTTTGTTCATATGGTTGATCCTTTGTTGAATGGTCAGTTCTCTGTGCGCTCTTTGCACCATGCAGTTGCAATTACTGCAATGTGTATCCAGGAGCAAGCCAGTTTTCGCCCCATCATCAGTGATATTGTCGTTGCACTCGACTATCTTGTCTCACAAGCAGAAAGCTCTGAATCGAAAGGAGGTGGTTCACAACCTGGGAAACACACACACTCAGAAGGAGAATCAAACGCCAGTTCATGCAAACAAACTCTTGAAAATAGACCTGCTCCATGTTAAAGCCTGTTCACATCAAATTGCTAGAGTTCGCGATGAGAACTGCTGAAAAAAGATAACAGTCCATCCGCGTTTGGGATTTTGGGGACTACGAGGTAAGAAGACATCTCATATGCAATGCGCTTCCGCTGATTATGATGAACAGTAAAGAAGATGCACAAAATGTTCGCAAAATACTGCTGTTTAGGATTTTGTTCCAAGTGAAAGTTAGTTAAATATATATATATATATATATATATCTGACCCGTTCTGTGTGTTGGATTCGTTAAAGGTAGGTTGATCGAGATAGTTTAGAAACATTTTTTACGCTTCTGTTTGGTTGATGTGGATTGAGGAAGTTTCTGTTTCTTCTAATCTTTGTTTACTATAAGAACTTTGAAGTTGATCTGTGAATATATATATATGTGAAAGATGCCTTCAGTATGATCGATCATATCAGTTTGTAATTTATATGTGCCTTGAAACACAATCTGCGATCGTGTTCGGGTCAGCTTTCACACACCTTGTGTTGCTAGTCTGTTGAAGGTGAGACAAATTTGCTAATTTATGGACATGTATGAACAGATGCAAGCTGTAGTAAGATATAGTGGCTATTTCTTTTCTCACTTGTCATGTATATACACAACAACAACAACAACAAATATCCCCATAAAGTGGGGTCTGGGGAGGATAAGATGTACGCAGTCCATACCGCTACCTTCGAAGAAGTAGAGAGGCTGCTTCCGATATAGAGCCTGAAATTTCACCAGAGGCGAGGTAGAGAGGTTGTTTTCGATAGACCGCCGACTCAACGCAAAGACAATCTAGAAAAAAAGCATAAAATAAGAACAAGAAACAATAAGTAGTAACAAAACAACAGATAAATAACAGAAATAAGACTACGACAAAGAAATACTACACTCGAACACAAGCAAAGCACTACGACTACCGACACAGATAACAAAACAAAGCAAACCTACCTAGCAGAGACGCACTTGTACCTATTAAGTAGCAACCATCTACCATAATTCACGTCCTCTGTACCTTCCTATTTATTTCGTACCAATTTATTTATTTGTTTTAGTCTTGATTTGAGTTTAATACAGCTCATATCCAGGATTAAAAAAGTGTTGCATCTAATTTAGTCCATAATTTTACATAGTCAACATATTCACATTTTCCCTTTTTCCTAAGAAAGTTTTCTACTTGCCGACTTTTAAATTGAGATATATATAATACTTCCTCCGTCCCATTTTACTTGTCCCAAATTGGAATGGCACAACAATTAAGAAAAATAATAAATAACATGGCTAGTTTACCAAAGTACCCCTATTAAATGATGTTTACATTTTAATTTAAAGAAAAGGTAATTACTGCAAAGGGTAAAACATGGAAAGAAAAGTTTGTCTTATCTTGATAAGTAAAATGGGATATCAACTTAGCCAATTTGGGACGGATAAAATGGGACGGAGGGAGTATAATATAATATTATGCCACAAGTTTCCATCTTTCTCTCTACTTTATTACTAGTATTATCTTTATATATTCACTCTAATATTTACTATCTTTGTTTGAGCAGTTCAATTCCCATTATTGAATTTAAATAATACTTATAATATAGTACTCTTTCCGTTTCATAATAAATGAATTGTTAGATTTTGACATACATATTAAGGAAAAAATATTTAAGACATAAATTTAACACAACTTTTCATTTTTACCCCCCAAAAAAAAGAAAAAATTGACCTTGTAATACCTTTTCAAAAGTTAGTTGGTTGTCAAATCATAAGGGTAAATTTGGAAAAAAATTCAATGATTCACTTATTTTGAAACACTAATAAATACCCCAACAATTCACTTATTCCAAAACGGAAGGAGTACTATCTTTTCTAGTCTTCCTTTTTATGTTTGTATTAAGTGTTTCACGTTTTCTTTTTAGCACATAAAGCTACACGACAGCATAACATATGTAGTGTAATTTAATATGTGAGATCTCAGGAGGCTATATATTGCGTATGTAAATCTCATTCTTACCTCAACAAGGCAGAAAGACTGTTTTCGATAGACCCTCGATTCAAGTGCAGCAAATCTAAACATATATGAAAAAGAAGATATGAATATGAAGAAAACACGACAGCTAATAAAGAAAACTTTACAAAACGTTCGAAAAAAGAAACTCTTTTAACCAACAACAACAACAACATATCTAGTACTGTAATCTCACAGGTGAAGTCTACGGATAGTAGAGTGCACGTAGACCCTACCTTTACTTCATGAAGGCAGTGAAACTGTTTCAAAAACATTCCCAACTCAAGTGCAGCAAATCCAAGTAATTATGAAAAAGAAGATACGAAAATAAAGAAAACATAACAACTAATACTTCCCTATTTCATTTTACTTGTCCTCTTACTAAAAATAATTATTTTTGTTTACTTGACTAATTTATGAAATGAACTGAAGTTTATTATTTTCTTTAAATACTACCTTTATTATTAAATGACTACATAAAATTTAGTAGTCAAATTTAAATTTGCAAATCATAATTAATAAAGTTACTTTAGTGAAATAAATTTATTTATAAATATTTTCTTAAAGAAAATATCACGTCAATATGGTCAAGTAAAATAAAATTAAGAGAGTAAAAAGAAAACATTAAAGCACTTTTCAGAAAAACAAGCAAGTAAAACAACGTAATTTGCATTCCTTTATAACCATAAAGTCAAAATGTTGAAAAAATAAGCCTTTTGTGAGACATGTTTGTCTAATAAGTACTAGTAGTAATAAAAAACAAGAAAAAAAGAAACAAATTTTGTTAAACCAATGATTTAATGTTTCTTGTTTTCATTCATTAGTACTCCCTTCGTCTCAAATTACCCATCCCAAATTGAGATGACACATTAATTAAAAAAAAAAATTAATAACAGATCTAATTTATCATAGTACCACTATTAAATGATGTTTACAATTTAATTTGAAGAAAAAAGTAATTAATGCAAAAGGTAAAACATGAAGAAAAAAAATTATATTGTCTTAATTAATTAAAAAAGACAAGTAAAATGAAAAATTAAATTAAGAAATTTAGGACGGAGGGAGTACTATTTTCTTGTCTTCGTTGTTGAATAATATGAAACTCATAAAATGATTGCGTCATGGATTACACATGAAATTCTAGTTATCCCAAAAAAGAAAACACTATTAATGTTTTCCAAACATTGACAACTTCTTCAACATGTCTATCTCGAAAATTAAAGATGTCAAAATGTGAACCAACCGTGAAAAAGTCTTCTAATTAATGGGCTCGATTATATTTGAATTTGTGTCGAGAAGTCTCATATTGATTGAGGTAAATTTATTTTGAAAAAATGTGTATATATTTTAAATATGAGATATAACACTCAAAGATCGAGTAATAATTACACTGATTGCTATTGTGTGTTCGAACGATCCTTTAGTGCGTAGACGAATAGTACCCTCACTACTCTTTCGCGAGGGGCTCATTCGAGTCTTTTTCGACGGAAAATTATATCATTTATATATGGTAAAAATTACCGTTTGTATGTGTATATAATAGATGATGAACCCCCTTCGATTTGTTCGTATGTTTATTTCTGAACACCCTAGATGAAAATTCTGGCTCCACCACTGATATTATCTATTCTTTGTTTGTTGTTTTGGAATTCTTTAAAAAAAAAAAAAAAACTGTTTTTGAAAAGTAATCAATTCTTTTTCCAGAAGAAGAGGCAAAAAGGAAAAAAAAGGTTGACAACATAGATTAAATATTTGTTTTGATAGGTCAACGGTATTGTTTTCAATTATTAAAATATCTCCAAATTTGAAAATTAAAGATAATTTAATTGATTAGTCAAGTTCGAATTTGTTATGATTTTATATCCACATCGCATTTTATTCTTGATCAACTAAACCTCAAATTATAAGTTAAGTAAACTTATAACTTTGATTAACCAAGAGGGATAATCCCATTTTTAACCCCTTAATTAATATTAGTAAATCATTACTTTGTAATATCTCGTTAAGTATATTTATTCCTGACTTAATTAATCGAGATATTTGCTTGTGTTTCTATTACGTTGGATTAAATACGTAATAATATAACATAAAAGATGTATAATATAATTAATTAACATATTAGCTAATAATTTATTAATTTATGAAGATTAATAAATGCAAGAATATTAAACAATGAAATGTGCTTAATAAGATATTCCAACGATCATACTCAGATTTTATTTTTTATTTTGTCAATATTTTTATATAGAAACTAAAAGTGCAATTTCACAAACCAAACTTAATCTTAATGGAACTTTCTCTCACAAGTCTTCGTGCAAACCCTATAAGTTTAATTAATTATTAATATAAACACCATATATGTATGCATAAGCGAAGCTAAATTTTGAACTTTATGAATTTTAAAATCTAAGTCAGCATCGACATTAGATATTAGTAACTGAATTCTAAATTTAATTTTATTTCTTCCGTAATCTTCTAGCTCTGTGTCCGACATACATATATATGTTACACAGAGAGAGATTGAACATGTGCATTGTATCTTTCCGTAATTTTCTAGCTCCGTGCCCGACATACATATATATGTTACACAGAGAGAAATTGTGCATGTGCATTGTATCTTTCCGTAATTTTCTAGTTCCGTGCCCGGCATACATATATACGTTACACAGAGATAGATTATACATGCGAATTGTATCTTTCCGTAATTTTCTAGCTCCGTGCCCGAGATACATACATACATATATATATATGTTACCTAGAGAGAGATTGTACATGTGCATTGTATCTTTTCGTAATTTTCTAGCTCCGTGCCCGACATACATATATATGTTACACAGGGAGAGATTGTACATGTGCATTATATCTTTCCGTAATTTGCATTGTATCTTTCCGTAAATTTCTAGCTCCGTGCCCGACATACATATATATGTTATACAGAGAGAAATTGTAAATGTGCATTGTATTTTTTCGTAAATTTTTAGCGCCGTGTCCGATATACATATATATGTTACACATAGATAGATTGTACATGTGCATTGTATCTT
Source organism: Capsicum pubescens (assembly GCA_030864215.1). NCBI lineage: Eukaryota > Viridiplantae > Streptophyta > Magnoliopsida > Solanales > Solanaceae > Capsicum > Capsicum pubescens. Next base: position 1,656,258 of record CM061541.1, read on the forward strand.
TCCATAGTTCATTACGTGTTTATTTAAAATAACTCGTGCCCTATATTTTGGGTAAGGGACAACATAAGCTTTAAATTAATAAATGTAATAAATAGTGAGAAGAGTAGTAGACTTTGTGCTATATGTGTAGATCCAGAATAAAGTATCAAATGAAAATGAAAATTAAGTCCCAAATAGATTTATAATAATGAAAAAAGTCCTAATAGACTGAGTCTGATAAACCAAAACCAATTCTCATCTTAAAAACAGTATCTCTTATAGGTGTTGACACTATTTTTTCTCCGATCCAAACAAGATTATATTCACACTTTGGAAAATAAACATGCATAAAATGTTTTTTAGGAAAGTAAGTTCTTTTTTGTGTGTGTGTGTGTGTTCGTATTCAGTTAGTGAAAAAATATTATCCTAAACATATTTGTGTATAATCTAAATAAATGATCTATGTGTCTAAATTTATGCGACACAAGTAAAACTTTGATATTCAAACTCTAAACTTTCATTCTGAATTTGGACGTAAAAGCTTTAATTTTTTGAAATAAAATTTATATGTTTGATGAAAACTACGTAAAATGTACTATAAATTGTTGTAATTAACAACTTAGAAATATTTAAAAGGCATATAAAGAAACTATGATAAAAGAAAATTTTGATTGACTTTCAAAATTTCAATCGTGCGACATAAATTGGGTCGGAAATGCATGGGCCGGGGTAAGGTTTGAAGGGTGAGGAAGACATAATCAATGTAGAATACTTACTCGTAAAACTTGTTTTCTCTGCTCTCACTAGCTAGAATAGTCACTTTTTTTCATTTTAAAGCAATATTTTCTTAGAAAAAATATTTTTCAAAACTTTTAACCAATCAAAGAACATGAAAAGATTAAGATTTTCCTCCGTACCGAACACACCCTAATTATTGAAAGAGAAAAACAAATGTTAATACAAAAGAGTCAAACAGTACAGTATTTAACGAAGAATTGATCAAAGGTTATATCAAGGTTTCGTGATGGAAAAAGAAATTAGTCAATCATTGAATTGTTCAAGGACATAAAATTATTTTCAAATTTAGCAATTACAACTGGAAATTTTTATATTTTTTGTGAGAAATTCGAAAATATGTAAATGTATCTACGTAATGCTTTTTAGGTGTGTTCTAAGTAAATTGCACTCCAGAAAGTGATTTGTAAATTGCTTTCATTTAGTAGGACTTATATATTATAACTCACGCTCTTGAAATTAAAACGTAAATTACAGATTAACCGTCATAATATGTGAATTAATAATTTGAAATATAAGATAGATTATCTAATAGAACAAGTTGCTTTTTATCTTGTAAACATGTTTAATTAATATTTTAGTTTACGTAACTTAATTTCGAAGATTTATGAAGTTTAACATCTCGATTTTAATTTTTAAGTTCCAGTATACATACGTTAGGTATAAAAAGTATATACACTATCAAGTCACTTATAAGATCATATAAGTAAATTTCTAATTCAAATATTGTTTAAATTTGTTCGTCCTTTATTCCTTTTGCCTCTTAAATATTATTGTGTGTATATGATAATTATATTTTTGACCCTTACAGTTGTCAGAAGATGGAATAATTTAATTTACTTTCTGGAATTAATGACAGTATAAAGTCAATAATTTCATTTACATTTCAAAAAACTATAGGTAGATTCTTTTAATTTTAGAAAGTACAAAAAGATATGCCCATAATACAGATTTTCAACGTGTGTGACACTGACTTCTTCTAATTTCTTTTAAAAAAGTTAAATGCACCTTAGAAGAAGAAGGAAAAAAAAAAACACGAACTCCAATATTCAGGTATCTTGTCTTATTAGTAATATTTAAACACTCTATTTGATTGTTGAAACTCGAAATTATATATTAGTACACATAAGTTATATATTAGCTAGTATATTCTATACAATTAATAATTTGTTTACATTGCAATTTGCATGTGTGTTGTTTATTTTTATTCAAAGAATAACACAGATTCTCGAAACAATTTGTAAAATACATTATAATTTCATCTGAATTGTCGTGAAAAAGGCCAATAAATAAACAAAATGATTTTAGAATAAAACAATGGCTATAGGAGATAATATTTTAAATAGCACAAAATGAAACTTAAATGCTAAGCAGCCTAAAGTCAATGAACCTACTACCAATGCATTTTCATCTTTAATTTTGTAAAAAGAAAACAATTCGTACTTTAAAATATTACCTCGGATCCAATTTTTGGGAATGAGAATGATTTTAATGAGGAGCGCTTCTCTTTTAAATTAGGTAGAACTAGCGATCCAGCCATTTCTTTTTTTGCTTTGCTTTTAAAAAATTATTACTACTTCATTATATCATCTGAAATTTCGTCTCTAAATTTGAAACTCCAGAAAACATCAAACATTTATATATGCTAGTGGCTACATTCCTATTACAAGGTTAATAAGAATGACTATTGGTACATTTTACCTTTCAATAAATCTACGTGTGACACAAATTTAAATTAATCGAAATTAAATATAGTTGTTATTAGAGAAACTTATTGGCCAAGGGAAGAGGAGTGGGTTGCAAAGAAAACAATAGACTAAAAAAAGTAATATAAAAAAAATTACTAAAATAGCACAGTGTGTATACAGTTTTTTTTTTTTTTTATGTATACAATGTGAATATAAAAGAAGTCTCTCAATTTCCATTTGCCCAACAACTACTATCTTTCCTCCTCCTTTCCTTCTCTCTTTCTAAGAAATTAATCTATACCACAACCTCAAGAAAACTATTTTCCTATTAATTAGTAGCAGCACCTACAACTTGTTCTCCCAAAGATTATTACATCAAAAAAAAGAAAAAAAACTGAAGAATAACAAATGGGAAATTGTTGGCCAAAGCCAGTAGATGCACTTCCTCCCACTGTCAAATACTCTAACCCTCCTTCAGGTATTTTTAATCTGTTTCGAAAAGAATATCTTTAGAAACTCTCTTATTGCTGTTAATAGTCACAAAATGTTCAGAATAGCAAATTCTAAGTATAGGTAGGGTAATATATGTCACAACTTTTTGTTCATGTGTCAGAAATAGCAAACTCTCACATGTGATTGTTTTTTGTGGTCGTTTTTTCTAGTAGTATAAACTTCATACTTGATCAAACACTATCTAAAAGGAAATGAAGATCGAAAGAATATAATGGGTGGAGTAACCCTTCACCGGAAAATTAGATTGTGTATATAAGGTCAAAATTGAGTTTTTTTTTTTTTTTTTTTTTTTGTATATACAGTATATATGTTGATTGACGTTGAATCTCTCTACTTACTTTATATTTCAAATTTCTTTAGTGAAAATTGCGACGGGTGCATGTTAAGGTGTACCTTTTTTTTCCTAATTTGATTGTGCCATAAAAAGAGTTTCATTTTCTATCTTTCGCATATGCGTGTATGTTTCCCTTCATGAAAATTCTGACTCATCTACTTTTCTAACTTTCATTTTCATCTTTTGTTAGTGATCAAGAAGCATGTTAGTACACCAGCGGCAAGTAACACGGTGGTGGCGGAGGCTAGCGGAGATGGTGGTGGTGTTCTGGCGAGCGGGAAAATAATTACGCCGGATTTAAAAATGTTTACCCTAGCTGAATTGAAGAGTGCAACGAGGAATTTTAGACCAGATACAGTATTAGGTGAAGGAGGATTTGGTACAGTATTTAAAGGATGGGTTGATGATAAAACATTTGCACCTTCTAGAGTTGGTGTTGGTATGCCTGTTGCTGTTAAAAAATCTAATCCTGATAGTGAACAAGGCCTCAAGGAATGGCAGGTTTGTTCCTTAATTATATTGCTACTATATCTTAGTATTCTTTTTTTTTTTTTTGGCGTTGAAATTTATTGACTCGACTAATTCAATTCAAAGTAGTCAGTCTGATTATGAGTAGACTTGGCTAATGGGTGGGTGTGAAGAACAGGTGGAGGGGAGGGATATATGTTATGTAATGTACACAAAGGTTACTACTTTATAAGGAACGTGGATAAATGGTTGTGTGGAGGGAAGGAAATACTGGTAGTGGAAGAAAAAGGGGAGAGGGATAAAATGAATTGGGACCTTGAGATGACATGCTACTTATCGTCCATCTCATCGAAATGTTATTTCTTCATCAAAAAAAATTATTTATGGAAACCTGGCTCAATGGTTGTAGGGTGGGGGTAAAATGAATTGGGACGTTGAGGTGACATGCTACTTTAACGTCCACCTCCTCGAAATGTCGGTATCTCATAAAAAAAAAATTATTTTACAAATACGCTTTTATTTTTAATCCTTTATGAAACATTCAAATATGAGACTTCTGATAAAGAGTAATGTTATTTCGACCATCTCACTCACTATACCCTTTGTGGTCCATACATTTCTTATTCATGAAGAAGCAATAATTTTGATTACAACAATTCCTTCCCATTATTTACGTCATGAAAGCTAAGGGTATAAATGCTAACATATTCGGCCATTAGGAAATTGACAATTCAGTGCAAAAAAGTCAAATATTATGCGTAGTAAATTTCATTAAAAAAAAAAAAAACTCCAAAGTCAAACTTGTGCTGAATTTGAAAATTCAGTTACGTTAATTTTATTACATGATTATAATAATTTATAATATATAGTATTCGGAAGCGGCTAAGCTAGCTAGCTAGCGTGTACGTTTAAGGGTTTGGCCGAATTCATTAATAATTTAAGTCCAAATTCTTTATTTATTTTACGAAATTTATATATTCAGTATGTACAAATTATTTAATATTATATTTTTAACTTACTTCACGATTTTAAAATGTGATTTTTCATTGTTCTTCTCATATAATATTTGACCAGTGACTTATTTGAGAAAAGGAAAATAGAAACAAAAGGACCGGACCAAAAATTAGCTGACTTATTTTTATTTGGTAATAAATGCAGAAGATAATATAGTTTGACTCTTTCAAAGTATCCAAGTGGTTTTCCATACTATCAAGTATCAACTAATTTGTGGAAAATATACTAATTATATTTTAGTCATGAAAAAGAAATATCATGACTCACACACAAATATCATAATTACAAACAGTGAAGTCAATAGATACTTTTACCTATAGTTATTTTTTAGGTCAAAACATTGAAGTTAAATTCATTGCCCTTAAAGGTAATTTGTGAGGGTAAATTTACAAGAAAGAAACCCTCGTAAATATTACATGCCATTACTAGAAAAGAAAATTGTTGCGTTGACTGAACTTGAAAAATAATTATTTTTTAGAATTTTTGAACGTAATAATTCAATTCAGTTCGCTTTCGCAAAACTTGTTGGTCGCAAATTAGTTCATTCTGCCACTCAACACATTCAGTTTAAAGACGCAAGTCGATCTCTCTGATTAAGACTTCAGTCATTTATTCATACTCAACAACATTTTAGGTGGCCTTAAAGCTTAGATTGAAATATTTACAAGTCAACCTTAGAAGTCAACTTTCTAATTTGAAAAGTATAGCAGAATAATAAAAATGTCAACTAATCAATAGTTAAGTTACACTTTTTATTACATAAAGTACAAATCATTACATCATCAATTTAAAATAGCAATGTTTATAGAAAATTGATTATTTAATATTTGTTTTTGCAGGCGGAAGTAAAGTTTTTGGGAAAATATAGTCATCCAAATTTAGTAAAATTAATTGGATATTGTTGGGAAGAAAAAACTTTCTTTCTTGTGTATGAACACATGCAAAAAGGAAGCTTAGAAAGTCATCTTTTCAGACGTAAGCCCCTTATAAACTTACTTTTAATACGTATTTATTATTATCTCAACTTTTACTTATATGTACTGACATTATAATATACGTTTGAATATATTATACATATAAGAAGAAGGCGCGGAAGCATTGTCATGGGATACAAGACTGAAAATAGCAATAGGAGCAGCAAGAGGGCTTGCTTTTTTACACAAAGACACCTCAGAGAAACAAGTTATTTATCGCGATTTCAAAGCTTCCAATATTTTACTGGACTCGGTAATAATATATTCACTATTGGGTATACGTAGACCTTATCTTATCCTCGAATATATTTTTCTGATGAGTGTTGCTTTCAATTATTGTGACAGGACTATAATGCAAAGCTTTCAGATTTTGGACTAGCTAAGATGGGTCCAGTAAATGGTGACTCACATGTGACCACTAGAGTTGTTGGTACTTATGGCTATGCTGCCCCTGAATACATGGCTACTGGTATTTATACAACTCCTTCCGTATTGATATCTGTATTGTAATCTAATTAGATAGAGATTTATATCGGGAGATATAGTGCTCCCGAAGGAGAGTTCTGGAGAGCCTTGGAGTAACCGGTAAAGTTGTTGTCATGTGACCAGGAGGTCACAAGTTCAAGCCTTGGAAACAGCCTCTGGCAGAAATGCAAGGTAAGACTGCGTACAATACACCCTTGTGGTGGGGCTCTTCCTCGGACTCTTCGCATAACGGGAGTTTTAGTGCACCAAGCCGCCCTTATTTTTAGGTACAGTGCTCCCGAATTCATATATAGAATTCAAACTCGGCACTTATTTAGGTATATATAGCGCTCCCCAATTCATATTTAGAATTCGAACACGAATCTTTAATTAAGAATGTAGGATATTAATCAATTATATTGTTCAGACTTATTAAATTAAAAATATAGCGGCATCTGTTGAATTCTTCAAAAATATATTATTTTTAAAATATTCAATACATATTAATCAGATATTTGTAAAGGGTCCAAACAACATTAGCTAGTATCCTTCTCCCCAACTTTTTCTATGTTCACACATTTGCATATTTGACTTGGTCCTTTGTGAAAACATCAACCTTTGTGAAATGTGAACTCCTATATGATTAATTAATTAATTAATATTAGCCGGCAAAGCTGTTAGAATATTTTTTTCAACCACTTGCTTTTGTCTTTATATTCCTTATTTTATTTCTTCAATAATATTTAATCATATAGTACTTTTTTGTTTCTTCATTGACAGAGTCTTGATTCCAATACGTTAGGCTGATTTATGCAAATATTTCTTTTTAAAGCCTTTGTCTCTATCAATATATAAAACTTGTGGAAAATGTAGTTACGTCTATATATTAGGTTCGGGCTTAGTGTTTGCTCATATATTTCTCCGCCTAACAAACAAATATTATATTGTATCTAATATTTGCATTAACTTACAAAATTTTATCGTGGCCTATAACGTTCTCTCGGAATGAATCTTTAGACAGCAATCTGAAAGGTCTTCAAATTTTTTTTTTGGCAGGTCATTTATACGTAAGGAGTGACGTATACGGGTTCGGAGTTGTATTGCTCGAAATACTTTCGGGCCGGAGAGTACTGGATCTCAACAGGCCCAATGGGGAGCATAATTTAGTAGATTGGGCCAAGCCCATGTTACCAGACAAGAAGAAGCTAAGAAAAATAATGGACCCAAGACTAGAAGGCCAATACCCATCAAAGGCTGCATTTCAAATAGGTGAAATCATATTACAATGTCTTGAACCTGATCCAAAAACTAGACCTTCAATGAATGAAATTTTGGCATGTTTGGAACAATGTAACGCGATCAAGGTAAAACCGAGAGATAGAAATACCTCCCGGGATCATCGGAATTACAACCATCACGGACATCGGTCGCCCCTCCACGTCAAGAAAACGGCTAGTGGTAATGTCATTGGAAAACAAGTCCATCATGCTACTATTAACCGCAGCTACTGAAACGTATATGGCTCGTTACAAATGTTATTTTAGTTATACGAATCAATTTCAAGTGGTTTCGTGGCCCATCATATGTGTGATTTGTGGGCTTGTGTTCATTATGGGCCTAGTCCAACTTTGATCCAGCAAAGGCCCAGGCCCAGTAAGACCTGTTGGTAATTTGAAATGGTCATAGGTAATCATGAGAAAGCTGGCAAATGTCTGTATTCCGAATGAAGATAGTCAACTTGAACACAAAAAGGAATTCCACTTATCACTTTCAATTTTTTCTTTTTTTACCTTTTTTTTGGAATAGATATGATTGTATTGCATTTTGTCTGTATATATTTTTTTTAATTTATAGATATTTCTTGTCTTTTATGCCATGGGTCACTTTCTGCTTCTGAAAAAGGACAAGTTAGTTTAATTGACATATAGGTACAAGCTAGTAAACAGTACTCCATATAATATTAATATTTTTTAAAAATAAATGTTTTTAGCGATTTTTATACTCATAAGTATATCTGTGAATTATACTATGAAAAGCGTTGTTAAATACAAATACCAATTTGAAAAAAATGATAAATACTTTGTCCTTCTTCATTAAAAATTTCGAATTCAAGTTATACGTATGAGAACAAATTTGTTAGAGGATAGGGTCAAATACAGTTGCTTGAAAAATACTCAAAAAGGGGTTTTATAATAATAAATGATTTTGAAAGCAGTAAGAAATGATTAGAGAGTGCAAAATTGATGATATTTGGGCCAGGTAGCTCAAAGGTCTTTTCATCAGTAAATTAATTGAAGGCCCTCTAATTATTTCCACATGCTTTCCTATATAGCACGTCTAAAAGGGAAAAATAAAAAATAAAAAAAATTCTTACAATCCTAATAATTTAAAAGTAAAAGAAAATAACATATTCAAAATGTCATTTGAATCTAGCTGCTAAACATAATTAACTATATAGTATTATAAAAATTCAAATGTACAACTTTAATCAGTGTCGCCGGAAGTATAATGAAGATTATATAGCATGATGAATCTTATTTTATTTTCTTAACAAAAAAGGGAAAGAATTAATTAATTAACATATATAATAATCATTTTACAAATCCCAAAGATAAAGTCTACTACTAATTACATAAACATGCGTCTGTCTCAGTGTGTGTGACTCCTTTAAGAATAAAGTTGAATTTTGTACTGGTAATTAACTGTTCTTAAACTGGAAAGTTGAAATTCAACCTCCAAAAAAATATTAAAAAGTGAAAAAAAAAAAAAAAAAAAAAAAAAAAAGAGAACTGCATGCTTAATCATTGAACTATTGAGCCCATAGATGTAAAGTTTTTTTTTCATATAAATCTTTGGGGATTAATAAATAGTAAAGCCCATGATGTTTCAACATGATCAAAAGTACCTATTTAACATGCCATTCTATCTTTTCACGTATAATTATCATTATTTGAAATTGTGCAATTTTCCTCTTTCATTTTACCCTTGAGTTGTAATTTGATGGTAATTTTAAATCATAGCCAAAGTTAGAAAGATAAAAATAGATGACCTATTTTTTTACATATGTAGTTGGTTTTTTCATCATTTGTTGTTTCACATTGATATTTTATTGTTTTGTTGTTGCTTTTTTTGTTTTCTACTGTTTGTTCAGTCGAGAGACTATCAGAAATAACCTCTCTGCCTGCTCAAAGATAGAGATCACAAGATTTGTATATCAACCCTCCGTAAATCGCACGAATTACACTGCGTTTATTGTTGTTGCTTTAATTTCTTGTTTCCCATTTGAATGGCAATGGCTACGAAGTTTGATATGTTAATTATAGACTGGTGTGCTATATATTGTGTGGAGCCTAAGGCCATTGATTGAGGTATTCAGTGTGAAAGAGATGTAATTCTGCCTATGTCAATTTTTCTTTATTGTAGATTCCATCTGTTTTAATGCACCTAAAGTTTGGTCAATAATTTTTCTTTGTTCAGATTGAATAATGGTACCACTTGTGGTGTAAAGATCGATTCTCCCTTTGTTCATATTTAATCTTAATTAAGCATCTAAGCGTGTGGCCTAGTGGTTCAACGAAGTTAGGCTGAGCAACATGAGGTCGTCTCAGGTTCAATTCTTTCCGTCTGTTCTAGCCTTGGTGGACAGAGTTACCTGATACCTGTTGCTGGTGAGAGGTAGCAACATGATAGTCGAGGTGCGCGCAAGCTTGCCCGGATACTACGATTATGAAAAAAAAAAAAAAAATCTTAATTAGCAATTTAGCATCAGCCAGTTAACTCTATATAGTACTGTGATTTTCAATAGGCAATTTTATGGTCCTCTTTTTTATATATACATATTTGGAGCACATAGATCTGACCTTTGTCTTGCTATCACCATTTGGTATATTTGATATCGATTTCTCTTGACTAATTAAAATTCACTACTTGTAAAGTTTTATTAAAAGAGGAAAATAATTCTTACTAGAAGTTTTTTTTTTTTTTTTTTTTAATTTCAACGACTCAAATCTGATACTTCTATCCAATCCTATCAGACTACTTGATAATTAGCAAATTTCACTGCTGTATTACACTTCACTGTATATTTTGCAAGTGAAGGTAATGAAGTTAGTAGTAAAATTAAATTAGTAGTCAGATAGTTGAAACTAAAATTGACATCTTGTGAAGTATGAATGCTTGCAAAATCATTACAGCTGTGGAATTTTTTGGTTTTTTCTGCCAAAAGCATAGCCCCTCTTCAGCTAAAATATTTGACGTTGCAGACTACACATGTGATTAATAATTGTCTCTTGCATGCACTATATTAATTATCATCGAGCCCAAAAACGAAAGTGTGGAAGTATACGCTAACTTATTTTGGTGTACGTGTAGAAATTCTCCTAAGGTGTCACGTACGTTGTTTATTCTTCAAAAAATTATCAATCTAAAAGCATATCAATCCTTTCTTTGTGACTTATCTCGTCAGTCTGTCCCCTACCATGAGCGTCACATTAAAATAGCTTCAACTATTTCTAGGTTTACGTTACATATATACACTGCCAATTATTAGTTATTTTAACTTGTGATAGTACTATGTAATTATCAGTTTAGTCATTAATTAGGTTATCAATTAAAGTTTTTTTAAAAAGAAACCTACATATAATTAACTCATAAACTATCTCTGTATAAATAAGTATTTCTTAGACAAACAAAGCATTGAAAAAAGAAAAAAAAAACTTAAAAGCTTTTTCCGAGAAATAGTTCTTCAAGAAACATCGATCTTCAAACAATTATTAACTACCTTGCTTTGTTTTCTTCTGCAATTTTAGACCTAAGTTATAAATGTCATTTTGGACATTTATTCATGGCATCATAGATGATTGGAAAAAGGCTTCAAAGTGACAAAGCATGTGATAAGAAAACTTCTTTGAGTGACAATTTGGGTATATAAATTAATGTTCATCACGGGAAAAAAAAATATACACCAAACTTTAAAGATAACAATTTTATATGTAGAATGTTCGATGGGTCAAGGACCACAAGAGAACATGACATGCTTAATCTAGCTAGGATAATTATAAATATGTAATACAAATCTCAATATCTATACATGTGTGTGTGGCAATTAACACGAAATGAATAATGTACTTACAACAATAACAATAATATAATCAATATAATTTTGCAAGTGATGAAATCCGAAGAGCGTTATATATATATATATATATGTGTGTGTGTGTTCGCAATCTTATTCTTATATTGCAAAGATAAAACGATTTATTTTTGGATACACCTTCAACTCAGGTAATGCATGAAACAAATTATGTGATAAGAATACATGACAATGTTATAGATAGTTTCATACTCAAGAATTATTAGAGAAGGAATTAATTATCACTTCCAAATACATTGCATCGACAATTAGAGTAAATTATAGTACATAGTATTATTATTTGGTGCATGTATATTAGCTTTCAACTAGCTAATTAATTTCATGATATATTGTTATTTGGTGCATGTATATTATCTTTCAACTAATTAATTTTATTATCATGATAAAACTATATGATTTATATTGAGATATCTGTGTTGGAACAGTCTGTTGAAAACTGAAAGTATTTATTGCATGCAGTTAGTGAATTTATAATCAAGGAAGCATTAATTGGAGTTAGGAGGTCCACTATTTTGCAGTGTTGGTCGTAATTAGAGACGGAGTCAGAATTTCAACTAAGGAAATTTAATATTTAAAATTGAAGGGGATTCAACACCTACTATAAATATATAAAAATAATTTTAATCAAGTAAAAATGACGAAAATAAGCTTCTTCTTTCTTTTCTTTTTTCAGTCCAAATTAGATATGATATCCATTTTTGATTAATGGAGTCATTCAATGCTGCAGTTGTATTAAGCTTTCTATGGTTATTGGATGTTGATGGAGGGTTGCTACTGATATCCCAACAACAAAAACAAACAGGCATTCAATGGTGCAAAATAGTATAGACAAGTATTATTAGACGGAGAGAGTAATCATTTGTAACGTTCTTTTTTGGTACCAACAAAAAGTATACTCCATTTTGAAATATTTAGCATAATTTTCTTTGAGAGAGTCAACAAACGTGAATTTCAATCAACATTTAAAGATATATATATATATATATATATTGCATTATATTCATATGAAAAAATTATAATTTTCACATTTAAATTGTGAAAGTCTTGAGTCGGGAGTCTATCAGATACAACCTCTTTAGTTCACTTCTAAGGTAGCTAGTAATACAGATTTCATATACGCTACCTTCTTAGAGCCCACTAGAGAAAAACTATTCTAAATATTTGAACTCCATGAATTATCTCTAGAGTTTCTTGTATTTAAGCTAGGAATTTTTTTTTTCAAATTTTAATTTTGAAACTAGTCTTTCCATCTCTATATACACTCTACCTTATTCAGACAGTCAGATCTCACTTGTGAAATTTCACATGGTATGTTATTGTTGTTTTTTTATTATTAAAAGGTTTATTTTTCAATTACATTTGTAATGATAGTCAAATTTTGATTGTCCGCTTAAAAATTAGTCATTTGATCTGATATTTTTAGACATAAAGTGTTTTTTCTTCTAAAATAAAATTTTATTTAATGAGAACTTGAGTTAGTTATACATTTGAAAACGAATACTGAACATTGAATGAAATAAAATAAATTAAAATTATCCATAGCATTTCCTATACTCACAAAAGTTTTAATTTTTAAAATTTTAAAATAAAAAAAGAGAATGAAGATTAGAGAGCGGCGCAAAGAAGTTCCAAAATCGACCTGGATATTCACTTTTGACTTTTCAACTCACAAAAAAATGAAGAAAAAAAAAGGACTTTTTGAGGAAAAAAAAAAAAAAAAAAGGTGACTAGTGAATTAGGGAATTTGAGGGTGGAACAATTTCATTTGATAGCTGATGATTAGTTAGTTAATACAGAGCTTGATTTGTAATTACAAAATTTATTAAAATTAAAATAACTAAGTTCTGTATAAAACAACACACAAAATCTCTCCTAACTAATTTCGATAGTCTATATTACTGCTAAAATATATGTAACTCTAACCAGTTATTAAACGACTCATTACTTAATTGTCTCCCAAAATGTGCTTTTAAGAGTGAGTCCCCATGGCCATGTGATTTTATTTTTAGGTCAGGGATATATATATATATACAAGAAAGCTAAAGAACAAAAGAATCAAATCTAAATCTAAAGGCACATCGTATGGGTAGCTACATGATCCAAGGCGTGGGCTAGGGGACGAGCCTAAAACAAAAGGCAATAAACATTATGATTAACTTCATATGAATGTCAATCATTTCCCTCTCTTTATCTCCCCCCCCCCCCCCTTTCCATCTCCCTACACGCGATAGTTAAAAGGTTTAAAGTTGAAGAAAAACTACGTGAATGAATTTTTTTTTATATGTATATATAAAGTAATTTTAGTCGTATATAACTAGTTTGGATGAAACCATGACTAAAGGCCGGCTCTGCCCGTATCGGCTCTCTTCTTTTCTCTGATTATATTTTACTTGATTCGAGGATCTATCAAAAACAATCTTTCTATTTTTTAGATAGACATAAGATCTCTCTATATATAGATATGTTCCTCACGTCCTATTTATGAGATTGCACTGAGTATGTTATTGTGTTGCTTGATTAACTTAGACTTGAATCAGTAAAAACTCATTGTGATATAACAAAATGGAGTCAGAATGTTTAATTTATGAGTTTTGAGTTCTGATTTTTTTATTTTTTTTTACATTATTTATACATATCAAATATATTTGTTAATACAAATTCTGAACTTGAGCTAAATTTATTGATTTCATGGCTATAATGAATTTTATTTTAACAAAGAGGATATTAAAGTGTTAAGATTCAAACTCAACATTTTATGATTTTAATTAAGAGTGATTACTACACTATTTAATGGTTCTCCTCTATCGTTCTCGCACATTTGAAAAGATATTTAAATAGTAATTCTTACTACTCCTAAAACATTACTCGTTCGTCATCTTTCTAAAAATATTCGTTTCAATTTAATTGTTCCTCTTATAAAATAAAGAGAATATTAGTATGTTCTTCCAATACTACACTTATCATTAATGACTAAATAAACTGCATAAACTTAAATTTATATTTGCAACGCATAATTAATAAGACTAATTTGGTAAAATAAACTCTTCATAAAATTTTTCTTAATGGATGTGTCAAATCTATAGGGATCAATTAATATGAAACGAAGGGAGTATTTAACTTTACAAATGGTAATGCTGTTTTTGTTTTGTATTTTTTGCTTGGGTATATAAGTGTGAATTTTCCTACTTATGGTACCAGAATGTTTCTCTGGATATTTCAACCAATCATAAATTTTATTTGAAAAAAAATGATTATCCAAGTGGCCAAGTGACTAACATGCTTTGTCTTATCAAATTTTATTACGTGTGGACAAGTCAAACGTACCAATTTAAGGGGGGCAAAGTGTCAAAATATGTACATTTTGTTGAGTTTATTATAGCTCAACAAATAAAGACACTAATTTAATTAACATAAGTTATATTTATACAATACGAAGAAGAGCCTTGAAGTTATATTTGTACATTTACTATTCATCAATTACGCCTTCTTTGACTTTATCCTAAGTTAATTAATTTTAAACAAAGTAATCATACAATTTTCTTTTTCCTTTTATGGTTTATGATGGCTCCAAGACACAGACTTAAACTATAATGTGGATGATTTTTTTATTTGAAGTAAATATTATCGATGGACGTGCTAAGAATATATTCGAATACTCGAGAAAAAAGATTACCTACATACAATTGTTAATTAACTAGCATCTCTCCATTCTTGATCATAACTTATAAGGTTTCGATTTCGAGTTGGAAAAAATTTCGATACGGTATAGTGACCGTTAGAGTATGTGATCCGAATTTGGTTGATCCGACCCTGAAAAGTTTGCGGTGCGATGCATATTTGAGATTTTTTTGGGGGTCTGTGGTGGTAGCGGAGGGATCGGGCCGATAGGTTATGGACCTCCTATATGTTTTGGGGCTTAGGATTTATTTATACGCACGTATTATATAAGTGCGATTTAATGGGTCGTTTTTGGATGGTGGAAATACGTCATTGAGACTTTCGTCTCCTCATTGTACTCTTCTCCATTACAGTGAATTTACTCCTCTTCTGCCCGTGATTTTTCCCGTCAAGAATTTCCACGTAAATCTATGTGCGTTCTTCTTGTTTTCTTTCGTTTGTGGTATTACTTATTCCTGTCCGCTTCATAACAGTGACAAAGCCACACATGCTTAAAAATGATCAATTGAGCACTTTTGTAGAAACATTATTTATATATAAAGGCAATTATATTATTTATAATAAATCTTGAACACAGTTAATGAAATTTCTACTTTCATTACTGTTCGAGAGCACTTTCATTTTCTAAAATTTTTAGACAAATTGAATCTATGAATTAGTCGAATCAGTAAATACAGTATACCAAACGGAAAGACAAATGAATTTGCAAAACTATATGAGTAATTTCTCAAAAGAAATTGTAAAAATTAATTGGAATAAGTTCATGTCCCACATATTTACAAAGTTACAACTATAATCATTAATCCCACTAACAATCTTCCCAACTAGCTCATACAACCAATTTTGCACCCACCCAAAGTACCATTATTTTTTATTTTATTTTTATTAATTAACCCTTCTAATTAATCCACAAGATTAAGGTTATAACATGTTTCAACTTGATGTCAATTAGGTTGCTTCTCCCTTAATCAGAGATCTCGGGTTCGAGCTCTGGGCATGAAAAAAAAAATTGGTAGGGAGCGCTTCCCCCCGAATGAGGCTCTACGCGCCGCGAATCCGGATTAGTCGGATTCTAATGCGGGTACCGAACACCGGATGGAAAAATATAAAAAAAAAAAGAAAGATACTTTCCTTATAATTAGCTAGACTTTAAACTTTATATTATTTGTTTCAACCGACACATCGAAGAACATTTTTTTTTAGCACTAAAAAAATTATCAGAATGTTCTCCGATTTGTTAATATTATGATTAATTTTTAATACAACCCCAAAAAGACATTTTTTTCATGATGAATTAATATTGTCATACCAAATACATACACTAATATAAGGCAGAAATTAAAATCCCACAAAGTGAGTGTGGTGGTTGAGCTGAGCAGAGCAGAGCAGCAGCGGAAAATGATATTATTAAAATAATTGATGAAAACTTTGTCTTGGAACTCCTTTGGTGATTTAAGAACTAACCAATTGTATACACTCACTCACCTGTCTATTCCTCTAGTTGTTGGCTTCTGGATGCTAATTAATACTTAATAAGTTTAGTAGTTTTTTTTATTTGTCAGTCGATATTCGATATTTGTTTTGAAATCGTGATTAATTTGATCCACTCCATAAGACTATTGAAAGAGAATTAAACGCTCTTTATCGAGATTTTTATTCATTTCAAAAACTCAAAAAGATGAAAAGATGTTGTCCGCGCAGATATGATTTATGGTGAGATAATGTTTTTTCTTGTTTCCCATTCGGTGTTTGGTGTCAGCATTGGAGCCCCGACTAATTTGGATCGCACGTTGCAGGACCCATTAAGGTGGCAGCGCTCCAAACTGAGTTTTCTCCATACCCAGGATCAAATCTTCGATCTTTAATTAAAGGTGGAACAGTCTCATCCACTTCACCACAACTATGTCGGTTGTGGTGCTAATGTTGATATAAGTTTGGTAGTTGAACTAAGTGGGAAATTCCAAATTTCCATATCTGAAGCTATCCAAAGGACACGAGGCATTTGGACCTATAATTCTTTTACTAGTGCTTCTTGCAATTTGTCCACAACAATAATTTAGAGCCCGCTTGAATAGAATTTTAAAAAATATTTTTTTAGCTCAATTAATTAAAAGCTTAAAATAAATGCTTTTAAATTAAGCAGATAAGTGTTTGAATAAAAGTGTTAAAACTGGAAAAAAATCTGTTGATTTATTTGATAAACAAGTGTTGTCAATCACTTTTTGTTGTCAAAATGACTTAAATATCCTTAAAACTGTTAACACATAATAACGTGAATTATTTATGATTTTTAATTCTAATACTTCAGAAATAATTTCTATTTAAATACACTTTCAACGTAAAGTGATTATGCCAGGTCAATTTATAAATATAAATTACTTTTTAATTTTTAAATATTAAAAATTTTAAGATATTTTTTAGATAAATATAGTATTATATTGTAATATTGCAAGCTTGTAAACAACAAAAAAAAATTAGGAATGAAAAAACTATTAAAAAGAAACATTTTTTAAAATTTAAATAACATGCAGAGATTCTATATGAACGAATAGATAAGAACGTACCACAAACTCGATTTGACAATAAAATTTTTGAATGTTTTCTTATGTAATGATGGATTCTCTGAAAATAAAGGAGAAAGATGAAGAGAAAATTGGAGGGAAAAGATAGAAAAAAAAAAGTGGCAAAAAAATAAAAAATAAAAAATCAAGGGCTACAAAGTTTAGGGTATTGTTGGAATTAATAGAAAAGGGAAAAAACATCATTTACACCCTATACTATATAAGAAAAGTCTAAGCCACACCCAAATTATATAAGTGACCTATTACACACCTTAACTATATAAAAGTGATATTATTACCTCCCCGCAACCCCATTCTAAGGCGCGTGTGTTACACTTATTCTAGGCGCGTCCAGCCTATTAAATAACAAAAGTAAACGGCTAAAAATATTAAGGGAAAAGGTATCGTTTCCGCCTCAAACTATGGTCAAAAAGTCAAATCCACACCTAAACTATATAAGTGACCTATTACACAACTTAACTATAAAAACGTGATACTTTTTACTGACGTGGTGCTGATGTGACAGCGCGTGTAAAACACTACACCACATGTAAGTGGTGGTAGCCTGACAGGGTTTAAATAGTTTCATTTTTTTATAGTTTAGGTGTGTAATAGGTCACTAGTATAGTTTAGGTGTGACTTCGACTTTTCGGGTATAGTTTGGGGTGGAAACGATGTCTTTTCCCAATAGAAGATATAATGGATAAAAAAGTAAATGTTTTGGTCAAACATAATTTTAATCTAAAAAGTAAAAAGGTGGGGTATCCAACTTCTCAAATTTTACTTTTTTTTAATCCACTTTTAGCTTTTTTTAATTTTACCAAACACCTAAAAAAGTTATTAAAATCTAGTTTGACCAGATTTTAATCCTATCCAAACACCCTCTTACTAGTAGATGTTATGGTCGAATTGAAAAAAAAAAGCACGTTAAACAAGTTATTTCAAAATATAAATTCAAGATGATAGTTGAAACTAAACCTTATATCATTTTAAACGTAGTAAAAATTTTAAAGTTTTAACTCAGAAGATGTGATTACTGATTACCAAGCTATATGAAAGTTGAGACACATAATTTTAGTAATTTCGACAACTAATATGAGATGGAGAGTACGATAGACGTAGGTTTCATATAGTTGATTTTTTTTTTCGTAAGAATAATTATTTAGCTATTTTAAATAGAGAAGTGGGCATTTTTTAGCTACAACATAAATGACAAATAAGTTTTAATTAAGTCACAGAATACGCCATAACACTGCATATATATTTGTGTGTGTACGTGTGAGACAATTGAATTTATTCAATTATATATATATATATATATATAATTGCTGATATAAATGTTAGGTGACTTTACGCAGTGGGATAAGAAAAAAAGAGTATTAAACTTTCCTTAATCACAAAAATAATTAGAGAAAAGGATAGGAAACTAATTAAATTCTTTTCCTAGAGTAATTTCAATACTTTAAAATAACTTGACTTGATTTATAAACCCCATAAAAGCAAGTATAGAAATTACAGTATAATTATGGTGACATTAATTAAAAACTCAAATGCCTTACAGCAGAAAATCAATTAACATGAATTGATTAATTAAAAGAAAAGCATTCTCCTAGTATTCCTCGTGATTGTCTCTTAACTGTTAATCACATATTAGTCAATCCATGATTTGGTGGCAACCTAGTACTAAACCAAACTTTATATTATATGTCTAGGCGTTACATTGTACAATTTAGAAAATATGTTTGCCGCAATACGTAATAATCATGATATAATATGAATCGATTTATATATATCTTGATTAATTTAACAGAATATTTAATTGTCTTTCACCAGTACAAGTTGTCTTGGAGATATCTTGTAAAGATGGCTTTAAAGGAATATATATATATATATATATATAATACTTGAACATGATGTAATACAAATGGCTAATTATTCATTTAATCCATAGATATTTTTATAGACTGACAATTAGAAAAATCCTAGAATGATAAGTTCGAAATAGCCTGAATCTTGATAATTGTGAATCATATGGTATATTAAAAATTGATCTCATTTTTGATAATAATAACAATTTACAGCTGCGATCTATTTTAATTACTGGAAGTTGGATATGAACCATTTTTAGAATTTGGAATGAAAAATATTTAATTTGATGGATTAAGTATTTGTGATTCTTTTTAAAACTTATCTACATTAATATATTATGTAAGTTGAAGATATGATATATAAAGAAGTAGATATTCAATGATTTGTTAATACATGCTTGATCGTGTAGTGCATGTATACAATATGTTATATTATGTAATAATATAGTATAGAAATAAGTAGATATTCTGGGATATGTCAACGTATATCTAGACATAACAATAAATTTGTACACAATATATATATTTAATCCTTTTAGTTTACGCCAAAACACGTGTGACCATTCTTAAATATTCAGGACCTAAAAACAAATACTAATTTTTTTTAAAAAAAATACTACTATATATGTAACACATAAATGTAGGAGAATTAAATAGTAGGTCATAAATATATATTCGTTTTCTTTAATTTTTAATATTCGTATCACACAGAGTAAGTATTAAAGTCACTGTCACCAAAGTTGCGAGAATTATAACAAGAAAAAATTGTACAATATGAAAGTTAATGGGTATCTTATCCTCAATTAGTTGACTCAAAGTGTGAAATTCACTTTTTCTTTTGGAGTTTTTAATCAATGTTTCGTGTTCACATGGTTATAAGTATCCAAACTTCATATGTATTATTATTTGATGGAGTGTGAAATCTATTTTAGAAAAAAAAAAAAAACACACTATCAAAATATACGATAACAAAATATGTACTGATCTTCTATTCTAATTTGTAGTTTTCATAATCTTCTTTTTAATGTCATGTCCTTGGTAAGTCGAATCTGCACCATGACTTGCCTAATCACCTCTCCCTAATGCTTCTTCAGTCTAGCTCTACCTCTTTTGAAACTGTTCAACGTCTCACACCTTCATACTAAGACACTGTGGCGGAGCCATAGTTTACATCGAGGGGGTTCAGAAGTGTATATACAAACTAGTCGAAGGGGTTCAACATCTATTATATATATATATATGCATAAAAAATATTTTTTAACCATGTAAAATGTAGTATAAAAACAATATAATTTTTCGTCAAAGAGGGTTTGGATGATATCCCTGGAGCAACCTATACATGTATATACATATACTGCTTAGACATCTATACATCTCCCCTTTATAAATCCAAACCATCTCAACCTCACTTTCCGTACCTTCGTCACGTACATGTTTATCAAATACTAAATACAGAAGGCATGTACATTTGGTGAACTAACTACTATTACATAGCAAGCAAAACTCTAAACTTAACTCATATATTTGTCACTTTTGAAAGTGTGATGTTAAATTTCCAAATATAGAATCAAAATGACTTTAAAGTTTAACCACCCTCACACAACTAGTCAGTTTGGTTGATAGAAATAAAGGGTAAAAAATAGAATAAAATAAGGAAGGGGAAATCAATACGCTTTCAATTACGGGAGCCTTGCGGAACATAATTTAAAACGCAATCCCCACAAATATACTAACCGAAAGCAAGGCTACTTCCGTAAATCCACCATTTTTTTTTTTCAATCAGTGTTTCGTTGTAACTCGACTAATAGTTTATTTGATTAAACTTTTTTAAATAAGCTTATTTTTTCTTTTAGAAGTGATTTTCATATTTTGGTGAAAAGTAATTTGACCAATAAATTTAAAAGATATTTTTGAGCAACTGTTAGTTTGTGTTTTATTCCACAAAGATATTATTTTTTTTTAGCTTATGAAAAAAAATTTAACTTTACAAAAGCACTTATTTTTTTTTCAAAATTTTGACCATACACCATATTATTATTTTTAAAAAATAAGCATTTTGGAAAAAGCAAACACTTTTAGAAAAACATAAACTCGGCCAAACAGGCTATAAAATATTACTATTTCATTTTTATTTAGTAATTCATTATGCTAAAAGTACATATTCAATGGTAATATCTATCAAATTTAGAAAATTAATAAATAATTTATCATTTTATGTCAATTTTAACATTTTTTATTAAATACTACCACTCATTATCTAATACACACCAAAAATATTAGATTCAAAGATGATGAATTATTTTTCTTAAAATGAATATCAAGTCAACGGTAAAAACAACTAAAAATGAATAAAAGAAGTAGT
Source organism: Capsicum pubescens (assembly GCA_030864215.1). Lineage (NCBI taxonomy): Eukaryota > Viridiplantae > Streptophyta > Magnoliopsida > Solanales > Solanaceae > Capsicum > Capsicum pubescens. Next base: position 1,678,109 of record CM061541.1, read on the forward strand.
ACTCAAATTTATATTTTCTAAATATAGTTAATAAAATTAATATAATAAAATTAAATTTTAATAAGTATTTTTCCTTTTTTAGAAAATAATTATGAGAAGGATGGGGACCCCAAATGTCCCTTAAAACTGGTGAAGTTTCAGTCTTCCAGACTGGTAGTACAATTAGAATTTAATAGCAACAGTAATAATAGTATTATGAAAAAAAATAGACCCTCCTCCCAGTACTTTAATTAAATACTTTATTCTATAAATTCTGCGAGTCCTAAACATTTGTCCTTTGACTCTCTTTCTCTCTCTCTCTCTCTCTCTCTCCTTCTCCATAATATTCTGTACAGAGAAAAAAGTCGGGGACTATTTGTACTACTTTAACAGAGTAACAATATCTTCATAATCAACCGGAGTAATTTCTCCGGCACCGGAACCGGCAATGGAAGAGTTTGCTTGTCGTTCTGTAGGAAGAAGAGCAATGATGCTTCGTTTTATAAGGATTTCGTTGACTATTTTGCTGTTTCAGGTTTGACTACTCATCAGCTGATGTTAACGTTATTGACGTCGATTGAGTAGTACCAGCACATTGTGCGAAATGAACGAATACTTCGCTACTGACAAGTTGCAGGACAACGCTAAAAAAATTTACTGTTTTTTTCTTTTTCTTTTTGATTGCTTTTTAATTGTAAATTTTGGATTGTGTGAAGGAAATTAGCTGTTTGGACTGGCGGAATTTGTTTGATAATCTGGAGAGTTTTACAATACGAATCACGTATTGCGAAATAAGGTGGCGTTTGGCCACATTGCATTGTCAAAATTGAAAAAAAAAAGAATTACTTTTTGTTTTCCAAGTGAAAAAATTATATTTGGAAAGTAGAGTTGTTTTTGAATTTTTTTCGAGTAATTTGGAGTGAAGAAAGTTAAAACAGTTTTTTTTTGTTGCTTTTGCAATTTCTGAAAATTCTGGAATTCAACTTTATTTTTAGGAATCTTATGGCCATAACATGTTTCCGGAAAATTATCATAGCCAAACGTCACCTAAGAATCTCCTTGTGTGCTCTCTTTCTGGCGGATTTCAGTAGTATATTAGTAAGATTTTTATTTGTTATTGTGCTTTTTCAGGGAGGAAGTTACTTGAGCAGTAAAAGTTTCTATAGAATTTTATAATCTGGCTAATGCCTTCTACTATATTGTGCATAGTCTTCATTAGAGAAATACTGTCATTATTCTGCATACAGAGAGAGGGAGATGCCTCAAAAGTTAATGCTAGGCATAGGCATCTTTTGATGCAATAAATGAAAATTTGAAAATCTGTTTCTTGAACAGAGCTGAGTTACAAGAAAACTACCTGTGCAGGTCTTGTTTGTTGGTTATACAGTGACTGCACAAACATCAAGTTCCTCTGGAATGTAAGTTTCATGAATTTCTATCTTTTAAGTGAATTTTGTGTAGTGATATCTTTCTTCTGCTGTAAGAGAATCTATGAAGTCTCAGCTGCCTTATTTAATTTTTATCTTTTGTTGAATTTTTTTACTCTATAAAGAAAAGAATATTTCTTGTATCGAAATGAAAGTATGATAATATGAGCTATACTTCTCCCGTTTTCTGATGTTCCTGCTGGCTAACTTTAATCTGGTTGGCAAATTTCGTTTCATATGACTGGCAATCAATGTAGGTCAAGTTATTTAATCATGCAGGACCATAATAAGTAAATAGAGCATCTAGTAAAGCTAAATCAGTTCCTGTCTTTTATTAATTATGAAAGAGCCCGAGTAGATGAAGTAGAAGGCTGAATTTCTTGAATGTAAATCTGTCTCATTTTTCAAGATTTTTTTGAAGTGCAAACCGTTAAAGTTTGAACTCTTCAATTTTTTCACTTGGTTAGACAAAGGCACGCTGAAGGATATTGTGCTATGTATGACATTTGTGGAGCACGGAGTGACAATAAAGTTCTGAACTGTCCCTTTGGTTCCCCTTCTGTGAAGGTAAATACTGTTGGATACTATCGATGAACCATTTTGGGTACCTTTTATTTGCCTCATCATATTAATGGAGGTATGGTGGCTATCCTGAGCAAGCCATTCATAATTGTTGGCCCTACAAGATCTGCCCCCCTCACTCCTATAATCTGTCTTGCTGACGTGACTTCCCTCCCAACCAAAAGGAATAAAGGAAATAACACACGCTCAGACACTTATATGCAATTCCTTTTATTGTATTACTTCAAAACCGTTTAGATTTTCAAATTATGTTTGCCTGATATTGTAATGTTACATGTACAATATCTTGTGCTTTGCAGCCTAGTGAGCTACTTTCATCAAAAATTCAAAGTTTGTGCCCAACGATAACCGGAAATGTCTGTTGTACGGAAACTCAATTTGACACCTTGAGAGCACAAGTCCAGCAAGTAAGATTTTTATGCTGAAAGACTTTTCCATATTATTGATTTTATTTTTGGATCTTGTTTGCTCTCGCCAGCTTCAATTGATGAGAATGCATATCTGAAAATTAAGTGGTTTTAGCAGTAAAGATAATCAGGAGCATAATTTTGATAGCTCTGAGGATCCTTGTAGGGAAGTGATTTTAAAAAATTGTAAGGTTGTATGCCAAAGCGTCATTTTCCTTTGATATGGGGGTTCTTTTGAAGGCTTAAGGATTGGTGCGTCGTTAGTAATCAGCTCTCACATTTGATGGTTGTCAAGCAACAGGGTCCTGTGGTTTTGTGGGACTGGTGCTGAGTTGGAGATGACTCTAGCCTTCACACTTGAGGACAGTTCTTGATTTTTGTCACGATTGAGATCTTGCAGAATATCTACTGATTTATTCTTCAATTTTGCTTTAAATCCTCTACTTTCGGTAACTTGTCTGATTAATATTTGTAGTGGATATTGGTGGGCACACCGTGCATAATTTGAATAGTCAGAAGTAAATGAAGAATAAACGCAACTTGAGAGAAAATAATAGCATAGTATAGTGGGGATAGAAGGTGGAAGAAAGGAATCACAGGAAATATCTGTACATTCAATGTAATGGCTCTTCAACCTCTTCTGGTTTCTGCCTAGTAGGGTGGTTATAAGAGTATAATGCGTTGAAAAATTGCTATAGCTTTCAGAGTAAATTTACACATAAACATCCTGATCCTCTTATATGTGTGTGTACATATAATCTATGTATTTCATTTTTGGGAGGGGTTGGGGCGGTCGAGACCTTTTCCAGTTTGAGTTATGTGTAAATAGTGATAGTTCTCTACTCCAATTCTTCTCGTTATGAAATCCTCTTTATCCAATTAACTTCTTTTGTAGGCAATTCCCTTTCTTGTGGGCTGTCCAGCATGCTTGAGAAATTTTTTGAATTTGTTTTGTGAACTTACATGCTCTCCGAACCAGAGCCAGTTTATCAATGTCACATCTATTTCCAAGGTCAGTGCTACCTATGTGGCCATTTTGTTATTTTTACTTTCATCCACACTGTGTACCAATTGTCCTAAACACTTCAGGGAAAGGTGATCTAATCTAAAATATCATGTTTTCTGTGTGGCACTAATTGTCCAAATTGTTTTGTATAGGCAATTCATGATTTTCTTGTTTTCAGGTCAAAAATAATTCTACTGTTGATGGAATTGATTATTTCATAACCGACACTTTTGGTGAGGTGCTGTACGAATCTTGCAAGGATGTAAAATTTGGTACTATGAATACCAAAGCTATAGACTTCATCGGTGCAGGTGCTAAAAATTTTGGAGGTAAATTGTCTATTCCCTGGTTCCTGACTTTGAATATATGCACGTGTGGAAAGAGGTCTGCATGTCTTCACCCGGCCATGCCTCAGTAAATATAGCTTTTGGCTTTCTGTTACCATTTTCAGGAGGGCCTGTTGCATTTGGTTGAAGAGGTTATACACACACACACACATTATAACTGGCAGTTGCTTTTTTAAATTTTTTTTGGGGTGGGGGGTGGGGGGGGGGTAGGGGGGGGGGAATTGGGATGACGTGGATAACAATATGATATCTTTTATCTAGTCTGTTATTTGCGTGCTGTGCTGACACGTGATTTGGCAGAGTGGTATGCGTTTATTGGAAGACGAGCACCACCTGCTGTCCCGGGATCTCCATATGCAATTAATTTCAGACCAACTGCTCCTGAGTCATCTGGAATGAAACCTATGAACGTATCTACATATTCATGCGGTGATACATCACTAGGCTGTTCATGTGGTGATTGCCCTTCAGCTTCTGTTTGTTCAAGTTCAGCTCCTCCTCCTGCTCAGACAGAAGGCTCTTGTTCAGTGAGAATTGGGTCTCTGAAGGTGAAAAGAGTCCCATTATATATTTGCTTCAATAATTTATACACATGATGTCTCAGATTGAATTTCATCTTTGAGAATAACTTGTAAAATTTGTATTTGTTGCATTGTTACAACAGCAAGAAAAAAAACAAGTTTTATGCAGTTCCAACTCTTGATTGGTGCAGGTGAAGTGTATTGAAGTTGCTGTCACAATTCTGTATGTTGTACTAGTCTCCGTTTTTCTTGGGTGGGGCTTTCTCCATAAAAAAAGAGAAGAGACTCCAGTTTCCAGAGCAAAGCCATTGATCAGTGGCATCAGTGCCACTGGAAACGGTGTCATCCGCCAAAGCAGCAGGCAAAAGGATGAGAATATTCCTATGCAGGTGGATGCCAGTTTGCACAATCTCTCAGTGATTTCTTTGCTTGTTCCTTTCTTATTTCCAAATTAGTGCTATTTTCCGTTACCCCAGCTCCTCCAGTTTGTCAAAACACGAGTTTGATGAATCCTACATGTCTCAAAATGTGTCTTCCTTTTGAATTCCCAGCTTAAATACATATCTAGTAAGAGTCTGCTAACTAACACCGTTGAGCATACGCCAAAAGCTGTAGTATAAATACTGTAAAAGGTGGTTGTAAAATTTAAAAAAAATGATGTTTGTTTGTTGTAATAGTAGTAGTTTATTAGTTGACTTTTGGGTCATAGCTCGCCCAATAATGGGTATTTTCACCATGAGATATCTCTATATCATCTCTTCACGCTTATAAGTCATTTGAAAACTTCAGATGCTTGAAGACGGCCCTCAAATTTCAAGTGGTGTTCAACTCTCTATTGTACAAGGATATATGTCAAAGTTCTACAGGTGATTCACTATGCTTTTAATCATTTATAACCATTGATTGGACCAGTATTGTTCTTCCAGAATGAAATGTTTGTGTAAACAACCCCCCTTTTTCCAGGAAATATGGAACATGGGTGGCTAGAAATCCAATCCTTGTATTGTGTTCATCGTTGTTCATCGTTCTGGTGCTCTGCTTAGGCCTTTTCCGTTTTAAAGTTGAGACAAGGCCTGAGAAGGTATGATGTGGCTTAGCTGGCTCAATTTCCTGTTGTATCATTTCATCTACTTGACAAGATTATATTTGGTTGTATATAATTCATTGTTTTAATATTCTTTAATTTGTTGCATTATACATGTTCTAAATTCCACATTGATCCTTTCAGCTGTGGGTTGGCCATGGGAGTAGAGCTGCAGAGGAGAAACTATTTTTTGACAGCCACCTTGCACCATTTTATAGAATTGAGCAGGTTCTGCTTCATTCAGACTTCTGTTAGATATTTTTGCCATTGCCCCTCTACGTTGTTAAGCCATTCTTGGTAAAATATTTCACCATTGTAGTATCCAATAGTTTGCCTTTGGATCCAGTTACAGTTCGTATGTACTTCAAGCTATGTTTCTCATGTCTGCCTTTTATACTAAATTAGTATCCTTAAACTCAAGTAGCTGAGTCCCACCTTTGCCATTTATCAGGTGGTTAGGGGAGTTTTAATGCCTCTTTCATTTCTTTCCTTTTCTTGAGGTGGTGATGGACTGAATGACCTCTGAATCTCATGGAAATTTCTATCGCCTTATAAAATTTGCAGCTCATAATTGGTACAATCTCGGACGCAGATACTGGAAAGTCACCTCCTATTGTTACTGAAGACAACTTGAAGTTACTCTTTGACATACAAAAAAAGGTAATTCATCTTCTTGAATTTTGTCTTATACTCGGGGAATCGTGCTCCCTTTAATTACCAGCTAGATATTTGACTTCTGCTTAGTGGTAGCTAGATAATTGAAGCAATTGAAAATTACTGTATATTCTTAATATTTCTTCTTTTCGTAGAAACTAAGTTTGCTCCATGTTGAATAGATAGATGCAATCCAAGCGAACTATTCCGGTTCAATGGTATCTCTGCCTGACATTTGTATGAAGCCACTTGGCACAGAGTGCGCTACTCAAAGTATTCTTCAGGTACAACACTGTATAAGTTAATTATTCGGCGTTTTTCTATAATATATCTCACAGTAAAGCATACATTAACCAAACTTTCTTATCACGATTAATATTTTGAGACAAATCTCAAGTCTGTTGGTGATCTTGTATATAAAGATGTCATGATCTGAAGATTGTGTCAGACATTGAGTCCTTATGAGAGAAAAATAAGTAAAGTTCCTTGGGCTGTGAATGGTCTTTTTTGCTTTCTCTCTGCTCTATGATTGAGTGTAAGGACTCTTTGAGGTTAACATGCCATTACTTAGATGTTGTCTGCTGTATGATCTTCGATTAACTTCCTGTTCCTTCCTTCTCTGTCAAAATGTTATCTGTTTATCTCTAGTGACCGTGCTGCTTTTGTTAATTGTCCATGATGAAGGCTTTTACAGATGTCTGTTATAAACATCTCTGAGTTCCCCTTAAAATGTACTTGTAACTGATTCCCACTTATGTGATGTACAGTATTTCAAAATGGATAGCAGTAACTTCGGTGCTTACGGAGGTATTGAACATGTTGAGTACTGTTTTCAGGTATGTTCTGATCTAACTTTGTGATGCAGTAGTTATTTACTTTTACCTTTCTTTTCCTTTTGTCTCTGGTCACTTTTATAGTATTTTCTTCCTTTATAAATCTACCGACTTTACCTGTAACTTTGCTTTTCTGGTCCACATTGTTGTTCGCTGCATCCATTCAACTCCTATCAAAGTAGACTAGCGTTAAGAGTTGCTACTGCTGTCTGGAGTTATATTTGTTCTGTTTAAGCATGGATAAAGGTAGATCGTATTCCTCATGCACACATCAAGTTTAGATATCTATGCCCAAATTAATTGACTGCAGAGATTTTGGGATTTGAACATGTCATGTTTGGATAAAAACAAATTACATCAAGGCAACAATCCTTTTTATTTAAATCAGCAGATGATACCCAGGGGCCAACCTGATACATTGAACTCTAAACAAAGCATATCCAAATCTTCATGGTATCCCGAGTATCCTGATAAACTAACTCAGCGCCACATAATCTGTGATGCCCTCTCAGGAGAGGGGTAATTTGTTTCAAATTGATTGGATGAGCAAACAAATAGAGGTCCTTCAGCTTGTGTCTACTCAGGGTTCTTACGACATCTTTCCTCCAAGGAACTGGATGTTCAAACAACTTAATATGTAAACTCAGTCAATCCTTATTGCCAAAGAATATTATTAAGAAGTGAACAGATGTTACTAGTTTCAAAAAATATTAAGAAGTGAGCTGCTAAGAAAGTTTGGTACGGGAGTTTAACACATTGGAAATAAATCAATGTGCTTAGTTTTCCATATAATTTGTGTCTTTCTCAATCGTTGACTGCCACTTTCATTTCATACTTCTTCACAACCTAAATCAACAATGTTAAAGCTCATCATCAATCTACTTTTGCTGTTTCCTTTAGCATTACACTTCAACTGAGAGCTGTTTGAGTGCTTTTAAAGCTCCACTTGATCCAAGTACTGCTCTTGGTGGTTTCTCTGGTAACAATTACTCTGAGGTACCTCTTTTTGACCTTTGTGCATAAAATTTGTGATTCAAATGACTGATTACAATGTTGTAAGTTATCCTGATGATATAAATGTTTCTGAGACAGGCTTCTGCTTTCATTGTGACCTATCCCGTGAATAATGCAATTGACAAAGAAGGCAACTATTCTAAGAAAGCTGTGGCCTGGGAGAAGGCTTTCATCCAGTTAGTGAAGGTTTGTATGTTGTACTATGTTCCTTTCACCAATAGTTCATGCCGCTATGTGCCTTCTAAGGATTCTAGCTTGACAACATTTTCTTTAAATAGATAAAATACGAAAAAGAAATCCTGATAACAGGAGGAGAGTCATTGAGAGGTCCTAAATGATAATTTGAGCATCCTCTCTTCTAATCTTAAATTACCTTTGACTATGTGGTCTAATCAGCTCTGATTATGTGGACAGGATGAGATCTTGCCAATGGTGCAAGCAAAGAATTTGACCCTCGCCTATTCATCAGAAAGTTCTGTTGAGGAAGAGTTAAAAAGGGAGAGCACAGCTGATGCTATTACTATTTTGGTAGGGGAGAGAACCCCTAGAGTTTCATATTTACTTTGGCATGTCTTCCTGACCCACCTTGATGAGTATTATATCATCCGCTTCCTCTGTTGCTCATCTGTTTCTTTTTGTACTTGCTCTGTTCCAGATAAGCTATCTTGTGATGTTTGCCTATATATCTTTGACATTGGGCGATACTCCTCGTTTCTCCTCTTGTTACATTTCCTCTAAGGTACAGTGCTTTAATCCCTGCATGCCATCGACCATAAGTAATAAAGACTCATGACTGTTGCAACTTTTACCATTCAGTTTACACATTTTAGGTTTTTGTATAAGAACATACAATGAGAATCAACATCAACATATTCAATGGTTTTTTTGACTTTTTCATTCTCACTAGAAAGGTGGTTTTTATACAAGTCGTTTGCTTTTTTGACATTTGTTCTCAATTTGATGGATTGTTGTGTTCCAGGTCTTGCTTGGTCTTTCAGGAGTTATACTTGTTATGCTCTCTGTGCTTGGATCGGTTGGTTTCTTCAGTGCAGTAGGTGTAAAATCTACCCTCATTATAATGGAAGTCATCCCTTTCCTTGTCTTGGCTGTAAGTTGAATTTCAACAGTCTCCTTTTCTTTGACTTTGTATGTCTCTATGTATTGATGCTTTTTCTTTAAAAAATTACTTATTATCCTTTATTTTGCTTTATGATCATTGTCAATCGCCATGTGTTCTCAGGTTGGGGTAGATAACATGTGTATTCTAGTGAATGCTGTTAAGAGACAGCCAATGGAACTGCCTTTAGAGGGACGGGTTAGCAATGCTCTTGTAGAAGTTGGACCATCAATTACGCTAGCTAGTCTTTCGGAGGTTTTAGCATTTGCAGTTGGAAGTTTCATACCAATGCCAGCATGCCGCGTTTTTTCCATGTTCGCAGGTCAGGAACAGCCTGATTCTAGGTTTTTGAGAGTTGCTAGTATTATTGAATATCTAATATCCCTGTGTCTGGGGCTTCTGTTCTTATTCTTTTTCTGTATTTTGCCCTGCAGCATTGGCTGTTTTGTTGGATTTCCTGCTGCAGGTTACTGCATTTGTTGCCTTGATTTGTTTTGATTTTTTGAGAGCTGAAGATAACAGGATTGATTGTTTCCCATGTATTAAAGTGTCTGGTTCAAATGCTGATCCTGAAAAAGGTAATTCTGGGAGCTTTTCACTAAGGCTGTTAACTTTCTTCCAACCGAATGACGTGCTTATATCAAATGGTTTTGTAGGTAATCAACAGAGGAAACCTGGATTGCTGGTACGGTATATGAAGGTAATGGATAGCCTTAAATGTTTCTAAAATCTCATCCTTTGTGCTCTCTGAACATCACCGTATGATATTTGAAATGCTTTTAATATTTGTTTCTTTGTCTAGTTCAAGGTTTGTCTAAATCTCATTCTCGCATATGCTCATATACGATCATGTCTTAGTACAGTATTAACATCTAAGTTTGTTTTACTTTACTATTACGATAGATGTTTGATGCTGCCATTCTTCTATTTTTACCCTTCAAAGTCATAAACTTCTAGGTTTGACCATGCAAAATCTGTCCATATGACTCTCAGGAGGAACTGTGAAGATATTTCTCATATTGCAGCTATTATTTTAAAGATATGTATAAAGTACTCATTTACATATTGAAGGACTGGATATTGTTTATGATTTTCATTGAATCTTTTTTTTCTTTTTCATGATAACTGAGTAAAATTTCATGGCAAATGGAAATTTTCAAATCCTTGTTAAGAGGAGTTACCGGAAACAACCTCTCTACTTCTTCGGAGGTAGTGGTATGGACTGCGTACATTTTACCCTCCTCAGACCTCACTTTGTGGGAATACACTGGGTCTGTTGTTGTTGTTGTTGTTGTTGTTATTAAGAGGAGTTCCATTCTACCAGATCTGTCTTGTCATTTGGACATGGCTGAGTATTGTGAGGACATTAAAAAATATATGAAAATATTGCTATCAGGACACCAAAAAATATATGAAAATATTGCCATATATTGCTATGATCTGCATCAGAAACAGAGATGTGCTCCTTGTGCTTGAAAAGCCTGTGGTTTCTTTATCTCTGCTCTTGCTTCCTTTCTTTTTCCAGCACCCAAGTAATGCCTCCCGTGATTATAATCTATTATTTAACTCGTCCCTCAACATTTTGACCCTGTGATGGTAGAGATCTTGGTAACGTTGTGGGAGCTCTGTACATCTTGGTAGCTTTATGCTGCTGATGGTTGTAGAGTTCTCTTACTTGGTGATCTTAATAACTGGAGCTGTGTTGTTTTGTATTTGTTAACCGGTTTGATTTATTTTCATTTATTCACTTTCAGGATGTTCATGCCCCCATCTTGAGTCTCTGGGGAGTAAAACTTGTTGTCATATGTGTTTTTGCTGCGTTTGCATTGGCGAGTATTGTAAGTTGCACCACCTGTTTACTATGTGATCTTCATCTCTTTGCGTTGGTTTTATTATATTAAACAACCTGGTGGGGAAGTTTGATCTCCTTGTGCTTATACTCTTCAAGGCATTATGTACGAGGATTGAACCTGGTTTGGAACAACAAATAGTTCTTCCTCGCGACTCATACCTTCAGGTTTAGTACCCTAAGTAATGTGCATTTACAAATCTGGCTTTGATAGAGTTGCTAAGTATGATATATATATTATTTTGTGCAGGGTTACTTCAATAATATCTCAGAATATCTCAGAATCGGACCACCTCTGTACTTTGTTGTGAAGAACTATAACTTTAGGTACCATGGATAACATTACTCCTTTTTTATTTAGAAACATTCATCTCAATATGCTCACTTGTGTGCACTTATTACCTTTCCTTAAATAAGAGAAATTGTTGTTGGAATGATTTTGCATACCTATGACAAAACTCTTGCTTACCATGTTTAAACTATGAACAAATTGCTTGGTTAACTGGTTTTTGCATGAATTAAATGTTAGAACTTTGAACTATTATTGGTGGCAAATGTGAATGTTGAATTTAATTGTCCTGATGATGGAGAATGTCATTTTACTTTCTCAGTTCTGAATCAAGACAAACAAACCAGCTATGTTCTATCAGCCAATGTGACTCCGATTCTCTATTGAATGAGGTAAGACTCTTGTTCCTTTAGATGAATCATGTGATTGACATGCTCTCGAGTCTTGTGAAGTGGAGTCTTCCTGCAATTGAGCTACATGTAGAATGGTCTCTCGTCATATTTCTGGTCTTGGCCTAAGTTTTTCCGCTGCTGAGTTTTGGAAAGGGATAGCTTTTGGTTTATAGCTGACCCCTAACTTGTTAGCTCATCCCACTAAGAAATTATGTGTCTTCTAAAGTTTATAACTGACCCCTAATTTCTTAGCTCATCACACTTAGAGATTATGTGTCTTCTAAAGTTTATTGCATATGTTCTTCATTGATGCCAATTTATGGTTTACGCTTCTTTTTTGCGCGAGAAGATAGTTTTCCTCATCTTGTTCTGCGTTACTTCAACTTAACTTTGTATTCTGCAGATTGCCAGAGCATCTTTAGTACCAGAATCAAGTTACATTGCTAAACCGGCTGCTTCATGGCTTGATGATTTTCTTGTTTGGATATCTCCAGAAGCATTTGGTTGCTGTAGAAAATTTACAAATAGTAGTTTTTGTCCCCCTGATGATCAGGTTTGATTACTTTCTTTCTTAAGAAGCATCTCCAACTAATTTACCAACAGCAGTTTTCCTTCATATAATATTATTAAATTAAATAGTTATTTATTAATACTTTAGAATAATGGTATTGAGATTCTCACCATAAGTATCTGTTTTCTTTCAGCCCCCTTGTTGTTCACCCAGTAGTGGCTCCTGTAGCCCGAATGGAGTATGCAAGGATTGCACAACGGTAATCTAAATAACTCTTATCTGATATAGTTTGTAATGTATGCGTTATATTATACAATGTGCCAATAAGAAAAATGTGTTCTTTAGTTTCAAATATCTTTTTAACTTTGGCTTTTGAGAGATACTTCGTGGACATTATCCACATCAAGCTAGAGTCATGTGGTGAATACCTTAGTTTCATGAAAATCATTAAGCCACCAGAAAACTGTTGAATTGATTAATTAACTAACATTTGGTATCCTTCAGTGTTTCCGTCATTCAGATTTAGCAAATGGTCGCCCTACAACTGAACAATTTCGAGAGAAGCTTCCATGGTTCCTGAATGCGTTACCTTCCAATGATTGTGCTAAAGGTGGCAATGGGGCTTACACCACTAATGTAGAGATTGAAGGTTGATCAATTATATGTCTATTTGGTTGTTTCTTTTGAGCATGATATAAATCCTCGCTGTCAGTAGCAGTTGTCTTTCTCAAAAAAGTAGCAGTTGTTCAACTGAATCAGCTCCCATTAATTATATCGTTGTTATTTTTGTTTTGTTCATCAGGCTATGAGGATGGTATTATTAGAGCATCAGCCTTTCGTACATATCACACGCCTCTTAACAAACAAGTATATAATCATTTGCTACCCTTTACCTCATAGTTCACTAAACTTTGTCTAGAGGTCCATGCCTGCAATCTTAATCCGTCTTCTTCAGGTTGACTATGTCAATTCCATGAGGGCTGCACGCGAATTCAGTTCAAGGGTTTCTGATTCTCTAAAGGTAATTTCTGACTGCAACATAATGAAGCATTAGTATCATTTTCAAGAGCTTAACTGTGCAGCCTCTGTTTGTTGTCTCTACTGATTTTTTAAAGGACTACTCTAGTGATAATCTTCGTCTATACCAAGATTATCTCTATCCTTTTGATATGTTCATCTGTCAGTTTATGCATTTCGGTGATAAACTGTCAGCAAACAAGTTTTATTTCTCATTCTAGCTTGCTGAGCATTGTGATTCGCGTATTCAGCTCATTTGTTTGTAGATTAATAATCACAGTTTATTTAAGAATGTGAAGACTTTTACAACAAGATTGTTGATGTGTCAGTAATGTGAAATATGGTAATTTGAAACGTATAGCAGCAATTAGTCTTTTATAGAGAGTACTATTACTTCTGTTTATGCCAATTCTGATTGTACCAGAGCAGAAGGAAGATAATCTGGAGTAGTGATTATCTGATCCAAAAACCAAAAGGCATGTTATAGTTGTAATATGAAGGTTTTAATAAGTTCAGTTTAAAAAAAATACTAGTAAGATTCATTATGGAACTTTCAAGAGATTCTGGAGGTTAGATATTATATCATCGTGTCTTTTAGATTTTATATAGCTAGAATATAGTTTATCTAGTACGTATTAGATTCGAGGTAAAAAGGAAGAATAAATTAACATTGTGGCATAAACAGAAATTGTGACAAGTGAAAGAGTTTTACACCCTGCAATTAAACCCTATAATAAGCTGCATTTCCATAAAAAAGTTATATCATCTGTGATTCGTCCCATTAACTTCTTCCAGGCAATCGCTCAACTGGCATGCATTTCCATAAAAAATTTCTGTGTATTAGCCTTGACTTATCTGTTTCTCTTGTGCAGATGGAGATCTTCCCCTATGCAGTGTTTTATATGTTCTTTGAGCAATATCTAAGCATATGGAGGACAGCCCTAATTAACTTAGCTATTGCTATTGGTCAGTGTGATCTCTCTGTACTTAATGTACCTTTCAGCTGATGCATGATATAACTTTCACTATATTGATATCTTGAAATCTTCTTTCTCTTCACATATGCTGGTTATCATTTCTCAATTGGAAAGATTTGGTAGTTTTAAAATGACTAAAACCATTGAGAGACATTAATGATGTTCTTTTTTCATCTTCTGCAGGTGCTGTATTTATTGTATGCTTAGTTATCACATGTAGGTTAGTAGATTATATCTTGGAATGCCATCTCATTCCTATCCTTTCTTGCTTTCTGGAATAAAACACCTTTATTTTTTGCATCTGTAATATTAACTCTGATTCTTTTGACGTTTTGCTTCATATAGTTTTTGGACTTCAGCAATTATCTTACTTGTGCTGACAATGATTGTCCTGGATCTTATGGTATATCTTCTTCTTTGAATAATTGTTTTGAGTTCATATCGTTGCACCTGATTTTTTCTCTCTATTAGTGACATTTTACATCGTTTTGCAGGGAGTAATGGCAATTCTTAAAATCCAGCTCAATGCTGTATCTGTTGTCAACCTTGTGATGGCCGTTGGTATTGCTGTTGAATTCTGTGTCCATATAACACATGCCTTCTTGGTTGGTCTTCTATCAGAGTGATCTATCTGCTCTACTTTCTTGTTTAAAATTATGAGAGAATGCAGATCAGCTTGAGTAGGTTAAGAGAATACTGTATATTAAACAAACATAATTTGTCTCCAAAGGAGGATTGAGAAAGGGAATCTGTGTCTGAGTGAGTAGAATGAATGACTAATTGGTTCAAGTAAAACTTTAGGCCTCTGAAGTAACTGTTTGAATGATATCTTTCATTGAGTTATCAGCAATGAACCTCCTGCAGCGAATTATACACGTGCCTCAAACTTTAACTTGGGGTGTCAATTATGACCCCACTCTTTCTCAAGACCACACTCATGTAATAGGAAGTCAAAACATGTTATTTGGCTCTATTTCTCTTTGAGCGAGGTTTCATTATTTGTTATCTTTTCCTATTTTCCTGTATTTTCAGTTAGAGGCATTCATCCTCTAGTTCTCTCTTCAACATTCTTCTGCACCTTATGCAGGTTAGCAGTGGAGATAGAAACCAACGCATGAAGGAGGCGCTGACCACTATGGGCGCTTCTGTATTCAGGTCTGGTATTCTCTTACTGTTCGAGAAGCTAGTGTGGATTATGTCTTCTGATCTCTCCTTTTATTAAATACATTTGATTTTACTGTTCCATTTTATCAATTAAGTGAAACTATCTTCGATGGTATTAACACTAGTGAGTCAGGGTGTTTATAAATAGATAAAACTACAAGTCCTTTCTAGAGCAGTAACTAAGGGCTAGCAGAATGTTAACATGATATGAGTACATGTTCATGAATGTTCGAATTTTAGGACATAGCCATATCAAAAATGAGGAACTGTCAGGAATGTCTAGCCATGTCAAAACAAATTTGAAAAATAGGAATTGAGCGGATCTGTAATGAGCTCCCATAACAAACTAGGAAGGGATCTATTCCATTCAACTTATGCTTACTGGCACAGAGAACAGCCTGTGGACCTAAAAGAGCATGATGAACTTAAGCTGTAAATGCACCAGAACAACACAATGAATATCTGTCTTTTAAATGTGGTAGATATTGAAGACAATATATATCTATTAAAGAATTCTCACTTTTGTAGTATTCTCATCTTTTGCAGTGGTATCACGCTTACAAAGCTTGTCGGTGTCATTGTTCTTTGTTTCTCAAGGACAGAAGTTTTTGTGGTATGTCTACTTGCATACAATGTCATGAAGGGAGTGAGCCACTTGTTCTGGTTGTCTTCATCTTAACCTACATTTTGCAGGTTTACTACTTTCAAATGTACCTCGCTTTGGTTCTTCTGGGTTTTCTACATGGACTCGTATTTTTACCTGTAAGTGACTTGAAGTGATATCATCCTGTTTTCTACCATTGAAAAAATTCTCTTTCACAACCTTCAAAACAGTTCTATTTATTGTTACCAAAATCTTTAATCTTAAATTGAATATATGTAAAAGAACTTCTGTGGTGAATTTTGACTTAGTACAGTCTTTTTCCTAGTCTTATCTTTTACTCTGTGATTAGAACTAAAAAGTTCCATCGTCTTTCTTTAAGTAGCAAACGAAAAGTTAAGGGAAAAATGTGTGCTAAATAATTTTATTACACAAAAATAGAACTATATGCATCCTACTAAATAATCATCATATATATGATTGTATTTCCCAACAAAGAGTGTCTCTGTCTCGAACTGAATGATCATCTTTCCTTTCCAGATAATTTTTCCTCATGTACACCTGAGGAAAAAGTACATGTGGGCTTTTAATGCCACTTCTCAGTCATAAGCAATTCATACTATTTTCATATTCATGAGTACAATCAATTTAGCTAGTTTACTTACTCCTTAATGAAACGCCTTAGAATTCTTGAGTTGACAATTATATTGGTAGCAATACTTGATCCATGTGAGATGTAAAACTGTGTCGGAAATTATTCATGGAGATTTTGAAATTTGAAGCGAACTTGGCTGTGCCATCTAAGTAGTCCACTTTCTCCTCCATTACAGGTACTATTAAGCATTTTTGGTCCGCCATCAAGATGTGTGCTTGTAGAGAAGCAAGAAGATCGGCCATCAACATCTTCCCATTTCTAATCTAATCAGGTTTTAAAGAGTCTCCACTGTAGGAAATATATTCTTTTGCTCAGAAGCCATGACTAGATGTTTGATCTATGAGATAGTAAGCAGGATAATTGATGATCTACCTACAGCACAATTCTGATACGAGCTAATGCATTAAAAGAGCTGCCTTTTGTAGGGATGCAGAATCTTTTCTTTTTCTCTAGTTTTTGGGTTGAAAAGGCAGGGGGGGTAGGACAGGGAGCCTTTGAATGTTGATGGCTGCATGTATAACCTTCTGGAGAACACATCAGAATAGTTTTGTTAATTGTAAATTAATACAATTATATTCCCTGTAAAAGAAGTAACAAAGAAAGGTATACACATCTTTTGTTTCTGATTCAATTTTGTGGCTTTAGTATCTCTCTACTTTCTGCACTGCCTGGTCATCTACAGAAGTTTACCTCTTGAAATACAACATACCCAGTGTAGTTCCCACAAAGTAGTGTAATCCCACAAAGTGGGGATCTGGGAAGGGTAGAGTGTACGCAGACCGTACCTCAGGTGTAAAGTGGTTACCCCAACCTCAGATGTAGAGAAGGTTGTTTCCGGCGGTAGATCCTCGGCTAAAATCTTCACTTGAAATGGATGGAAATTTGCAAGAGAGTTTCACTTGACAAGAGCATGAACATATCTTGGTTTCTTTAGAAATCTTGATAGGATATTAGAGAATGCTACAAATAATCATCTTGCACTGGAAATTTGATTAGAGGCTGAAAAATCTTACATTTGCAGACAAGTCCCATACTTATTTATGCAAAAGTCAAATAGAAACCCTCTCAACATTTGCCCATTATGCTCAAATCATTCCTTTTTACCATTAAAACTTCTAACAGCAGATCCAAATATGGTACAAATGTGTAAATATAGAATAAGAATTAGCAAGAGAGCAAGGTCAAACTCTCAAGTCAGTATCTGGTAACCTCTGGCAGAAATGCAACGTAAGGTTGCGTACAATACATCATTGTGGTGGGGCCCTTCCCCGAACCCTGCGCGTAGCAGGAGCTTTAGTGCATCGGGCTGCCATTTTGCATTCAGCCTTTAGGCAATAGGTTCATCTAAACTCAGAATTTGCCCTTTTGCATTCAGCCTTTGGGCAATAGGTTCATCTAAACTCAGAATTTTCGACACAAAGTGCGCACACACATATGCAAAAAATAACTAAAATTTCAACAAATCATTAAATTTCAATTATGATGAGTTTTGAGTATTCTAGATGAAACAACAACAGCCTTACGGCTCAATACCAATTCATAACAGTCAAAAGGATTGACTTATATGAAAACTCAAACAGAATGAATTTACAATTAAGCAACCAACATTACTCCCAGTCTCATACCAGATCTAAATCTAAAAGAAACTATATCCATTTTGGCAACTACTTGCAACTAAGGCTATACCAGTTGTCTACTGTACTAATATAGGACTGCTGCTACCAAAAGAGCTTCCAAAATGATGCTGCGAATCTTGAGCTAAGATAAGCTTGATCATCTGGTTTTGGGAAGACATACAAACATCGATGCATTCTTCCAGGTCTGCATCGCATGTTAATAGAACCCACTCGGAGTCATCATCCAAGTACTTGAGTTGAAGTCCACTTGGATCATCTATGCCAAACCGCCTCGTTATTTCTCTGAGAAGATCACTGTATCTCCAACTGTTTTGCATCCGGAACCTAATCTTTTCTTCTCCGTATGTTACTTTTACTCGTGGAGCTTCTTCTTGAGATATCGATGGACCCTTCTTTTCTGATTTAGGATTCTCAGCAACACATGCATGGCTTTGAGATCTTGGTATGGTCTTCGGTCCTTCACTTGATAAATGAAGAAGCTCTGGTTCACTTCTAACCCTTTTCATTGAATTATCAACCGACTCTTCCTGGATAATTTGATCTTCATCACAAGTATTCAAAGGGTGAGATTGTGGCTTTGTCCCGGATGAACAACATTGACTTGAACTTGAACTTCGACTGCAGGAAGAGGAGGGTGACTTAGATACATCAGCATTATTGGGGCTAGTAATGCATCCCTCTTGTTGCATGTTCAAGGCCATTGGATGTTCGTTCAACTTTGAGTTGGCCAAAGGGCTCATTCTTGATGCATTTGGAGATGCCAACTCGGGGAAGTTTGAATAGAAGGATTCAATTTGTAAAGTACCAGAGGCACCCTCAACTGAATCAATAACACGTTGTATCTTTTGCAAGGAGTGACCAACCTTCTTGATCTTTCGAGAAGGCCAGCGTTTAATCCCATGCTGCCTGCATATCCTCTTCAGAGTGGTAGGACAAACTGTATTTCAAGAGGGCATAGGCAAGGAGGGGAAGGAAGGAAGAAACAGCAAAAAACAAAGTTAAAATCCTTGTACGTAAAAGTCCTAGAGGATAAAGCACCAATAGGATCAGGCGTAAAAATCATAAACCAAAATGAGAATACTAGAGTTATAAGTGCACACAATGAAATTTGGATCTTATACATGAAAGTTATTTAAGTTATGCTTACCACCAATGCTCTTTGCAGCATCTTTTAGGCTACCAGCAAAATACTGCTGAAGAATTTGCAAGGTAATAGTCTTCTCAGCTTTTGCGCGTCTCCTGTCCCCTGTTCTACCCATATTACGAGAGGCACCTATTCCAGAACCAGCATCCTTATGGTGCCTAAACTCCATGGCATCTTTCCTCATCAATTCGTCTGGTTTTTCATCCTGGAATGCAGAAATAACAGAACTCTCCTGGAACTCTGCATCACAAGAGGTCCACGATGTCCTTTCTTGAGAAGTTTCAGTGTGCTCTTTATGTTGCTCAACTGTGTGGTTTGCCACTTCATCCATAGAAACAGTTTCTTCCTGCAACTCTTTGTCTGTCACAACCCTCAAAGTCCGACAAACATTTTGTATGATGATGGATAACGAAGTAAGCATTTTTCTATGTTCTTCAGGATTTCTGCAGTCTGCGGGTAGAAAGAACTCCAATACAAAATCAGATGAACCAGTTAAGGTACTACGCAGGCGTATAGCTACTGCAGCTTGCAGTCCAAACATTTTTGCATAATGAGAAAGTGGATACTCCGACTTGCTATAAGAGGTAAGATCATCTGAAAAGCATGGTTGATTAGTCATGAATGCTTTCCCAACAACACCCTGCCCTTTGAGCAAATGGTGCTCAGAGCAAGCTTCATGAAAACCTTGAACGCGAGGGTCAGCTACATAGCAAGCAGAATCCTCTGTGGAAACACAATGAATAAGGTTTTCCTCAGAATGACGACAACCCCCTTTGCCTTGTTGAACGCATGGAACCCATGTCTGAGCTAATGGCAATCCATGCGTCTCACATGCAGACATCAGAACCTCTAGAACTTCAGGTAATGCAGCTTGGTAGCTCAAATCACATACCTGATAAAAATATCTCATTTATCATGCTGAATAAAATTATTCAAAAATGCATTATTTTGCAAGTTCAAACCCATTACCTTGGCATCCTGAATGGTCGAAACTTCAGAAGTCGAGAGATCAACAGCCTATTAAGAAGTAAGAAGTTTGGGAGAATTTCAGAAAACTGGACCCTCACTATATTTACCAAAGTACGTACAAACAAGCAATTGAACAAAAGCAAGACTCATGCACGCCAAAAACAAACACGAACGATCATGATAAACAGAATGCATCTTAGAGACAATCTGACCCCTAAACAAGAGCAGTAAAGAGGATTAAATGAAGGACAAAAACATCAAATGATAAGAGAAACTAACAAAGTGAAAGATACAGGCACCGACTAATAGCGGAGCACATGCTATTTCAGATCTTAGGGAATTGCAACTTTACTGTTATCGTTTCATTCTCAGAAAAAAAGAACTTTACTATGTAACTTCTATCTTAATATTCATTCGTTTGGGGATTGATGTTTCAGCCTGAGGTACTGCGAACTGTATATTTTTTTAGGCATAAAGCACATAAAGATATAGTAACAGTTTTTGAAGCATATATGCACAAATTATATACTTAACACTGAATAAACACATGCATACATAGTCCCACTACTTAGCTAAGTAGGTAACGCAAGAAATTAGCGGGAATGAGGGAATTGATAGACTCCGAGAGATAAAAGAAGACAAACCTTAAGAGCTTCGCACACACTTTCAAGCTCCGAGCGATACTTGATCTTCTGTTTGGTCATGACAACTTCAATAACACCCAGGCAGTTACGACTACCTTGTTCGAATACAGGAACAGCAAGGGTGCCTCGTACATCATACTGCTGTGCATGTTCAACACGCGGATACTCTTCACTTCGGAAGAATCTAACATCAGGCGTCCACTCAGGAACTTTATCTGCAAACACTCGGCCGGGCAATCCAACAATCTCCTTGGAATCTTCATTTGCAGGAAATTGATAGTTTACAGAGACTTCACGGTAGTTAGCAAGCTGAGGGCAATTGAGATCTAGTAGGAAAGGTTGATCCGTTGTGCTGAGCACACGCCTGCCATCCCTGTTTATCGGTACCCATAGTTGAAGAAGGATACCCTTGTCCCTGGAGCAATCTCTTATGTGCCCAAGTGCCCAAATCAATCTATCCATTACAGAAGATGAAGCTTTGGGTCCAATCCACCATCTTTTGTTCAGTTCAGGAGCTTCAACCAAATGATTCTCGGATAGACCTGAAGTGCACATGGCATTGTTCATATTCTCACCGAAAGGCTGAACTTTAGCATAACTTAGCTCTTGGCTATGGTTTATCGACAAATTTTCAGTGAAAGATGGCCTTTGCTTTTCTTGTTGGGCATCCTTTGATGGGATTCCATTAAATTCTACATTGTTGGCATCTATCGTTGTAGGCCACATAAAAGACGAGTCAAATGGCGCATTGAACATGGCTGGACTATGCTGCAAGAATTCACTACCATCAGCAGTCTCCAACCAACATCCCTCTAACAATAGCCCATCCATGTAATCCAAATCCATGAGATAATCGGATGGGGTAGTGAACAACGAATTCGAAGGAATGACACTTTCATCCATAGCATCAAATCTGTCTTCAAATCCCCAAGGCCAGTACTGTTCTTGATCCAAATTTATGGCAATCAGTCCTTCTATACACAAAGCTAGTCTAAAAAGCTCCCATCTTGGAAAACCAAATCTGCCAAATTTATCTTCTCACTGAGAATCAGCAGTAAAGCAATAAAGATAAAGAGGAACAAAAGAATAATAAAACAACAAAAGATGGAACTTTCATATATTATTTAGCTCCAAGAATCAAATATATGAAGAAATCAACATATTCCACCAAGTTGGGTTTTGTAATCTTAGTATACATATCTTATTCCAAAGTCTCAATAAAGGTAAGAAGAAATAACCAGCTACAACCAAAACATAGATCTATATAACAGTGCCTCAGACCAAAGAAAGTTGCAAGAAATGAAAACCGTACATCACATAGATTCTATGAACCCTCTCTATGCTTCATCACTAATTCAAGAAAAACAACTGGTTATATATATGTATGAGACATAAAGACAAGTATTTGTGGCCATAGATAAGTGTGTACAAGATGATTCATCCAAGTTGTAAACAGAGACAAAAGAGGAATGAAGAAAGAGGAGGAACTCACTATGAAAAAAGATTCTTGGATATTCCAATTTGCAAAGGTCAAAACTTTGCTGTTTCTTTATGGTGTAAAAAAGTATAAACTTTGCTGAGAAAATTTTCTTGTGGCTGTCTAAGAAGCAAACAACAACATCAAACAACAAACAAATATGTAGGGACTAAATGTTTCCACTTATATCTTTCCCTCTTGAAATCCCCTCCACAACCCACAATCACAAATTAAATTCTCTCTCTCTATCTATTTCTCTCTCACAGTTATTATCTGTCATTAGCTTTTCTTGAATATGATTCCCTTAAAGCAAAGTCTGCCTACAAGAGAAGATTCCACTTACCAAGTACTGGACCCCACCACCTACCCCCCTCAAAAACCTCTAGGGATTCCCATTTATAAAGTCAACCTACGAATCAAGAAACAACTCCATCTAATCCAAAATTCAAAAAAGGAAGTAAAAACACATATTTAAGGTAAAAAGATTTGATTTTTATACCCTTTATTAGCTCAAGATGGGGAAAAAGATTCCATCTTTAGACTCTTTATTAACTCAATAAAATTCAAAATGTGGAAAAAGTTAGTACTTTTTTTCCTTTATTTTCTTGGTGGCTTTAGCGCATAATATTAGTAGGATGGAGTGCGTCTGGTGAAATGATTTATTTTGTGATTCGTATTAGTACTTATAGTATTACGCTTGTATATTTTTTTTTTTATTTTTTTTTTGAGTTTTAATGATGTTAATTATTTTGAATAGATTAATTATAATACCAGTATTATTATTTTATGATAATCTTGATTCTATATTTCCAGTTATTTCTTGCTCTTACATTATTATTTTTTTTAGATTATTTTATCTTGAATAAACGTCTATCAAAAGAAAAAATTTTAGACTCCACTTTTTAAGAATAGATTGTTTACGTTATTTGTTCTTTTTTGGTGGCTTTGTGGAGTGTTTGTTAGTAGAGAATTGTGTGTTTGCCACTTTCCTATTTACCCCATTACTATATTTAGATGCTTTGTGACGTCCCTCAACAAAATGTTAAAATAACGATCAACTTGCATAGGGGGTGGGGCGTGGGGCGTGGGGCGTGGGTGGGGCTTCTAATAGTACAAAGTTTACAAAAAAAAAAATGAAAACAACTTTGTCTCACGCGCCACAAATAGCGCGTGTGATAAAGGTGACGTAAGAAACTTCATGCATAAAATAAGGTAATGTCGTTGGAGCGTGCACGTAAGTCATAATTAGAGCGCGTGAGAGATTAGTAAGAATTGTTATTAGTTTAATGTTTTAAACATTATGGGTAAATCAGATTTATGACAACATTTTTGTGTAGTTTTAGGTAGTGTTAATAAACACAACACGTTCACATTAGGACCACACTTAGGAAGAATAAATTAATTGCAAGTTGGAATTAGATTATGCATACAAATTATACTATTATTTAAAAAGTAACTATATGCAACAACTCACAGTAGGTAATATAAGAAAAATAATCGATTTTAATCTACACGAATAATATATAAATAATCTGAAAAATAAGACAGACGACTTATATAGTAATCTATATTTATTTTTTATTTTTCACTTCATATGGTGAGATTGCGTAAGAAAAATCTTGTGTATGTTATTACACTAAATGTAAGTTAAAATTTGTATGAATTCTCAATATATAAAGAATTTATTTACATGATCTAGATTAAGAATTAAAATATAATTAATTTGGTACTTTTAGTTTAGTGTGTTTCATCAGGAGGAGTGGCACGAATTGTCAGAAAAGAATATAATTAAAATTTTATCAAGAAAAAAAAAACAATGGATAAATATCAGACATAAACAAATAGAAAAATGTATAAGCATGTGAAACTCCATTGAAATGATAACCCATCTTCTTCTTGTCAATTTTCCAATTTTTTTTATAATATTCGGATCAATTTTCATGCACTTCGATTAATTTTATGGAATATTTATCACCTCTCAATAAATAATAAGTATTAAGTAACTTTATCCATCAAAGTTTAATTTGAATAGATGGGAATAAATCACTTACCGTTTTCGTCTCTGTTGGAATTTGATCAATTCTCCATTTTTTTTAAAGTTAAGTTGCACATTTAATGGCGAATTTTTGACTAATTACCATTATTTATTATTATGCTTTTAGTTTTCTTCTTTCATGTTACTTTTGATTATAAATTACAAATCCTTGCTTTCTTTGACTACAATTATTGTTGTTCTTATTATTAGTTGTATTTATTATGTCAAATATTTTAAAATTAACCAAAAAAAGAGAGTCCACTTGCAATTAATTATGAATATAAAAAGAAGATCTAAATGGAACCAAAGAACATGTAAAGAAGAAATAGCTAGTGGCTACTTTGGAATCATCACTGTAAGTTTACTTTAAAACATATTAATTAACAAAGAAATAGAGAAGATTTAACAATAACGATTTCAAATTTGTGACACTACGGTTTGAATTTTAATGGTTAATAATTGAGTTGTAAATAATAAATTGTGTTTATATTGTAATGGGTAAATAAATTTGTGACGTTTCATTTTGAATGTGATGATTAAGAACTGAGTTATAATTGATGATTCAAGTGGTTAATGGTGATAGAGTGAATAAACTCGTGATGCTGCAGTTTGAATTGTGACTATTAAGAATTGAGTTATAACTGATAAGTCATGTGTTTAAACAGTGATGAGTGAACAAACTCGTGACGCTACAGTTTGAGTTGTAAACAGTAAGTGTATTCAAAATGTAATAAGTGAACAAACTCGTGACACTGCAGTTTGAATTGTAACGGCTTGAGTAGTAACCGGTAAGTCGTGTTTAAAATGTGATGAGTGTGAGCAAACTCGTGACACTGCAGTTTGAATTGTAACGTTTTGAGTTATAACCGGTAAGTCGTGTTTAAAATGTGATGAGTGAACAAACTCGTGACACTACAGTTTGAATTGTAACCGGTAAGTCGTGTTTAAAATGTGATGAGTGGACAAACTTGGGACACTACGTACAGTTTGAATTGTAACGTTTTGAGTTGTAACTAATAAGTCATGTTTAAAATGTGATGAGTGAACAAACTCGTGACACTACAGTTTGAGTTGTAAACAGTAAGTCGTGTCAAAAGGTGAACAAACTCGTGACACTACAGTTTGAATTGTAACGTTTTGAGTTGTAACCGGCAAGTCGTGTTTAAAATGTGATGGGTGAACAAACTCGTGACTCTACAGTTTAAATTACAATATTTAATGATTGAGTTATGAACAATACGTCGTGTTCAAAATGTAATGAGTGAACAAACATTTGACACTACAGTCTGAATTATAATGGTTAAGAATTGAGTTGTAACAGTAAGTCGTGTCAAAAGGTGATGAACGAACAAACTCGTGACACTACAGTTCAAGTTCTAACAGTTAATAATTGAGTTGTAAGCGATAATTTCGTGTTCAAAATATAGTAAGAGATAAACTCGTGACTCCACAATTTGAATTGTATTCTAACTATTAATAATTGAATTGTAGTCGGGTTAGTCGTCGTATTTAAAATATGATGACTGAACAAATTTGTGACATTATAATTAAAATTGTAATCGTTAATAATTAAATTGTAAACGATATGTAAATATAATGAGGGAACAAACATGTAACACTGCCATCAAAATCATTAATCACTTAATGAGTAAGTTGCCAACTCTAATTTTTGTCTTATAAAAATAACTTTTGTTATGAACGATCACTTACAATTATTATTTTTATGAAACTTTAATGTATAATCCATATTTTTATCTTTTTGCTTTGCTAAATTATTATATTATTACTCTGGCCGATAATGGAATTCCATCCACAAAAAAACATTTTATAAAAAAGTTAGTTTTCTTTTTTGCTTTCAAGTCAACATGATGACCACTATCTTTTAAATTAAATTAATATGCGGCTATTATTTAATAAAACCCATTTGGGATCATACGTAATCAATATATGACCTAAACAATTTATTAAAAAGCTATAGATTTGACAAAAATAAAATAAAAATTATAACTATAACTCTCAAACCCATAAAAATAAATTATAAAACTTAATAAACAAAGTATAAATCTAAAATTGTCCCATTTATAAATTAGTAAAAAAAAAATTAAGTTCCATAATGCTTGATTACATAAGCGACCAAATCTGGCATGTCCCAATCAGACAAACACAATATGGCCCCTAACGTCATATATTGTACTTCGTATTAATTTCGTTTCAATTTATTTGTCTTATTTTTAATTCTAATTAATTTTTTTTAAAAAATTATTCTTTATATTTAATACTTCCTCCGTTTTAAATTATTCGTCCCACCAACATAGGTTGTGGTGCAACGGATGGGGTTGCTCCACCCTTAACCAGAGGTCGAGGATTTGACCCTAGGTATGGAGAAAACTCTGTTAGGAGCGCTGTCACCTTAATGCATGGGCCCTGCAACGTGCGATCCGAATTAGTCGGGGCTCCAATGCAGGCACCGGATGGAAAATAAAAAAAAATAAAATTACCCGTCTTAAATTGAGATGCCATATTGATTAAAAAAAATAATTAATAATATGACTAGTTTACCGTAGTACATCTATTAAATAATATTTACATTTTAATTTAAATAAAAAGTAATTAATGCAAAGGGTAAACTATGAAAAAAATTAAAAAATTGTTACTTCTTGATTAGTGAAAAAGGACAAGTAAAATGAGAAATCAAATTAAGAAATTTGGGACAGGTAATTTGAGACGGAGGGAGTAGTTTTTTTATTTTCGCAGCTATACCATGTATATATATGATTAAAACAAAATAAAAACAGGTATTCTTAGCGCTTATAATATCAAGACCATGACACAAGTTCTCAAATATTATTTTGTAAAACAATTTTTTAATGAAAGAATAATATCATATAAAATAAACCAGAATGAATATTATTCACATAGTATATATTTCCCTTCTATCAAGTTATACTAATACTCTATTAAATAAATAAAAATCTTATTGAAACGTCACAAACAAAAATAAAGGGAATAAGCAATACTGTTTGTTTAAAACTGAGAAGTTCAACTATCAAATTAATTATAATTACTATTAACGTATGACGTATTAAGCCTATTTGATCTGAAAATTAAATTTGATTGTCCAATTGACTACGAGTTTTTTTTTTTTTCTTTTTTTTTTCATTTGACCTTTACTTTGTAACTAATTTTTAAAACTTTTATCTTAAGTAATATTTCCTTTGCATGATTATTTATTAATCATATAATATATAAGTCAAATTGCAGCTTATACTCCATACTCAATCAAATGATATCAACATAATACCCCGAATATTATCTTATCGTATACTATCTTTTATAATTTTCGAGAATCTTGAATTTTATTTCTTGGACAACTAATATTTTTATCGCCACTAATATTTTCTCACCTCCACACTCAACTTCTAATATAGAATTCTAAATGCATATCTAAATTTAATCGGATTTCGATACGAATATCAACTCGTAAGTAGTTGACAATATTAAGAGTTGTGCCATCGTGATTACCTATGTGATTTGCCTCAACCAATAATGTATATCCCTTGTGTTGTTTCAACGCTTATCTTCTTGTTTTTTGACTTAATTAATCTTATGATATGTATGTATACCTAATTTTATTATTATTATTATTATTATAAAAGTTGATTAAGGATTCCATTAATGACAAAAATGGACAAGTGGCATCTTATAATTGGCCAATGAGGATTCTCAAAAGATACCAAAGCAAAATGGTGATTCTGCTTTATTCCATCGTATCATATATATCGATTCTAATTTTAGTTTTTCAACGATTAATAATTTAATCAACTAAGCTTAGGTATCGTGATAACAATAAACATATATAGGTGATTTGGCAATGACTCAATATATTTTCGTACATAGAATTTTGCGCAATAGGTGTTAAAATCGAGCTATATATTCTCCGTCTCATATTACTTGACATATTTACTTTTTGCATAAGAAAAAATTAATAAAGAATGTAAATTGATTAATATGATTTTATTAAATTCACATTAAATAGTAACATACCTATTGAATTTAGTTACTTTCATTTAATTACTAAGGTTAAAGTTGAAAAAAAAAAGTCCAATTATTTTTGGGATAATACTCACAAAAATATATTAACTTTGACCAAATTTTCAATTGAGTATACTAAACTTTGCGGGGGTCCTATTACCCCCTACACTTTTTTTTCGTATTTTAATGGCATATATCTGCCCATTTGGACACGTATAAATATCACGTGTAAAAACGAGATTGGCGCGTGTATTACACCGCCAGCCGCCGAAACTCGATATAGAGTTTTAGGTAGGAATTAAATCCACTTTAAAAAGTCTAGGGGTAATAGGACCCCGCAAAGTTCAGTATGCTCAACTGAAAATCCGATCAAAGTTAAGATATTTTTATGAGTATTATCCCATTATTTTTTGATTCCTTAAACAACTCACCTAATAAGTTAAAATCAATCTACATATTATCACAAATAAGTTAAACTCAGTCAATTTATTATTAGTTTATTACAACTATATAGTATGAAAACTAGTAAGTTAAAAAAACCATTCTATATATTATTACAACTCAACTAATAAGTTAAAATCGATGTATATATTATCATAAATCGGCTAATAAGTGAGTGATAGGGTCCATTTGAGTAGATATTAATGTTTAGAAAAAAAATATAGTACTACATATTTACACAAATTTGAAAACTGGTGCCAAATGACACTTCTTTAGGGGAAGGGTGTCTGCCACTAATTTGATATTGTAAACCCATAGTTTCAAATTTTATGAAGTAACGCGATTTAAGTCTGGAGAGCGTAAAGTGTACACAGTCCATTCCACTAGTATCGGCGTTCAAATCCAAAATTTAATAGTAGGAGAGAGCACTAGCCTCTGCCCAGTTACCTGTACCTGGGAACAAGAACAGGCAAAAATTAGGCAACCAACGTAAATCCTCATTGCACCACCTTCCCCCCCTACCAACTTCCATGAGAATTCGATTTCACAACTTCAGGACTAGGTTTATTCTTGAACCGGATGTTCTTCGTCATTACAACAACTAAGCTATATCCCATTTCAGCTCCAGGTTGACTTTCTCATATCATCGATGCTTCACCAGCTGAGACATGGAGACTGATATCAAGTTCCATGTCCTATTCACATTTGGCTTCACCTTCACTTATTTCACAGTGCATCTTGCCTTCCAGATTTCCCACTCCACAATAATAGGTGGGCACCTTGCTATAGATGGGATTAGAGAGAGGCATCTCAACCCAACTGCAGACGGATCTTTCTTTCTTGCCTGCAATAACAAAACCGATAGCTGATCCAGGTACTAAACTACCTGTCAGCTGCCCTTGATTTCTCTCTCTCTCTCTCTCTCTCTCCTGGCTGCTTGACGTTGTTCTCCTTCTCAATGATGCACTTGAAGACAACAGTACCTGCAACCACATACTTTAGGAAGTATTTCATAACACTTTCGATAGCATTTAGATTCCTACCATAGGAATCCTCCGATATCTCAAGTTCAAAGTGAAAACTCAACCTGAACATCAGTTCCAGCCAAACTTGCCATGAGACCAATAAACATTTTCTTCCATGAATTAAGAGTAAAGATGCATGAAGACAAACTGACTAGGCAAGTGATAAAATAGTAGAAATATTACATGTGAACTGCAATATGGAGCTCCAACAGATCTCATTATTCACACATGAAGAGAATAATGTAACTTCTAAGTGAAGCCTGCTGATCATTCATCATTCAAACTATTCACAGTAACGGAGTTATCACTCGTGCCATCATAGCCAGGCACACGCCGAAAAGCATCAAATAACTTAAGTATACTACCGTTGGAGCTCTATTGGATGTGTAATTAAAGTGAACAATGAAAGAAAAAAGCACCAGCAGAAATGGAAAGTATCTAAATTTTCAAGTGGACTAGATGAGGTGTGAGATTGTTCAGATAAAATCCAAATTATGAACCCGACTTGACAGCAGAGGCTTGTAATTTCCAGGGTGAAGAATAAATAAATGGAGAGTCACCTTCACGCTCCCCCGACAATGAATGATGAGAAAAACAGGAGCAGTTGTGGGCAATATCTATATTCAACAGGGGACTGGACTAAGTTCAAATTGGTTGGACATATCTGGTTTATGAGAATCAAAGTTCAAAATTTCAAGTTGAAAAATAAATAGACAAAGCGTCAACTGGTCAACTGATCACGCTCTTCGATCAAGACATGAGAAGAAATGAAAATATCTATTTGCTGAAAGGGAAACTCGAATCCGCTATCCTTTGGGTGTGCAACCCTGCTCGCAGACCACACAGGAGAGGTAAAATACACTAGGCAAGCCCCGTACGATGAACTCGACCGAAAAAGCATGATTTCGAACCTAAGATCCCTGCAACTTCACACCAAAAATGCAATATTTTCAACGTAAAGAGAGCATCACCTTTTCGCGCTTCGTTGTCACAACACAAAGAGGAACCGCGTAATTCTCCGTATAAACACAAGGATCAAGCCTTTACAAGAAATAGTGCAGATCCAGTTAAAAAATCAAAAGATTTAGAACAATCCACACATGCACCATTAAAGTTGTGTGGAAACTAAAGGTTATTTTTCTTCGCAACAAGGCGTCCTAATCAGATCGAAGTACCTATCCTGCCTTTCTAAGTTCACATACACATACATAGCACAACGACTAGTGTACTACATGCTTGGGCCCTTTTTTCCAATGAAAAAGAAACATTTCTACTTTTGCAGTTCATGAAACCTTCATTGTGATTATAGTGACGAGCACACTTCGTAACATTAACTTGGGGCTGCATATAGTTTGGCCCAAGGTGGAGTCTCTTGGTATCAGAGTATGAGATATCCTAAGTCAGGAAAATCTTTATCATCCGAATAGTAAATACCAGGGACAACAATGGCAGAGCAAAAAAGCAAGCTGCTTGTGGGAAAAGTTGCATGTTAAATAGTCAAAGAAGATTCTGCTACCATACCAAACCATTTCTTTTTCGAGAAACGTTACAGTACTCTAATCATCAGCACAAAGGCTTTGTTGGAGCAGTATTTACAGTTACAAACGAAAGCAGAAGGGTGGCCTTGTTCTTCTCACAAGGATACTAAGAATTCTAATAAGAGTTTTAGCTTCCTCTACATGTGACATTGGTTTCCTTTACAACAAAGTTA
The DNA here is from genome assembly GCA_030864215.1 of Capsicum pubescens. Classification (NCBI taxonomy): domain Eukaryota; kingdom Viridiplantae; phylum Streptophyta; class Magnoliopsida; order Solanales; family Solanaceae; genus Capsicum; species Capsicum pubescens. Next base: position 1,709,650 of record CM061541.1, read on the forward strand.
AAATAACAAAATACAATTCATTTTCATTCTCTGGATGGAGCTGCTTCAATCTTCAAAACACGATGCATTCCTTTCCTTCCACAGAGTCCATATGCATGTTGGGATGATCTCCGCCTAACATTACCTCCCATATTAATCCAGCACATAAGATACTAATCCATTTCTGAATTTGCTTTATTCCATTGTATCACATATTCTGATCCATTCTATCTCAATCCAACTTTCTTTTATTGAGAATGTCAATTTGGAATTCCAAGTCCACACATAATCAATACCCATACGAATTCACCACATATCATTCAAAATTGAGTTTTAAACAATGAAAAAGTTCAACTATTAAGCATATCCATTATGATGACTGCCTCCGCCTGGACTCAAGACTATAGTTCCAAATTTAGCTGTTGGGGAAGTAACTGATAACCAAGGCAGTGACCATTCAGAAATCACGGGAGATACCTACTCTTTGAACTGACAGAGGTAAATATAGAATCTAGAGTTTGTGGGTTCAAAACGCATGTGATATTATATGCATATATATTTACACAAACGCGTGCACGAAGATTCACTCTTATCAAATGATTCAGATAGGAATTGTAGGTTGCACGTGAAGTTGATCTTGTTACTAAATAAATTACAAAAAGGAAAGGCCTCTTGCTATCCTTTTGCTCACTTCTGCATGTCTCAGATTTGAGATGTTCCATGGAAAAGTAACTTTTTGGAACGGTTAATAAATGACAGCTAAAACTCTTGTGATCAGTTGATAAGAAGTTTAAACCACTACTACTAGTATTTATCTTACAAGTAGCAATTTCAAAAGCCAGTATGTTGAAGTAAAACAGGTCCATAATGTAGAAAAATCCTTCCGGGAACATCAAAACACATGGTTTGACCAATTGTTGTTTTCAGTAAACATAATACAAACTACAGAAGTTTCAGACCAACCACAACAATGCTGACGAACTAAATCCACGTACAACGTGAATTCCAGTTACTTCTACGATAATAGAGCCCTAGACACAAGAGATAGCAAAAGCTATTCAGGTCTAACTACAGTCAGTAATAAGCCTCTTTTTTCATTTTCGGAATAAAATACCAAGAAAAAAAGACAATTTTTACTTGGAGAAGAATGCCTGGAGGAGGACCACTGAAGCTGAAGTGCGAGTATACACCAATTCACACCCTTAGAATCTGAAGCTTGTTGGAGAAAGCAATGGCAACCCAATCAGGTTGCGACGAAGACCACTGAAGCTGCTCGATTTCTGCACCAGCAGTATACGCCAGAATAGGATCCAATCCACCTTCAATCGGCTGACCCATCGAAGATAAATCCCAAATAAGCGCCTGCGAATCATCACCAGCAGTACAAATATGACAAGAACTATGAGGAGCCCAAGCAATAGCATTCACACTCGCTTGATGCCTCTGCAATTCCACAACAGGTAGCGTAGGAAAACGAATATCCAAAACAACCACCTTTGCACTATCCATTATTATCGTAGCCATATACCTAGGATCCTGTTTGTTCCATCCAAGCCTTACAAGCGGCGTATCAGGCTCAGAACTCTCATAAATAATCGTCGAATGCTCCTTATCCCTCAAATCAAAAACCCTAACCGATCCATCAGCAGATACAGAAGCAAACACACCAACACCACCCCAAGCAATATCATAAACCTCTTTATCATGCGCAATTAACTGTGTATCCACAGTTTCCCTCTCAATATCCCAAATCGTACACGTCGTATCAATACTCGACGTCCCAATCCTCCTAGGCTCGGCCTCATTCCAATCAAATGAAGTCAACGGACCCGAAAACTCACTATTCCGATTATTATTCAACAAACTCTTAATCTCAACCCGATTACTATCCCCATTAACCCTCCAAATCCTTAAATAATCACTCGAAGTAGCTAAAAGATCAGGCTTCTGACATTCCTTATCGGGTATAAAAATTACCTTCGTAGGCGGGTACGGGTGTTCGAATGAGAGTTTCGAGTCGGATCGGATTTCTCCATTGGAGTCATCAAGCTGGACAATTTCGACCCGGTTCGGGTACTGTTCGAGTAAACTAGCGATAGCGAGACGGTACTTTTTGTCCTTGCGGACAGACCAATTCATAGCGTAAATGTGCCATGGAGCTTCGTATGTGTAGATCTCGGAGCGGCGTTGTTGTTCGTCGGATCCGTCTTGTTGGTTCGGGTCACTGCTTGCTCCCATTTCGGGTTTTTCGCCGGCGGTTGGATTAGGGTTTGAAGGGATGGAGATTGGGGATTTTGTTGAGTGGGAGAAGGGAAGTGAGTCAAAGATTTTAGTCCAACTTATAAATTTGGAAATTGCACTTTACTCCTTTATAGTTTTAATACTCCATTTGTCTTCTTTTTTTTCTTTTTTTTTTCTCTGTCAATTATTGCAAAATCAAATAGGATAAAATAAGACCGAATGCATAAAAACACTTTTGACTTAATAATTCTAATTTTTTTTTATTTTTTTTATATATATATATATATATATATATTTATATTTTTAAGCGTTTATTAGGTAGACAAATTAAATACTTAGGGATTGTTTGGTGTGAGGTATAAGTTATAATAGTATCGAAATAAAATATAGGATTATTTTATTCATGTTTGATGGGAGGTATTAGTTAGCTAATTATTTATCCCATCATTTATACTTTAGTGATGGGATAAGTTATCCCATATATATGGTGGGATAACTAATCCCGGGATAACTTGTTCCCAACCAAACGACCCCTAATGGGTTGTATTAGTTATTTTACCGATAATATGAGATAAAAATAACACTAAAATTTCGAAATGATTTATTCAATAAATTTTGTCCCAAACAAACATGGGATAAACTAATCCTAAAATTAATTCCGAGATTTGTTATCATTTATCCCTTGTATCAAACAAGCCTTTAATATATGTGATCTCGTTTCGTTTTGTGAGCTAATCCCAATAAGCGATAAAATTTCATGTATGTTTCAATTGAGAGATAATACATAGTTAAAGGTCATATTTGTACACTGTCAAAGTTTTATTTTTTGTGTTAAAACGACGTCGTTTTTATTGTTATTATAATTTTTTTATTTATTTAGGGATCGAACCCGCGCAGTAGACTGAAGGAAGCGCCCAAGAAGAGTAAATAACATCACTGGGCTATCTAAGTGTCTTGTTTCATGTGGTTCAACATTAATATACATACATAAATATAGATTTTCTACCTTATATATACAACGTAATTTTTTACCGAGGGGGTTCGGGTGAACCCCATGGCAACCACGTAGGTCCGCCCCTGCGTTAATTTAATAACGTTTTAATAACGCTAATTTAATAACATTTTAATAACGTTAATTTAATATACTACTGCTACTATCCTTAATAATGTTAATTTAATAACTTAAATAAATTTAATATTTAGATATTTAAATAAATTATATTTAGATAAATTATATTTAGATATATTATATAACTTAAATTCACCCTCTGCTTTATAATATATATACATACCCGCGCGATTTTTTCGTATGAGGCTGACCCACCTAATTAATAAATCTTCAATATTTCTCTTTTTCCTCAATGACAAAAGAAATTAGATACCATTTTAATCTTTGAATCGAAAATAATGAAAAAATAATAGTGAACAATCATTTAAAGGTAATATTTGTGCAGTTTTGTATAGTTAAAGGTCATATTTGTGCACTGTCAAAGTTTAAGGTCAAAGTTATAATTTAGTGTCAAGTTTAGGATCATATTTATGTATTATCTCTTCAATTGATATTGATGTGTATGAATCAGTTCCAATCTTTTGAGATCTATGTTTCATGGTCAACATTTAGGGATCCAAGACTTGATCACCTTTGGCTAAACAAGGGCGTTATTGGATGACAGCTCAGAGCACGAGATGAGCTATATCGGATGATACAATTCACGAAATCATTGATGTTATGAGTTATATCGGATGATACAATTCACGAAATCATTGATGTTATGAGCTATATCGGATGATACAATTCACGAAATCATTGAACAACATCGCGTTTGGACGACTGCTTCGGACATGGGAGATGTGTTGCTTAAGGAGGACCTTCACTTTTGAGCCCATTTTGTAATAAATAGATCGCAGCTGAATTTTCTTTTCTTGTTTTTTTTTTTTTCAATTTTGATGAAATGTATTTTGATCTTGTTGGAAGTTTTTGTTGAACCTTGTTGTGAAAGGTTAGTTGTGAGTGAATTAGTTTCACTCAAGGTTGGAAGTTTTTGTTGAACCTTGTTGTGAAAGGTTAGTTGCGAGCGAATTAGTTTCACTCAAGGTTGGAAGTTTTTGTTGAACCTTGTTGTGAAAGGTTAGTTGCGAGCGAATTAGTTTCACTCAAGGTCGTCGTAGGAGTTAAAAAGTGTTTTATCATAGAATTAACGTTATAGGGTCATCAATTTAATAAACTTTTAATCTCTCTTCTTGTGTCTACTATTTATTGTTTTCTTCTTTATCTTTTCGCACTTTGTTTCTGTTTTCGCATCAGAAACTAATCTCAATTTTTAATAAATTAGGATTTGAAGAAAGAATAGAATGTCACAAATATGAAAGAATAAAATGTCAGTTGATACAGTACAGCGGATAGGCGAGCTAGAATACAGGAATGGAGAATCCTTTTATTTGATGCATATATTGTGATGCCTCCCTCCATAAGAAGGCGGCTTAGGATACTTATTAGATGATACTTAAACGTTAAGACATATTCAAAGTGACAGCAACATCAGAACTAACACAAGAAAGTTTGTTTGGTGCAGCAACATACAACCCCAATCACCAAAACAGTATTATACCAGAACAAACATTGTTTTCTTGGATTACTTCTTCAGCACAGCAATAACATACGAAATCCCGTTATCAGTCATCACACCTTCACATTGTAGGCTTTACATTGAGACGAGAGGCGAGCTTCTGACCAAGAGACTTGTCAGCCTGCAGCATATTCATGCAAAACATTTGTTATCGTTGTGTCCATCAGGGTTAAATGTGGTGTACTGATGAACGTTTAAAGGAAGGAACTCAGACCTGTGACCAGTATGAGAGCCAAATAGTGCGTATTTCATGAGTGACTCGAGGTTCAGATAGAGCATCAACCCATCTGCAGATAAATCTTTCTTGCCTGCAATCACAGGGCCGGCAGATAAGCACATACTTAATAGGGGTGGCAATTTGGTGAGTGAGAAATATAGCAAAGGAACTAGACTATACCTGTCAGGGGCCCAAGATCGGTATCTCTCCCCTGGCTGCTTGAAGTTGTTCTCTTTCTGAATGATGCACTGCAATAAATGACCGAGCGTAAAGTTGACACGATTTAGAATCAAAACATGAGGAGAGTACTATATATATATTCTACAATGGAACAGATAAGGCCAAAAGCGGCCTGTCAAAACTGCTATAATAAAATCAACTTCGCACCAGAAACCAAGATTTTCGCTGCCAACGATTAAATAAACTGTGTTTTACCCTATCACGTTTTCCATTCAAGACACGAGGAGGAATTGGGTACTGCTCTGCATGACGACAAGGATCAAACCTTGAGGGAAAATAGTTGACCTGAAAAAGCATACAGCATCAAGTTAAAACATCAAAAGAGTGTGAACGATCAACAAATGCACTCTTAAAAGTAGTGTGGGAACCAAAATTCGCAACTTAGCTCCATAATCAGACCAAAGTGCCTACTCCTGCCTTCCTAAGTTTCAACAGACAATGCCACATCTAATCTAATAACATGATTACTAACCCTTCTCTTTACTTGTGGAGCGGATGAACATTTCTACTTTAAACTACCCACCAAAAAAACACTGCGTCAACAACCGGCATAGCAAGGGTGTATTATACTATACCTCTTCATCACGGTGCATGAAATTCATGAAACCTTCATGGTGATTATTGTGATGAGCACACTTGGGAGCGTTAGGTGGAAGCTGCAGATAGTTTGGCCCAAGACGGTGTCTCTGGGTATCAGCATATGAGAATACCCTAGTCTGGAGAAGCTTATCATCCGAGTAGTGGATACCAGGGACAATAATGGCAGGGCAAAAAGCAAGCTGCTCGTTCTCTGCAAAGAAGTTGTCGATATTCTTGTTCAATACCAAGCGACCAACTGGTTGTAATGGCAAAATGTCCTCAGGCCAGATCTTGGTTACATCTAAGGGGTCAAAGTCAAATTTGTCTTCATGATCAGGATCGATAGTTTGGATGAACAGTTTCCACTCTGGATAGTTCCCAGCAGCAATTGAATCATAGAGATCCTGGGTGGCGTGACTATGATTTGTTCCACCAACCTTAACAGCTTCGTCATCCAACAAGCATTTGACTCCACAAGTTGGTTTCCAATGGAATTTCACATAATGTGCTTTCCCAGCTTTGTTGATCAGCGTGTAGGTATTAACACCGGAACCTTCCATGTGCCTGTAATCTTGTGGGATACCCAGATCATCAAACAGGAAACTGAACATATGAAGACTTTCTGGATGGTGAGAGAAGAAATCAAGGATCCTCCAGTTCTCCTGAATGTGGGACTTTGGATTTGGTTTTAGTGCATGAACCATGTCAGGGAACTTCATTCCATCACGGACAAAGAAGACAGGGAAGTTGTTTCCAACCAGATCGAAGTTACCCTGAATTACAAAAACGAGCACAGATGCAGAAGTAAGGAGGTGTCAATGAAAATTTTAGTACCAACACAAAAAGAAGCAAAATACCGACTAAACAAAAGCAACTAATGAACGCAGCACGTTCATTTTCAGCAAACACAAACTAAGTACAGAGCCTCCATTGTTCAGGAAACAGAAAATGGCCCTTAAGTAAATTATTATTTCCATCAAAGAAAAATCATGAGAACAACAAACACATGATACACTTCATTGAAGTGAACATTCTCTTTGACACTTGAATACTCCCTTCAACATCGTATTTGTTCGAAATCCACGAGTGACCAAACCATCTCAATGCAGCATCACATAAATGATTTTATGATCTACGCATGGTGTTTAGGCTTGTAAACAGATGCAGCTGGATTTCATCGAGTTCGAGATTGAGATTATTAATTTAAACAAATTCATATGAACATAGAGTATTGCTGTTCAAAATTTACTCAAAAGGACGAGACAAATGGAAAAATCATCATGCAAATTAAGCATCACTAAAGGCTGAAACCAAACACTTCTCACATTAGAATACTTAACCTTTCAATTCTTAGTTTTCCAAATGGACACTTACTTCAACCTGTTCTATAAATCAATTGCTGATTCCAAAGCCAGGAAGAGAAATGAAGTATAAGCTTGTGTTTCCACAATGCTCTCTTACCAGCTTGACAGGCATACAATTTAGGGTACCGATGAATAAAAATCTGGCACTGAAGACATTGCAAGAAAAAACTAGCATCTGATTGAAAATTACCTCTCTGGTGTAAAACTTTACAGCGAATCCTCTGGGATCCCTGAGGGTTTCGGGGCTTCCACGCTCGTGGATAACAGTAGAAAACCTCACAATAACAGGTGTCTGGACACCAGGAGCTCGAAGAAAATCAGCACATGTAAGACGGGTTATATCATGAGTGACCTCAAAGAAACCCTTGGCACTGGCACCTCTGGCATGAACAACACGCTCTGGGATTCTCTCACGATCAAAATTGGCAAGCTTCTCAAGCAAATGATAATCCTCGAGAAGAACTGGCCCTAAAAAAAAGAATAGCGAGTTTCAATACTCTTATCCAAGGTGTGAAATCCACTAAAAACTGGAAATGTTGCAAATGTTAATATAATATCTCTAAAGAGAAAACTACAGAATCTTATCTGTAATGATCTCACAAAAATAACCTTTATTACATGAGACAAATTGCATGGTTTGAAATATGCAAAGAACTTTTAATCACTTTAATCAGGTTCTACTAACTCTTTCCTGATTCAAATTACTCAAATGGCATAAATAGTGAAAAGTGATGATCTTTAAGGGACCATCATGAATTGTTTCCATCTTTCAACCATCTACATTTTCCTATCGTATTACACTATTTTCTGCTAACTATTAGGAACGGTGTTACTCATACTATGTTAGATATTCTTCAAGAGAAAAGTGAAACATCAGGCATACGTACAAAAACAGTAAAGCAATTTATTAGTTGCCATTCAACAAATGACCATCTAGATCACACACTTTTTTTCTAGCAGAGCATCAAGGAGTACCAGTATCAGGCTAATAAATTAGGAGAACAGTAACTCCTGTTTTTTCTTTTCATATTTATGTATTCATAATGATTTAACACAAACGAAAGATTGTCCCTAAAATCAGGCGATGCATTCACTTTCTGACCCGATTCAGAAATACAAAATAGGACGATATGCGCATCTAGAGATGACAGACACTATATTGTTTCGACTCCTATCGTCCTAACCATTTAAGTAGCTAGGCAAACATGTCTCCCTACAACATAAGGTGGAACTCATCATATCAAAAACAACAAGTTATATCATACTGGAATCTGGTTTCCCATGCGCATGAAAAATACAAGTTAGAAGGAATAATAGTTCTTATCAATCAACTATCGCTTTACTAGTCGGGAATACGTACTTATACCAAAAATCAGAATAAAATAGAAAACTTTACACACTATAAGAAAGGTGAGAGTAGGAAGAAGTACCTCTAGCTCCCACAGTCAAGGAAGAATTGTTGTTATACACCGGAGCACCTGAATTAGTTGTCCAATAGGCCGAATTGGCAGCGCTTGAAGGACGGTGCTGCATCAAATTTCATACTCATTAATCATTAACCTCGTGTGCATCACACAGTAATAAAAAGCAACCAAAATTCCACTACAGACACTTAACCATTTTAGCTCCATCAATAAAAGGTACATCAACAAAAATAAAAATGAAAACTAAACTATTTTGGATATGAAGACAGGAGTTGATTCCTGAGATTGACACTCAATTGATGGTTATTACTCCCTCCTTTTTCTATTTATTTGTCCTCCTCTTTTCTAGTACAGCTGTTTAAAAAAGAGTGTCTATTTCCCTTACTTAGCAACTCTTTAATTGCAATGTTCCACATGACATGTTAAAAGATCACAAGATTAAAGACTACTTTGATACATTTGAAATATCTTTATTCAAGTCCACAAGATTCAAAATCTTTTTTTATTTCTTAAACTTCGCATCAAATCAAAATTTTAAAAAATATTAAAACGCATGAAGTATCTCAAAAAGTCACGTTTTTCAACAAAAATGTGACCTTTTTAAAAGTATTAACTAAGTTATCATCTAACAAATCAACCCCCAAAACAATGATAACACTGACCTTTGCAAGATCAAAACTAATCAAACAAAACACACAAATCCACACACTCTTTTAACAACAACAAGATACCAAATTAACTAGGGCAAAATAAGCTTCAAATACCAAATTAAACCCCCAAAATAACTCAAATTAACCAAAAATAAGAAATCGAAATCTCAATTTCTCCGCATACATCGTTATTCCTTCACATGCCACAATGAACAAACATTAAAAAGGGATTAAAAAAAGATTAATCTACAAAAATCTAATCAAACAACAAACAAACCAAAAAAAACTTAAATCCTCTACAGCCTAACAGATCATATTTAAAAAAATAAAATAAAAAAATACTATAACATAAAAAAGAACTCTTCAATAGAAATTGAAAAAAGAAAATACCCTGTAGGGATCCATAGCGAAAGAAAAGAGGAAAATTTGAGAGCAAAATAGATAGAACCAAAGAAGAAATTTATTTTTTGGGAGTGTGTAGAAAATGAGCTGATTTAACATTTATATACAACTCGTCGGGTCATTTTCCAACCGCCTGTTTCTCCTTTTATGGCTCGCTTTTCTATTTTTACCCATTTAATTTTAATTAAAAATAATATCCATTGCTTATCCACATTTTTAGTTTCTTTTTTTCTATTTTTACAATTGAATATAAATATTTTTACCAAATTAGAAATCAGTCTATTTGTTATTGCCCCCTGCTTATTGTTATCTTATTTGGATAATTATGTCGTGAGGATTATTTTTTTTTTGTACACCTCAATTAATTTTACGAGATATTTATCTCCATTCATGCCTTATTTTAGATATAAATAAATACGTGATTTAAAATTGAAGACATTAAAATAATAATAATTACATCTTAATTAGAATTAATTATGATTCATTTATAACCGAATAAAAATAGAAGAATTACTATAGAATGGGATGTAGCTAGTGATAAAGTTGAGAAGTACAAATATCATTGGAGGTAAAAAACCTAGATGAATAAAATAAGTTATCTGTAAATTTTATATTAGTAGATAAAGTTTCACAGTACAATGATAAAGTCAGTAAAAATTTAAATAATAGGTTACTACAAAGTGTGATTAGATGTTCTTCAAATTAGTTTAACTATATTTCTAGTCTCAATCAATAAAAATAAAATTAAAAAATTGAAAAATGAAAGGAGAGGGTCCACAAATCAAAATCTTGTTGTTTATCAAATGATTTTTTGCCTTTTTGTGGGGTTGATTAAATAAATGTCCTTTTCTTATGCCATAGTTTAGATTATATTCTTTTCAAAAAAAAACACAAAACAAAAAAGGCATAAATATAAGTTTACAACAAACATTGGACCCTAATTTAATTTTTAAAAACATTAAACTCTACAAATTAAAGTTTAAAATATTTTCTCATAATATTTGTAATTTATGAAGGAAAGTCTTAAAATAAATGGTAAAAGTTTTTGTCATGTGATTAAGAAGTCGTGGGTTCAGATCGTGAAGACAAGCTTCTCACAAAATCATTGAATAAGATTATGTATAATAGACTCTTGAATTATGTCTTCCCGCAGATTGCATAGCAGAAAGTTGAACACATCAAACGCGGAACTACTCTACGACAAACATGCTAGTATGATTATTTTATAGCAGAAGATTTAATATATAAAACATCGAACTACTCAACGACAAACATGCTAATATGATTTGAAATCCAAAAAAAAAAGTGAGATGTACTTAGATTTTATTACTAATTTGCAGGAGATAGAAAAGCAATTTCTAATAGGTAACAGTTAGCTAAAATTTTCTACTATTATTTTGTGGTGAATTATATCAAGATCTTTTTTACCATAAAAAACAATAAATATAAATTGTGGTACCAACTCATTTCCACACGTCACACAATTTATTTATTTATTTATTTTTATTGAGTAGTAGTACGTAAGGCAATTTTTTTTCTTACCAAACTTTTGGAGTTTATCCCAAAGCTAATCTCTCTACAAACACAGATGAGTTGGGCCGTTGTGATGACGACACGTGTCATGGAAGGACCTAGAAGTGTGTGCACGGCCCAGTTAATATTCCAAAGTGGCTTATGAAAGCTATGTTGGAGTTTCTTTAATGGTTGGGGATTATAAGTGTGAACGCAGCAGAATTGATAAGATTCTGTTTATGGGGATTAATTATTACAGTATGGGCACGAGTTTCTGGGCCCACCAATATCTTTATTTCTCGGGTTTGAGAAGAGTAGAGTGTATAGACACATTACTTCTACTTCATCGATGAGGTAGAGAGGCGGTCTTTAATAGACGACGGTTGGCTCAAGAAAAAAAAAAAAAAGCTTGGAAAAAGGAAGTAGTAGTCCTTCACGATGGTTCAGTTGGTTTGGAGGGCTTTTATCTACGTGGATGACAACGCATTCTAAATTGAGCCTGTCGCTTGCCTAGTGCGATTTAAATTACCCGTGTGGTTTGCAGGTTGTACACAGTGTGAGGGTTTACCTAGTGCGTACAATGTGTTCACCCGAAGGACAAAGACGGCGACAGAGGTTGTAGTGGTTGAAGATTATCTTGGGGTTCAAAAAAAAAAAAAAGTAAAAAATACGATAGATAGTACTCCCTCCGTTTCAAATTTCCCGTCTCAAATTTTCTAATTTGATTTCTCATTTTACTCGTCTTTTTTCATTAATCAAGAAGAGATAAAAAAATTATTTTTCATGATTTATCCTTTGCATTAATTTCTTTTTCTTCAAATTAAAATGTAAATATCATTTAACAGAGGTACTATGATAAACTAACCATGTTATTAATTATTTTTCTTAATCAATGTGTCATCTCAATTTGAGACGGGTAATTTGGAACGGGGGAGTTAAACACAACTCAATATTGTTACTCCCTCTATTTTATTTTAGTTGGCCCTCTTGCTAATAATACTCCATCTGTTTCGTGTTAGTTCACCCCTATAGACTTGACACATACCCATTAAGAAAAATATTTATTAGGGGTTCATTTTACCAAATTAATCTTATTAATTATACTTTGAAAATATAAATTTGAATTTATACAACTTGTTTAGTCATTTAATAATAAGGATATTATTGAAAGAACATGTTAAAATCCTCTTGATTTCATCGATGGAACAACTAAACTGAAACAAATACTTTTAAAAAGAGGATCAATTAAAATAAAACGGAGGGAGTATTTGTTTATAAATTAAAATTAAAATAATTTTATTATGTTATTTCAATACTGTCCTATTATTAAATAATTATTTAAAGGATATATACTCAAATTTATGTTTTCAAAATATAGTTTAATAAGGCTAAGTAAGTAAAATCAAACTCCTAATAAATATTTTCTATAGAGAAGTATTAATAAGGATAAACTATTTTAAAACGAAAAAAAATATAAAATTATGCTACAATGAAACTACACAAAACAACAAATAGTAACATGAACAACCTACAAAAATTATCTTAGCAACAAAATAATGCACTCCTACTTGATAGAAGCAAATGGGAAAATCTTAATAGCTCAATTGGTTGGTTACGTGAACTTCTACCTTTTTGGTGAGAGTTCGATTCCATACCTTGTAATCCCTTTCACCACGCCTTATTTTATTTTTATTTTTAAAAAAGAAAAGTGAAAGCAAACTTCAAATATGTAGATGGAGGCTAAATTGCTCTGACTCTCCAAAAATGTTGCCGCACCCGTGACGGATACTTCAAAAATACACTATATTTGAAGAATCTGACACGCACCGGTTGACATTTTTGAAGAGTCCGAGCAACATAGGATGGAGAAAAAATGTACAGATAGTATGAATTGCTTTGCTTATACCCAAAAGAATACCAAAGTACAGTGTTTGATAACTTGTTGATCTCTAGAGGGCTAAGCTAATCAAAGGAAAAACCTCGCTATAACAATAAATAGAGACTATCGATGTCTAAAGAAGCCAAAGCCCCAACGGCCTCCGGTCAAGATCTTGTACCCCGTGGAGTAGAGGGCTGAAAATAGGCCTTGCATCAGCGCAACATGAACCATTGCCATTAGCCTCGTGCTCATCATTTCTTGGTCGGGACTAATGGAACTGGAGTCGGACTTAAGTTGGCAAACGGGGAGGATTTCCCCAAAACATTTAGGGTCTTCACTCGCTGCATCTCCTTTCCTGCATTGAATAGAGAGAAAAAAGGAAGTTTTATTGAACTGTTCTTGTGTTGGTTGCATTTTCCTGTACCAACAACGAATGGATACGATTAATGTGAATAAAGAACTCGCAAATAAGTAAATTTCAAGGCGTAAAGCCTCACTCTCGACTCATTTGAAGCTAGGAGTGATCATGTAAGGATTGAAACCATATTGCAGTCGGACTTCCTAAGTACCTGTCTCCAGACTCTTTCTGTGTGTTTCAATTAAAACACCTCCTAAGCAGTGGCTGAGTCGATACTTTCACTAAGGGGGGTGCAAAATATGAAGAATAAAACACACAAAGAAGCCAAAGGGTTTCAACATCTACATATGTATGAGAAGTCGAACAAATACTTTTCATGATGGAATTTCCATTTATAATAACATGTCATGATAAAAAGTCATGCACCGGAGAGTGTTGGGTACTGAATTCAAACAGAGACAGGGCAGACTTAGTGTACAAGTTATGGATTCATCATAATCCAATAGCTTCGAACCCTGTATATGTGTTAAAGATCCACTAAAGTACAAATAATGGATTCCAATCCCAGTATAGCAAACGTATGTGGTAGAATTTCGATCCCTGAACCCATAAAGTTCAAATCCTGGTCTCTAAACCGAGAAATGATTTTCTACTTTTAAAGTATAAATTTAAGAAGATACTTATGTCTAAAATAGATGTATCAAATCATGCATACTCCAAGCTGCTAAATAACCCGACCAAACATCTCTAGGAGTCATTTTGTTGCAGAATAAGTCTGTGAAATACATATAGTAAGCTCAACACTTGACTTTCTTAAAAGTTCAACATCAAGTTATGTTAACCAAAATGCAAGAGGAGATTCAACTCGCCAATGTAACAGCATCTATCAACACTTTCATTTGCTCCAGCAATACACACCCAAATAGCATTGGTGGCAATATTGAAAGCACCAGTGCAGTATTTGTTGCTGTTGTAGGGAGCCCTCCTATCACTTGCAAATGGTAGTTTACAGACCAAACAAATAATTCCTTAGGCAGCACATTTGCTTTCAAAAATTGTAGAAATCTTTAGTGAAGAAAAAGGAATTTCAAACCAACTCACTCGAAAAAAGTTCTTCCGTTTTGAAACAAAATCTAAAGTCCAGTCTCTTTCTGAAAGGTTAACCACTTACTAAGCTTAATGCGAACCCAAACCAGTTGAAATGTATGGTGCTACAACCCCTCCACCCCACCCAATATTATGGTGGAGTTGCTTGACTTATTTTCTTGGCCAACATCCAAATTTGTTTTATCAATGCATCCGCACAAAATAGACTTGCAGCAGATTTAGAAACCTTGAATAAAGTCCAGTCACACTTAGCTCCACTTTTTGACTGATAGTCATAAATAGATATATCAATAAGAAGCAGGCTTTCACCAAATTAAGTAACGGCTTATTCGCAACTAAGAGTGAAGTTTTATTATACATGCATACATCTAATCTAAACATGTGAACCATTCAGAAACTCCCATCTATGAAGGGTAGGGGAAAGACCAACAGTTGAACATCAGCTTACCTTCCTCTATTGTCAACTGGATAGCCCTTTTCTCCAAGTCAACAGCATGTTTGCTAAGCTCGGGTGGTGACAAACGTAGAAGCACTGATAGAAAGAAAAATCATACAAGCAGTCAAAATGTAATTAGTCAATTGCTGATAAGCTATGTAGAAAGACTCTTAAGACTCACTCTGAAGGTAATCTGCTTGGTTCGCTTCATCGCACTGTTTCAAGAACTTCTGCAGACGAATGAAATGTTCTGTCAATTGCTGACCATCATCCACCTTGACATCCAAAGTACGCATTGGTTGGGGAGAAAACTTAGAAGAATCAATTTGAGCAGCATGAGAGTTGTGGGAGGCCTTGCCAAGAGAATTAGGAATTGACGGTCCACCATGAGAAAATGTCATCATAGGTGTCGAATGGTTTGCCATTGCTACAGGAGGATGACCACTACTACCTTCCCTCTGCTGACTTTGTTTTTGAGGAATTATCCTCTGCAACTGAACCAGGTTCTTTGAGTGAGTAGCCTCCACAAATTTGTCCATATTGTTCTGAATTCTACCTCTGCCTAGTTCTAGATCAAATCTTCGTCGTGCATTTAGTATATTGTCATTTGTACCATTGCTGCTCAAAGATATGCTAGAACTGGTATTTAAAGGGCGCTCGGGTGTAAGCCTCTTAGTTCCACACACCCTAGTTGGATCTGCAATGGGTCTTGCCCCTAAAAAATGTGAATTTTCTTGATGGTTACTCATCAAGATGCTTTTTTGATTCTGCACATCTCTCAAAGCTGTCTTTCTTGTTACACCAGGATGCTGCTTATCAAACGCTGGCATACCAGTTCCACCAGTGGTCACACCACTATGAATGGGCTCAGAGTTGATCATTTTGAGATTATTATCGATACCCTTCGGAAGCAGAAAATTATCAGAATGAAGCCTGATCAGAAAGCAAAGATGAAAAATATATCATACTCCACTACATTAGAGTTAGAAGACTCTCTCTAACAGATTTTACCTATGCGAACGATTTAAGAGGCAGTAAATCATATTTTATACAACGCACGTGCAAGGCAACCTGGGAAATGGACTTTATTCTTACAACAACACAATATTAAATGGTATTTTCAGGGGATATTAGACAAGTGTTTACAAGCTAGAGGAAGTGGAAGACATCAAAAACTACCAGAAAGATAAAGAACTCAATTCCTTTAACTATATTTTGGGTGCTACCAAATGAAATAACAAGAGATGTTCTAAAAGAGAAAAAACATTGCATCAGCTGAATATGATTGCTTATACAAATTAGTTGCTCCGGAATAGATTTCATCAGTTCCCTTAATAGTTAAAATAACAAAAGGGATAAGAGCATGGAGAAACGGGTCCTATATAAGGAAAATGGCCCATTGATGAATGTCTTGGTAACTGAAGATCAAGAAGACAACATACTACCTCTTATTTGTAAGAAGTTATCATCGAGTACTTTATAAAAAAAAACAAGCTATTATTTAGGGTGTATTTGGTATGGATTTTCCAATTTTTCCGTGTTTGGTTGGGCAAAAGGTTCTGGAGAACATTTTCTCTAGGAAAACAAGTTCCTTAAAATGAGAAAAATGAGTCTCGCAAAACAAGATCCGTAAGAAACATTCCAAGTTCATTGTCTCCTCCCTCCACACCGAACGCCCCCACCCCCCGTCACATCTTACACCTATATATGTTTTGCTATAGTACATATAAATGCTGTTGGAATAATATGTTTTACTTACTTACCAAACAGTAGAAAATAAGTAAAATAAACCACTTGTTTTCCGAAAAATCATTTTTCATGGAAAACATTTGCCTTCATACCAAACACACCCTTAATATTATAACTATTTCAAGAACATTGATTAAACACCAATTCCATTAGTAAAGGAAGTATAAGCTAAAGCCAAAAAGTATTCATTAGAGCTAACGCATACAATAAATGTATGGCCAAGCAATACCAAACGGACTCCTCGACACAAATTGAACACTTGAGAAGAAATGAGACACATTCAGATTATTATTATTATTATTATTATTTTGAAATTAGAGACACATTCAGATTTCATTCACTGGAAAACCATATTTTCACATCTAAGGCAATAGATCCTTGTGGTTTGGCCCTTCCCCAGACCCCGTGCATAGCGGGAGCTTTAGTGCACCGGGCTGCCTTTCTATTTCCTGCTGTATATTCAACTAAGTACTTACAACTATAAGCAAATAGTAGCAAACAGATTTTTAAAAAATCTGAAGAAACAAAAAATTACGGAGTTAATTTCTCATATGGTCAGAAATCCTCCTCCTCCTTAATTCCAATTTTTTCACCCCCCCCCCCCCCCCCCCACACACACACACACTGAAATATAGTCATTGATTGATACAGCAGGAGGGTCGAGACATGTCGAGCTACCACAACAACAACAATCTCAGCTAACCTAACCCAACACTTCATAACATAAATACATAAATCGCTATGTGAGCCATCGAGGCCACCAGGATGTCGCACAAACCATCAATATGATGATGAAAAAGCAAACAAATTTTGAAAAAAAAATAAAAATAAAGATAATCAAATCAATTCTTTTTTTTTTAACAACTCATAAGGGGCATAACAAAACAAGTATCTTTTATACAAGAAAATTAAAACAGTCAAAATTACCAGAATATATATCACTGTACAAACAAGAATCCACTTCAAAATTACAACAACCCAACAAAGCTAATCCACTAAATCTTCATTCAAAAACAAAACCCACCTCAAAAAAAATTCAATTTCCCCCATAACCATAAATGTCAAATTAAAAATCCAAATTTTCAATTTTATTTATATAATTTCCACTAAAAAAAACTCATTTTTTTTTAAAAAAAAAAAAACAAAAAAACCCAACAAGGCTAATCCACTAAATCTTAGTTTAAAAACAAAACCCAACTCGAAAAAAATTCAATTTTCACCCATAAACATGAATGTCAAATTAAAGAATACATTTTTCAAATTTAAAAAAATAAAAAATCAAGTTTATGGCAACAAAGATCGAAACTATATGTTTAAAAAAATGAATTTATTCAAAATAAAAACTTACTGTAATAAGAAAGAGTGAGCAAAAAATGAAGAGACGGCGCCAGTGAGAGGGGTTTCAAAAGAAGCAACTTTGGCTCCAAATGTTTATTTATTACTCTTCACTCACAAATATAAATAAGTTTGCTATAATTATTTTATTAAATTAAAAAATATTACTTAAATTTTTTTAAGCATTCACACTTATAATTTTATAACTTTCAAAAAGATTTTTAACGAATGAATTTATAAAATTATATTTTTTATTTATAGTTTTTTAACGTATATATATATATATATAAAATACTCCCAAAGAATGACCTACTTTGACTTGACACAAAGTTTAAAAAAATAATTTGAATCTTATGGTCTTAATTAAAGTTGTGGCAAATGTACCAAAATGTCCTTTAATCTTGTGATCCTAAACATGTCATGTGGAAAGTTGAAATTAAAGTATCGTAAAAAAAAATCATTTTTTTTAAACGAACTAAAAAGAAAAGTAGGTCATTCTTTTTTAAACGGAGTGAGTAAGTAATATTCTCTCATCCCATTTTACTCGTCTCAATTTAACACTGCATATTGATTAAAAAAATAATTAATAATATGATTATTTTATCATAGTATCTCTGTTAAATGATATTTACATTTTAATTTAGAAAAAAAAAAATTAAGGGTAAAAAAGGAAAAAAATTGTCATTGTTTTGATTAATGAAAAATGATAATAAAATAAAAAATTAAATAAGAAAATTTGGGATGAGTAAAATAAGATGAAGTAAATAGTATAAGAAGAAAGAAGTAAATTATCATAAATATCGATATAGACTTTTTTTATATCACTTTATTTCCTGAAATGTCCTTTTGACCATATTTTTCATCAATTCACGAGACTTTAGTGATTTTTTTTATTTTTTTAATGGGAAAACATGAGAATTGAGAAATGTTCTTTAAATGAAACTATTTTTTTGAATTATAGAAATTTTTGTTACACTATTTAGTGAACAACTATATAACATGCTTCCTCCATTTTAATTTATTTATTTGATTTTGATTTGATGTAAAATTTTAAAAGATAAACAATTTTTTTATGATAAAATATATTAAAATATTTTTAAATTTATGGTGTTAAATATATCATGCAAAAAATTAAATTGTCAAAAAAGAAAGAGATATTTTTCTGAAACAACTTAAGAAGAAAAAAAAAACTTCTACAAACAAACTAAAAAGGAAAGTAAGATGAACAAATTGATAAGGGTGAATTAATCTATGTATATATCCACTTTGAAAGATCCGCCATAAATTTATCTAGATTTCGTAAAAGTCTGAGCAGCATAGGTTTCATCGCTATTACACCGTGTCTCTGTTTCTTTGGAGTTATCTAAATTTCGTAAAATTTCGAACAACACAGGTTTCATCGCTCTACTGTGCCTTTGTTTATTTGGATTTCGTAAAACTCTGAGCTGTATAGGTTTCATCGCTATTTTTATTTCTCTATTTCTTTCAATTTTTACGACTATGATCGGACCAGCTTGTACATATTCACGAGGAACAATACTATTCTAACATGTACATGCTATCTAACACTGACATAGATATCAGCTAGAGACGAATACAAGATTTAAAAGTTTGAATTCTTATCGCTGAACTACTACACTATTATTTACGTATTCGATTATCTTGTTATCATCTTTACTTGTAGGTACTTCTTTTTTTTTTTTTTAGCCGAGGGTCTATAGAAAATAATTTTTCTATCTTTTTCAAATAGGAGTAAAATTTGCACATGTCATTTTATCCGAACTTGATAATTAGTGTTGTGGAATCACACTGAATAATTTACTATTATTGTTATTGGATCAAATTTTAATATATATTTTTTTTGGGTCAGAAACTATAGAGATATTCGCATGTACCCTATGTTTGACATTTAATTTTAATATTGTTGCATTCCGTGTTTTTGTTTTGTTCCGATTAACTCTACGTTCATAACAATGTACTGCGAATCAATACCTTTCTTGTTCTTCATGAGGATAATTACTTGTTCCCATATTTTCTGCAAAAACAATAGTTATAGCATAAAAATGAAAATACGCATACACTAAATATACATGAGCTAATTCCAATAGATTAAGGCACACTGTTTCGCGCTGTAGGGCGACATGCGGGCGCAGATGTAGCACAGAAGTCACTGGAACCTGCCAAACGTCACCTGTGGCTGCAGATCAGGCGCAGGTCCAGCGCAGTCTGGGCGCAGGGACGTGACTGAACCAATGCATCCTTTCTGAAATGATACACTTAAGGCTATAAATACCTGATATTTTCCTCAGGTGTTGGCATCAATTTTGACAACAAAAACTCTCTTATTCTTAACAAAAACTCTGTGTGATCATTAAGCTGTTGAGTGAGTTCGTTGAATCCAACAATTTGAGGTACCGGTATTATTCGGATTGAAGGCCATTTTATCCTGGGTGGAAGATTCCATAACCTCGGGTACAGTGAGGCGAATTATTCCTTAAGGATACTCCGTGAAGTCGGGGGACTTGGCCTTAAAATTTTATTTCATCTCTTTTCTGAACATTAACACACTTCTTAGATAGATTATTCATAATCTAGTGTTGAAAGTGTTAAATAACTTCATATGTGTTCTTGTCTTGGACTTGAACTAGTGTTGAAGTTCGTGTTGCTTATATACAGATTCTTGTACCCGAATACATACTAAATAACAATAACAATGTACAAGGAGAACTAGAAAATATTTACAATCTCAATTTTTTTACTTACTAGAAAAAAAAGAGAGAAAAAACAATTGAAATTTGAAGAAAAATTCCAGGATTCTCCGTTGATTTGTTTTATTAGTCATAAAAATATTCACATACATCTAAAAATCAGATTGTAATGAGAGTTCACAATGTATGGTTTATGTTGCTCGAACTCTCCAGACTTGTTGTTGCACCCATGTCATATTGGAGTATTTGACACGCACTTGTCAACATTTTTGAAGAGTCTGAGCAACATCGTCTATGATCGTACCTGGATTACTAGGAGAAAGATTCCTGCAAACTTTCTTCGTTCTTTGTGTTTGTACGGAGAAGCTCCTGACGTGAGGACTTCTTTTATCTTTTCTGAAAAGACACAACTCTTCAAAGAACTCTCTTAACGCTCGTGTTTTCTCTCTCTCTTTTTTTCTTCTTATATTATATACTATTTAACATATATATATATATTCTTTATGTTGGACATTGATCCAAGTTGACCTACATGGGTGACCCGAATTCAACCCCAGCTAAAGTAGTAGTACATACTACATGCATTTGGACTTGCACTGTCAATATGGAATCTGCTCAGTTTTGGTCATAAGCTGTAGTATTGATTTCGCTTTCCTCTGACCGCGATCAGTTCCATCCTTACCTATCTCTACTAAATATTCATATACGCCATACTGAAGGGCAGCAAGCATAAGATTTGAGTTGTTGTTACTCAACTCGAGAAGCACCGCCACTGAACATTCCTTGTTCTTGGGAGTGCCATCCTTCATTAAACTTACAAGAGTTTCGATGAATGAAAGGTTTCCAATTTCCTGTCTACCTTCTGAATGAGTCGCGAGAATCAACAATATTGACAAGGTCTCATCAACCATGTCGAAGTGTTTTTCCTCTAGTAGTTGAAGTGAAGGTGCTACAATCCCTTCCTGGATCGCGATGCTTTTGTTAGTATGGTTCAAACATAGGTTGAAAAGTGCAGTAATAGCATCCTTCCTCCCTCTGATTGTTCCGTTTTTTAACAGATCAATCAATGGTGGGATGCCATTTAATGAACCTATAGCTACTTTGTTTTCATCAAGCATTGATAAGCTAAATAATGCTGCTGCTGAGTTCTCT
Source organism: Capsicum pubescens (assembly GCA_030864215.1). Lineage (NCBI taxonomy): Eukaryota > Viridiplantae > Streptophyta > Magnoliopsida > Solanales > Solanaceae > Capsicum > Capsicum pubescens. The sequence continues at coordinate 1,731,609 of CM061541.1, forward strand.
TTAGCTCCAACGCCGCCATGCTGCAATATCTCAATTATATCCGGAATGGCATTTTCTCTGGATATAAGTTTCTTGTTTGTTTCATCGATTGACAAGTTTAAAAGAGCTGTCACAGCATGCTCCTGGATTTTGGAATCCGGATAGGAAAGTAACTGCACGAGTGGTGGAATTCCTCCGTAGTTGGCTATCAAAGTTCTTTTCTCCGGATTTTCTTTTGAAAGCATCCGGATCTTTGTCACAGCCTTTCTCTGCACTTCTAAATGACTAGAGGATAAGTCATTAATATAGGACAATAGCTTTTCATCACTTCCAGCACAAGGACTTTCGGGGTTCGTTGGAGCCTCCTTTTCTGGAAGTTGAAAGTTGTTCTTCAAACACCACTCCCCGATTAAGTTCTTCAGAGCAAAGTTTGGTGCCAATGACAAGTGTGTCAAAGTCTCTCCGGTTTTTGGACATGTATGATGATTCGAATTCAACCACTGTTGTATGCTCTCTCTTTCATATGTCTGCAGTGGAAAAGCGAACAAAAGTTACCGACACTTACTTCACTAACATGAGTTACTATACAGAAGTGGTTTACTCACCTGTCCAGTTGAGATAATAACCGGATCTGTCATAATCTGTAATGTGATCGGACAAAGAAACTCGTTTGGGATAGCAATGGAGGTGGATTTTTCGAGTGCTTTGGGCATAACAGGTTCATGACAAACATCAGACTCTTCCATACCTGCTAACTTCTTCAATTTGTCTAGAAGATCTATGATTCGTTGCGTGCTCTCAGCACTGTGTGCTCGTCTTTCTTTAACCAGTTCCTGTACAGATATCATTTCAGCCTTTAGGTCCTCAACCGTATGCAATTCCAGCTTTTTCGCTAGCCTTTCTATGCTCGCACTATCTACATTCCGGTCATTATCTGTGGACAGTGATACCATCAGATCCATCGCGAGTTCCATATCTTGAGTATCAATTCGCTTCTTAGACCTTTTAAATTGAACGATCATCAACTCCACCTGAAAAGCATCAGATCATGAAATATGTTATCCAAGTTGTAAGCTGCAGCACTTCAACATAGCAGCAAAATAGGTACATATTCTTCTAGTCAAGAATGTTAAGTAAAACAAACTTTTGATGGGCAGCCGGGTGCACTAAAACTCCCACTGTGTGCGGGATTTGGGGAAGGGTCGGATCACAAGAGTCTATTATACGTAGCCTCTTCAAAACAACAACATACCCAATGAATTCCCACCTAGTGGGGTGTCGGGAGGGTAAAATGTACGCGGTCCATACCACAACCTCCGAAGAAGTAGAGAGGTTGTTTCCAATAGATCCCCGGCTCAAGACACAGAGACAGTAAATAAGGTCGTAATAAAACATGAGACAAGATGAAATAACAGAAACAAGGCACCCACAAAGTAGTACGATACACTAACAAACCGCCATCACCCACCTCCCCCAACCCACCTAAGTACTAGAGACTCTATCCTATATGAAAAGTCCCACAACTTCTAGCAAGGCTACCCAAAACACACCTAACTATTCGCTACAACTCACCCACACATACGTACTACCCTTCTAACCTAACTACGAACGTAAAATTGATGTTTAGAATAACTGACCTGTTCTTTCTCTTCATCTGAAATACCAAGCTCTTCATAAGGCATGCCATCCAGTGTCTGGCTTAATTTTTCATATACAAAATGGTATCTTCTTATAACAGCCTCACTTTCCAAAGCCTGCATAATAGTATACGAAAAAACAAAAATAATTCCTCGAAACATATACTATCGTCATTTCTAGTAGCTTAAGCTTTTAAACGTTATGAACACAACTATAGCATGTTAGAGGTTTTCGATTCAAATCTTTCACGTGTTTTATGCGTGAACTAGGATCATGTCCATGCATAAGGGGACATCTCGATAGGATGGTCACACATATACGTAACATTTTATCAAAAAACAAAACGTAACGACAATAATAATTTACCAGGTAAAGTTTGCTACCACAATGACAATTTTTTAACAATTTCTTAGCAGAATGAAATGCCTTCTTCATTTTCACCAAGCATTTGATACCGGATTCGGGAATTTGTCCTTCGAAATCTCGAATTTCTTCCAAAAGGGGTATTAATAATTTCATTCTACGTACAAGATTTCGACTTTCTCTTCTTTGAGTCCTCCTATATTCACCATAAGAACTTATAGTTTGAATAATACCCATAAGTTCACACACCAAATCTCTTTTATCTATAGGGGTTATAATTTGATTATTTGATTGATCATTTTCTTCATCCATTTTAAACCCTTGTTCAATATCTTTTTCCCCACCTGACACCATTTGATACTATAATTATAAACCTCCAAGAAACAAAACCAATATTAAGGATATAGTTATTATATGTAATATTATTAACTACAATATAGATAATAGGTTGTTTCTTGGAGGAGAGAAAAATCAAAACCCTAATTAATATGAATTTTTTTTCAGGCTTTGATTTTTCTCTTTTTGGTCATGAATGTTGTGTCTCTGAAAATTTGTCGCGTTACATACGGGTCTAATTTGACTAAGAGAAAAGAGAGATGAAAAATTTGCGGCTTTAAACATATCATAACTTTAAATAAAACTTACTATTTTAAGCTATAGATAACACGTATTAGCATTTACAACTTAACGTGAAATATTATTCTAAGAGATTCGGTGCAACTACGAAAGATAAATATTTTATATTGAGATTTGAAATGATCTTGTACATTTCTGTGAAAATATAAGTTCCAGTAATTTCTATCAATTTTTTTGATCATATATATATTCACGATTTTCTTTCATTATAATATATCGAAGTAAGAAAGGGCCATATAGTAGGGACTATGGAGCGTCTACAACTAAAATGACAAGGGAAATTAAATTAAAAGGGTGAAAAATCAGACTTGTTTGTGGACTAAAAGTATGTTTAAGATATCCTTTACATGTCACATTTTATGTCATCGAAGTCCGATTTCGAGGTTCGATTAATCTAAGGTACTAGTCTGAACACTTAATTTAAAACTAAAGTATTTTCTATCGAAGATGACTTTATTTTTAAAGCTCCAATTCAAAACTTTTGATTATAAAAAATAATATAGAGATAAGTATACTTATCGCTCTATCATATACAATCTTTGGAATATGTATTGCCTTGTCTTATAATTAACAAACATGCTTATTCAGTGACATTGTGGAAGGAGATTGGTTCATGAATTCAATGAGATTTTTCATGTTTATAGTATATAGTTTTATTTTTCTGTTGGATTCCTTGGAATTTATATAGTTTAGTCCTAGATAAATGTTTAATACAGCTAGTGGTCCAAGTTTTCATACATCCACAAATGTAATTCAAATCACAAACCAAAAATAATTACTTTGAAAACAAAGATCCTTTCTTTCTTTTTTTTTGAGGTGGGGTGAGGTAAGAAATTAAGATAGAGCAACAAAAATTTCAACATTATAATGCATAAAAAAATAAAAGTTATTACACATGATAAACCTTCGTAGTTGAGGCAATAGCTCATAAGGGAGAAGATGATCAGTCATACTGGATCTGAGACACGACCCAGACTCCTCGAAAGGTACGGTAGTAATGCTGAATTTTCTATAATGAGCGAAAGCTAATGAAACAATATCGCGTGAAGGCAGAAGAGCCTATTAATTAAAGGAAGAAAATATAGTTTTTTTCTTTTTTTACGTCTAGGGATGGACATGATATGGTATATACTGAATTATCATATTGAACCAAAATATTTTATACCGTGATTTTGGTAGTATAGTATATATATACACAACTTAATTAGTACCAGTAAAAATGTTAAGACATTGAAACTTTGACTACTCTATATTGATTGTAACGTCTTTTTTAATTTGTGTAATTGACTAATAAAAGGAATTGTTTTGTACTTCTTTTTGGATATTTCTACATGTGTAATGTGTAATTATGATACAATTGAGACGCGCTTTCGAAAAATCAAAGTAATAATACTCTATTATACGAGTATATATTGTCGAAATTGAACAAACTATGGTTATTGATTATCATAAATACCGAACCATACCAAATGAATATGATATGATAATAGTATATATTTTTAAAAATCGAATACCAAAATTACTATACTGAAGTTTCAAATACCGTCCGTACACTAGCATACCATGCCTCCAAATGATACGTATACTTATAACTAATATTAATATAAAATTATTTTTCTGAAACCTCAAAGGCTATAATTATCTTCAAAAGGAGTAAATAAATTATCTTCAAAGATTAATTATTAGATACAATAAAGATCAAAAACTAACCGTTAGGCAAACAGGTCGGAACTTCGCGACCTTTCATCAACGGCTATAATTTACTAGCCGTTACTTTCAAAAATACAAACAAAGAAAAGAAAAAGAAAATTAAAGAAGAGTAAAGGGGTGGCATGTGCAGACATATATCCGATGTTTACGACTCAATTCTATTATACCCATTTCCCCAAATTCTCTCCTTTATTGATTCCCAATCAGCCCCAACAAGATCAATCTTTCATGGGGGTTTTCTATTTTTAGTTTCTATCCCATTTTAATCAAGGACTTGATCGTTTTCGTAGCGGTTGGTGAAGAGATTCGTCTAGTGTTGCTTGATTTGCAGGTTGTTATTGGATATCCAGCTTAAATCTGTATGGGTTTTCTTGATTTTATTGGGTTTAGATTGATGGATCATTCAATTTTTTCGATTGGGGTTTTAGTTTTCTTCATTTTTTCTGTTTGATGAATTTCATGGGGTTCTTTTATTTGTAGTTTCTTTCTGATTTTTGTGATCTTTTAGTGTTGTTTTCACTCAAAGATTTCATCATTTTCGTAGCGATAAGTGCAGAGATTCGTCTAGTGTTGCTTAATTTGCAGGTTGTTATTGGATATCTAGCTTAGGTCTTTATGTTTTTTCTTGATTTTATTGGTGTTTAGATCGATATAGATCATTCAATTTTTCAATTGGGTTTTTAGTTTTCTTTATTTTTCTGTTTGATGAATTTCATGGGGTTCTTTTATTTGTAGTTTCTTTCTGATTTTTGTGATCTTTTAGTGTTGTTTTTCAATCAAAGATTTGATCTTTTTCGTAGCGATAAGTGCAGAGATTCGTCTAATGTTACTTAAATTTGGGTTTTCATGATATGTTTTGTTGAATCTAGCTTTGATTCTTTGTGTCTTTTCTTGGTTTGATTGTTGTTCTGTTGGCATTTTCGATTGATGGGTTTCAATTGGGTTTTTGAATTTCTGTTTATCTTGTGGATTGGTGCAGTGAAGATGGCTGGATCAGATGAGAACTACCCGGGAGCGATGAGGCCTTCGAATGTTCAAGGTAAGTTTTGTGTTCTTGAATTAGTGTTTGTTTTGTGCTTGTCGATATGACTGTGATAAACTCTTACAAAGTTGGAAATGTATGTTTATTGTTACTTAGGGGGATTAAGGCCTGGTGTGGGAGGAAAAGTGACTGGAGGATTGGGGCAGAATAGGAGGGCACTAAGCACCATCAATAGGAATGTTATTGGAGCTCCTCCATTACCTTGTGCTGTTGTCCACAAGAGAAATGGCATTACTGAGTAATAACTTCTTAAACCCTAGAATCCGATTCGATATTTAGTTTTAATCTTGATTTGTCTACCTGCTGTAACTTTATTTCATTTCATTGTAGAAACAAAGCCAATGCTGTTAACAAGATCCCTCCTGTTCCGATTCATCGTCCAATCACAAGGTTTGACTGTAGCTCTTGGTTGCATGATACTAAGTAGGCGCTGCGCTTGGCCGTAGAATTTATAAAGTTGGAGTTGAAGATAGAGTAATGTTTAATTTGTATGTGGGGTTACTGACATTTCAGGAAGTTAGCTGCACAAATAGCGAACAAACAGCAGAAACCAGCAGTCGAGGTACAGTGTCTATCCCCTCTTGGTTTATTTTATAACTGAGCTGCTGTTAACATTGTATATCCACAGGTAACAAAGCCACCAGTCCCAGTGGCACCAATTAGAAATGAATCAGAAGACTGCATTATTATCGATGCTGAAGATTACAAGGCCACCGGTTATTCTGCCGTGCCAATGTTTGTACAACATACTGAAGCAATGATGGAGGAAATTGATAGGATGGCAAGCTTATATGATCTATATATCTTCGTTATGAATATTACTATTGTGGATTTCCATTGATGTGTTAAATCCTTGATTCAGGATGAGGAAATTGAGATGGAAGATGCAGAAGATTGGTCAGTTGTGGACATAGACAGTTCTGATAAAAAGAACGAACTTGCTGCAGTGGAATACATTGATGACATCTATGCTTACTATAAGAAGGCTGAGGTAGAGATGTTATCTCCACTCTGCCTAATTGTTTGTTAGAATTTTTTTTTTTTTTTTTACAACTTGTACATGCTCATTACCCCATTGTGTGGGAATACACTGGGTTTGTTGTTGTTGTTGTTGCTGTACATGCCCGTTAGGAATATGGCGTGTAAAGTTTGCAGAAGTCCCATATTTTTCAACTGATTATCTAATTCTTTTGGATAGGATCTCATTAAGCTTTAATAGACTGCCAAATTTTCTATATGGACTGCAATTTTTAGCCAGTCAAATAGTAGGTGCAGAACATAGGATATATAGACACACGGAGGGTATACTTGGCAGTTTCTGTTGTGATGCTATTCTATCAAGGATGATTACTGTTTCAATATTAATGTAAAATCTGGAAAGAAATGAAGGTGTTTTTTTACCCCTTTTCTTTAATGTCATTTTCAAATTTCAGATCGCTGGCTGCGTCCCTCCAAACTATATGGAGCAGCAATTTGATATTAATGAGAGGATGAGAGGCATCCTCATTGACTGGCTGATTGAGGTATATTGTCTGCTGTTTCATGTCATTTCTGAGTTTTATGAAGTAGAATGTGATAATTTTAGGTGTCATTTAACGTCTAATCCAATTTATAGGTACACTATAAGTTTGAACTAATGGAGGAGACCTTGTATTTGACTGTGAATCTCATCGATAGATTCCTGGCAATTCAGTCAGTGATTAGGAAAAAACTTCAGCTTGTTGGAATAACAGCTTTGCTTCTTGCCTGCAAGTATGAAGAGGTTTCTGTACCTGTAGTGGAGGATCTAATTTTGATCTCTGACAAGGCTTACACCAGAAAAGAAATGCTTGAAATGGTTAGTTAAAAGACCAAAATTTTACATTATCAGGACATGTATCTCCATTTTGTTCTTCCTCGATAAATGATTTCAACCATTTTCTTATCCACAGGAGAAGTTGATGGTTAATGCCTTACAGTTCAACATGACAGTACCTACAGCTTATGTGTTTATGAGGCGGTTCCTTAAAGCCGCTCAGTCCGATAAGAAGGTCGGTTAAACGTCTCTGTTACATGGAGAAGTAACACAACAATCTGAATCACTACTCATGTAACTTTTTGTCATTGTTTAAATCAGGTGGAGCTCGTGTCTTTCTTCTTGATCGAGCTATGTCTGGTTGAATACGAAATGCTTAGATTCCCACCATCAATGCTTGCTGCTGCAGCTGTCTTTACTTCTCAGTGCACTCTCGGTGTGTCCAGGGAGTGGAACGCAACCTGCGAGAAGCATAGCAGCTACGCCAAGAATCAGCTTTCGTAAGTATATCTTGTTTTTAAAGATACTTGTAAATTTACATCCCTTTATCGAATAGACAAAGATGTGTAATTGTGTGCCTCATTTTCTGCGACAGGCAATGCTCGAAACTGATGGTTTCTTTCCATCAGAAAGCAGCAGTTGGGAAGCTTACTGGCGTGCACCGTAAATACAGCACTGCCAAATATGGCCATGCCGCAAGATGTGAACCAGCTTCTTTTCTATTAGAAGCCTGGTTCTAGGAACCCCAGTAGTGGTGTTTAGTTTTGAATGAAATTGTTGATGTGCAACATAAGTTGCCCCAGGCTCCTGGGGGGGAAGGGTGTTTTGAGTTCTTTTGCTGCTGAGAGAGGACCACCATGTGTTTATTTGTTTTTTTCATGTACATTGCTGGTATTTTGTGAAATGTTTGTTGACATTGCTTTCCATACTTTTCCATACTAACATTAAAAAGTTGAAAGTTTCTTCCTAACAGTAACTACAAGTTTGGTGGACACTTAATCGGTTGGTCTCGACATTAAGGGGAGTGTCGATGTCAGTAATACTAGTTGGACCAACATTTGGAACAACGTATTATTTATTAACTTAGGTCCCTAGTTTAGCTTGTCCAATTTGATTTGGGCTAAACATGTGCAACTCAAATTGATTTGTGATACCATTTTGATATGTAGATATAAAAAAAAAGGTTTAGTGTTTATATTAGGTTAGTGTAGGTAGCCCGAGTGTCGTCTCATCCGATAGGTTAGTATATGAAGTTAGGCTACATATGTACTAACTCAAATTGATGTTTGTCTCATCCGATGTTAAGACAAAGTTGACAAAATGGACTACATAATGTAACTCACATTGACGTTAATAAAGTAAAAATGACAAATATATTCTTAATATGATGGACATGTAAAAGTTAAAGAAGGGGGAGTATATCTGATTTCATAGGTATGCTTCAAAGTAAATACACGAAAGGATAGAGGAATTTAAGGACAATCCGATGCAATAAATTGAGCTTCAAAATATAAAAATTAAACCTTTTTCATTGTAAAAAATTAAATGAATCCCACGACCCCATCTAGCTCCGCAATTCGTAGATATCTAAAACAGGAAGGATTAAAGAACATTGTACTGTACTTGAAGATAAAAGTAATGAAGGGGAACATCTACTGAAGATAAGATAAAGCCACTTCAGCTTGACGTGGATGATAAAGACAACTAATGGAAAATCTACAATTGTACTAATGTGCTCGTTATGTCACCTGTCACCCCACCTTAAAAAGCTAATGGCCATGAATTTTTGCTATTTCCTCTAAAAGAATCAATACCCCATCTCCCAAAAATATCCAATACCCAAACTTACTGCATCTTTCTGCTCTGTCACTACCTAAATATCCAATCAAATTCCCCATTACAGCTCATTTTTTTAACATCATATTTGAGCTAGTTTTCGTGCACCTCGATAATTTGACAGAATACCTGTCGCGTGCTATCAACAATAAATATTAGATAGCTTCGTTCACCAATTTTAGAACGGATAAAAAGAATCACCCGGTATTTTTTGGGTCGGCACTACAAGTTTCTCTCCTTGGTGCCTATCTTTTTTTGGATTTTGTTTCATCATAATTGTTACATGGGCCAGTTGTTTTCTTTGATCTACTGATAGATACAGCTCTGTATCAAGATATAAGATATTATGAGGTACTAAGCTTCAAACCCCACCATGCTATATCTGTATTATTCTTGAAATTTTGGAAAATTTCTGCAAAGATTAGATTTTTTTCCTTTTTGGGCCTACCCCATTTGCTGGATGCTGAATTTTGTTAATAATTTTCTCTATTCTTGAAATATTGTGTATATTTTCTTCCAAGATCAGACCCCCCCTAATCGGACCTACCCTTTTGTTACTGATTTTTTCTTTTCTTGAAATATTGTTTACAATTTTCATCAAAGATCGGATTTTTGTTTTTTGCTTTTTCATTATTCCCTTTTGCTGGATATTGAATTTGACTTTTATATGGGGGTGATCTGGCAGAGAGGATAAGAATGTGATGCAAATTTCAACACAAGTTGTAGGTTGATATTTATCTTATTTTGTTTGATTGATTGTATGGTGTCTAGAGATTTCTGGGTTATTTTCAGATGGTGACCTTCCCAACTATCTCATTATTTTCCTATATAACATTTTGAGGTTTTAGAAGTAGCACATGATATATTTAGAAATTGCTATCAAGGACATTCTCTACTTCTTCGGAGGTAGCGGTATGGACTGCGTACATCTTACCCTCCCCAAACCCCACTTTGTGGGAATACACTGGGTTTGTTGTTGCTATCAAAGACATCTTTTTCCTTTTTTTTTAATCTTGCTGTCAAATGTCAAGGCCCTTCCTGTATCCCATTTGATGATTCTTGTCCATCACAATCTATTGAGCAAATTGTTTTTTGGATCTTTTTCGTTACTATCACTATAATATAGCACGTTTTTCTTCATTCTTTTCACATATTGACTATTGCTGCTCTGGCTAAAAATATGGTTAACTGCCAGCACTATTGTAAAGTGAGTAAAGAAGAATTGTTTCGTCCGGGAGAAATGATGGAGAAGAAGCAGAAGAAGTTTCTTACTGTGGCGCCCTTTGAGTGTGCCTGGCCTAATGATCTGAGATTTAGAGAAGCAGGAAGGGGTTGTATAGCTTTTGATGCTTTCGCGCATAACGATGTAACAGTTGTTTTCCGGGAGCAGGTAGGAAGTCAGCACTATCACTACAAAAGGGATAACTGTCCACACTATACTGTGATCATTGGTAGTCATCGGAACAAGAGATTGAAAATCGAGGTTGATGGGAAAACAGTGGTGGACGCTGCTGGTGTTGGTCTTTGTTGTTCTTCAGCATTTCAAAGCTACTGGATTAGTATCTATGATGGATTGATTAGCATTGGCAAAGGAAGGTATCCTTTTCAGAATCTTTGCTTTCAGTGGCTTGATTCGAATCCAAATTGCTCCGTTCAGTATGTTGGTCTTAGCAGTTGGGATAAACATGTTGGCTATAGGAATGTTAATGTATTGCCTGTCACAACAAATCATTTATCTTTGTGGAAACATGTGGATTATGTCGAGCATGATTTAGGAGAGGATGATTTAGAACAAGAGTTAGAAGATGAAATTGCTAATCATGAAAGTTGGGGTCTTGGGAAATTTCTTGAGAATTGGGAGTTATCGGATATGTTTTTCATTGTTGGAAAGGAAGAAAGGGTTGTTCCAGCTCATAAGCTAATTTTAGAAACTTGTGGAGATTTTGGTCTTAGTTCATCAGTTGAAGAAGTTGTTCACCTGCCAGACACAAGTTATTCTGTTCTTCATGTACTTCTTCAGTACATCTACACCGGACATACTCAGGTGAGTCCCAACTTTCAGGCGATTTCAAATTATTATCCTTCCATTATATCGTCTACTAAACTTTGGATAACATACTTATTGGCTATTACTCTATTAAGTTTCAGGAACTAATGAGAAATTGAAAAAGAAGAAATTTTACCATTCAAACAAGGAATTAAATCAAATGTTTCAGATGGAAGAATCAAAACTTGTTTACCGGACTTTGACATGAACTCCGTTTTATTTTTGCTTGATGTGACTTTTGTTTTATAAACTGACTTTCTTTTATTTTGTACCTCTTTCTATTGTCTATATTTTTTAAAGGCTGTCAACTTCAGCCAAATCTTAAACCAAAAATACTAAGTGTGTATCAAACATTGTGTATTCCACTGAAATAAGTATAGATGTGTATATCCAAAGTATTGTACATGAATATTTATCTTATAGTTGCTGATCCGCTGCTATATTTGAACGTTGTAGATTTTGGAGTCTGATCTCTGCTCGTTGAAGTCTTTGAGCTTACAATACAAGGTGATGTCATTGGTGAAGCAATGTGAAGAAATCCTTGAGCGAATAATGTCTGATAAGCAGCTCGTTGAGTCTGCTCAGCTTGTCGACATATCTTATCCAAGCTGGCTCCAACGCAGCAAAACTTTTCCGTATGGGTTGCCTATTGATATGGAAAGGCTTGAACGGTTCTTCTCAACTGGAGAATATAGTGATCTAGACATTTATGTTGGAGTGCATGATATTGTTTTGCGGTCACATAAAGTGATCCTTGGGTCATGGAGTACTCCTTTCACAAAGGTAACTGACCTTGTTATAAGTTCTCTTTGACAAATTTGCCCAACTTTTTGCCTTTTCTAGGAAATACTACGTCAAATCCACCAGCGAAAACTATGATTTTTGTGTCTTAAATCCTGTGAATTTTCTGTTACTTCCCCTCTTCATTAGAGAGAGGTTCCTTACTACAACATCCTGGTTTCACCATTATTATTAGGTGTAAGGTTTTAGTTGCACAGAATGGACTGATCCTTTGGTTCTTCAATTCTTGGACTAGACTAGTATACATTACACGTTCATCTGTTCTGATGTTCAAACTCATAGTCGGTAATTTTGTAGTGGTAGAAGTTCTTTTTCGCATCTTTTGTTGTATAAATGTGAGGTGCTTAGAGAAATCATTGTCATAGGAAAATAAGATTTGAGATCAACATGTTAATATGGATTGCTTCAGTTTCTTAATTGTAATTAGCGGCAGGAATTAAAATTAAGAATTTAGAATCCATCATGAATCAATAGCCATACACCATGCGTGCTCTGGATTTCTTTCTTGCATCTCTATAACTGTTTGAAGCATAAATTTCATTTTTGTTTAGTAGTTTAATGTTTCTCTCCTGCATGGCTTTTGGAATACTGAGCAAAATTTTGAATTCGTAGATGTTTACAAATGGAATGAGGGAGAGCATTTCTTCAACGGTCTGCTTAAAAGATGTTCCTCTTGAAGCATTCAAGATTATGCTAGAATTCATGTATAGTGGAGAACTTAATAAAGAAGCTACCGAGGGAATTAATACCTTGTTACTTCAGCTACTTTTACTAGCAGATGAGTTCGGGGTAACACTTCTTCACCAGGAGTGCTGCAAAATACTTCTGGAGTGCCTCTCAGAGGTAATCTTGTGATTCTCTCCTCTTTCCATGCATCCTCTTTTGTTACTAAACCTGTATCTGCCGTATGCATGTTGAAAGTGCTTAATGTCAGACTACAATGAAAAGAATGGAGAAGTGATGCAGTTCGGAGTTGTGAGCGTGAGCAGAGCCGTTTTCTGAAATGAGATATAAATATTAATACCTTTCATCTATACGTTATATGCAGGGATGGAGTTCTCCTATTGGAAGAAGGTTCAAGAACTTTTTCTATTTTGCCAAGTTTAATGGACGAGGAAGAAGACACTTTGGTAAAGTCCTTGGGTCGTGATCTGTGACACTAACTGTTGATCTTTGTTGCAGGACTCAGTGTGCCCAATTCTTCAAGTGATATCATCTGTTCCTTCATGTAAACTCATCGAAGAAACCTGTGAGAGGATATTTTCTATGCACTTTGATTATTGTACAACTGCAAGCGTTGACTTTGTCATGTTAGATGAATCAAGCTTTAGCAATATCCTTCAGGTGATCATCATTTCCTCCTTGTACATGAATAATATGAAGAATGTGTGATTTTTGTACTAAAAAACAAGTAACATCACTTGAGGAAAAAATCTGGATTATTTAGTTGGAGTAGATGTCTGCAAGGGAGAAATATCTTTTGCAAACTCCACAAAGTGCAGTGCAATTGAGGGTCATATTTAATGTTTCATCCCTTTGACAGAAGAGTTCAGATGATTAGTATCAGAAATATTATTTATAAGGAGGAATATATTAAGTTCACTTTATGTAGCAATGCACTAATAAATTTTATAGGCCATTGAATTGGTAGTATACATCTCTTATGATAAACTATTCCTTTTGCAGCATACAGATTTGACAGTGACATCTGAAGAGAGAGTTCTAAATGCCATCTTGCTGTGGTGCTTACAAGCAAGAGAACTGCATGGATGGGAAACAGTAAATAGATCGTTGGTAAATTCAACACCTGAGATGCTATTCGGGGAGAGGCTTAAGTCTCTAACTGAATTTCTGCATCTGGTGCGGTTCCCCTTACTGCCACTTGATTTGCTGAAGAAGGTACATACCTTGAAATTTAGGAGCACCTTACTTCCCCCTCACTAAAGATTGCGATATGCTGACATTGTCCCTCTTAATTGTTGGCTTTGTTGGGAATCCTGCAGTTTGAAGGGAGTAGCCTTAGCCAGCAGATTACCACTTTTGATCATCTGGTATGTTGCAATCCTTTAGAGAAAGATTCCATGGAATGGACTAATATTTCGTATGTTTTATCATTTTGATAGCTCTGGAGAATAACTAGATACAGTAACAGGTTAAAGAGGCCATAAGATTTCTGGAATTTGGGGTCACCGATTTTCAAGGAAGCCAGAGGTGAGTATACTTAGAAGTTTAATTAAAATCCACCCTGTGGTCATAGATATTGTATTGCTATATCCTCAAGTGAACGGCCTAGTATATTAATCATCTAATAATTGAAGGAACTATTTACCAGTCTGTATGCATGCTAAATTGTCTATCTCAATAGGAGGACGACTATAAAAAATGTCTAAAAGCTGACGCTGATGAAGTGCTGTTTCTAATGATAATAGGTTTCAGCACAGAAAATCAAGTTTTAAGGAGCTGCTCTACATATGTGATGGAGACAGCAATGGGGTCCTTTATTTTGCTGGCACATCATATGGGAAACACCAGTGGGTAAATCCTGTTTTGTCCAAGGTAAATCCAACAGCTGCAATAAACAATTTAGCTTCCTTCTTTCGACTTTTTACTATTCTCAAAAAATATACCATCTTTTGCCACCTCATTTTGTTATCTGTTTAACATGGTTTATTCATGTTTCAGAGAGTAACTATCACTGCTAGTAGCCCCATTTCAAGATACACTGATCCTAAAGTGTTGGTGTCGAGAAACTTCCAGGTATGAATAGGATGACATTCAGTTATTGTGAAGGATCTTCTCCTTTATAGATTAGTTGGAAAAAAGGATCTTTTTCTTGATAAAATGAGTTGTTTCATCGATGGTGTGAGAGGATGCAGTAGGTACAAAAGAGTGTTAGCTCCATAACGTGAAGGATGAAATATTTTTTGTCCTCAGGGTACATCTCTTGCTGGACCTCAGATGGAGGGTGGACGAAACACTTCGTGGTGGATGGTTGATATTGGTCCGGATCACCAGGTTAGATTTATTGATTTGTGTGTAAATTGTGTGTACAATGGTGGACATAGAGAAGGGAGATGAAAAAAGTTTATGTAAAATAAGATGTATATTGTGACCTATTCTATTAATTAATTATGAAACTAATCAGTCGTAGGATTATACATTGTAACAACATGAACTGCATGTTCTGATATCGCCTTCCTTGCAAGATTTACATGTCATGAACTGATGCATTCCTGAAAAAATAAAATCCTGTGCATACATACAAAATCCTTACATCACTCATGCACATATCTCTGCTCAGTTTGTTGTTAATATAGTTTTTAACTTTGCCAAACGTAGAGTCTAACCACGTGTAAAGAGTACACAAGTCATAAAGAGAACACTTAGTCATGAGAAAAAATATCTGTTCGTGAAAGACCGGGCTAACACATTATAGCACCCAGAGGCGGAGCCAGGATTTCAACGAAGGGGGTTTCATATTCAAAGAAAACTTAAGATTTCAACTAAGGGAGTTCCATATTCAAAGAAAACTTAGTCGAAGGGGGCTCAAAACCTACTATAACTACATAAAAAATAATTTTAATCATGTATAAATAGTATATTTTTCCGTCGTCGGGGGTTCGGCCGAACCCCCGAACAGAAGGCTGGCTCTGCCCCTGATAGCACCCCCTACCCTTACAAAAAAGAAGTGACTCATATGTTTCAGTTTGCACTTTGTTCGTGAGGGCTCTCAAATTCAGCTGTATTTTGTAATTGACTTGTGAAAATGAGCATTCAACACTCGTCTACTTTCTGTTCTTTTCCTTGAAAACCTTTGGGTGTTGTGGAGAATCTTTTGGTTTCGCTAGAAGTACTCTCTCTCAGTTTATCATTCTCAAATTGTGTGAATATCCCTGATTGATTTTTTCATTTGGTATTCAACTAGAAGATAGAACATCTGATGCATTTAATATTTAATGAATCAATGCAGCTCATGTGTAACTACTACACAATAAGACAGGACGGATCACGATCATTCATCAGATGTTGGAACTTTCAGGTAAGCATTGCACGAAATATTCACGAGCCATTCTACATGTAATCTCGATGTTAGGTTCTACATGTATACGCCCGACATCTCCATTTTTGTAGGACTGAAAATGTATGCATTGCATTTCAGGGCTCTATGGATGGGAAAAGTTGGACAAACCTGAAAGCACATGAGAACGATCAAAGTATTTGCAAGCCAGGTCAATTTGCGTCATGGCCTATTACTGGTCCAAATGCACTGCTTCCTTTCAGATTCTTTCGAGTGCTCATGAGCGCTCCTACTACAGACGATACTAACCCGTGGAACTGTTGCATCTGCTTCTTAGAACTCTATGGCTATTTTCGTTAGCTTGGTACCGGTTTTAAACATGTTACGAATAGCCTAGTTTTTTTCACTATTCATTTACAGTCAAGATGTTGTATGGTCTTGGTACCCCCCAATGATGTTTAGTGTTCTGTCTGTTACTGGTTTTGCCATAGTCATTAGTTGTTAGCAGTTTTTAGAAACTATGGTGATTTGGTGCTTGATAATTGAAAGTATATTTCATGCTTTTACATTAGAAAAACAGAAACCAGAGAGAGCTCTTGTTGAATCAGTTCTTTTTGTCATATCGCAAGAACCTCGAAAATCGAGGGGCAAGTAAGCTTGTTTTATATCTCCTGAATAAAGGCAAAAGGAGCCTTGGAGCAACGATAAATTTTATTTATGATCATTTTGATGATGGTATGTTTTTACATAGTATATATTATAGATTTTAGTTAAATATACAGTTTAGAAGAAGAGCCTTGGAGCAACGATAAATTTTTCTTCGTGTGACCTACCTATCACGGTTTGAGCCGTGACTCCCGGCGTGCAATCCTTTTTCCAAACTTGCTAACGCGAAATGCTTTATGCACGGCCTGAAGGTGATGTCTACTATAAATGACCAAGGGCATTGTTATCATATATATATATATACATAATACATAATGGTGGTGGATAATAATTCAAGCAATCAATTATTAAGTACTATATCTACTGTCACTTTAGACAAACCATATCAATATGGGAAAACACAAGTACACAAAAAAGTTGGACCGTTAATGTTCAATCAACTATGATCAAATTTGCTCCGACGCACTTTAACTTCACGGGGGTTCTATTATCCCGAACTAAAATTGAACGTATTTTTATCAACTTTCTTAGCTGACGTAGCACCTTTGATGTGGGCCCCCCCATTTTATATAATAAAGGTGTCACATCAGCACAAAAGGGGGTCTATGAAGTTGGAGTAAGTCGTAGCAACTTTGACCATAGTTCGGGGTACTGAATGCTTATCTCTAATATCATAAGTAAGGTTTGCGAGGATGATGGTAGGATGTACGCAAACCTTACACTTCTCATTGTGAGATACAAAAATTGTTTTCGATAAACTTTTGACTCAAAAGAACTGAAATCAAAGCAGGATTGATAAGACATTCTGAGTATGAATTTTGAATTCCAGAAACAACTTATTGGATTTTTAAATAAACTATTCATACATATTAAGTGAATTTCTTAACACAATAATATACTCGAGAGAAAGCTATTGAATTATATCGAACCGACAACTTAAATTTCTAGGTCCACTCATATTAACAAGATAAATCACATAAATGGTGGACATTACATTCTGCCATATTCAACTAAGCATATATAAATAATTAGTGTGATTGACGGTTCATATTGAAAACTTCTCATTTCAAGTAAGATTAGTAATTATTAAACTTTAATACTTTTTCAAGTGATTTAACGGTTCACAATTGGAAGTTTTTCATTTCAAGATAAGATTGTACTTAATTATTGCAGTGTAGACTGTGACTGAAATTATTGTGGTGTAAACATCATGTTATAGTAAATTATTACGTATACCATTATATGTATAAAAAATATATGTAAACTTCATTAAGAAGGATCGTGGTTAAGTGGTAATGTCACGATCCGAGTCGGGGCCCTGGCCGTGATGGGCATCCCGAATCATCAAGGCCCGAGAGTTAACCCTGTAACTCTCAAACCCACTGGTGATATTGTCCGCTCTGAGCCCATGCCCGCACGGCTCTAAAACGCGTCACTAGAGAGTAAGACTTGCTTACTTATATACCCAGCCTAAACTCAGGACTGAGGTCCCCGCCCAATCGGGATTTGCCTATACTCAATTTGAACTCTTACCCACATCGACAGGAGCGACTCTGATATCATTCTTGTCACAACCCGAGTCGGGGCTCTGTTCGTGACGGGCATCCCGAACCATCAAGGTCCGAGAGACTTCTGTAACTCCCCAACCCACTAGTAATATTGTCCGCTCTGGGCCCAGGCCCGCACGCCTTTAAAAAGCGTCACTAGGGAGTAAGACTAGCAGCATCCCTCCTGTGTTTTGTCGGTGTGAGACTCTTTCTCTCAAGTTGAGGTGTTACAGATAAGTATATACTTTTCAATCTTATTCAGATATATTTCAATTCAAGGAGCGCTAGAATGCACCTATCATTATGTAGGAACAAAATAATACCTGCATAGTTTACCAAAAGAAACGATACTAAGGTTATCTTTATTAGAGAACACTTTAATCTTCAATATATAATTATTATTTTTTTAATGTGAATCCAAATTTAATCGAATAAAAAATCAAAAAATACAGTTTGCCTTCATATCAACCGTTAATTTGCATGAATTTTATTGGACGGACAATCTTTAATCACGTAAATGTCCAAATAAGATAGTATAAGAGAAAAATGACAAATTAATTTCTTTCATTTGGCCCACTATTTAAAGTGCTTTTCTTTTTCTTTTTCTTTTTTCTTTCTTTCACGTGTCCATTGGTGTCCTTTGCATTTTAAATATATTCATTTTCACCCCTTAAGTTCAATTTGATTGTCAAACTCCCCCATGATGTTCTGAAAGTGCTAGGCCATTCCACAAAGTTTATCTTATAGTTCCTATGAACTTTTAATCTAAATAAGAAACTTTAGTAGTTTAGTAGACTACCCTGTTGTGATTAATTTGATTTGCTAAGTTCGAACTCTATTACTTTTACATATTTAGTGAATCTGTAAATATATATACAAAATTTACGATAGATTTATTTGATTCATATAAGTTCGCAGGTCCTTAACTGCATCTCCTTTTGTCTCTATCAAAAAGACTTGAATTCGAAAATTCTATCATAACTACGATTTGCGTAAATAACGATTGAAATTGTATAAAGATAAATAGTAGAAATAAATTTTAAAAACGAAAAAAGAATATGGGCATATAGATTCATCAGGATAATATTAGGCAATAATATATAAGCATGACCTTTAACTTGACACCAAATTATAATTATGACCTTTAACTTTGTCAATGCATAAGTAGGCCCTTTAATTATATAAAAACTGAACCAAAAAATACTTCAATTCTGCAACTTACACGCGTGAAACTTAATCGCTGCTACGTGGATTGGTAATCCACTCAAATGCTACCACCTAATAAAAAAGAGATTATAACTATGACATTTATCTTTGTCGGTGTACAAGTAGATCCTTTAGCTATACAAAAACTGAACAAAAAAAAACCTTCAATTCTAACCCGACGCGTGTGGTTTTGAGTATATACATGCATTTTGTCTGACAGGATAGAGGTGTTTTTTTGTTTAGCTTTTGTACAGTTAAAGGACCTACTTCTGTACTGATAAAGTTATAGGTCATGGTTATAATTTAGTGTTAAGTTAAAAGGTCATGTTTATGTCTAATGTTAAGGTACTTTTTTTTCATTTTCATAAAATGGAGGACCAAAAGGGTCATATATGTTTTTATTTTATTATAAATAAAAGCCATTAAAATGGAAATCAAGAATCATGAGAACATACATATAAGAAAGCAAAGCACCAAAGTTTAGGAAGAGTGATCAATCATGGAGATTAATTTCAATGTTTTATCAAAATCCATTCCATATTCTCCACCTAAAGTTTCTCCAGGAGGGGTAATTTTTTTTTTATTATTTTTTTTTTATCTTCATGTAAATTCAGCTAATTTTAGCCTTATGATTTCAGTTTCCTTGATATGTATATTGATCATCTCCTTACATTTTAGTAGTGAGGGTGTTTTTGTAAAAAAAATTCACATCAATATAGAAGAAAAATGACACTGATAGAGCCTTATGTATGTATTATATTTTTATCATGTGAGATGTGACAAGTGCATTCTACTTATTCTCAAATTTGCAACATGGTTGAGTGTTTATGACTTATGAGTGATGTGTGTAAAATTGAGATAGTAAGGTTTTTTTTTTTTTGGGGGGGGGGCAATATTTAGAAAGATTGTTCTAGGCTTAGTGGATTAGTTCTTGAGAT
Organism: Capsicum pubescens; assembly: GCA_030864215.1. Lineage (NCBI taxonomy): Eukaryota > Viridiplantae > Streptophyta > Magnoliopsida > Solanales > Solanaceae > Capsicum > Capsicum pubescens. The sequence goes on from CM061541.1 coordinate 1,751,831, forward strand.
AGTTAATCGTAGCACCTTCATCTTGATAGAAGTAGAGGTGGAGCTAGGATTTTGAGTTTACGAGTTCTGGATTCGGTAAAAGACAGCGTACTCGGTTCCAAATCAATTATTTACACTCCCTCCGTTTCAATTTTGTTTGTCCGGTTTTGACTTTGCACGGAGTTTAAGGAAGTAAAGAAAAGTTTTGAATGTTGTGATCTTAAACTAAAGATACGTAGAATATACCAAAATGACGTTTAATCTTCGAGGTCTTAAACATGCCATGAGGAAAGTTTTTTTAGACGGACTAAAAGGAAAAGTGAGAAACAAATTGGAATGGAGGGAGTGCATAATAAGTGGATTTTAAAACACAAATACAGGGTCAAGCCCAAAATTCTGAGCTAGTAGACATGCTTGTAGCTCCGTCCCTGGACAGAAAACGAGGAAAAGTAAAGGTTATAGTACTCTACTACTCTATTGTTAGACTAGAGGGTTCGTTATATGTCCAGGGAGCTGATAAATATTGGTTCTTTATGAAATTTAAATAAGATTGTTATGATTTTGCTGGAAGCAGAATAAGCTCTAATGCTGAAATAGCTACCGAAGTTTTTTTTCTTCTATCTGCTTAAATGTTCCAATAATTGTTTCTTTTGATTACCCAGTCGTGATGTTTCTATTTTTTTACTTTTTGTCATTGAAAGTGTTCTATCATATGAGACGGCTAATTGAGAATGTGAGATGTTCAAATGCTACTCCAGTAATTTCTATTAATTTCAAATTCTGTTGGATTTACTGAACTCAAATTCAGTTTTTGGCTACCACTCAGTCCAGAGATTAGGATATGATGTATTTACTTGTTCAATTGTAGTGTAAGATTTCTTAAGTTCTCCAGATATCCATGTAACCTCAAAAATTTCTTTGACAGGCTTCTAGAAATAAGATATGTTTTCCTTCTCAACATAGTACTGGACTGAAGTTTGGATCTCAGGAACGGTCTTGGGATATTTCTTCTACCCCAAAATCAAGAGTTAGAAAAGCTGAAAGGGTATGTTTGATAATTTGATATGGTTGCACGAATAACATAGAACTAGTTGGAAAAACTCTGTGCTGGTGTTCATGCCTTATTTGATCTGTACACTGTGTGGAGGCGTAAAACATGTGTCACTTGGTCCCACCAATTTGTAGTACCTTAACTTGGGAAAGAGAGATCATTAATTCCGTGTGCACTTATTATTCGTTTTAAAAATCTGCATGAGCATGGTGTTTCCGCATTATCAAGTTCTCTCGTCGTGATCCGAACTGTTGCCTTGTTTCTCTTGTCATTTTTACCTTTCTTTTTCTTGCTTTCCGTTGTTTGTCTTTTCTTACTTTGATGGAGAGTGAGAAGGCGTAAATGTTTGCTCATTTCTGAAATCATAAAGTGCTCTATATCCTTTTGAGGGAAATGATGTGGTATAGAACAGTTTTTAGCTCCGTTAATACCTATGCTCCTTTTGATATAAACTAACCATGGTGCATTGCCTGACTAGATGAAGCACAATTCAGCTGTTTCCGCTGTTTTAACCGATGACAACTCGACAACGACATCCCTAGAGGAAGACGTTGGGACTGAAAATATTGGCCTCATAAAGTTGGATCCAGCTTTGGAACCTTATCTAGATCACTTCAAATACAGAATGAAGAGATATGTGGATCAGAAAAAGCTCATTGAGAAGTATGAGGGAGCCCTTGAGGAATTTGCTCTAGGTAACGACCAAAAGTTGTGCTTTAGTCATTTTGACCTTATTTGGAAGATTACTTGTTTATACCTTCTTTGAGTTTGCTAGAGAATTTTTCCTGCCGTGGAGTAAGTACTGGCTCCATTTAGGTGGAACTTGGCCATTTTTTCAATCTTTTAAAGCTGTTTGTTTGGGTCTTCAAAAAAGTAGACAAGTTTTTCACTAAGCAGATTTAAAATATAAAAAGTATACACACAAAGAAGCTGAAAAGCTGAGGAGATTCAACACCTACTATATGAACATGAAAAATAATCGTAAAACAATTATACAGAAAAAAAGTCTTCCTCCTGTTGCTTCCAATTTCCTTCTACAATCATAAGTTACTCTTTTGCGTTCAAAATAGCTTCTTTAATATTAAATGCATGATACTTTTGTTGAGATTTAGCAGGTTTTTCTTGTATAAACTGCTCTCTTTTTTCCAGGTTATTTAAAATTTGGATTCAACAGGGAAGAAGGTTGCATAGTGTATCGTGAATGGGCTCCTGCTGCTCAGTAGGTCCTCTTCTACTACTAAATACTAGTTTCGATCATCATAACAGATTTTCCTATTAAAGCATGGTGTTGCAGCATTGTTGTCTTTTTACGTGTTCTAGTTGCTACAAAGGTTGTGCTTCTAATTGACTCATCCACAATGCAGGGAAGCACAAGTCATTGGTGATTTCAATGGATGGAATGGTTCCAACCACATGATGGAGAAGGACCAATTTGGTGTTTGGAGTATTAGAATTCCTGACGTTGACAGTAACCCAGCCATTCCACACAACTCCAGAGTTAAGTTCCGTTTCAAGCATGGTAATGGAGATTGGATAGATCGTATCCCTGCTTGGATAAAGCATGCCACTGCAGATGCTACAAGATTTGCAGCACCATATGATGGTGTCTACTGGGACCCACCACCTTCAGAAAGGTTTTGTTATTCATAACTTGAAGCTGAATATTGAACTCGTTTCTTTAGTAACTTGTCATCACTTCATCACAGGCATTAAGATTCATGTTTTATTTGTCTTTTTTATGTTAGCCATTTTGAAATACAAAAGCTAAAATAATGTGTCTTTACTAATTTGGACTTGATCCATACTTTTCCCCTTACCAAAATGAATGAAATTTCTTAGTGCTTGACAACTTCGGGTATTAAACAGGTACCACTTCAAATACCCTCGCCCTCCCAAACCCAAAGCCCCACGAATCTACGAAGCACATGTCGGCATGAGCAGCTCTGAGCCACGCGTAAATTCGTATCGTGAGTTTGCAGATGATGTTTTACCTCGAATCAAGGAAAATAACTACAATACTGTCCAGTTGATGGCTGTAATGGAACATTCTTACTATGGATCATTTGGATATCATGTTACGAACTTTTTTGCTGTGAGCAGTAGATCTGGAAACCCGGAGGACCTAAAGTATCTGATAGATAAAGCACATAGCTTGGGTTTACAAGTTTTGGTGGATGTAGTTCACAGTCATGCAAGCAACAATGTCACTGATGGCCTCAATGGCTTTGATATAGGCCAAAGTTCTCAAGAATCCTACTTTCATACTGGAGAGCGAGGGTACCATAAGTTGTGGGATAGCAGGCTGTTCAATTATGCCAATTGGGAGGTTCTTCGTTTCCTTCTTTCCAACTTGAGGTGGTGGCTGGAAGAGTACAAGTTTGACGGATTTCGATTTGATGGAGTAACTTCCATGCTGTATGTTCACCATGGAATCAATATGGGATTTACAGGGAAGTACCATGAGTATTTTAGCGAGGCTACAGATGTTGATGCTGTGGTCTATTTAATGTTGGCCAATAATCTGATTCACAAGATCTTCCCTGACGCAACTGTTATTGCTGAAGATGTTTCTGGTATGCCCGGCCTCGGCCGACCTGTTTCTGAGGGAGGAATTGGTTTTGATTACCGCCTGGCAATGGCAATCCCGGATAAGTGGATAGATTATCTGAAGAACAAGAATGATGAAGAATGGTCCATGAAGGAAGTAACATCGAGTTTGACAAATAGGAGATATACAGAGAAGTGTATAGCTTATGCGGAGAGCCATGATCAGGTATTACAAATTTATTTCTGCAGTAAACAATTTTCTCAGCAATTATTAGATAGAATCCAAATATGCACGTCCCAAAAGTGTAAAAGTACTTCTTTTGCCATGGTCTTCACTATATTCATAGCCATTGAATCTCATGATAAGTTGAAGAATATTCATAACCATTGAATCTCATGATAAGTTATTTATCCAATGACTTCTAGTTTTATGTTCTCTCTTACTTTGTTTGCTGGAAACAGTCTATTGTTGGTGACAAGACCATTGCATTTCTCCTAATGGACAAAGAGATGTACTCTGGCATGTCTTGCTTGACAGATGCTTCTCCCGCTGTTGAGCGAGGAATTGCGCTTCACAAGGTTTGTCTGTTTCTATTGCATTTTAAGGCTTATATTAGTTAGTCACGGAAATTCTCACACTCTTTGTGAGGTAACCACTACACATAGTTTTCAGGGTTCTGATGGATTGCTCAATTTTTTTGTTTATTTGTTTTTTCTATTCATGCTTTGTGTTTCTTTTTAATCTCTCTCACATTTAGAGGTCTCTTTTCTCATCTATTCACTTTTAGCTTCTAACCACAGATGATCCATTTTTTCACGATGGCCTTAGGAGGAGAGGGATACCTTAATTTCATGGGTAACGAGGTACGGCTTACAGCTTTACATATTTTGTGATAATCACAATTAGTTTGTCTTACTGGAACATGCTGCTGGCTTACAGCTTTACATATTTTGTGTAATGGTTTACTGGAACAAGATTCATTCCTCTAAAATGACCGTAGCTATTGAGCATGCAAAGGGATTGAAACATAGAGAAAAACAGCACGATGAGTGTTTCCATTGTGTAGGGATTTCTATTATGTTCCGGAGAACAAACGCCATATTAGAAAAGTACATTGTTTACTTTTTTTTATATAGAAGATTAAGGTATAGAGTTTGCAAGTGTATCTGTTTTGGAGCAATTGTGAAATGTCTGATGAACTTTGTTACAGTTTGGCCATCCTGACTGGATTGACTTCCCTAGAGAGGGAAATAATTGGAGTTATGACAAATGTAGACGCCAGTGGAACCTTGCGGATAGCGAACACTTGAGATACAAGGTTAAGTATTTTGTGTTGCAGCTTGTTAAATATATAGTAATTTTTAGATTGCTTACTTGTAAATATACTTGGTTCGAGGGAGGATAGCTCATTTCATCTTTATCTACTTATTTTTCCAAAGATAAATTTCTGATTTTTGTGTAGAGATCCAAGTATTAAATTCATATTTACCTCCTCGTTTACTGCCAGTAAGGCCTTGATTAGCAGTTTAAGTTGATTCTTTGAAGCTATAATTTCATGCTACGAATCCACGTGCTGCTATAATTTTTTGGATACTAATATTCTTTACATGACGTGATAATAATTGAATGGCCTAATCTGATATCTATATTTCTCCATCTTTCCTCCCCCTCATGTTGAAATGCAGTTCATGAATGCATTTGATAGAGCTATGAATTCGCTCGACGAAAAGTTCTCGTTCCTTGCATCAGGAAAACAGATAGTAAGCAGCACGGATGAAGATAATAAGGTACAATCATCTAAAGTTGAAATGTTGGGTTTATGAATGCTGTAATTCTATCCAAGTACAGTAGAAAATCTTTTACCTTACGTTTTTTGATGATGGATTTCATATTATTTTATCCAATAACTAGTCAAATTTGGTAATAGCTATACTGATTTACTTACTTTAATTTGCAGGTGGTTGTGTTTGAACGTGGAGACCTGGTATTTGTGTTCAACTTCCACCCAGATAAGACACATGAAGGGTATTATGTTTTACTTATAGTGAAACTATTGCTCTGCTTGTTTTTAATGTTCTCAACAAGTGTTACCGAGAAGTAACCGACACTAATCATTTTCACATTTTCTAATTTAACTCTTTTCCTGATCATCTCATGACGAAAACAGGTATAAAGTTGGATGCGACTTGCCAGGGAAGTACAGAGTTGCACTGGATAGTGATGCTTGGGATTTTGGTGGCCATGGCCGGGTACAATTATCTCATCAAGGAGAACTATAATTGTCTCATCCAACTTTAGCTGCATAAAATATCTCTCTTAAGCGTGGATGTCTTTGAGCCTCCTGTCCTCCCCCTGCGTTGTTTAGTTAATTCAAAAAGGATAAACTATTTACTGATGATCTTTTTCTTCATGATAACGTGCAATCTATTCTCATCACAGGTTGGTCATGATGTTGACCATTTCACATCGCCAGAAGGAATACCTGGAGTTGTAAAAACAAATTTCAATGGTCGTCCAAATTCCTTCAAAGTGCTGTCTCCTGCGCGCACATGTGTGGTATAGTTCTTGCCGGGACCTCCCTTTTAATGTGGTTTTGTCCACTAATTATTTGAATGCATAGAAGTATTTCCTAAAAGACCTTAGTGTGCACATATTAACTATTGGTTACCATACTAATCACCAGTTAAGCCCTCTGAATACTAATTTGAAAGGTAGGAATAACCACATTCAGATCTGCCTTTGGCATCCACTGTGCAAAATAAAGGGATACCAAAAACTCTTCTCTATTTTCTCTTTATCCCATAATCATGCATGTAGCTTGCGCTTACATAAAAATTAGGTAAATGATCAAAAGTGAAGTCGATGGGAACTTAAAACTGCCTTGAAGTAAAGCTAGGAATATTCATATCATATCCACCTTTGGCTTCCTCTCTAACAACAACAACATACGCAGTGTAGTACCACAAAGTGGGGTCCGGGGAGGGTAGAGTGTACACAGACCTTACCCCTACCTCAAAGGTAGAGAGGCTGTTTCCTATAGACCCTTGACTCAAGAAAATACAGTCCAAAAAGAAGTAACGGAAGCGAAAGCAATGCGTGTAGCTAGCTGACCCCAACTTGTTTGCGACTGAAGCATAGTTGTTGTTGTTGGCCAATGCGTGGAGCTTTCACTTATTCGAACAACATAACTACTTGTGCAACTCAAAAGATGTACTATTCATACTGCAGTTTTATGTTTAGAACAGTTAAATAACAAACCAATTTGTTTAGTAGAACAGTAGCAAGGAAAGACACATTATATTGAACTTTTTTTTGTAAGTTCATTTATTATTCTAAATGTGAAGCAACTTAACTTCATTCATCTTTCTTTTTGCTTTTCGCTTCTTCTTCGCCTTGTTTGTGAAGGCTTATTACAGAGTTGACGAAAGCATGTCAGAAACTGAGGATGACCAGACAGCTATTTCTAATGAGCTACTACCAACAGCCAATATCGAGGAGAGTGACGAGGAACTTAAAGATTCACTACATTCAAATATCAGTAGCGTTGGTCAGACTGTTGTAGTTTCTGCTAAGGAGACTGACAAGGATCTTAAAGATTCACCGTCTCTGCGCACTAGTGATGTTGTTCAAGCTGAGAGAGATGGTTCGGATTCAGATGCCTTGGATGACGACTAGTCAGACAGTTGATCCACCATTCTACGTTGGTGATCTTAGTCCGCGTATGATGTCTCCAGGATGATAGCATTGACTGAATGCATCATAGTGTTTTTGTTTTAGTATTTCCTCTATGCATATTATTAGCATCCAAGAAATGTACTGGTTGTAAATAGAAGAAATGCACCTACGTGTGTGTGTTTTCTCTGAAATCTCCCCCATATTCTGGTGCTTTGCTTTTGGAGCCAAGTCTACTTGGTTCTAATGCTACTTTTTATGTTACTGGTTTGAGTTTTGTAATAAAAAAACAAGAACATTTATATGTTATAGTGCTTACAGTCTTTCTTTTTCTTTTTAGCTCATATCACTCCAAAGTACTGATAATAATTTAACTTTGTAACCACCAAAGGATGTGGTGCAACGGATGGAGTTGATCGGGTTCGAGTCTTGGGTATGGAAAAATCTAGTAGGGAGAGCTTTCTCCCGAATGAGACCCTACGCGGCGCGAATTCGGATTAGTCGAACTTTAATTCAGGTACCGGACACCGAATGAGAAAAAAAAAAAAACTTTGTAGGCGTTTGACCATGAAAATTAATATTTTTTTTGGAGTTGAAGTTGTGTTTAACCATGTTTTTTTGGAAAGACTTTTTAAAATATAATTTTATACCCCTAATTTTTAAAAACTATTAAAATCACTCAACTTAACTAATTTACCTATAAGAATGTGAGAGGAGACAATAATGTTGTCTTTGTTGTTGGTGTTGCATAAAGAGTCGCAAGAATGAACAAATTAAAGTTTCGTTGTATCATGAGGAGATTTCGAGGAGGAAGAAAAAAATTAAAGTTGCCTTCAACTTTGAGGTTTTTTATCGATAGAAGTAGGAAGAAGTGGATAATGTGGTAGCAAGACATTTAACTCCGACTGTTGACTGAAATTAATAGGATGCTTTTATAAAAGTAAAAAAACTGGGATCATTTTTAATAAATAAATAAATAAAGTTAGAAATTGAAGTGGGAGCTTTTCCAAAAACAATTTGAAATTGATTTTGCCAATTTTCATAAATTAAAATAATTTTCGAAAAAAAAGTGATTGAGATGGTCTCCGAGGCTTAAAATTAATTTATTCTTTTAAAAAAAGAAAATTAAAACAAAATACCAATCCGGGTCCCGACTAAGAGCTCTCGGGTCGGGTTATCTGAATTGATCTTGTTAATGGGTATAATTAGCATATTGAACTGAAAAGAGAAATTCAATTGTTGAGATCAAAAAGGATGGAGTCGAAGAAGAACAAGTACAGTATAATAATACCAACCTACAATGAACGTCTCAATATTGCTCTCATCATTTACCTCGTCTTCAAACATCTCTCGTAACACAAACTCTTTCTTTATCTTTATATCTATGTACTAATTTTATTTTTTTTGATTGCTGATATTAAAGTTTCTGTCTTTTCTGGAAAATATATGCATCTGGAAAAAATGGGGTTTTATGATATGTTTAGAAAGAGTTGTTTTTTATTTTCATATTTGATCTTCTGTAAGTAGTTGAATTTGATATGAATTGGAATTGTGTAAAAGTTGTTACTTTTGAGGTGGTTTGTGTAATTAACCTAGTATTGATGTGTTTGATTAAGGTGTGATCTATATGAAAAAGGGTTATCTTTATTATCAAAATCAAGGAAAAGGGTAGTCTTTAATTTTGAACTGTTTAGGAGAGGGATTAGAATAGAGTACAGAATGAAAAATGGAGAAGAAAATAGGGGAGAGTGAATAATAGAGTGCAGAGTGAAATGGAGTAGAAAATAGGAGAGAATGAAGATAGAAGGCAAGAGAGTATAGAGAAGAAGTGAATTAGAGATGAGAGAGAAATATCGGGTGATAGAGAGGTTAGGTGATTTTTTCCCATTTGTCCAAGCCTTCGTGGACAGAGTTACCTAGTATCTGATGTTGGTGGGAGGTGGCAAGTATTCCGTGAAGTTAGCTGAGGTGTGCCAGCTGACCCGGACACTACTGTGATTAAGAGAAAAGAAAGAGAGAAAGAGGTTAGATGAAAGGTAGAAGAGAGGATCAACAGAGGAATAGAAGGGAGAGGTAAATGAGCACTTTCCACGTTTCCATAAACTTTCTTTCTCCGCCCTAGCTTCTCTGTCTCTTTGTGTGTGTGTGAGAGAGAGGGAGTGAGATGTTCCATTATAGCTGGTGTGCAACCCATGTTCTCGCAACTATATGTGGTTTCATAACAGTTCGATTGAAATTTGAGTTAGATGGACAGGAGCTTTTTTAAAGATTGTATCTTTTAGCTGATTTTGTAGAATTTAATATAGATAGTTGGGAATTTTCGTGAAGATTGCTTTTTGAGCACATTCATTGATTGATAAGTTGGCAAATAATGTGGCTCACAAAAATAATCCAAATGAGGGTTGTTGGCAGATTTTACTTATCAGGAGTTAATTTGGAAAGGGCTCCATCAAAGCATTTAATAGTTCCAGGAAGCAATGCACACCATTAAGTTATTTTGGAATATGATCTTTCTTTTTAATAAGGAATGTTGGAAGGTGATCTATACACTATTTGTTATATGGATGAGGAGTTAGTTTCTGTTCTTCACATCCTTACCATGTTTTCATATTTGCTTGCTCATTGCTAAGAATATTGACATTCATACATTGTGTAGAGATTGATTTATCTGGATGATGGATCCTGTTTTATTCAACAGCATTGTTGTTCATCACATAATTTGGTGGATTTGAGGGGGATGATCCCATTTTGAGGAGCAAAAGTCATCTTTTCCTTGTATTTGAATAATACCTCAGTGTTTTTTTTTTCTTCTTTTTCTGTATGAAGTATTTAGAGGTGATAAAATCATGTAAAATGCATAGCAGACTCTTATAGAAAATTTTGTTTTTTCTTGACTCAGGGATGTTGATTTCGAAATAATAGTAGTGGATGATGGCAGTCCAGACGGCACGCAGGATATTGTCAAACAATTGCAGAAAGTATATGGAGAAGATCGTATTGTTAGTAGTTTCTTACCTCACTCAGTGGTTGCATATTACGCTCCCCTGATCATTCCTATTTATCATCTCACTTTGCTCTTTTCTCTTGTTTTCTTCAGTTATTAAGACCTCGACCTCGGAAACTTGGTCTAGGTACTTCCTTTTTAATATGATAACCATGATTTTTTTGATACAAAGATGCTAGCCGTGAATAGTCTCTGACATTCCTCTTGTCTCAGGCACTGCATATATTCATGGTTTGAAGCATGCCTCAGGCAATTTTGTTGTTATTATGGATGCTGATCTTTCTCACCATGTAAGTATAATTGAAGAGGAGGGTTTCCCTTCTCTTTGTCTTTTTCATTTTTTTTATGTGTTTGTGTTGAAGAGGCATAAGGTGATGCGCACTGATACCTTATTAGGTGAATGTATGAGAATCTCTGTACCATTGCTTATTCTTCTGCTTGAATTTTAAATATTATGGTTGATTCTTTTACACTCTTTTTTTACAGCCAAAATACCTGCCAAGATTTATCAAGTAAGTATTTATTTATTTTCGTAATTTTCAGCTTTCTTGTAATGGTGAGCACTAGAACTGTAATTCAAATTTTATGTCTAGGAAACAAATGGAGACAGGTGCCAATATAGTTACTGGAACCCGATATGTTTCTAGTGGTGGTGTCCACGGATGGAACCTGATGCGCAAATTGACAAGTAGGGGAGCAAATGTCCTTGCACAGACACTACTTTGGCCGGGTGTATCAGACTTAACTGGATCCTTCCGGTATGCTTTAACTTGGAACTAGAGGTCCAGAGGAATACCAGTAGTTCGATGAATTGTAGTGCGTTTATTTAGGAAATGTAGGTTGCTTAGATTAGGATTACTTCTTAGTGCCTGGGACTTTGGCATGGAGATTTTATAATAGTATTATTGATTGGGAAATAATAATTATGACTGATCAAGGCATCCTATTATTCTACATACTTTAAACTAAAAGGATAGAAGTCCACCATACTTTTATATGGGAAACTGATTTGGTATCAGGAGTCATTGTTTTGTGTGTGATTTTGTTTTTAAGAAACTGAATGATCATCACACGTCTTACTCTCATGCTAGCGCTTCCATTTCCCTTTGATATGCTGGTAATGTTCACAACTTATGTTATTTGTATAATCGGTGTCTGAAACTGAATTTCTTGTTTTGAAGGCTTTACCAGAAGTCTGCACTAGAAGACATCATAAGCTCTTGTGTTAGTAAAGGGTATGTTTTTCAGATGGAAATGATTGTTCGGGCGTCAAGAAAAGGTTACCTCATTGAAGAGGTAGCTACATACATGGATTTACTGTTGAATACTGTTATGTCCACTGCACTGACATTTGGTTGAACCAGAAAATCTGATCATTTTTTGCATCGTGCTATTCACTGCATAATTTATGATGTCCAAAATGCTACTATAATAGAAATAGTGATGCAACCTAATGCCAGTTGTGAAGCATTTAGTTGAATGCTCTGGGAAAATTCATGGACTTTTTGTATTCTCTCTCTTTGTATTTTGGTACTGAATCTGTATGTGAGTGGTCCTTGCAATGTGATACATAGTCTTTCAACTGAGTTGTTTCATTTTGAGATTTTTTTTTGGTTGGTTGGTTTTGGGGGTTACTCCTTGTCAGCAAAGTCATTCCATTTGGAGGTGAATTATTAGTGGAGATTCTTGAGATTTTGTTCTGTAAGTTCAAGTTAGATTTGCTACGAAGTTGTCTGATGTTGTTTCTAGGAGAAAGGGTTACCAGCTATGTAGAACTCAATAGTTTTTTTGTGGAGTATCTGTAGCTAATTAAGTCTGATCTCTGTTGGTAAATTCATTAGGGTCACTGCGACTTGTTAGTTGTTGAGACATGAAAAATGCTGGAGACTCAACTATGTCCTCGGGTATTATCACCTTCCAGTGAAGAGTGGTGATGAGGAACTGTCTGTTCTTCCAAAGCACGCCAAAGTTAGTGCAACGGGAAACACCAGAACCTAGAGTATTCTGGTCGGGTTTCAGGAAGTTATCAAAAAGGCAGTTTGGTTTGGTGGTTGGCAATGGCTGGTCCTTCAAAATGGGGTTGAAGTCAAACTACAAAGTAAAATGGGGTTGAAGTCAAACTACAAAGCAATGTATCGAGTGTGCAGGGAATGAAGAAGGCAGGGTGATTATGACTTGAGCAGTGGTTCAGACATTGGTGAAACAGAAAACCATATTTTTGCTACTGGAATTTGAGTATAGAAGTGAGCAAGCCTTGACTTGGTTTACTAGGCCGTGGACATTATCTGGACCAGCAAAGATAATGAGCCGTGGCAGTTGTAGAGAAGTTGAACCTAACTATACGTAGCCGTGGTGAACTTAGCAAAGCTATGTACTAGTTCATTATGGAGGTTCTGTCTAAACTTCAACCTTGCGCATATTAGCCTTAAGCCGGAAAAAAAACAGCTGTTTAGTGCTGTGCAGCAGCACTTCTTGGCACAGCAAGTTGAAAAGGTACAGGTGGTAGTGTAATTTATCCGGGGAACCAAGAGCCTAAGATCAGCTGAGAAACATTGAGATTTGATGAAAGTGAAAGTTGTAGTTAGAATTTTATCTGCAATATATTCATATAGAGAACATATTATGAACAACATCCAAGTTCAATCAATTATAGACTGTTGATGGAGGCTGGGAGCTTCTTTGGTTGCTATCCCCCAATTGTCTCTCGGATCATAACCTTCTATTATGCGGCTGAGAGCCGTTTGATAGTTATAACCTTCATTGCAAGAAAAATAATGATTTGACCTGCAGGAATATATTCTGATTCTTTTTGCTGCTGTGAGACCTCTCATCATTATTACTACTATTGTGGTTTATACTTGGTCAATCACACCCCCACCCCCCCTTTTTTTTTTTCCTTTTCTCATCTCAGTTCTGCACAATTAGTATCCTACAACCACTCCATTGTTGGTTTTATTTGTATATTGTACTTTTCATCTTTCTGAAGGTTAACCTGAATTCAAGTTGGGATTTTGCTATTTGTAGGTTCCAATTACTTTTGTCGATAGAGTATTTGGAAGTTCCAAGCTGGGAGGATCTGAAATAGTGGAGTATCTGAAGGGCCTTCTGTATCTTCTGGTTACAACTTGATATGGATAGTCCGCAGATTTACATTGCTTAGCAACCTGTGACATCCTGAAGACTTAAACTAGGACCATATAAAAAATTCTTTTTTCTTTATGACCACAATTTTGATGAATGGGCTATTATGTATTGGAAACTGGAAAGAGTGTTACTGAAGTAATTTTTGAAGCTATCTGTTATACATTGATTTCAACATCTGTGAATTAACTTGCATTTTCCAGCTTATATAAATAACTTGCATCTGGTGTCCTAAAGTTAAAACATATTTATAGTTCCAGCTGAATCTTCAGACATCTCCAAGTGTGATGTATGAGATGAATATATTGGTTAGTTTTGTTGAGATTAGTGGGAATTATCATTTTTCTTTGTTCTCCTTCTTTTTGTCTAAACTTGCTGGTGTTTACATTCCTTTTGTAAAATAGGACAGTACTCCTAATGTAGTTCATCAGACTTATTTTGGTTCTGCATGGCAACAACAACATACCCGGTAGTATGCATGCAGAACTTACTCCTACCTTGGGAGATAGAGCGTTGTTTCCTATGTTTATGCTTGGCTCAAGTAAAAGTAGTTCGAAAAAAAGAAAACAACAAAAAAAGCAGGATACTGCTCAAGAAAGCATACTAAGATAAGGAAGGGTCTCTAAAATAAAATAATATGATAGTCGAAGTGCATGGCTAAATGCACAAACATTTACTTAAAAAGTTACGTAACACAGAAGAAAAATCCATATTTCATATCACAAACACCCATGAAAGTGAACTGAAGCTATCAGCTACATAGCCTCTTCATTGTACTTCAAAAACATCAAACACCCTAATCTGCAATTTTTTGCACAGAACTACTAACTACATTTGCCATCCAAATCATCACGAAACTACTAAATACTTTCTTGTTCAATAAAAGTCTATGGGGCGGGGGGCGGGGGCGGAGGGGTGGAGGTGGGGGATCAAGCATGTAAAAACATGTTCATTCAGACTCAAATTTTCCTAACTCTTCTGGCTGTAGTTCTCCTCTCTGAAAGACCAACAGATTTGTCCATGCTGATTGGCAAAGGAGGCTTCTTGTTCTCCTTACTAGCTGTGCTTCTCAAGAAATACCTCGGAATTTCTCTCCTTTCTGCAATAGGCGTAGCAGCAACAACTGATTTCCTTGCGCTTTGAAACATCTTAGGCTCTCCTCTTTTCTTGGAAGATTCAACTCTAACTCCCAAATCATACACCGGTTTCTTCTCATCCCCGGTGTCACCGCCCTTCTTCCTCTTCAATCTCTCATTCCTTCTAGCAGAGTACTCTTCATAAAACCTTCCCCTTTCGAATAAAGGACTTCTCTTTGCATTCAATGAATCAGAGTCCTCAGCAGCATTCACATCCTCGTTACCAAATTTGTTCTGTACCATTTTTGCCAATGCCCTTAGTTCACAAGAAATGGTACGGTACTCTGGACGAAGTTCCCATTCTTCAACACTGCTGCTAACCCTCTTAGGCAACTGAGCTTTTTCCAAAGAACCTACATACATATATAAGATCTTAGCCCAAGAAAAGAGAGAACATCAACATTGAAAAGGCAAAGGGGGTTTCAGATTTTGCATATAGTTCAACAAGGCATGTTGAACAAATACTCATCAGTCAACACTCATTTATCTTCATTCCAATACATACAAAACTCAAAAAAAAAAAAAAAAAAAAAAGCAAAAGGGGGTCTCAAATCTTTCGTCTTTCCAACTCTAAATACAATATGGATTATACAACAACATACCCCATATAATTCCACAAGTGAGGTCTGGGGAGGTTAGAGTGTACGCAGACCTTACCCCTACCCTACCTTGTCAGGTAGAGAGGTTGTTCCCATAAGACCCTCGGCTCAAAGAAACCAAACAACATTTGCACAAATCTAAAAAACAAACAAAAGGCATCACAAAGTTTTTGTCTTCCCAGCTCTAAATACAGTACTAATTATACAAATACAGAACAGTCAACACCCAATTTCTCTTCATTTAAACACATACAAAACTCAAGAAAAACACAAAAGGGGTCTCAAAGTTTATGTCTTCCCAGCTCTAAACTCAACAGTCAACACCCATTTCTCTTCGTTCCAACGCACACAAAAGTCAGAAAAAAAAAGGGGGGGCTCTAAGTTTATGTCTTCCCAGCTCTAAACACAACAGTCAACACCCATCTCTTCATTTCAAAAATTCAACACATACAAAACTCAAAAAAGCAAAAGGAAGGGGTCTCAAAGTTTATGTCTTCCCAGCTCTAAACACAACAGTCAACACCCATTTCTCTTCATTTCAAAAATTCAACACATACAAAACTCAAAAAAGCAAAAGGGGTCTCAAAGTTTATGTCTTCCCAGCTCTAAACTCAACAGTCAACACCCATTTCTCTTCATTTCAACACACACAAAACTCAAAAAAACTCAAAAGAAAGGAAAAGGGGTCTCAAAGTTTGTGTCTTTCCAGCTCTATACTCAACAGTCACTACCCATTTCTCTTCCTTCAAACACACACACAAAACTCAAAAAAGCAAAAGGGGTCTCAAAGTTTATGTCTTCCCAGCTCTAAGCTCAACAGTCAACACCCATTTCTCTTCCTTCCAACACATACGAAACGAAAAAAAAAAAAGCAAAAGGGGTCACAAAGTTTGTTTTCCCAGCTCTAAACTCAACAGTCAACACCCATTTCTCTTCCTTCCAACACACACAAAACTATAAAAAAAAAAAAAAAAGCAAAAGGGGTCTCAAAGTTCATGTCTTCCCAGCTCTAAACTCAACAGTCAACACCCATTTCTCTTCCTTCCAACACACACAAAACTCAAGAAAGCAAAAGGGGTCTCAAATCTTATGTCTTTCGAGCTCCAAATACAGTAAAAATACCTGGTGGGGTTCGAATGGGGTTTGGAGTAGATTGAAGAACACGACGATTCCTCATACCAACAGGGGATCTTGCAAGTGGAGGCTTACGGTTTGATCTCATCATCATCATCTTCAACAAAAATCAAAGCTCAGACACAGTCAAACAGGTGAACGAAAAGCTTCGAAATTGTGTAACAAGAGAAAAAAAAAAAATAGTGCTTTTTTTTTCCTGTTAGTGCTTTGAGCGTTTCTTTTATGGAGATTTGTTTATTGGTGTTAAGTTTTGTCCTTTTTTAGATGTGTTTTGAATTTCGGCGTAAAGTAAGGAGGAGCCTTCTAACGGTCAAATTTATGGATCGGACGGTTATAAATCATTTGATATTAAAGGAAAAGATTGATGGAATATTAAAGTTGTCTCTTTCTCGACAATGTGTTGTGGGGCAGAGTATATTGAAAAATTAATACATCCTACTAATATCTTGTTTGGTATATGTTTTGACGCCATGTATAATTAATGCAAGTATAATATATATTTTCACTCTATTGTGTATTGAGGTGTATATTACTAATATCTCAAAAATTATGGTATTAGCAATCCAATGTATACATTAGCATGATTAAAGACTCTATTATTCTTTCAAAAAAAAATTACATTTTTTCAACATATATATGATGGATATTTTTGTAAAAAAGAAAAATTTCAAAGAAATTATGTAATTCATGTTATTTTTAATACATCAAACCAAACGATGCATAAGAAAAATAGAAGCACAGCTAACACACATTACTAATACATCATATTATGCGTTATTCTTATACACTCTACCAAACGATCCCTAAGTCTTTAATGCAAAATATGGTGTATTAATAATATTTGTATTAGCTATGCTTGTATTTTTCTTATGCAGTGTTTGGTTCGATGTATTAAAAATAACATGAATTACATAATTTCTAAAAAAAAATTTACATAATACCCTCAATATATATGTTGAAAAGGATGCAATTTTTTTTTTGAGGGATAATAGTGTCTTTAAACATGTTAATGCATACATTAGATTCATTACATTACTAATGTCATGAATTTTGAGGTATTAGTAATACATATCTCAATACACAATAGAGTGTATAACTAATGAAAATATTAGTTATACATAAGGTAAAAAGATATACCAAATAACGTACTACTAATAAACATTAAACTAATGCATGCATTAACTTTCTAATTCACTCTACCAAACAACCCTTAATAAGTTGAGGTGTGTAGAAGTGTATCTTCAAAGTTGGAGGATTCACTTGTCAGCTAAAATTAAGTTTGAGTGGTCGTTTATGTATTATGACTATGTAAATTAGATTTTTTGTAATATGATAAAAAATTTAACCCCAGAATGTAGAGTTCCACCAATTTCTTGGACGGTTATAAATGATTTGATACTAAAAGAAAAGATTGGTGAAATGTTATTTGCTTTGAGTACTATATGTGTGAGGTTAGTTAGCATCAAGTGTGCACGAGGCATAGTAAAGATTGCCAACTGAAAGTAAATTGAGGTGTGTAGATGTGTACTTTTAAAATTGAAAGTGCAATTGTCAGTTATGATTGAGTTTGAACGTGTGCTTATGTATTAAGCATTTTATAAATTAAATCATTCGTAATCTTATTAAATTTTAACTCCCAAAAGTACAGCCTTTCTTCAAGAAACAAATTATACTTTTATGGTTTACTTACGCTTAGGAGCGTGCATTTGATTTTTCAGTTCAATTTTATATTATTTGATTTTGATAATGACATTCGCTATAATATTCATATTATTTTTGGAATTGTATTTAATATTATGTGTTTTCTATAACAATATTTGCTATAATAATTAAAAACTTATAAAAATAAAAGATACTATTTTTTTCTTTTTTTAATAATCGTGATATTTAGATCAATTTACACGCAACTCGACTAATTTCATAATTTTTTTATTAAATTCCTAGGTCCACACACAAAAGACATTGTTATAGTAAGGCGTGCGACACAAAAGGAAAATTGCATGGTATTAAAAAGGCAACAAGTTATTGAATTGAAGGAGATAAAAAAAAGGAAATTAAAACTTTAATATTGCATTAACATCCACTAGAAAGTCGATGTCACTGTCACCTGCTGTCCATTTGTGCATGTACACAAAGCAAATTTATAAACCCTTTTTTCTCATAAGAAAAATTTGATTATATCATAGAGGACAATATATTTAAAATTTTCCATTTTAAAGAAACCTTAGTTCTAATTTATCAAGCAGTGGCAACAAATATCACCAACCAACTCAAAGATTTTTTCATTGGTAAATTTGTAGTTGAAGATCACTCATGCTACTAGCATTCAATTAAAAGGGCAACTATTCAATATCAAATGCAAGAGAAAACGTCTTAACACATATACATGGTGTCCAAATCGAGTTATACAATTGAACTTATCCATCGATTGCTCTTAGTTGCCTCCCACCATCACTAATAGATAGGACAACCTTAAAGTTATGTCAAACAAATTCACATGTCAAAGTTGAAGTTGTCTCGTGCATCTTTCCTAGGGGAATGTTCAATAGCTTCTAATAAGAGACCAAATTCACTGCTAAACAGACATTGTGAACTTGAGAAAAAGATCGCAGCACCAGATAGATATTCAATTAGAGATTGGAACACATCAAATAATTACGCGATGGAAGGAGAAAACAGCAGATAGGAATATCAAATCAAAGAGGTGTATCTTCTGCGTACTGAATATCACACGGACCAAATTAAAACTATTCAGAGAATGTATAATAATTAAAAGCCATAACAATCCCCTTTTGATATCAGAACGATGGTGGAATCCAGAAATGTTGTTGGATATGGATATGTTGGTTTGGTTCCACACATAGGCGGATCTATAGTTTCTAGAATATGGGTGTACAACTATAGACTACTAAAGAAAGGAGAAAAAAAGAGAGCGGTAAGTTGGAAATGGAATTGATCTCTATTCCTTTGGATAGTAGTTACTCAATGCACCATTCTGCCTTTTTGTAAGATGGGTGCTACCAGATAGTATGATAGTACATAGAATACCTAGTTTAGCAGAAACACCATGAGTTCACGTCCATCCTACTTTTGGCACTAATTCTTCCACCCATGGACGACATTATGGATGGAAGTGGGGACTAATGGATTTAGGGATTGGGAAATCTGTTACGCGTCACTGGTTTGAAGAAGAGTTGTGTAAGTATTAAATCTTCCATAAGTAAACTGGTAAGTTATTCATATATAAAACTAACTAGTCCGATTATACACGCCTCGCCCGTCTACCTTATAACTTCAAAGAGTTTACTTTTATAAAATTACTTTGATATCTTAATTAGTAATTATCTATAAATATATATATATATATATATGTATGTATGATGATTTATTTTTGTAAACGTACTAAAATTTTAGAAAACTTATATCAAATCATGGAAAAATTTGTCTTGCAATCATAGATACGGTAAAGATTTCACTAAAAACTTCTTAATTAGCAATTGTATATCATGAATACATGATAATTTATTATTATAAACTTCAAGAATATACTAAAATTTTAGAAAACTTACCTCAAATTAGAAGCAAATTTATTTTTTTATTCACGGATATTATCAAGATTATAAACATCAAGAACTAAAATTTTAGAAAGTTTACCTCATATCATAAGTAAATCTGTGAACGACGATAGCAAAGAAAAATCTTATTTGAAAACTACATTGTGGCCGTATTGTTGTAGAAAGGAAGGATTTTCAATTTAAAAGTAATGTTAGGTTTAGTTTCATTTTCTTTCTCCCGATATTTTTAATGTCCTTTTTCGATTTAAATTTGTATTTATTTGATTTAATCAATTACCTTTGTTGTATTTTTTATTTTTAGGTTTAGTTTCTTTTTACTTTTTTTTTTTTTGTATCCTTTTTTAATTCAAAATATTCTTTACTTTTATTTAAGGCAAAATGCTCTATTGGACCCCTGTACTATGTCAGTTTTGTAAGTTGAATACTTTTACCTACATATTTGTTATTTGGACCCTGAACCCACGAAAAAACTACATTCTAAACACTTGGTTACACTCTCCCATGTCAACTACCACATCAGTTGTCACGTGTGCCATGTCATCTGTCACGCGTGTCACGTCATCTGCCACGTCATTTAAAAAAAAAGTATTACATTAAATTCCAAGTCATTTTTAAAATGCTACATAACAAATTAAATATTAAAATTAATTTAATTAAATAAGAAAAAATTATAAATTGTAGAAATTTTTGAATAATCATGCTTTTAAAATTTAAAAAATTTGAATAATCATTTTTAAAATAAAAAACTAAAATAAATATTACATTAAAACTAATTAAATATTAAAATTAATTTAATTAATTAATTTAAATTAGTAAAAAATTAATCAATTAAAATTCTTAACAAATTAATTTATTTAAATTAATTAAATTTTAAATTAATTAATTTAAAATTCTTACTTAATTTAAATAATTTTTACTTAAATAATTAATTAATTTAAATATGATTTAAATATTTAAAATATTTAATTTAAATTAATTGTGGGGGGAGGAGCTGGGTGGGGCTGAGGTGGGGTGGGGGCTGAAGAAGGGGGTTACGTGTGTCTAGGTGGGGTGGGGGGCTGGAGGAAGGGGGTTAGGTAAGGTGGGGGGATGGGGAAGGGGTTGTGTGGGGCTGGGTGGGATGGGTGAGGTGGGGGGCTGGGGAAAAGGGAGGGGTTACGTGGATCTGGATGGGCTGGGGATGGGCTGGGGTGGGGTGGAGGGTTGGGGAAGAGGGGTGGGTGGGGTAGGGACGACCTGGGGAGGGGGAGGCTGGGTGGGGTGGGGAGGGGCTGGAGAGGAGGTGGGGTGGGATTTTTTTTTTAAATTTATTATTTTTAAATTAAAAAGGATGGAGGAAAAAAGAAGGGGTTGAGGGGTGGGGGTGGGGGAGGTTGGGTGGGGTAGGGAGGGGATGGAGACGGGGGTGGGAAAAAAATTTTAAATTTATTATTTTTAAATTTTTAAAAATATTTTTAAATTAAAAAGGATGGAGGAAAAAAAGACGGGCTGTGGGTGTGGGGGGTGGGGAGGCAAATTTTTTTTTTAAAAAAATTAAAATAATTTTTTAATTTTTAAAAATATTTTAAAATTATTTTAGAAATATTTTAAATTTAAAAAAATGGAGGGAAAAAAAAAGGGATCCTTTTTAAATTTTTTAAAAAAATTTGAAAATATTTTTAATTTTTTTTAAAAAAATTAAAAATATTTTTAAATTTTAATAGATGGAGGAAAAAAAAAAGGACCCTTTTTAATTTATTTTTTTAAATTTTAATATTTTTTTTAATTATTTTAATGTAAAATTGGCTAAAAATTGACCACCACTCGCACCCCTAGGCGAATGGTTACACTCACTTTGTCCTAGTCACCATGACCTTGCCACATACGCAAGGTCAACGGTCAAAGGGTGTTAAATGTTGCTTTTTGATGGGTTTATGGGTCCAGATGACAAATATGTAAGTAGAAGTGTCCAACTTACAAAACTGACATAGTACAGGGGTTCAATAGAGCATTTTGCCTTTATTTAATTTAACAAATTATATGTAAGATAAAATTTTAATTGATTTAGAACTATTAAATATTATGATTTCTTTCCTAACTTTAATAAGGATTTTAATTAATTTCAAAGTCCCATTGACAATAATTTGAGAAAAAGAGTGAAATGACGATTTTGTCTAAAGGAAAAACTTTTAATGAAGGACAAAAAGTTCGAATCATTTTTCTAAGGATCTTTCCACTTTTAGATTAGAGATTATATATATTATAGATTAGAGATTAGAAATACATATTAGAGATTAGAGATAATACCGCCTCAAAATTGCATAACCAATTTTATAGCAAGCAATTTTTACTCATCACATCTTATTTATTTAAAGTACTTTGTTACTTGATCTCCTTCTTACATAAAATTTACTGTCATTAATTTAATTTAATTCATAACAAACTACACTATTGAAAGTTTTTGTAATTTTCCAAAAATAAAGTTCTGTGCTTTTAAAAAAAGTACGAACCTTCTATTTTTCCAAAAATAAAATACTCCTAACATTATTTCTTTGGCTCTTTTGTTAATTCTCCAATTTTAGGATTTCTTTTTCCATTTTAATTAAATCTTTCCTTTTTTAATTGAAAACATGGAAATACAATTAGTTTTTTTTCCTATATATTTTAGGAATCTTGTTAATATTAAATATAATAATATAATAATCGGAAAAAATAAGTAAAAAGATGATTTTGTCTATTGTGAAAATTTTTAATGAAGCGCAAAAAGTTCAAATCACTTTTCTAAGGGTCTTCACACTTTTAATATATTATAGATTATAGATTATAGATATAGTATAGATTATAGATACAACATTCAGTTTGCAATCTAGAAACCCACATAACTAATACATGCATGTATAAATTTTCTTTTTTGATAATGGTGGTATCAAGACCAGCTTGCACGCACGTAGAATAATTTCACGGGATACCTGACACCTCCCACCAGCAACAAATATAAGGTAACTCTGTCCAGCAAGGCTAGAACAATGGAAGAAAACACCTAGTATTTTATCTCTGCTGGAATTGAACCTGAAACTTCATGATTTTCAAATCACGTCATTGATTACTAGGTCACACCCTTGAGTGCAATCATGTATAAATTAAATCTATATAAGCATTATTTTATACACGCTAAAATGTGAAATAATTAATACTTACATAAATAACTAAACTCTATATAGCTAGTGCTGCACAATTCTAACCAACTACCGAACGACCCCTTTATGTTTAAGGCTACTAACGAAAACTGGTTAACGATAACAGAACGGAATTTTTATCAAACAGAACGAAAGTTTAGTGGATCAGTTTTTTTTTTTATTTTTCGTTTTTAGCCAATTGGGGTTCATAGTTAGACATATTTATCATTGAATGATTACTTTGATTGAGTTGAAGTGTCTGAATGAATAAAACAAGTAATAACGATATCTTAAATTTATTCTGACAAAGAGAAAAGGAAATTAAGAAAGAATTGGAAAAAATCTGCTGGAAGAGTCAATATTGGACCCAAAATATACTCTCTCTTTATATATACATATATTGAGAATTCATTAATCATTATATAAAAAACTGATAGAGTTGAAAATCCATTATAGCGGTTTCGTTTAATGGCAAAGAAAGAGCCTTGTTGTGGCACTCTCGTGATACCAATTTATTATTAGTGCATATTAATTTATTTTACTGATCACAATTAAACTTAAAAATTCTAAATTCACAATCGCTCTATATAACATGCATATTAGCTACTTCTTTAATCGAACCTAATATTTTTATATGGCCCATGAATGAATACACACATACGCAGGAATGCTAAAATTCATACATATAATATACTCGACTCGTAATTTTAGTAGTAAAATAACAAGTTCGGTATTAAAATGTACACACAAAATTGAATTGACGAGCCAGACAAATAACTAGCATCCTAAAATGATTAAAATCAAATTTTAACGCATATAAAGTGAAAATAAATCCAATCAAATATCAAAAATGATTTCATTTCAATAAGAAACATAGATATATCAAAGCATCAAATCTTTCATTATCACTCATGGATTAATGAAAAACATTAATAAATATCGTGTCCAATTTCTGCAACAAATATGCCAGAGAGTAAAACAAAGGCAGATTCTGCAGTTTGCTAATGGTGCAGCGGCAATTTGTCATGTATGTTGGTTCTCAATACTTCGATTTGGGTAAAGTCCACATGATTTTTCAAAAAGATTCAAAGATTCCTACATCTTATATGTAGCTTCTTCTTTTCGTATAACTACCAATACGAGACCTCGTTTGCATACTCAACATGTTCATTACCATGATTCATGAGTTTAGTTGGAGACACCTACATTATCAGAGTATATATTTATGGCTACCAAAGTCGAAGTCCGCATAATTTTTTCTTTTTTTCGAAAAAGACTTATGGGACTTACACTATTTAAGATATCCATACACACCTTATTGTACGCAACTTATTTTTTTAATCGACTATGAAATACCGATATAGGACTTTATTCGCACACCCGACATAGGCATCACCATCAAATGGTAGTGCTTTCATCAACATGTTATTGTCATCCATAGATCATTAACAAAGCCACAACTATGGATTAATTTCTAAGATTTCTATAATTAATGATTCCTTGTTCCAACACTTATGTGTGAGACAAAGTTTAATAAAGATGCTAACCAGAAATTTAGCCTATCTGTTGTCTACTTGTGTCCCATAAACTTCTTTATAAGCTCTTCCCATTGTTCAACTTTGACAAGCCAAACATGATGAAAGTTCAAGTCATTTCAAGAGAAAATATCCAACCTTCATCTCCAACACCAAACAACCTCAAAAAATTCAATCTTTGTCTCTTGGATCAACTCATTCCAGCTCCTTATGCACCAATTGTACTCTTTTATCCAAATCTTGATGACGTTAAAGCCCGCGAAAAATCAGCATTGTTAAAGAAATCACTAGCTGTGACATTGTCATCCTTTTATCCCCTTGCAGGGAGGTTTAAAGATGAACTCTCTATTGATTGCAATGATCAAGGAGTTAATTATGTCACAGCCAATGTTAAGTGTCATCTAATCGATTTCCTACACGAACCAAACCTCGAATCGATTAGTCAGTTTCTTCCTTGTCAACCTCCTTTTAAGGAACTAGGTGCAGGAGATTGTGTCACTAACATTCAAATAAATGTTTTTGAATGTGGTGGCATTGCAATTGGTTTGTGTATAGCACATAAGGTTCTTGATGGAGCAGGACTTAGTACATTTCTGAAAAGTTGGGCTGGATTAGTCCAGTGTCCTAATTTATTAGCAAATTACTTTTTTCCTGCTGAGAGTTTGTGGTTAAGAGACACATGTATGACAATGTGGAGTTCAATGTTCAAGAAAGGAAATTTTGTAACAAAGAGGTATGTGTTCAGTGCTTCTGCTATAGACAACCTTAAAGTTATGTCAACAAGTCCATATATCAAATATCCTACTAAAGTTGAGGTTGTCTCATCTTTCATATGGAAATGTTTAGTATCAAATAAGAGGTCTACTAGTTCACTGCTAACACACATAGTGAACTTGAGAAAAAGAGCAGCACCGGCTTTACCGGAGAACATTCTTGGAAATCTTATTTGGCTATCTAGTGCAAAGAACACAGCAAAACATGACATGGAGTTTCCTGATTTGGTGAATCAGGTACGAAAATCTATATCGAGGATCGATGATCATTATGTCAAGATGTTGAGAAGTGATGAAGGGTGCAGTTTGATGAGAAAGTCTCTCAAGGAGATAGGAGATTTTTGCACAAAAGGGGCAAATCACTATGGTTTTAGTAGTTGGTGCAAGTTTGGATTCTATGACATTGATTTTGGATTTGGAAAACCAATATGGGTGAGTAGTATAAGTTCAAGATGCTCATTTTTCATGAATCTTATTATACTTATGGAAACTAAGTGTGTTGATGGAATTGAAGCATGGGTGACATTGGATGAAGAAGAAATGAACATGTTAGTAGGTTGTCAAGAACTCTTGGTTTTTGCTTCCGTAGACCCTAGCCCTCTTCCTCTCTACCTCCCAAGGTCGGGGTAGGTTGCATACGCCCTAACCTCCCCAGACCAAACTCGTGGGATTACACTGTTATATATGTCGTTATTGTTGTTGTAGATCGATCCTAGCCCTCTTATATTACTGCTTCAAGATGAAGTCTTTGGACTTAAACATGTAAATATTCATGGCTCAGTTCAAATATTATTCCTCAGTAGCTTTTTCTTTCTTTTCTGTAATTACCATAAAGAATCCTGGACATGAAAACATAAAATATTACATCACGTAGCTATATGATCTCTCAGAATACCCAAGGGGAAAACATTACACGTAATGTATCAACCTTGTATAAAAGTATATAACATTGTATAAAAGGTGTTTACACACAAATATGGGTTAAAGTGGGTAACAAACTCAGCGGGTAAATATTTCTCCCAGGTGGACATAATTAAGAGCGTAATTTTTCCTAGTTAATAGATATTTCAAGAGTATTTTTACATTTGCCAAGAAAATGTAACCAAATTGGGATGAAAAAACATACACATTGAATGTTCAGAAAAGACAGATGAACAGAAGATAAGAGCGGTTACAAAGGGTAAAAACTTACACGCACCCGGTGTATACTCCAAACTAATGTTCTTCACTATGATTATGTAATTAAATTAAGTAAAATACATATTGATTAATCATGGTTAAGTAACATGAATTTTAAATTCAAATTTCAAACACATATCATGCATGTATTGGCTTGGTGTATACACCGGGTACGTGTAAGTTTTACCCGATTACACAGTGCCTCTATACTGCTCGTTGATTAAAAGTTTTAATTTAAAACTAAATTGTTCATATTTTGAGGCAAACTAACACGTTAAGTGTTGGAATATTTAATTTGCTTATGTTGACTAATTTATGAAACATGCAGAATATTGTTCGTTTTTTAATGTTTAGATTATTTCAACTGCTCTTGGCATAGGACGTGCACGAGAGTGAACTATAACTCATCTACTTACCACTTTAAGCCGGGATACGGTTGAGTCAGTTTCTTTTCATATCAGGTTAACGAGGACATGACCGTGAATTATAGTAGAAGGTCAAGAGGTAGGACTGTTGTCGGTATTAATAGTAGTCATGGTGCGCTTGTAGTTTCTTATTCTTGAATTCTTGTTAATATATGTTGTTTCGGGTAGATTGGTTGTAGTATTAGTTTGTAGTGGTATTGCTCCATTACTATCTATTTTATATTGTGTTACTTTTTTTTTTTGTTTTTTTTTTGTCTTGAGTTAAGGATTTATAGTAAACAAACAGTATCTCTACTCACCTCTGAGGTAGTGATACGGACTATAAATATTCTACTCTCCATAGACTCTACTTTATAAAATACACTAAAATATGTTATTGCTGTAAATATTTCTGTAAAATCTAGTAATCTTCAAAAATATCGATTTAAAATTATTAAATATGTGAAATAAGTGAAGATAAACTAAGAAATTATTGTAGGAATAATTAGAATTTTTTTAATAATAATAAAAAGACAATGATTAAAAAACATTTCTAAAATATCACTTTTTATAAGTTTTCTACGTGAACTATTAAACATTTGCATTTCTTGCATAAATTATCACCGATTATTATCTTTTTTTTATTTTCCATTCGGTATTCGATATCCGCATTAAAGCTCGACTAATCCGGATTCGTGCTGGTAGGACCCCATTCGAGGATAGCGCTCCTAACAAAATTTTCTCTATGCCTAAGATCAAACGCTCGACCTCTAATTAAGAATAAAACATCTCCATCCACTGCACCACAACCTATCATGTTGGTCACCGACTATTATCGAAACACTGATCGACATCAATAAGTTAATTATACACACTTTTTTTTTTTTGGTCAAGTTGACCATTGTCTCAATAAAAAAACAAGGCATAGATGAATTGACTGAAATGCCCAAAACAAGACAAGTACAAACTGACAATGATATTCTTGTGGATTGGATCATAAATGATTGGAACATGCTAACAATCATAGCCGTTGAATCTCATCTCTACAAATCAAACGACAACCCCATCACTATTCTTGTCTTTGTCTTCTTCCTTCCTTCAACCCCATCACTGGCCGGCATCCCAACAACGTTGTAATAAACTTACACTTTCTGGTGTTGTCGGAAAAAAGAGACGATTTGGGGTTGAAAATTGAAATCAAACGCTACATGTTGGTGTTTTTCTTTGTAATTTAAATGGGGTTTCGTCGTCGTCGACGCTTAGTTTTGTTTGGAGTTGTGTTGATTGTTCTTTGTTCTTCATTTGTAAATGGAAATTCTAATGCTACACAGATTCCTATAACGCCTATCAATCATGATCTTTATCATACAAGGTAAAAAATTCACCTTTTTTATTTTCATCTTTGTTTGGTTATTGAGTTTAATTTTGTGATCTAATTTGGGTAGTGATTTGTGGTCACTAGGATTTTTGAATGATGTTTATTTGATGTAAGTAGGTTAGCATATTAATTATATGTGTGTGTGTGACGGTGGCGGTGGTGGTGGTGGTGGTGGTGGTGGGGGGGGGGGTTACAAGGTGGAGAATCGAACACTTACTAACAAGGTGGGGGTTCAGGTAGCCAGCCAACGAACTGAGCTACTAAGATTCTCGTGATTAATTAGTTAGAGTGGAAATGAACTTATATGGATATCGATTTCATTAAGGTTGTGTGATTACTTTCATCTTGTTTGAAGTTGTGTTGATTGTTAAATGGAAATTCTAATGCTACGTAGATTCCTCTTAATCCTATTAATCGCGATCTTTATCATACCAGTTTTGTGATCCAATTTGGGTAGTGATCTGTGGTAACTAGAATTCTTAATAAAGTAAGTAGGTGAGAGTTCAAGTAGCCAACCAACTGAGCTACGAAGATTCCTCTAAGTAATTGCTTAGTATGGAAATGAACTTAGATGGATATCGTTTTCATTAAGGTTGTGCAATTAATTCAATTTGATAGAATTTTATTAAGAAAGATCCCCACTTTGTGAGATTTCACTGGGTATGTTGCTGTTGTTATATTAAGAAAGGTGATGACTTTATTCTTTTCATTTTGCATCAGCGTTCTGTGTTTTCTGAATTTAATTTACGGGTTAAAATGGAAAATACCCCTTTTTACCATTAGCAAGAACTCATTTCAGTTCAGGGGAGCAGAATCATATCTGGGAGTGGTTCTTCGGATCGATCACATATTCTCAGCCCTGTCTTTTGGTTTCCCCTTCAGGCTCCAGAAAAGGATATAATGAGGTTATTAAAATTGAAAAGGGATGTAGCGCAGTTTGGTAGCGCCTTTGTTTTGGGTAAAAAATGTCACGGGTTCAAATCCTATCATCCCTACCTATTCATCTCCTCTAGGCCGGGTCATTTGACAGAAATGGAAGGCTTTTCCCTATTAGAGAAGGCCCTATGGAGTAAAGGGAAGTGGATGAATTCTTGGAAAAAGGGGGAGCGAGCCTATATAAAATCAAAAATGAAATAAAGAAAATTCCATGAATAGATCGAGTCAACGGTGCGATCGACAGCGCTGCCTACTCGCGAATTAGCTTCCGAGGTTGAGCAGTCTCAATTTCACTACAGGATTTGCGAATGTCATCATAAGGAAGTCAGGTAGTCCATGACTGACTAGTTAGTTAGTATTGGTTTGAAATAGACCTGGAGAGAATTCAATGGATATAGAGGATTCATAGAGCCGACTCCAATTGATTTGGGATCGAAGGTAGCTGGTTGATTGATAATTTTTTTTCTTTTACTGGGAATGAAGGTGGGCTAGGAGGTTTAAATCAAAATGAATTTTGATGATGTTAATTAATGTAAATAGCTTAACATCTTATTCAACCGAAGTGAATATTTATAGATATTAATGCATCAAAGCTGTATGAGATGCTCTATTCTGTTTCCACGGGTTCAAGCTGTGGAAACAGCCTCTTGCAGAAATGCAAGGTCAGGCTGCATACAATAAACCCTTTTGTTCCAACCCTTCTACGGCTAATGGGAGCTTTAGTGCACCAGTCTGCCCTTTTTATATGTTATGGATCAAAAAAGATCTTGCGCCACTGCTTTTCTACTTTAGTTTCTTCTAAAAACTGCGAGGGTTTGGTGGTGGGGTGGTGGTGGTGATCTGTGCTTCAATTTTCAACATTCTTTTCCTTTATATTTATATACTTTGGTTATTTGACATCTGTTTATGGTGTCTTCTAGGGGAGCTTTGTTGGACGAGATAGGATCGTTGGTCCATAGACACCCAAGCAAGCTCTCTGTGAGTTTTCCCCTATCTTCTACCTTTTTCAAACTCTTGTTTTGGGAAATTTGAAACCGCAAAAAAATGCATCTTCTCTTAATATCTCATCTTAATTCATGTTTATGCAGATGGAGACTTTTTCCACTCAAAACAAAGGCTATCATGCAGAGATGACTGTAGTTACTTATTGCCGCAACAGGAAAGACTGTGAAGACAAGTCAAAGCTTAGGATCCTTCTTGTAAGTTTACTTTCTATGGTCCGTTATTACCTTTCTTCGTATCCATTAGATTGGGAATATATATTGCACTGCTTCCCTGAGTTTCGTAGTTAAGATAGCTATTGTGAGGGAAAAGAAGAGAGGAGGGAAGTAGAGTGTTATCTTTGAAAAGACTTTGGGCAAATGCTTTTCCAGACATTATACTGATTTGGTCTTTAGTGTTAGAAAATCTCAGATTGGTCATTGCTGGTGTTTTTGACAGATAAATTGCTTGTGTTCCAGAGTTTTGGCCAGCATGCGAGGGAGCTCATAACTACGGAGCTTGCACTGCGGATTCTTTCCATTTTAAGTGAAGAGGAATTCTTATCCAGTGCATACCCACTTAATTTAAATAACACGCTTGATAGGCTTGTCATAAAGGTAAAATCTTTGTCTGTTTGGAACTTGCAACTGAATAATGTGAATGTAGTTCATATTTATGTTTTATGATATATTTAAGTTGTTGAATTAGAGGATTAAAGCACTCCTAGTTGAACAGGAAGTATATTTAGTTTCATCCCCTCTTCAAACGTTTAGTTTGTCAGCCCCTTTAGCATTCTTCTAAGAAAATCCCGCAGAACTCCTTTCATTTTGAGGTTGGTTCTTTTATTGTGGACACCTGCTGATGGTGGTGTGATTTTGTGATCCCATTCTCCTAATATATTGAAGCAGTCTTTCTAGGAGATTCTCAATTAAACATTTTCTGAAGATTTCCTTGCACAATATTGAGCCGAGGGTCTATCGGAAACAGCCTCTCTACTTCTTCGGAGGTAGCGGTATGGACTGCGTACATTTTACCCTCCCCAAACCCCACTTGGTGGGAATACACTGGGTTTGTTATTGTTGTTGTTGTTCCTTGCTCAATTCAAAGCATTTCTTCTTGGCAGAGACAAATTTACATTTCACACAGGCTCATAGAGAGAGCTTGTTGTCTCAAATTTTAGCGTCATGGATTTGTCTGTTTTGCCAAACATGAGTAAATATCTTTCAAATTGTTTTCGAGCTGCACATTTTTCATTCTGTATAGTAAACTCTGTTTTAGTCACTGTTTGCTTTTTGAATCTCTTGAGCCGGGTGTCTATAGGAAACAACCTCTCTATCTCACCTCCGAGGTAGTGGTATGGACTGCATACACTTACCCTCCACAGTCGGTTTGTTGTTGTTGTTTGCCTTTTAAATCTCTCAGGTCGTGCTCGGATAAAAATTCAAATTTCGCACAATTTCGTAACCTGCATACCAAGGACTGAAAATAAAAAAAGAAACAAAGATCTTTATCACTTCAAAGAGTAACCGAATTCTCTTGAAAACTAATGTTACATGGGAATGCCTTTATTCGTCTAACCAGGTTGTTCCAATGGAGAATGTGAATGGGCGTAAACTTGTAGAATCAGGGGATTTCTGTGAAAGAAGAAATGGTATAGCTATTTGTCTTGCTGATCTGATCACAGAGATTGACTCTACAGAGAATTACCAAGATATTTAATTTTAAACCTTTTTTGACAGGAAGAGGAGTTGATCTTAATCGGAATTGGAGCGTGGATTGGGGCAAGAAAGAGAAGGTTTGTTCTTTAGACTGCCATTGATGGAAGATTCATTGTGTTTAGATATTGTGCGTCTTCTTTACTGGTGTATGGACTGGCTGTGTTCCTTTTGTTGTAGGTTGTTACTTATGCCATCTTGGTGGTGCAGTAATATTTGAACTTAGTACCGAATTAGCTTTGTTTTACTGGATTCTTGTGTATATGCTGTTTGTGTTTACTAGTTCAAGTGGATGCAGCTATGCGCTTATACAGCTCTTTGTCCTTTTGATCTTTCCTTTTCAGGATTATGATCCATATGAAGAAAATCCAGGGACTGCCCCTTTTAGTGAGCCCGAGACACAAATTATGCGGAAATTATGTGCATCGTTTGAACCACATATATGGGTTAACGCGCATTCTGGAATGGAGGCAAGTATACTTTTGTTAGTGTGTCATTTTTTAAATTACAATAATTCTTTCTAGTTTCTGTTGTGAATGAAATACTTATTCTGTGCTGTTTATGTAATTTTTTTCAGGCTCTATTTATGCCATATGATCACAAGAACACGACTCCGGAAGGATTACCTTCTCAGAGAATGAGATTAATGCTTGAAAAGCTGAATCGTTTTCAACTGAATGATCGTTGCTTAGTTGGATCTGGAGGAGGTTCTGTCGGGTTTGTATCACTTACTCATGTGTTACTATTTTTCTGGTTTAAGTTTGGTTGAACAGGTTTTTATTTAATGCATAAGAAATAAATTGAGCTTCATTCAGACTTGAAGTTTGTCCAGGACTTACCTAAATCTTTATTTTTATGGACCTAATATAATTTAACTATTATATTTTGTGTGTGCTGTCCTTGTCATCAATCAGAATTTTTAGTATGTTCAATAAACTCTGCGCTGTTGCGTGTTGTACTGCATGTGAATAAGCAATAGATTTGATAATACCCCAACCAGAAGATTTTGTATACAAAAACGGGAAAATATTCTTCTGAGAGCATTATTATTCCGTCACTGTTAGAACATCACATGCAGAGGAGGAGGGAACATTTTAGTCTCTCACCATTTGTCTAGCAGTGAATGTATTCTGTTTTACTACTTTAGATATCAAGCACACTGAAAAGAATTAGTAGACGTTAAGCCACTTACTGATAAATTCACATCATGATATTAGGCATGAAAAACGTGCATATCTGATGATGTCTTCCTTCTGCCTTTTTTGAAGCAAATATTAGGGTCACCATTCACTTA
This sequence comes from Capsicum pubescens, assembly GCA_030864215.1. Lineage (NCBI taxonomy): Eukaryota > Viridiplantae > Streptophyta > Magnoliopsida > Solanales > Solanaceae > Capsicum > Capsicum pubescens. Next base: position 1,785,020 of record CM061541.1, read on the forward strand.
TATCTAGCTTTTTATGCAAGTTTTCCTTACCCCAAGTATAACATTACGCCACTTATTCAGGTATCTAGCTCATGGGACAGCAACTGATTATATGTATGATATTGCAAGAGTGCCCATGTCTTTCACCTTTGAGGTTTGTCGTTGCATTTATCAATTTATATACATTAAAGTCCTTGCTCAATGTCAAGCATCTTTTTACTGATTCGATATCCAATATGTATACGTGATGCATGTATCTGTTGGTTGGCAGATTTATGGTGATAGCACGGCCTCGTCAAAGGACTGCTTTAAGATGTTCAACCCCATTGACCTCATTACTTTTAACGTAAGTTATACCCTCGGTTCCATTTTATGTAATACACTTTCCTTTTTTGTCTGTTCCAAAAAGAATGATAAAAAAACAATTTAACTTCGAACTTCACATTTTACCCTTAATAATATGATTTTATAGCCTCAAAAAATGTCACGGCATGTATAAGACAACAAGTTTCAAATGTCTCCCTTTCCTTTTTAGACTCCAGACACAATCAAACTCCCCAACTATTCCAGCAATCATATCCTCGTGCCAAATCTGTAGAAAACAACTGATCACCCGAAAAGCTTTCTATATCATATGAATATATCCTCCATCAACACCAGATATCCGTGTAACTCCTCATAGTTGTCCGTTTAGTTTTCCCTCAATAAGATAATATCAAATTCCACTTGAAGCCCTCAAGAAACATGTAAACGTAGGTCTTTCCGGTAATCCCTCTGTAAGCCTTCTGGCATAACATGAACAATCCAACCCAGTGTAAAATGTACGATTTCCCCCCATATTACTGACCCGAGTATTGTGTTTTGTAGATGATGCATCTTCTTTGCCATGTATCCTTTTTTCTTTTCCAACAAATAGTGTTGACAATAGTAAAACCGTGTTCCTCAATTCATGTCAAAACACTCAGCCATTTTCATTCTGAATTGCAGAGAGTTCTCAACGACTGGTCTGCAGCATTTTTTACACTGTTCAGTTTGGGTGGAGTCCAGATGAAGGATCTTCATCCAAATGCAACTGGATCTGGTTTCGAGAAGTGGGTTTCTATCGATGATTATCTGAACGGTTATTTAATGGAAAGGAAGAGTAGGTACGGGAAGAAACTGGAAGTGCTTGAGCTCGGAATGCAGGAGATTAGGACATACTTTAGATTGTTCTTGTTATCATCTGTACTTCTGATGTTTATGTTCTGTTCAAGAATCTCAAAGAGCGGCCGACAAATTGTTTCTGCTATGTCCTTGTGATTCCGTGATGGTAATTCTTTGCTGCCCTTGAGATTTAGCTAAACATTTTTGTGAAAAGCTATAAGGTGAAAGGGGGCATGCCAAATTTTTCTTTAGCTGTTGTAATTTATTCCCTAATTTCTTTTCATCAGTTTCTCTATAGAAATGGTAGAGCTTAGAAAGGCTCTTCTTTTTCAGTAAGAAGTTGTAATGTTGAATTGTTAACATTGTTTGGTGGGAGTGTGGATAGATAGATAATATATAGATTTTTGCCATGTTCTTTGAGTTCTTTCCGGTTTCTTTGCCTTTTAAGACTACCTAGCATTGTGACTATTGAATATTGATACTCATGATAACTTTACTTCTTGTTTGAAATTGCCTATGTTTGATGTTCCATCTATGCTAGGTGATCTCTATCTATCCGTCTAAGTCTCGGTGGTTCGATACTTGTGTTAGTGAGAAGTGGTAGGAATTTATGGAATTAATTGAGGTGCGCGAGGATGGACTAACACATTTCGGTGTTCTTATGGAATAGGCCGATAAGCTGGATCTGAATCTGAATTATGATATTCAGTTAGGTCGAGATGCGAGGCACCCTTTTTAGTTAGTAGCGGGGGGACCCAGGATTTAAGGAGTGTGGGTGCTTACTACAGAAAAATATAAAAAATCACCTCAATCAGGTTTGAACCCGAGCACACCTACCAATGGAGAGCCTTAAAAGATCAACCTAAATGCCAATGCACCTAACCAACTTCTTGTTTAGTGGGTGCTTTTATATAATTTATGCTTATTTTCATATATTTTTAATGTAATTATACCTGTTCCGCGTCGAATTTAGTGGGTGCCGGAGCACCCAAAAATTATGCATAGGTCCGCCCCTATTTTTAGTACCTTGCCTCGAAAATAGCGATGAGTAATCAAAAAATAGGAGGGTTCCAGATATCAAAGACCCGTCCGCGAGCGCTTTTGATGTCATGAGCTACTTTTTGTTGGATGAAGATATGACGAAGAGCACGAATCTCTTGCCTTCCCAAGATCAGAAAATTCAAGATGTTTATACAAATATCCTCTCCGAACTCAAAAATGACTTTGCAATTGGTTCTGAACTGATGATTAAAACGAATAATGCAAGTACTGGAAGAAAGCGAGGAAAATCGTATTTAAACACACTTTATGCACCAAACATTTCACGTTCATACATAATTTAGGAAAGAGTCATATCCTAGGCGATGTGATGTAGATCACTTATATTTATATATACCATAATTATTTACGTTCTATCTTATGATGCATTTAATTTGAATAATGTATCTCTAATCAAAAAAATAAAAGTATCACACATTGTGTTCAATTATATAGTTTACTAGAAATAGCAGGACTAATATATATTTGCCTAATTACACATATCTTTTACCATTAGAAAACTATTTTTATTTAACAATCTTTTCTCTTTAAGAAATTATTTAGAAGAACTTTATTAATTACCCTCATCAGAGCCAAACCTCAGAAAGAAACAAACAATGAAGAAATTCCCAACATATAACCATTTTGACTAAACTCAATTTTGCAGTAAATTGGGATTCTTTCCTCATTTAAAATACTATATTCTAAAAAAAATAGAATTGTGCCACACTGGACCAATTTTTAGAAGGGTGAAATATGTACATTTGTTAAACTTCAAGGAAGGTATTTGTAATATCATCAAACTAAAGGTACATATAAATATCAAAACAATTTGGAATTAGAAAAAAAAAAACAACCTTAAACCCTACTGAGTGTTAGCTAAATGAGCTGCTAGGGTTTATATAGTATACAAAAATTGATTGCTATTTTACAGAATCAGAAGATGGGGGGTTCGCGAGCTCAAGTAAACAAATCTCATAAAACTCGATTTGCTTCTAAATCATCTCGCAATGTTCACAAAGTTTCTTCTAAAGGTACGTTTTTTTTTGTTTTTTTGGTACCAAATTGTGTTTAATTTGTGTGTTGATGAGATTTTTTGGTGTGATTAGATAAGAGTAGAATTGGGAAACCTGATCGGAATGTCATTAAGGGAGCTCGGGCAGCTCGGCTTCAGAGGAATAAGATGGTAATTTTTGTTATCATTTTTTTTTCTTGTTTAAATGAGTGTTAATTAGTTTGGGATTGGTATTTGGATTATTGAAGTATGAAAAAAATTATTGCTTTTGGGTCATTGAGTTATATTGTTAGGGGTCATTTGGTATGCCGGATAAGGTGGGATATACCATACCGGAATGCGGGATAAGGTTGGATTGGATATACCAGGATTAAGCATGCATTGTTAGGGGTCGTTTGGTATGCGGGATAAGGTGGGATATACCAGGATTAAGCATGTGTTGTTAGGGATTGTTTGGTATGCGGGATAAGGTGGGATATACCAGGATTAAGCATGTGTTGTTAGGTGTCGTTTGGTATGCGGGATAAGGTGGGATATACCAGGATTAAGCATGTGTTGTTAGGGGTCGTTTGGTATGCGGGATAAGATGGGATATACCAGGATTAAGCCTGGGATAAACTTTATACTGAGTTTGGTTGACGGTAGCCTTGGATAGTCCCACCTTATCACATCCAGCTTGGGATTATTTTATTCCATCTCCCACATGGGATAAATTAGTCCAGTGATTATAATTTTAGTATAATTTAGTAAGTGTACCAAATGATCTAGTAAAGAGGTAACTTATCGATGTATTAATTTGTGTATAAGTTACATAACGTATCGTTGCTAAGTTATTCAGGTATAAAATTACTATGACATTTGGTTTGCAATGTAGAATACCTGCATAACTAATATCCACATAGCTAGTACCTGTGTTACTAATACCTGCATCATTCTAACCAGCTATTAAACGACCCCTTTGTGTTATATGCTAAAAATACAATTTTGTAGATGAGGGAGCAGAAAAGAGATGCTCTTTTGAAAGAGAAGAGAGCTTCATCTGGATCAAATAGTCCTCCCAGAGTTATTGTAAGTATTCTTCTTTGTTTCTTCTTTCTGTTTCGTTGAGTTCAAAAATTTAATTAGTAACAACAAAAGTGTCAGAACAGTTATTTTAAGTAATCTCTGCTGGACGAGACATAGTCATCTGGAGTGAAGTAGAAGAAGATATCTGTTTCTTGTGGTTTCTAAATATTATTTATTTGACAGGTTCTCTTTGGTCTATCCCGATCGGTTGACCTTAGTGCACTTGAACAAGATCTCCTGAAGCTATTGTCTGCAGATGGAACTGGTGTTGTGTTTCCAGCAGTTGCTTCCCCAGAATATAAGTTGAGAGCAACGGTAGGAAGTGCATTGTGGGAACTCCCTTTATCTATTATACTAGTTATTGAACAATACACAGAAGAAGAATATCTGCATTGTTGAATTGGTCTCAGGTTCTAATTTAGGTGAAAGTATCATATTATGCCTTTACCTTGGTAATCAACTGACATCAGTCACTTGATTATCTGCGGGATGGTGGATTACACATTACTGAATATTATCAAGAAGATTCTGAAATATGTACGCAGAGTTCAAAAAGCAAAATCTTAGTTTCTTTTCTAACCTTACATAGAACTTCTGCAAGATAGGGGAGTGATAAATGAGATTATAAGCTCTGGCAGTATATTATAGGATAGAAGGAGCTTCAACTGCACTTAAGAATACGAGTAAGAGGATGCTAGGGTTCAGGCATGTGTCTGCATACCAAAATGCCAGAGAAACAACATAATTACTCTAATGAATTTTCATAGCGCAATTTTTTGGGTGTCAAATCTGATGCCAGAAGCAGCATACGATAAATTGTTTGTCAGTTATTGATAGTTAAATAGTTTTCCTTGCTTTGACTTGTTTTTTCTTCACAGAAGTTCTGATGAATTTAACAGTAAGTTGTATTGTCTAGGTCTTAAAAGCACCTCATGGTGATCTCTTGGCATGTATGGAGATGGCCAAGGTATGATATGCGTTGGAGTATTTCCAGGCTTTGATTGCGCTTAAGTTCTTTGTGCATCAAGGATGTTTAAGTTAGAAGCTTTGCCATTTGCAGATAGCTGATTTGATTGCTTTTGTCACATCTGCAAATTCCTCTAGTGAAGATGATTGTTATATAGATGCATTTGGATCTCACTGCCTTTCGATCTTTAGAGCTCTTGGTCTTCCTAGTACTGCAGTACTGATTCGTGTAAGAATTAAGATCTTCCCTGAAAGAAAGTCTCTTTTGTCATTTCTTGGGAATGGTTTGGTAAATTTTTAAGGAATTGAGTCTTGAGTACGTCTTCTTCTGTATTTTAGGATCTTCCCAGTGAGTTAAAAAAGAAAAATGATTCAAAAAAGGTGTGTACATCTAGCCTGGCTTCTGAATTTCCAGAGGATTGCAAGTTCTATCCAGCAGATACAAAAGATGAGTTGCATAAGGTAATGATTTGGAGATCTTGTTTTCTTGCTTACAGTAGCTGCATACTAGATGTCATCTGACGTATTTCTATCCCAGTCTAATTGACTTATGAAATCATTGTTTTTTCTTTCGGTTCATGGTTTGTTGTTTGTAGTTCTTGTGGCTTTTTAAGGAGCAAAGACTCTCAGTACCTCATTGGCGTAATCAGAGGCCATATCTAATGTCTCAACAGGTATGGACCTTCCATTTTTCTCAATTTTTTGACGCATTTCTCCTTTAAGACCCCTGGCTGTTAAGATAGGGTGATTTCATCTACTCAACTTTAATTTCAATGCAGGCGACTGTGAATTTACTCTGTTCTCAACCATGGTTTTGGTCCTCTGTGCTTCTTTTTGCAGATAAGTTTGTTAGTTTGGATTCGGGATTAATTTCTTTCTTATTTGTTTTTCAGGTCGACATGCTTGCTGATAATTCCATTTCTGGAAAATGTACACTCCTCCTTTCTGGTTATATTCGTGCTCGTAGTCTGTCTGTGAATCAGCTGGTAATTGTTTGGCTTCAGCATATAACTTTGAGATTTAAAGAATTGTCCTTGACATTGGATACTGTTGGACCAGGTTCACATAACAGGTGCTGGAGATTTTCAGTTATCCAAGATTGAACTTCTCAAGGATCCATGTCCCCTGAATGTTAGAAAAGGAGGGGACTTAATGGAATCTGATGACATGAATGAGGTACAGGTGCACTTTTATAATTTGTTTACTTAACAGAAACTCTTTGTGGTATTGAAGAAATTATTGATAAAGATAACATTTGAAGCTGTAAAATACTGATTCCAATTGATTCTACTCGTTTAATTTTATGCTTGTATTTCTTTGGGTTCATTTCTTATGTCTTTATTCTTCTCTTTCTTTGGACCTAGAGGCAACATTGTGGCATACACCAAAATACAATTTATGATGAACTTTATCAATTTCTTCTTCCACTAGGTAGCTATACTCCTCGTAGAAGGCTTTTTACTCTCTATGTTCAACATTTCAAAGTTGTATATAGATGAAGCAAATTGCATACTGAAATATTTTGGATATTCAAATGCTCAAGTTGCCATAAGTTCGTTAAACACTTGTACTGAAATATTGGGATACCTCTGACACTGTAGATATGTGCTCCTAGTGCAGCTGTCATCTGTTTCCCCCTTTTCTGGATGATGCATTTTCAAAAACCCCAACCCTCTCCTTGAGTGGTGCAATATCATATGCAAACATCTGTTCTTCCCTGGGCGTGCTGAACCACATTTCATGGTCCTTGAACAAAATTATTTTTGTTTTTTCTTTCTTCTCATTCCAGTTATGTCTTCTAATGCATTTCAGGTCATCAGTTGCTTGACTCCTGACCCTATGAAGCAAGAGCCTTTACTTGTTGAGAATGTCCCTGATCCATTGGCTGGGGAGCAGGTATAAATCTATTCTTGGTACAATTTTATCTTTCATTCTACGAAAGCAGGAGTGGACAAAGTTCATTTATGAAATGCACTTGTTATATCATTTACCTTGTGCCATTTTTTTAATAACTACTGGATTTTGGGTTCATGATGAGATGCACGTGTCTCATCATTGTACCTACTTGTGCGATTCTTCTGTAACCATTTATAATTTGGACAATTACTTGATGTGTATTTTGGTCGTCAGACATGGCCTACTGAGGCAGAAATGGCTGAAGCAGAAAGAAATCAGGAGGAAAGAAAGCTGAAAAGGAAAACTCTTCCTAAGGGCACTTCTGAATACCAGGTTTATTTTCTGTCAATAGTTGCCTAAACATGTATTCTTTGTTGTAACCTGAGTATATTATTTTATACCAGAAATGATTAGTTGACTTGCAGGCGGCTTGGATTGTAGAAGATTCAGACGCTGATGTTTCTGAGAGCGAGAATGAAGAAGATGATGGTATGGTCTTGGACGAAGGGGAGAATGCCTTTAATGGCCAAGGACGTAGGGATGAGTTTGAACTCGATGATGACCAGGCTTCGCTATCACTCGAGTCGGATGGAGAAACTGACACTCAGTCTATGATGATGGTGGGTATACCTATTTATTAGCACAGACATGGCTATATGTTTTCATATATGGCCTTGTTGCATTTAGTAAGTAAACTGATAAGAGTAATCCAGATGACCAAAAAGGTAAAAGAAAGTACAGGTTGTTCACTACATAGCTCATGAAGAAACAGAATTGCAAAGAAGCTAATGGTGGTAATTATCTTGAATCATATAATGTTATTATTAATTCTTGGCAATCAAGACCATTTTAACTTGAAGGGATAGGCAGCATCGTGGTCTTTCCGTAGTTGCTTTTGAGGGGGCAACAAAATATGTGGAATTTACTCAACAAAATGTCGAGTCGATCTTTACATTTAGTGATACTTGTTATTTTAAATAAAGGCGTTTTAAGTTTATGGACATACATGTCATGTTTATGTTGTTGAAATAATAATTTCAAATTATTTTTTAGTATAATGTGTTTATTTTACCTTTTTATACATTTGTAGCTAATTTTTTTCTGCTGACTGTTTGCCTTATGAGTATGAAAAGCTTTTGAGCTCTCTGAGCAATGTTAATATACATAATCATTTTGCAGAGGGAGGTATAATGAAGTATAATAAGTACTAATGTTCTCCCGTTGTGAGTTTAATCTCAAATATCCCTCCCTAAGTGTGTTTTTAAGTTGGATGCTGGGATTATTTTTTTTGTAGGATGGTGAGAACCTGACTAAGGAGCAATTGGAAGACGAGATAAGAAAAATTAAAGAAGCACATGCTGAGGATGAAGGTACTTATTTAAATTTCCACTGGTTAGTAGCTTCCTACGTTTTTGTTATTCGGGGAATTTTCTTTTAAGTTCTTTCTGTTGTGGATTTTGCCTACAGAATTCCCCGATGAAGTGGATACTCCATTGGATGTTCCTGCTAGGAAGCGTTTTGCCAAGTACAGAGGGCTTAAATCTTTCAGAACTTCCTCCTGGGACCCCAAAGTAATTTGTTCTGTTAATTGAATGATTTGTCTGGAAAAATCTCTGGATGTGATCTAATTGCATTAAAAATTATGGATGGGATTTGCAGGAATCTCTACCTCAAGAGTATGCTAGAATATTTGCATTTGACAATTTCAGGAGGACACAGAAGCATGTACTGTCTAGAGCCCGAGAGATGGAACAGAATATTGATGAAAGTATACCGGCTGGTTCATATGCAAGGCTCCATATCCGGGAAGTTCCAGTTGGTGTGGCAAACAAGTTAAATCTTGTAACAAAGACAATGCCTGTGATCCTGTGTGGTCTGATGCAGCATGAGTCTAAAATTTCTGTCCTTCACTTCAGGTACCTCGTCTTGTTATACGTTTTTTTAATATTTTCCCCTTATTTTCTTTTACTCGTGGTTTTATCCATAATTGTTTATGGACTTACATAACTTTGTTCTCCTTGCAGCTTAAAAAAGCATGACAGTTATACTGCTCCAATAAAAGCTAAAGAAGAGATGTTATTTAATCTTGGCTTTCGCCAGTTTGTTGCAAGGCACTTTTCTTCTGTGTAATAAACTTGTAACTTTTTGCCAGGCTAAGTTACTAATGTTCATTGACTTCTTTCTGCCCCCTTCCCATGATTGCAGGCCAATATTTTCTTCAGATAGTTTTAATGCTGATAAGCAAAAAATGGAGAGGTTTCTCCATCCTGGGCGTTTTTCAGTAGCTTCAATATATGCTCCCATTTCATTTCCTCCCCTTCCTTTAATTGCCCTGAAGATTAAAGACGACACATCTTCTGCCACTGTTGCTGCCGTTGGTTCTTTCAGAAGTATTGACCCGGATAGGATTATTCTAAAGAAAATTATTTTAACCGGGTAAGATTCGTCTGACATTGTAAGGATTGGCTTTGGATAATCAAATTCTCGTTTATGTGGGAGGGGTATGATTTAGGAGGATGGCAGGCATAATGAAGTATTGCTATTTTAAATTGGTTAGATTCATCAGTTTCTCTACCTAAAACACTTGCTAGAGTTGTGATTATATTTCTATTTTAGGTTTTCATTGTTCGGATGTTGCTCTGCTTTAATATGTTTACACTGGAATTGATGGTTTAGATGTTTATTTCTGGAACTTTTCTTTCTGAACAACTTAGACTTCTGTGTTTGGTCTTTCTTCTGGTTGATTTTGGTTTACAGATTGAGCCTACTTTTGTGCCATAATGTTGAACCATTGTGCTTTTTTATTAGGCATAACATGACATGTAACTTGTGAACCAAAAAATCTTGTTTATTGTATAGGCGAGCTAGGATTCTGGAAAAGTTTGTGGAGTAATTTTCTAGATTCGTACTTGCATGGTAGAAAACTTGTCCGAGGATAGATAGTGTCAAGACATTATATTCTAAGATCATTCATCGTGATGATATAATTTGCATTATTTTTATTTGTTAGTCCTAGAAATGGAAAAACTGATTGCAGAGAGAGCTGGTAGGTGATTTTGTTATTAGGTAACCTTTTGTTCACAAGACATGTCATCTGTGTTGCAGTTATCCTCAACGAGTATCAAAACTGAAAGCGACTGTAAGATACATGTTTCATAACCCAGAGGATGTCAGATGGTTCAAGGTACGGAAACAATTGAGTTTTCTATTTCTTATTTGTTATGCTATTCACTTCTAACAAATTTCCTGGACCTTTTGTAGCCTGTTGAAGTTTGGTCAAAGTGTGGTCGACGTGGACGCATCAAGGAACCTGTCGGTACACATGGTATGTCTCTGAAATCTGACTTGAAATTTCTTCTTGATGAAGGACATATGCAGAAATTGCTCTCTTCTTTTATCCAACCCCCTCCCAGAAAAAGAGGGAAAAAAGCTCGTCCAGATGTTACAGTTTTACAGTGTTGTGCGCATTAGTGTGTGATGTTATTGAACTAATGATGCATTTATCATTTTTCCCTCGACTATGGAGCCTGTGGCTGATGAAGCCTATCATCGTAGGAGTGGGGCTGGGGGCTTGAAGAGTGCAAATATTGCACTTGCTCTGTTGCTTGAATTGTGCTACTAACTGATGCAGCAATTTTTGTTTATTGTGTTTGCTCATGATGCTCAACTTTGGATCTACTCAGAAACAAAAAGCTCTGCATGTTGTTGTGTTGTTTGAGCACCCGACTATCTACAACTTGTAGGTCAGCAAGCATGATCTTTCCATTGCCCTTCTACTATTTGTGGGTGCCTGAACAACTTGATCCTTTCTAGAGGAACACCTGCTTATCGCATGCTCTACTAACCGGCACGAGTACAATTCTGTTGTAGGATTTATTATTTCCTTTTGGATGTATCTTTATACATGTAGCAACAGAAAATCTGCCTGCCTTATTTTCCACACTAATCCCACTTGTTATAAACAGCTGCCCGTAGTAGTTATCTTTAACTGACTTGACAACATAAACAATCTTGCACTGTTAGTGTATAGAAGTTAAAGCCGACGTTGTAATTTCTGCGCAGGGGCAATGAAGTGCATCTTGAATGGAGTCCTCCAGCAGCATGACACGGTGTGCATGAGTTTGTTTAAACGCACATACCCCAAGTGGCCGGAAAAGTGGTTCCCAGTGACAGATGCTTAAGAGGAAGGTCTAGAGGAAGGGGGAAGAAATCATATTTGCTGCACATGGGAATGAAGCTCTGGTTCAGAATGGGTTACTATTAAGTTTTTCATGGTTTGGGTTTTGGGTTTTGGGGGGGTTCTTTGTTTCCTTTTCTTTCTCCCCAAAGTTTGTCAAGAAATTAGTTTATAGTAGTGTATAATATATGAGTATTTTTTTGGTGCCAAAAAACAAATCTTGTACTATCAGTTTTTAAATTAGTTCCAAATTTCACACAAGATTTATTCGCTTCCCTTCCCCGTTTGCGGATTATCAGTTTTATTCTTGTATTTTCTTATACTTAATATTTTATTACCAGTTGTTTCTTTAGCCTCGATTATTATACTATCTTGTTTCAGTTTGTTGCTACTGTTGTGTTTTACATATTTCATTAGACGACGTTTATCAGAAACAACATCTCTATCTTCTTTAAGGTTTGCATTGACCAGTATACAAGAAAATGAGTGTTGAAGTGAGCAAATGGTGGAGCAGAAAAAAATTGCACATGTTAGGTTTCAGAGAAGTCTAGTGTCAAAAAGGACATTAGCTATATAACATTCTTCAGATTCACAAAATCCATTTATTTAAATTGATATTAATTCTTTTTCAACAAAAAACATTATTATAAGTAGATTGTCTTTAACCATTAAGAGGGCGTTGCTCGGATGGTAAGTATGTCTTTCCTTCAACGTTTAGGTTGTGAGTTTGAGCCACTAAAGAAGTAAAAAGGTGAGAGCTCCTAGGGTCAAATATCTTTTTTTAACAAATAAAATTGCAAAAAAGAAAATTTTGAAACTCTAGATTGATTACTGCAACTACTATTTGGTATTTAATACAAAAGCTAGAAATAAAAAATATAATTTACCTTATTTCATAAAGTAGATATTACAATTTTGGTATGGGTCAAGTAATATGAAATAGAGGGAGTATTAAATAACTATATAGAATATTTCTTTTATTTCAATTTACTTGTCCAATTTATGAAATCAAGAAAATTTTCATTACTAGATTTTTCCCTTTTTAGCATTAAATAGCTCTACAGGGTAATAATAGTCATAGAGTCTCAAAGGATCAGTCAGTATTGAGGTTAATTTAGTAATATACACCTTAATTAAAATTTTCTTACGATATGAGCCAAATCAATAATGATCAAGTAAAATAAAACGAAGAGAGTGGTATTAATAGTGAATTTAAAATTTCAACATATTATTAATAAAGTTAATTTCACAAAAAAAAGGAAACATCAAGCTCAAAAGATAAACCATGAAAGTCCTATTTTCATCTCAATAATATTTGCTCTAGTAAATAATTTAAAAAATTACATAAATAAGAGGGGACAAACAATGGAAGGACCCCATTTAACAAGTAAATCGCAGTGAGATACAAGTAAACAAGACAGTAACTCACTGTATGACACGTGGGTTTGATTTAAGTGGGCCGATGCCCAATAAGTAAGCCCAGAATTAAAAGCCCATAACTAGTATTAACCCAGGTAGAAAGCCCAGCTTCTTCTCCAAAACTCGCCGGGAATTTTTCTGCGTCCTTGCCGGAGTAGCTAGCTTCACCGGCAAATTTCGCCGAAAGCTCTAAATTATTTCACTGGAAGCTTCTAGAAGATGCCTAAATTTATGTAAGTACATTTTCCTATAGTAACCGAAGCTCATTCAATTGATTGCATTTCTGCTGTATACAATTATACATCACTTTTGTTTTACATCTGTTTTTACCAGATCGAAAGTCCGTACGAGTTCGATAGTGCGAAGATTTTCGAAATTAAATGCTATTCGAAATGTAAGTAATTGTTGCTCAGAAGGAAAATTTATGGCATAAAGTTGATTTTTTTGCTGTAAAAGCTGTTTTTTTTTTGGCACAATACATTAACGTGTCCTTTAATTTGGCATCACCTGGAAGCTACACCCTTTAACTTTGGTGTGCACAAGTAGTCATTTAAACTTGTATAAATTTGAACAAGAAGCGCATCCTACATGGTGTCCTATGTGGCGAAATGCCACATTGTATGCTACGTAGCACACATGTGTCTACTTGTTTAAATTTATACAAGTTTAAATGTTTAATTGTGCATACCAGAAGTTGGAGGGCTTAGATGCCACCTGAGGCTAAGTTAAAGGTCACGTTTATGTATTATGCTTGAAAATTAGTTTTGCTACAAGTTGTTGAATTAGATGAAGCACGGAATTGTAAATGATAGGAGTTTTACTTTGTAGGGATGGAAGGAAGCCGGAGGCTACAACCAAGCTATGAGAAGTTTTACTAGCTCAATTGGTATGAATTATCAAGTTATTGGTATTTGTGAATGTCAATATCCATATTTATTTAGTACACCAGATTGGTGTATATATGCAGACATGCAAAGAGGATATGTATTGTGTTGTGTCGTATCGATGAAAAGTCTCATTTTGTGTAACGACCAATTTGGTGTGAGTTGTTAACTTCTCTTATTTTTTTTCCTCATTTTGTCTTTACTTGTTATTTAATACTATATTTAATAATCCTAGTTTATCCTAACTTATTATAGTAGCTCTACCCCGTACCCTACTTTTCTTGTAGGTTTATTTATCCTTCAAATTGTTGATGTGTGACATTATCTAATGATGGAAAACGACGCAATCTATTCAAATGTTGTATTCACTAAAACAATACATACTATACATACAGTAAGATACATTAGGAAACAATATGTAACGACCATCCCAACAGAGTGTAGGATATAATTTTAGCTTATGTGTCGTTTTTTTATAAGAAAACAATGTAGGCATAGTACTCTAAATTATTAATAGAAAATTGTGTTTCTGGTAGAGAACTCTACCTATAGAACTTATGCAGGAATCTGGTATGGTTTTAAATGTGTGAGAGTATGGAATAGGAATCTGTGTATTAGGAATACTTGGAAAAAGTTTGTTTTTGATTAGGGTATTGCAAAATTTGCGATCTGCAAAATAATGCTCTTATTGTATTCATTACATGACAATTCATGTATAGTTATTGACAACATAATAATCCCTATATTAGCTTGCATAAATAGTCTGTGAACCAAACTGCCGTTAGTACTGTAAGTTGTTATTGTGTATAAGGCGTCGTACTTAAATGTTAATTTGGTAAGGTCAAATAGAAAATGAATGTTGAGGAGGAAAGAGTTGATCTTTCAATCTTTTGGTTGTTTAGGGCATGTCGGGGAGCCAGTTTCAAGATCAGGTCAAAAAAAAATTGTTGATGCACTTGTCTCAGGAGAGAAAAGCAGAGCTGTTAGCCTTCTGTATGAGTTTAGTCTTGGAAACAACAAATTGAGTGCCAATGATTTTGCTTCCATACTGCAAAGTTGTGCAAGATTGCCTGATCCATTAGTAAGTATTCAAATAGACGTTCATTTTCTTTCTTCTGAAATGACATGTAACTTTGTGCTAGAGAAAAGTTCTAATATGGACACATATTGCAAAATAGTTGCCACTGATAGTTAATTGGCCAATCAACTATGTTATATGTGCTAGGTTAGATGCTCAAAGAGTTATTGACACATCCAGTGCCAACTACCTTAAAATCTCTTTCATTTAGAACAAATAAGCAGACTTCCTGAAATGTCATAATGGCATGTATTTTTTCTCCATCTGAACAATAACTTGAACTTTGGTGCTTCTTCTTCTCTTTTCTGGCTGTAGTTTGTGATGGAGATTTGGAGGATAATGGAGGAGAAGGAAATCAACATTAGTGACAAGTGCTATTCTCTTGCCGTCCGAGCACTCTGTAAAGGGGGTTACTTAAAGGAGGTACCAGAATCCTGGTTTGCTTTCCAGATTAAAATAATCTGGCAGCTAAGTGACTTATTGATAGTTGTTAAATATCAAGTCCCAATGGTATACTCTTACCTGTCGGAAAGAATAATGTTTATGAGTTGCCAGACCTTTAATTGAACAACTAATGTCTAGGTGCTTGATGTTGAAACTAAAATAGGAGGATACTGTTATTTGTTGCAAGGTATTGTTGACTTGTCACATGGTCGGTTAGGTACTTCTGCTGATCCTTTTGGAAGTTCAAATGACATCCTGTATGAATGATCAATTCCCATTGTACTTTTTGCACCATTATTGAGAAATTATAATTGCCTTTTCCTTGTCGTCTGTCGGTTTATGTGTTTCTGTCTGACATATCTGTATCAAGAGACTTATTTCATTACTTTCCTTTGTAAATTTTGATCATAAGTTTCCATATTGTAATGTTTCTCTTTCTTTACTTTCATTCAGGCACTCAGTTTGATGAGTATAATGGGAGAAAACCTAAATTGTTATTCTATGTTGCCTATTTATAACAACTTCTTGGCTGTTTGTTATGAAACACAATCAGTAGATTATGCTAGTAAATGTATGGATTTGATGGAGCATCAAATGGTGGGAAAGAATGAGATAACATATGCTCAACTTCTCAAGGTGCGTCTAGAGGTCTTTCAATAGAAATGTTATCATCTTGTAGTTATAGTTTAAAAGCATTTTTCTCCAGTTATCACTCTTATTACATTCCCAAGAACAATTTTCGGTGATTTCATGCTGATTCTGGTCATAGAACTGATTCATAATTGTGGTGATTTGCTGCTTCTTTTCTACTTATAACACCTAAAAACCATAAAACTTTATGTAACAAAATTTTATGTTCGTCGTCCCTGGTAAAAAATCTATTAATCTAACTCTCTGCCTATGTAGTCACAGGGACATCAACAACCCATGCGGTGATATAAAATCAAGTAATAGCTGTTCATTAAAATGTGGAACTTTCATTAGGTTTCATTCCTCCAACAGATTTCTGATGTCCAACAGACATATAGTGTGATAGCCAATTGAGAGAGATATGCATTATAGGTGCTTCTTATTTTGCATCGGTTGGTTTACTTAAAATCTTCTCCTGCAATAATTATTTGAGAAATGCTTTGGATATCATTTTTCCTTTGTCTTAACCAAAAGTGAAATGAGAACTTGTGCAATCATATTTTTTCCTCCGTCAGGGTACAAGGCAATAAACTATTCATCTCCTTTAATCGGTTCCTCCGTCTTCATTCCTAACCAAATTAGCTAGTATGCTCCATTCAATCAATTATTTTTGTTCCATTTTGTGGTTGTTGAAGTGTATGACCATCTCTTCTAAAGCTTAAGTTGTTAGAGAAAGCACACTTCTATTATTTAATTATATTCTCAACAGCGGTAAACAACTTTTTCAAATGTTGAATATAGTTTTGAAGACAGCAGTTTAATTGACCAACTGCTGTTCTAAGCTCATTGTTTCAGCTTGCAGTTTTGCAGCAAAATCTGTCTGCTGTCCATGAAATCTGGAAGGAATGTAGTAAGTTTTACAGTCTCAGCATTATCTCTCTTCGGAAGTTTATATGGTCCTTCACAGAGCTGGGAGATCTGGAATCAGCCTACACGGCCTTACAGCACATGGTGAGATTGGCTTTTAGGGACTCTGACATAAGTAGAACTGCTGAGGGAAGGTTTTGTGATGTAAGATTGGATATTCCTGCACCTTCCACTGGCAGCTGGAGTTTCATCGATGTATCTCTTGACATTGAGGGTAGCAGCAATTTTGACATGGAAAGCCAAAGTCTTGGCAACATGGAAATAAGCACAGTTAGAAAGAAATTAAGTGCTTCTGTTATGAAGCTTCTGAGGTGGTCCTTCAATGATGTAATGCATGCTTGTGCAAAAGTTCAAAATTGTGATTTGGCTGAGCAGTTGATGTTACAGGTATTACTAAATATCCAGTTGCTATGATGTTTCCATCTGGTTTATTTAGAAAATTTATGCAGAGATCAGAAGAATTATCCTTAGGGACTTATGACTAGGCGCACATCATTGTTTAACACAAATATATCAGAAGAATAGTCCTTAGAGCCATATGGCTAGGCAATCATCATTGTTTAACACAAAAATGTGCCAATAGTGATTGTCTCAATTTCATAAGGGAATTTCATGTCTGTTTTTCACTAAGTTCTCTCTTTTCTTTAGATGCAAACTCTTGGTTTGCAACCATCAGGGAGTACATATGATGGCTTCATCAGGGCAATTGCTACCACAAGAGGCTTTAGTGAGGGAGTTGAAGTGGTAATATACTCTTATTTTCGTGGGAATCTTCTTTTTTTCTTCCTCCAAGAGTAGTACTTGTTCTTGGTTCTCTCACTTTGACATGATGTAATTTGTCTAAATTTACAGCTAAAGGTTATGCGGGAGGAAAATATTAAGCCTCGTGATTCAACTCTTGCTGTTTTAGCAATCATCTGCAGCAGAGAGTTGGAACTCGATTTGGCAGAGTCTTTCTTGGATGAGATATATGAAATCCGAAGTCCTCATCCATGTAATGCTTTCCTTGAAGCATGTGATGTCCTGGTAAGACAGTACATAGGTATTTTGAGAAGTAACAATTTAGTTGAAAGCATGCGATCATCACTGGTCCCGTCCTTAGATCAGTACAATAAGAACTGATGAGGGTTTGACTGTCAGTTAAGCAGGTTCCTCTATGTTTCAATGAGGACAATCAGCTCGTCAAGACTTCTCATTTTTTTCTTGCGAGTCAAAACTATCTTTCTGAGCATATTCTTACTTCTTCAGATCTTGACATTACCGCCATATATTTTGCTCTCTCATGAGTTATGTTGTGAGGATTATGAGATTTTTGAGCTAGCTCTCAGCAAAAAGTTCTCTGTGTCAAGCTAAAATGTTGCCACTGCTCTCTGACTATATCAGTTTAGGATTCAAATATGGATGAAAGCCTCTTGTTGTAAGTAGGCCTTTGGACATATTGCTATATGATCATTTAAATTCTGTAAGATCCAGCATCTTTGTCTTTGAAGCATCTTTCAGTAGAATTACACATCTTTCTTGTCAATCGTATTAGACTGATATGTCCAGTTTGTGATTCTTTTACTAATTAATTTTGTAGGATCGACCTGAACGAGCAGTCCAGATTTTTGCTAAGATGAAAAAGTTGAATCTCCAGCCAAATATCAGGACATATGAATTGCTATTCTCACTGTTTGGTAATGTGAATGCACCTTATGAAGAGGGCAACATGCTGTCACAAGTGGATGTCGCTAAAAGGATAAATGCTATAGAAATGGATATGATGATAAATGGCCTTCAGCACAGTCATCTGTCATTGAAGAATGTGGTAAATGATACTTTGCCTCAACTAAGACAAATTTAGATATTAAGTTATTTGACCACTATTTTACTTCCTAAGCTGAGTAGAGATTATGATCAGCCCAATATCTGCACCACTAATTGAATATGTGATGTGATGTCTTTAGAAAGAATGGTCATTCATGAGTCTTGTAGTTAACTTTGATGGTGAAATCCATTCATTTTACGATGATTAAAAGAGCTACCAATGAATAGATCATTTTTAGTGATGGTGCATAAATTTATGCATTCATCTTAGGTTTGTGATTCTCAAGTTCATAAACAGAATGCAACTTGACATTGCCTCTATTAATATGAGGACTGTAGCAGATACATCACAGTATGTATAAAAATGATCCACAACCACAGCAGGCTTGTAAACTTTGCTCTATATGACTTATTAGTTCGTATTTCATGTTACATCAAACAAATTGTTTCATGGTTTACCTGTGTGAAGTTTTGAATGCTGTAAGTCGTTTCTTGGTTTATCTGTCTGGAAGTGTTGAACGCTGCAAGGATTTTCATGGGTTATCTGTCTGGAAGTGTTGAATGTTGTT
Source organism: Capsicum pubescens (assembly GCA_030864215.1). Taxonomy (NCBI): domain Eukaryota; kingdom Viridiplantae; phylum Streptophyta; class Magnoliopsida; order Solanales; family Solanaceae; genus Capsicum; species Capsicum pubescens. Next base: position 1,804,056 of record CM061541.1, read on the forward strand.
TCTTTCTTATATATATATATATATATATATATATATATATATATATATATATATATATATATATATATATGTTAAATGACTTATTGGTGGAGGCTATCTATCAAGGAATCAGTGAGAGAAAATTGAACTTCTGCCTGCATCATGTACCAGGTTTTTGGATGTATATTTCCTTACAGAGATCATATTGGACAGCAGCAAGCAACTAATCCTGATTGTTGTTATGTACTGCCTTTGAAATCGCCCTAGCAAAATGACTTGCAAGAAAAGATACATTAGGGGTCTCATTGCTAAAAGAGGAATCGGAAGAAGTTGTCTGTGACTAAATTTAGTATGGTTTGAGTCACCGAACTATATATATTGGAGATGTAATAATTTATTCAAGCTAATGTCTGCTATGGTAATAGCTTCTTTATGTTTTTATATGTATTTTTATAATAGTATTTTTCTATTAAAATTTTTGTCAAGTTTCTTTGTTAAAATATTTCATACTATTGTCAAACATTGTGCAAGTTTTTGTTAGATTTTATTATCTTTTCGATATGGTAAGCCTCACCCTCCTCCAAATCCATCTACCTAGGAGACCAACAGTGTCTTTTTCACACTATGTTCCCTTGGTGACTAGAAACCCCCAACCTCATGGTTGAGATGGAAGGCCCTTACCACTAGGCTATTCCACCATTTTGATATTAGGTTATCGTTTAGTGAAACATGTGATGTAATCTAAAGATTTCACCATTATCAGATTCAGAAATAAGTAATGTATTCTCCCTTAAGATTTGTTAAGCATTTTAAGTGCCACTTAAATATTTGAAGTGATTTCTCTTTCCCTTATCAACACATCTAATGTCTGAAATTCAGTTTAAATCCTGAATTGATTTATCAATCAGCTCCTTAGGTTGCAATTTTTTTATGTTATACTGAAGTTTCTCTGCCATTTTGTGCTCCAATACTTACTGGAAGCTATAATTTCGACTGCATGCTTCAGTGTAATCCATGGCTTTTACTCTTCTTTATTTTCTAGTTGAAAGCACTTGGAACAGAAGGGATGATAAAGGAGCTGATTCAATATTTACATGCTGCAGAGAATCGGTTTTCTCGTTATGACACTTATATGATAACGCCCGTCTATAATACAGTTTTACATTCCCTTGTTGAGGCTAAAGAGGTAATCAACCTAGGATTTCTATTATAGAAGCATCTATTTCATAGTTATATCAGTTAAATTTTTCTGCTGACTGAGAGTTTATTCTTTTTCCTTTTCAGAGCCAAATGGCAACAAAGATGTTCAAAGCAATGGTGTCTTCTGGAGTTCCACCTGATGCTGCAACATATAATATCATGATTGATTGCTGTAGCATTATTGGATGTTTCAGATCTGCACTTGCCCTGATCTCTATGATGTTCCGCAATGGTTTCAATCCTGAAGCAGTTACTTTAACTGGCCTGTTAAAGGTACTAATTTAGCCTTGTTTAGCTATTCTCACTCATCTGTGGAAGCTGGATCATTAGAAAAAGTAAAATTGCAAAACCTTGAGCCTAAGCCTTTTTTATTTGGTTTAAAAGGATTTTCATGAATTGGACAGTATGTGTTTTCTAGCACTTTTGGCCATTTAGAAACTTCGCCAAGAAAATCAGTCAGGTGATTTGCTAAACCTTGAAACCCAAAACTACCAACTAATTGATATTTTTGAAAAAACAATAGCTGCAACAGTTTGGTTTGGACAATACTTCATTGAGCTGGAAGGGGATTTCCTTGGACGAAAATATTGGCCATTGTTGGGAAACAGAATGCCTTGCCGCAACTATCACTTATCTTGCCTTAAGTGGTGCACTAGATTTTAGCTAATCCTAATTACATGGAAGCATCGTTATTGTTCACCAGTTCAATTTCCCTCCTCTGACTATTTAGATATGCAAATGGTACCCTCTGATATTCCAACTGAAACTGAGTTCTTGTCTGCTGTAGATATTGTTGAGCTCCGAGGACTTTGATGGAACATTAAAATTGTTGAATCAAGGAATTTCCGAAGGCATCCAGCTTGATGTACTTCTCTATAACACCGTTCTTCAAGTGGCATCTGAGAAGGTAATTAACAAATGATTCAACCATCAAGTTATTAACAATATTAATAAAATTTTGCCAGAATAAAAATTCATGTACTGGACTATGTATGAGCCAAATTGTGGAGAAAGACGAATTGACATATTTCCTAGTTAAACTTCTCATCATGGAAGTCAATGTTAGCCGACTTTAGTATGGGAAAAACTGATTAAAACCCTCAAAAGTTCATGGTTAAATTAGCAAAAAGACCTTTGGCTTTTGTTTGCATTTCCCTCCCTTTTTGCTGATAATTTCGGTTAGATTGATTCCAGAAGAGCGCTGAACACGTTCTTAGAAATGTTACTCAAAGATGGTAATGGGAAGGAGGATAGCAGACTTAGGGGAAATTGGGGGTGGGGAAGAAGATGGTTATCGGAAGTGGAGAAGAATGTTAGTTTACTGAAAATCCTCATAGAAGAGTTAGGATAAACTTTAAAAAGTTGTAGAGGGGAATGTGAGGTACTGGATGATACAATATCCTCCTTTTTGCCCTGTTATTCAGTTTCAACTTTAGATACTAGAGAAGTGGACAACTTCCTGAATAACCCAAAGAGAAAAAAGAGGAGAATTGCGTGAACCCAAGCACTTGTAAAGTTAAATGTAAAGTACAGCTGTATTCATTCTGCTAAATAAGTCGTGAATTGTTTTTTCAGGGAAGAATAGATGTCATCGAGCTCATCGTGGAGCAGATGCACCTCCAAGGGGTTCTACCAGATCCATCAACTTGCAGTCATGTTTTCACTGCATATGTAGACCATGGATTCTACAATACTGCCATGGAAGCTTTGCACGTTTTGAGTGTGCGAATGATTGCTGGGGGTTACAAGGATAATGATGAAAAACAAACCAAACTTGAAAATCTAATTCTTGGTGAAGACTCAGAAGATGAATCCCGGATTCTTAAGCCTTTTAAAGACTCGAAGGAATATCTTACTGTTGCCTTACTGCAATTAAGATGGTGTGCCATACTTGGATATCCAGTATCTTGGTCACCTTCGGATAGTCATTGGGCCAGGAGACTTTCAAGTAATCTTGCTTCAACAAGTAGTTCTCTATGAAGATTTCATGGTTCCACATAGGTGGACTCATCAGGAGTCTAGTTAATGAATTATGTATCTCGACCAAATAGTTTCAGAAATGGATGTATTCAGTGATCAAAATTATGTCTCCGAGCAAAAATGGAGTAATTAATTGTTACATTCTTAAGTTAAAAATTATGTATCTCATCTTCAAAGTTATGTATTCGGAAATTGCAAAATAAGGGATTAATTGTAATTTAGCAAAGAGTAGGAATAGAGAGTAATTAAGGGTAAACTTGTTGGGATTTATGTAAGTTGTACAAAAACTTTAACTGTTAATTTTATTATGATCTTTTTTTGGCAATATTGAATATAGTAAAAACAGAACTATCATCATTCAACAGAAATTAGTCTTTTTATGTCAAAATGTTTGTTACTCCAGCATTACTTATTTTTTCAGTTCCATTCTTATTAGAGTCGGTGTTACTCAAAGAGAAAGGTAATTTAGTTGTCATTTTCAGCTTGAACTCCAAATACTTTGATTTCTCAAACTTTAATAGCAATGAAAATAAATCCAAACGCCTCTTGATCGCAAGATCTGACACAATCAAGTTGTCGAATAATGTTTAGACAAAAATTTCATTCCAGTAACCAGAGAAAGGTACATGTTACAGGGCGAGGAATCAGGACAACTCACATAAGTTCTATTGTATATCAATTTTTAGTACAGTTTCTTCGTATCAGCATTTTAATGATGCTCTCAATCTGAGAATAATAGGGGGGGAATGGGAGCTGGGAGGTGAACTTAGAAAATGTACTAAAACCAATTTCCACTGTTGTCCTTCCAGATAGTTGTACAAGCTCGATAACATTTTGTTATTGACCCCTCTCCACCAACAAAAGCTCATGCAAAATGCATGTTGCTTCAGCTTTTCTATGCTTGCTATATATAAGACGCTTTCCAGTGGTGCCTAAACATTTTCACCGGGAGGCAGCTCAGCGAGCTTTGGAGGAGTACCTAGTACCCGTTCCATATCAAAGCGGACTTCAATATTCCGTATGCTATAACCAACCACCATGAGCCAATAAAGCAGTTTGGCAAGTTCTGGGGCACTTGTCTCTGTTACACTAGTCTGCATTACATATGAAATAAAAAGGTAAAGAAAACTTGTGGAGGGTAGGAAGAAGGAGAACATTTTTTTTAATTAGGTTGACATTTCTTAGTAGGATCCCATGAATATAAGTCTCAATAGTTGATATCTAATATGCTTTGGTCAAAATAGGCATGAGGAGAGGGAAATTTTACACAAAATCCCCGTCACAGAAGACACACATCTTAGCAGAAACGAATTGAGAAAATGACCGGTGTAACTGATATTTTTCTTTTATAAGTGGAAGAAGCAACAACAACAAACCCAGTGTATTCCCACATAGTGGGGTCTGGGGAGGGTAAGATGTATGCAGTCCATACCACTACCTCCGGAGAAGTAGATAAGTGAAAGAAGCAGTATCACAAAAACAGCATTTAATAAGTTTAACAAGCAAAATATGAAAATGCTATACCTTCATTTGACTAGGATCTGAAACAGCTAAGAGACGCTTAATGAAAGCATTCATGGCGAGCACAACATCTTCTCCAGCTGTACTGGTTAGCTCCTGCAATATCTCATTATACAACAAAAATGAATAACCTCTTCCATTAAGAATTAACAAATTTATATAAAGGAATAAGTACTACACACTTAATCACTAGTTCAGGATACGTGAAATAGGTATTACTTGTCTATGCTCTATGGTGGTCATGTAAAATCAGAAAAACCAATACAAAATAAACAGCATTTAAGAAATACTGTAACTACCTAAGCTACAGCATCATGAAATCTTCAAATACCTCGCCCACCTACGTTAAATCATCCTAGAATGTTTAAATACCCTACCCCAATTCAAGCAGCAAGCATGCTGACCTTGATATTTTGCGGCTCAAGAGTCTTTAGATACTCCAACAGCTCATTATAACCACCAGCAGATTTCCTTTCCATTTGACGATTCAATTCCTCTACCTCTGCTTCAAGTAACTCGATATACTTCAAAGCGTCTATTTTTTCAGGACCTGTAACATTATTCCACCTTATGACTTCTCCAGTCACCTTTTTCTGGGTACCTGATGCATAATCTGGCAAATCCTGAACAGTCAAAATAATGCTAAGTTACTGATCAGAAATATTGGTTTGGCCAAAATAGGGATTCAAGCAGCAGTTCTGAAAACGACAGGATGGACTTAACATTTTCAAGCAAAGGAACATATCTTCAGATGAACCAGAAAACAAAACGTGGGAAAGAAAAGAAAGCAATATTAATTTTTTAAAAATAAAAGATGGAATTTTTGCAATGGATACTTGAGACAACATGATAGCAATTGTCAGACGAGTCATGAAAGTAAATTCATCAGTAATGCAAGAATATCTTCATTGAAGACTTCTAGTTGACGGTATGATACATATAACAGTTCCCAGGAATAATAGCTTCAAGCCTTCAACTGCATTCGTCTTAAGCAAGTTTGTTAACCACGCAAGACAAGTAGCACCGCACCTAAAAGGATTTAAAGATCCCGAAAGTATAGTGGGAAGCTGGTTAAATGATATGTGAAGAGTGGGAACTTGATAATAAAACATATTCATAATCCAAAAGGTTATTTCTTGACTCGGTTGGTTTAATTTAGAAAGGAAAAAAATTGGAATACGGATTGTAACACCCTACCTTCCATCAACATAAGTAAAAGAAGACGGAACATACAATAAATAAGCAAAACAGATGCAGGTACAAATTGAAAGCCATTAGGTTTGAAAGTTAAAAAGCTAATAGAACCTCTTTCCTGTCATTCAGTCACAATTCTATTCAGAAATTGTGATCTTTAAACTCAAAAAGATGTGCTTTTCCAATCAAACTTTTCTGGAAAACAAAGAAAGAAACCAGAAGTAGTTTTACTAACAGATTGATGTCATTTACCCCTCCGTCTGTTGCAATAGACACGGCAAGCTGCCCACCATGCCGACTTAGCAGATGTGCACCTTCCTAAAATAAGACAATGGATGATCTCTTCCTATCAGCCTTATGGGGGGAAAAGTCTTTAAACTTTAATTTGCCTGTTTTGCCTTTTTACTATTTAGTGTTAAATGTCTTTTATCCTCCAAGTGATGCTAAGAGGCTTCTACCCGATGAAAAGGCACGAGTAACTCCAAAACAATCAGGACAGGTTGAAGATAACTATCTAAATGGAAAACGATACATTAATTTGCGGTAAAAGGAGTAATTCGATTAGTCCCAGAAAATGGCAACAAGATCAATTAGCATGACATAGCATACACCAGAGAGAACTTACCTTTTCCTCCTGTGCTTCAGGAAGGGCAACCTGTTCCAGGCTTTGTTGCAATTCTAACCGAAATTGAGCATTCCTAAACATATATCCAGTCATCAACACACTATACATAAGCTGAGCAAGATTTTCAGCGACCTAAGTAAAAGTCAACATCACCCAAAATTAGCATCAGCTCCAGAGATGATATATACGTCCTTAATCAAACTATCAAAGAATTAAGATCTCATCTCATATATCACAGCTTGCAAGCATTGAGATCATAGCCACTTACCGTGGTTACAGTAATGGCGAAAAATTGTGGAGGTAATGTTCCAATCATATTTGTCACCGTTTGGCGCATTGCCTCAACTACCTAGCACACATATCAATTATCAAGAAACGTTTACATTAGTACCTTGAATATCAAACGAATTTCAAGTTGCGTTAGCTATTTCAGTTACATGCACTTAACAACAAAAAGAACAACTACGCTTCAATCCCAAATTAGTTCTGTCCCTTCTTCTGATAAAGAGTTGAGTTCCTCTACAACCATTCCACTCTATTTGAGCCAACTGTGACTGCTTTATCAAGCATAAAATACCCGAAATACACACACAAAATCTTCAAAGAACGAAACTTTACAGCAAATACCTGCTGTGGTGCCCTTTTCACAAACAACTCCATGAATTCTGGTTGTACATTTTGCACATACTCCAGTAGAATTTCCCTTCTGCTCTTCTGCTGCAATAACATTACTAAAATTGAAATCTTTCTACCTGTTTTTCCAGCAATTTGTCACAATATTAAACAGACTTAACATTTTTAAACTTCAAAAAGATCCTACACCTAATTCCAAATAAAATACTCCCTCCATTTCAATTTGTTTATCTGCTTTTGACTCGACACGGAGTTTAAAAGAACTAAAGAAATACTTTGAATCTTATAATCTTAAACTAAATTACTCCCTTCCTCCCAATTTACGTAGCACTGTTCGGATTTCAAGAGAAACAATTTAATTTTAACCGTGAATTCAAACATGAAATCTTCAATTTTTTTGAAGCAAAATTTATATATTCGGAAAATACATAAAAAGTACTCCAAGTCACAATAATCACAATTCAAAATATTTGAAATATTTGAAATGTACTGGTATTAAAAATGTCAGCTGAACAGTTTAAATTTAACAAGTTGCTATAAAAGGAAAGAGACATTTTTTCAAAAACGGATTAAAAAGGAAAATAAGACAAACAAAGTAAAACATACAGAGTACAAAAGTACAAAGACTGTGAAATTAAGTACCACAGAGCCATTGGGAAGTTTGGAATCGTTTTTCTCAGAGCTTTTACTACCATTTTCGCTGTTATTTTGCGATGAATCGAAAGATTGAGCTCTCAAATTGAATTTCTGTTTGCTAAATGTTTTCTTCTGAAAGCTAATAAATCCTGAACAAAGCCGTCGATTTCCGACAGACGAAGAAACATAAGATTGTAACAGAAACGTTGGCTTCAACGTTAACGAAGACATTTTCAGTTGTTTGTGTTTAACGTTGGAAAATGCTAAAACCCTATTATATCTCCATTAACGATAACACATGAAAAGCTTATTGGAAGAGGAATTGAATTGGAGTGAGTGAGTGAGTGGGTGAGTGATGATTATGGGCCTTTCGGGTCATCCTTTGTATTGGGCTCATTTTTATCAGGTCCGATATGAGACTTTTGGGCTCTTAATACATTCTGGAAAATTTGTAAGAGGTGGTCAATTTTCACCCATGTTATTTAAGGGTGTGTTTGGTACGAAGAAAGGTTGAGGAAAATGAGGATACTAAGATGGATGTCTGGCCATACTTTAAAATTAGAAATAACGATATATGGTACAAGGGGGGGACTGACTTCGATGGCCGATAAGATGCAGGGGAAGTGAGACTGAGACGGTTTGGATGTGTGAAGATGATGTGCACATATGTGTGAGAGATTAACTACGAATGGCTTCAAGAGGGGAATGTGAGGTAGAGGTTGACCATTTTATTGAGAAGGTTTGTCAGGACTTGCACGAATGAATGCAGTATTTCTAGATTCGGGATACCGGTATGAAATAATTCACCGAGTGTATAAGGCAACTGAAAGCAAAAACTGAAGTGGATACCATAATATATCATGTCACAAATTTAGTAGACATCAAGACGATTGTAGTTCAAGTTTTACTTTCAGAACCGACACACAAGGAAGCTGGTAATTGACTATAACCATCGTCGTGACCTCAAATTTAGATGAATTGTCTGAAGAATTCTTGGACAATAACTTTATGTACTTAATCATTAAGACGAGGATTGAGGAAGATGGATTGTCTCACGGGTTAACGGACTGATAAGATAAAAATAAGTGAAAAATTATGTTGAAAGCTAATTAATCGTGAAAACTGTCTTTGAAAAAGACCTCAACTTAAACAACACACATCAAAGCAATTTAAAGAAAAATAGAAAAGTATTTTTTTTTTAAGAGGTGATCAACTTTCACTTTGTTATTTATGTGTGTGTTTGGTGTGATGGAAAAAAAAAGGCCAAACCCATCGATATCCCCTTAAACTTGTCGAGGAGGAGGAGGAGGAGGAGCTGTTCGATAATGCACTTAGGCCCCTAAACTAAGGTTTGTACCTATCAAACTCCTAACTCCCCTCCCCCCCCCTCCCTAATTTTGTTCCTATTGGGCATTTTTTGCCCAATCAGCTAAAATGTCAAGTGTGTGTAATACACACGCAATGATGTGGCAAAAAAGGCTAATTAGAAATTGTCACGTGGCATTATGGTCCATTAATTATGAAAAATTAATTATAATTTTTTTTTTAAAAGGTTCCTTCAAATCCCCCCAACCCACCAGTCCCCTTCAACCCCCCCACCCCCCACCCCACGCCACCCCTTCCATTCTCTTCTCCATTATTTACCAAAGATGATTTAGAAAAAGAAAAAAAAAAAAAAAAAACGCTGGTACACCCGCTCCCCCCCCCCCTCCCTTCACCCTTCCATTTTTCTTCTCCATTGTTCTACAAGAAGGAAGCAGAATTTCAAAAAAAAAAAAAAAACTCCACTTTCAGCAAGCTGCAGAACTTAAGAAAAAAAAAAAAGTTCTCATGATACTTTGTCCATCAAGGATATCATTCCCCATTATATTGGATTTGAGTTATTTAAGTTCATAAATATGTAATTTTGAACAATCTTGAAATTTTGAAGTTAATTTTCCGGCGAGTCTCGCCGAAAAATGCATTCGAAAATGGCTAAAGAAGATGATGACTGAGGTCGTGGTTTGTAAAGGAAGACGATGATGACGAAGGGTTGTGAAGAAGATGATGAAGGGGGGTGCGAAGAAGACGATGAAGGGGGCAGTGAAGAAGACGATGAAGGGTGTGTGTGCTTTTTTTATTAAGAAATTATAATAATTAAAAATAATATTAATAAAATAATTTAAATATAATTTTTTTAATTAAAAAAAAGTAAAATATTATTTAATTTACTGTTCACGCGCCTAAGGAGAGTGTAACATACTCTCCTTGCCAACTCAGCATTTTGTGCCTATATGTACCAATTTTAGCACTTGAGGGGCCTGATAGGTACAGACCTTAGTTTAGGGGCCTATGTGAATTTTCGGAACAACTTTGAGGTCCTATCGATAGGTTTAAAGAATCAGCTTCACCTAATTTTCTTTTCAAATATGAAAAAGGCAAAATGCTCTATTGGACTCCTATACTATGTTAGTTTTGTAAGTTGGACACTTCTACTTACATATTTATCATTTGGACCCCTGAACCCACGAAAAAACTATATTTTAAACACTTTTTTGGAGAGTGTACCACACTCTCCCATGTCAGCTGCCACATCAGCTGCCACGTGTGTCATGTCATCTGCCACGCGTGCCACGTCATTTAAAAAAAATTAGAAAAAGTATTACATTAAATTCCAAGTCATTTTAAAAATGCTACATAACAAATTAAATATTAAAATTAATTTAATTAAATAAGAAAAAAATATAAATTGTAGAAAAATTTGAATAATCATGCTTTTAAAAATTAAAAAATTTGACTAATCATTTTTAAAATAAAAAAATAATTAAAAAAAGTATTACATTAAAATTAATTTAATTAATTAATTTAAATTTTAAATTTAAATTAGTAAAAAATTAATTAATTAAAATTCTTAACTAATTAATTTATTTAAATTAATTAAATTTTAAATTAATTAATTTATAAATTTAAAATTATTACCTAATTTTTAAAAAATTTACTTAAATAATTAATTAATTTAAATATGATTTAAATATTTAAAATATTTAATTTAAATTAATTGTGGGGGGAGGGGCTGGGTGGGACTAGGGTGGGGTGGGGGGTTGGGGGAGGGGCTGAGTGGTGTGGGGGCTGGGGGTTGCGTGGGGCTAGGTGGGGTGGAGTGGGGGGCTGGGGAAGGGGTTGCGTGGGGCTGGGTGGGATGGGGACGGGCTGGGTGGGGTGGGGGAAGGGGGAGGGGTTACGTGGGGCTGGATGGGCTGGGGAGAGGGGTGGGTAGGGTGGGGACGAGCTGGGGTGGGGTGAGAGAGGCTGGGTGGGGTGGGTCGGGGCTGGAGAGGGGGGTGGGATTTTTTTTTAAAATTTATTATTTTTAAATTTTTATAAATATTTTTAAATTTTTAAAAATATTTTTAAATTAAAAAAGATGGAGGAAAAAAAAAGGGGCTGAGGTGTGTGGGGGTGGGGACGGGCTGGGGAGGGATTTTTTTTTTTAATTTTTAAAAATATTTTTAAAATAATTTTTTAATTTTTAAAAATAATTTTAAATTATTTTAAAAATATTTTTAAATTAAAAAGGATGGAGGAAAAAAAAAGATCCTTTTTTTAAAAAAAATAAAATAAAATATTTTTATTTATTTTTTAAAATTTTAAAAATATTTTAAAAATATTTTTAAATTTTTAAATTTAAAAGATGGAGGAAAAAAAAGAACTCTTTTTTTTTCTTTTTATATTTTAATATTATTTTTATTTTTTTTAATTATCTTAATGTAAAATTTGCCAAAAATTGATCTCACTCGCATTCTTAGGCGAGTGGTTACACTCTCTTTGTCCTAGTCACCATGATCTTGCCACATAGGCAAGGTCAACGGTTAAAGGGTGCTAAATGCTGCTTTTTGATGGGTTCAAGGGTCCAGATGACAAACATGTAAGTAGAAGTGTCGAACTTACAAAACTGACATAGTACATGGGTTCAATAGAGCATTTTGCTTATGAAAAAAGAAATGGAAATTAAACAAATAGAATAATTTATTTATTTATTTTTAAATCTTAAATCCAAAATATTGCAAAAACACACAAAAAGTATTACGTCAACTTCCAAAATATCAACAACACTTTAAAGATCTGCTCAAGTAGGAGAAAGAAAAAAATTAAACCGGGAAAAGCACTCTACGTTGCAATTCAATGCAAGGAGGATCAAATGGAATCGGTTATGGTCTCAAATATCAGGTTTTAATCACAATTTCTTTTTTATAACAGTGGAATTCGGGTTAGCTTTCGTGATCTTAACTAAATGGTGTGATACTTACAGCTTAATCATAATTTTGGTACTTTAATTTCTCATAAGCCCTAATTATTCACGGATTAATTCCATTTTTATCTGTTCAGGCACGATGTATCGCCGATGTGAAAGCTGATACGGATCATACTAGTTTCCTTACCGGAACTCTTAGCCTTAAAGAAGAAAATGAGGTACTTAATTAGCTTAATGAGGCAATTTTTTTGGGTAATTTATTGTGAATTTGTTGGTAATGTGGTGTTTTGCAGGTGCATCTGATTCGGATTTCTTCAGCTGGTACTGAATTGATCTGTGAAGGTCTTTTTTCTCATCCTAATGAGATCTGGGACCTTGCTTCGTGTCCGTTTGATCAACGTATTTTCTCTACTGTTTTTTCTTCCGGTAAGTTTACTCGATTAATAAATGTTCTTATTTTTATTTTTTTGGTTTGATAATTGTTGTGTTGGTTCAGCTTGCGTGCACATAGACTAATTACATGGGATACCTGACATCTCCCACTAGCAACAAGTGTTAGGTAGCTAGGACAGGTGAAAATTCTAGTGTTTTTTTTTTGCGGTCTAATTTTTGTAGAATTTGGGATGAATTGAGCTGAATGCAGATAGTTTGTTGTTTCGTCTGTTGATTTGTTAGATTTGTAAGATTAAAAGTGGAATTTAGTGTCTGTGCATGACAGTTCTCTTTAAGCTTGATCATGAGGAAGTTCTATCTTCATGTTGTTAGAGTAGGTTAGAGTACCACACTTATTGAGGAGTGAGTGGTTTGCTTATATGGACCTGGATAATTCTCCCTGCATGATCTGGCTTTTGGGGTTGAGTTAAGCTAGATGTCTTATCTTTACATGGTATTAGAGCCGGGTTCATCCTCGTTGGACTCTCGGTCCACGCTCTAGTTGGACTTGAGCGTGAAGGGGGTGTTAGAGTGTCTTAAGAGTTCCACGTTGGTTGGGGAATGGAGTAGTGGCTTGCTTATGTGGACTTGCACAATTCCCTCTTCATGTGCTAGCTTTTGGGTTGAGTTAGACCCATGTGCCGTATCTTTACATTTTAGAAGTTACTGTTGTCCATAGGGTGGAACTAATACAAAGGATTCATATAGTTGAGCTGACTACTTTGGGATTGATGCATAGTTAATTCACGTTGATTGGTTGAGTCGCACTGCTCTTGATTCTGGTGTTTTGATATTTTTGGATAGAACTAATATTATGCAAGGTAAGGCTGTGTACAATACACCATTGTGGTGAGGCCCTTCCCCAGACCCTGCGCATAGCGGGAGCTTTAGTGCACGGGGCTGCCCTTTTTTGGATTGAACTAATATTCATTGTTGTTTTGAGCAATAATTTGTTTCTTTTGATTTTGTTGCATTCCTTTAATCAGATCATAAATTGAGTTTATGATCTTCACTTGTCTGTTTAAGCAAGATCACAAGGAAGTCCTTTGCATTTGAATTGCCTTTCATGGGTTTCATTCAAAGTTAGAATGCTACTGTAGTTGGTGTTGATGATTCGATGTTTTTGATAGTACTAGGTTCTATGACAATGCTCTTTAATCATACCTTCTCCTTATTAAAAAAGGTTCTATCTTCTATGACAATGCTCTATTTATTTGTAGGTGAAACATATGGGGCAGCAATATGGCAGATCCCTGAGTTGTATGGCCAGTTGAATTCTCCACAACTAGAGAGTATAGCGTCTCTTGATGCTCATAGTTCAAAGATAAAGTGGTAAGTCCTTTTTAATATGGTAAACTTGAACTGCTTACCATAGCCCCTGAGCTTAAAATATTTAAATGCCTGTAATAAAAAATAGATACTAATGCTTAGCAGAAGAAATACAGGATGCGTTGTTGTGCAAACTCTGCTTTTATTTTGGTCATCCTAAACTCTGCATGTTCATTTAATCATTCCAGTGGATTCTGTCTTGTAACTTCCAATGCTTAATATTGTAACATATCCTACCGACAGCAGATTCTGTTTATGGAAAAAGAACTCCGATCATCTTTTTTGATGAAGTAAGTGAGATTTCATTAAGGCATCCCGTAGATGCAAAGATACAAAAAGGGGGGATTTGTCAGCTCAGTAATAACAAAAATACTTATAGAGCTAAGGAGCTGACAAAATCCAAGTGGTGATCTAAGTTATTTACATGGGAAAAGTTAACCCAGCTAAAAAGGTTAACCAAACAACTAGCCTTAAGCTTACAAATTGGAGTTGGAACTCCATTGAACAATTCCTGTATATTGATGATATACATTTCCTATGCCACTTGAGTACTCTTCTAATTCCCAATGCTACATTAGCTCCTATGTCAAATATATTGATGATGTGATCTCCAACTGTTTCATTGATTGCTGATATTATTTCTAACACTACCCTTCGACAAAACTAACCTAATTATTTCCAAAAGTTGTGGAATGCCAAGATTCATGAGTGCTCCACATATATTCAGAAAATGCAGTCCTTTCATTTTGGAGGGGAATTTCTAATAGTTCAAAGTCAATAGTTTTTTCGGTGTTCCGTTTCATGTTTATTCCCTTTTTATGTTTTGTTCTCCGAAATGAAGCAATTCAAAGGTTATTGGTCTCAAATAGCAGTTCTACTGCATCATCAAATTTTTTTCGTTATCTTAAAGTACCTTGAGCTCTTTGAGATGGTGGTCAAGTAATTAAAGTTCAACTGCTTTAGATTACTTAAAAAATTGGGTTTTAATTAGTGCTTGTGATGTTTTAAGCAGTTAACAGTTTATGATAATTCCCTTTGGTTTATCATGCTTCAGAGGGTCTTTCCTTTTTTTCTTAATTCTTCTATTAAATGGTGAGCCTGATGGAGTTACGTATTAAATTGAAGAACTATCTATTTCATTTACTTGGACACTAAAATCTATTGCAAATGGTGGGCAGCACACTTTGGTGGCCAACAGGAAGACATGACAAGTTGGTTAGCATTGATGAGCAGAATCTTTTCCTCTGGAGCTTTGATACTTCAAAGAAGAACGCACAGGTATATTCCAGAATATGGATATACTTAGATCTGTCCATAGAAAAATGACCAACTAAAATGCTTTATCTTGATTTTCTTTTGGTTTTCACTTCAGCAAAGTGCTGCTCGTGTTTGCTACCTGTTTACTGTTTTTGGACGCAGATATGCTTTTTTGAACAGCCATTTCTGTTAGGCTGCTGCAAGAAGTATATCATTGTTTGGCATGAGAAGAGGTTGGAGATGTAAAGGCACAGTACATAATACGCCGATCATGCATGAATGTTTACCTTCTGAAAGTGCCGCTAACTAGGAACTTAGGCATACTACTCTTGTTAGCACATAGAGAGTGAGAACTGATGAAACATTTGAAATGGCGTATATGATGGCTAAAATTTCACTGGTGCTCCTCATGACTAGAGGTTTTAAGTACTGAACCGTTTGATTACTTAAAGTAGATCCCTCGCTCATAATAAACTTGTAATATGCATTCTATAGAGGGCTTCTGTTTCAGCTAAAACGTAAATTTAACTGGCCTGGAAATAATATTATCTTGCTGATGTTCTTTTGGTTAGCACTTCATGCTCTTGGTTGAAGTACAAGGTAGTCTGTAGTTTACCTCAGGCTTCTATGTGTCTCATCTTCAGATACCACCGTTCTTTGCTGCCAGAGAACCTCAAGCGTAGTTGTAAAAGTGTTGTTACTTCTGATTTGTGGGGCTAATTTTTATTCAGGTCTGCTGCAAAATTTAGGTACAATCACAAGAATCAGCTGGTGTGCTACATTCTTTATCTGGGGGCGCATGGGATCCTCATGATTATAATGCTCTAGCTCTAACAAGTGAATCATCAGTTCAACTTTGGGATCTACGGACAATGAAGTAAGTGAACATGGTACTTGATTCTCTATATTCGGTTCCCTATAACAGGTCAAGAACTCCTTCCCTTTTAATTTCTGTACTCCTATACCCCTTTACACCCTATACTGGATACTGATTCACTCAAGTCACATAGCTTGCTAGTTTTGGGCACGTACTAGCTCTGAAGTGGACCTCTTGTATAATCGTTCTCAGGATAACATCTTCTGGTCTTTGCTTGGCGTGAAAAATTCTATAAAGCTATTTTTGCTTTTTCCATCTACTTGAATGATTATGAAGGAGGAAAGCCCCTGTTTGCACAATTTACATCATGGTAATTCTACTGCAGGAAAACAAATTCAATTGATCATCCCCATGTCCGTAATTTGGATTACAATGTGAAGAGAAAGCATATACTTGTAAGTACATAGCTTTGTGAAGTTATTAAGTTGCACCATTCCCTTGATTTGTCATCCATCTGCAGATGAAATAATCTTTTTGAGCAAATGTCTATGAACGTGTGAAGTATATCTTCTTTTTTCCCGTATGCATGTGTAACATTAACAATGTTAGATGCTTGACACTCTAATCTTGACCCATCTTAGGAACCTTTTCTCCCTTTTCCTTTTTGATTATTCGTACTAATATTTCAATTTCAATTTGGAATGTGGAGAGGTGCTCTTGTTGCTGCAAGAAGGAAAGGACAATTCTTTTTGTTCTTTAAAGCCTAACATCTTCAACTTTCTACTTTCTGTTTCCTGCTAGCGATCATTCTATAGAGACAGATTACATGAGATGAATGCCAAGACATGGAAAGTATTTCCTCTAAAGTGTATGGCTGGGGCCTTGTGTTTTTAATAGTTCTATTTCTCTTTCAGGCTTCTGGTTTTTGCTCAATGATTTGTTGTTTATTTCTGAAGAAGTTCGCTTACTTGTGTTTTTAATAGCTCTGTCTACCTAAATAGAAGTATGTTACCCTTAACGTGGTCAGTTAAATATGAAGATGATTTATCCTGTGTCGTTTTAACTTTCTGTCCATTAACAATGACCCAGTTGATGAATTCCTCTGTCGTTTTTGGAACACGACTTTTAGTTCTTTAAAGGGAAAATAAGGAGATACCAAGTAAGACATCAAATTGAAATATGAATAGTTAGTTGAGCTTAATGAATCTTGTTTTCTCGCCTCTGCATGCTTTTGGTTCTCCATTTTTTAATAAGATTCAAAGTAGGTATCCAGGAGAAACTGGTACTATTAGTTTTCTATGTGCGAGGCATTGCTATCATAACTTTACCATCTTAATCTCAACTCTGTTTAAAATGTTCAAATTAATTTGGTCTTAGCTTCTTTTCTTTTCTTTTCTTTTCTCTGCGAGAAAGCAGGCGTTCAGTGTCAGTGAATATGTGTTTAAACTCTGCAGGTAACGGCTGAAGATGAATCTGGGATACATATATGGGATCTTAGAATGCTGAAGTTTCCAGTCCTTGATCTCCCTGGCCATACTCACTGGTACTATATGGCAATAATGAAGCTGCTTACCATTCGTTAATTAGTTGAGTTCTTTATATAAGATTATCGTCTAGTCCTTCAGTATGTGTTTCACTGTATGCCCTAATAATTAATGAATCTCAACTTTTTTGGTTAGGGCTAGAATTTTTTTGCTGGATTTCTGTTTCCATATCGACTAAAAGCTGTTGATGTTTGTTCACAGGACATGGACTGTCAAATGCAATCCCGAATATGAAGACTTAATTCTGGTTCTCTCTCTTCATTTCCTGTGTCTGTTTATCTATCCTATCTATGTAGAAAGCACACTTGTGCACACACCCTCTGAGCCATGCTGAATCTTCCCAGAAAATAAAAGCAGTCTATCTGATGCTTTTTAGATATAGGATATTAACTTCTTTTGTCTCTGTAACTTACACAGAGAGGTCTTGACAGCATGTTTCATGTCTTATCTATTATGCATATGGTTTTAGTATTAAAAACAAGCCGTGTGTTCTACTTTGGCCGTTTTATAATTTTTTGTTGAAACAAATCTTTGGCAGAGTGCTGGAACTGATTCTGCTGTCAATCTGTGGCTGTCTTCTCTGCCTAGTGGTGACAATCCAACTTCAGAGAGGTCCTTACTATAAACCCTCCTCCTTTTCTCTGCAAAAAGAGAAGAAAAGTTACACAAGAAGCACTTGAGAAATATCTCTCTGTTTCTCATTAAGTTTGTTGATTTTCAGCTTTGACTCCCCTATTAAGCCAGTGGATCCATTGCTTAATTCATACAGTGACTATGAAGACAGTGTATATGGTAAGTACGCAGTTGCTGTTCCCTTGTCAGCTAACTTTGTAAGCATAACTTGACTAGTCCGTCTTTGTTAGGACTTGCTTGGAGCTGTCGAGAGCCATGGATATTTGCATCATTGTCATATGATGGAAGGGTAAGATCTCTAATTGGTATTTGTCAGAAGAACCAAAAAATATAAATGTCTGTACAAATTAAGCCGCAGATTTTGCAGTCTTGAACTACTCTAGCTTTGATTTGCATTAACAATATGAAGTATTGCTGCAAA
The DNA here is from genome assembly GCA_030864215.1 of Capsicum pubescens. Lineage (NCBI taxonomy): Eukaryota > Viridiplantae > Streptophyta > Magnoliopsida > Solanales > Solanaceae > Capsicum > Capsicum pubescens. The sequence continues at coordinate 1,822,488 of CM061541.1, forward strand.
TGCTGTTGGATTTTTTTTCGGTCAATAGACGAATAGACTAGTAAATTTTTTGCACAAACGTTTTTAACAACAATCTTTTGTTAGCTGTCTTTAGCTTGTTCAATTAATACATTTATTTAACATCATGGTTTCTATTATTTTATAAATTTATAAGCAATATGAAGTGAGTTATAAGTTTCCTTCTGGTTGCATCTGTCTTCTCTTGTGTGGGAATTCTGAGTGTAGATTTCAGGATGACAGAGAAAATGTTCCCGCACTTGTGCATGTGTATTTTGGCAATTTGCTTATTATTTCTAATACATGTTATATGGTCTAAGAGGTATTTTGGCAATTTGCTTATTATTTCTAATACATGTTATATGGTCTAAGAGTTTTGTCTAGGGATGGCAATGGGGCGGTGCGGGTGCGGTGTGGTGCGGGTTTTAAGCTATGCGGTGCGGGTTTTAAGTTATGCGGTGCGGGGCGGGTTAAAGTAAGTTTTTTTTTAAATGGTGCGGGTATATGCGGGTTTAAATTTTAAAAAAGCTAAAAATTAGTATTGTTTTCTCGTGAATATACCTAAAATTATATGTGTTCTTTACTTAAAGTTTTATGATACTTAAAACGACATGTATAACACTACAAATAAATAATTTTATAGTAGCTTTTTTAACATATCTATTCATTTTAATAAAAATATGATATTTGATCATTACTTGTACATGTTATATTTTTTGACAATTTTTTAGTGAAAAGTGATATAATAGAAATTAGTTATTATTTCCTAGTTGTAGATTTGAAAATATTATGATTTTCAATGGAGTTACAAATTTTTCAAAAAAAAACAAAAAAATAAAAACATGGGGCGGTGCGGTTATGCGCGGGTATGAATGTGGGGCGGGTTTATGCGAGTTTAAAGGTGATGCGGTGCGGTTTTAAAACTTGCGGGTTTAGAAAAAACCCACACCGCACCCGCACCGCACCATTGTCATCCCTAGTTTTGTCCTGTTATAAATTAAGAACTGGAATTGTAGCTTCTGAGAATTGGCACCAAATGTTTTGTTGTTTTAATTTTTTTTTAACGTGGGGAATGGTAAGCAGGTGGTTGTAGAATCAACAAAGCCTCATCTTCCAAGAAAATAAATTAGAACAACCGGAAGTAAGTATCAGCTCTTGATACATATTTTAGCCTCATTATCTCTTTGCCACTAATCTCCTTTTATGTTTGTATCATTCCAGTATGTCCCCATCCAAACCTGTCTGTATTCTTGAAATTGAAACATGTGTTGACGATGGAGTTAACGCTGCCGAGGTGGAACAGTAGAATTTTGCAAGAGAGGTCTCTTTGATTTTATCTAGTATGACGTTTGCTGTTTCATTTTCATGCTGCAGATTCACTCCAGATTGAATTTTCTTAAACGTATGGCACATGGTCATTTACATTTTCCATTCACTATAGTTTATGGTGGTTATATCTTTGCACGTTTTAGAGGGTCAGAGAAAAGTGATGTCGCATCTTTGCATCTTTTTAGATTCTCTTATCCATGAACTTCCCGACAGGTACTCTTAATGGGATCCACTCAATGATATTGTCCAACTATGTCACAAGGTCACTAAAGTACACTTTGTTCTTCTCTGGCCAAGTCTTAAGTCCACTCAATTTGATGACCACTTTTACTGTAATCGTTTATTTTCGCGAAAATATATCATACGTTAATGTTCCATAAAAAGATTAGGCCCTCGTAATTATTGTTGATTTGGGTATGCATTTATTGGTTTGATACAGAGTTCAGTATGCGTTTACGAAGTGATATGTGTTAGAAGGTGCCAAATCATGTTTGAAAATGGAGAGGAGGGTGTGGCTATAGAAGTTTCAACACTTGGAATTTCCAAATTGGAATATTTGTTACACCTTACTAGTTATTGAATTGACCCAAAGCTTATCCAAAACATACAGGGATAGCATATCTACAACTTGGCAAAAAGTGGTTCGGTTTCCTAGTTCAACAGCAAAAAAGTCAGGGTCAGAATCATTTTAAAAGAAAAAGTCATCTTTTCATTGTACACGTGGAGTTGTTTTTCACCATGAATGGTGTGTCAGTGGTCATGGGTAATGTGTTAGGATGATATGGTGAGTCAGCTTATCCAAAATGTTCAGATTTCTGTGTCAGCATGTACCTTGTGCCATGTCATCAGACACTTTCTCGTTGACACGTGGTGAGCAGGGTATGGTTCTACCATTTGCACTAGATCATTGATTCGTATGGTTAATTTATTTTCCAAGTAAATCAGTACTACTACTTCCCATCAAAAGTTATACTGGCTTTCTTTTGAAAAGTACCTTCACTTTTCACGTTTTAATAAACATTAATAATTTTGAATCCATAATATATAGAGTTTACTGCTGTGAACTTTCAGATTGAACCTAATCATCAACAACAACATATTCACCATATTTCCACCAAGTAGGGGTTAGGAAAGGTAAGTGTACGCAGTCCATATCACTACCTTAAATGTGAGATAAGAGGTTATTTTCGACAGAAGATTGAACCTAATCAATTTTTTTTTTCTATTTTTTTTTATTTGTTTCTGCTGTCCACTGAAAATTGAAATCTTATTTTCCTGTAAATTGAATCACACCTTAATTAACTAATGATGGTCTCTTGCCTGATTAACTTCGTGAAAGCATATATCGGAAGTGACAGTTCAAATAATCGTATCACTGTATCAGCATTTGGTATATTCCTGTGTGCCTTAATTTGGTTACAATATTATGCTTTGCCAATTCCCACATGCAATAGCTTGCGCCTGCATTATTTAATTGTTTGAATGAGGAAATATGACAGGAATAAATGGAGGCAATATCAAAAGGATCATTTTTCTTACCTTTACTATTTTTAGTCCACCCAACCAGGCAATTTTTACATTTCTTAAGCATTTAAATGTAAAATATCTTGGTTAATTAGAACCTATATCATTTTTTTGGAACTATACATGTACATTTATTTTTTTAAAATATTTTCCAAAATTTAAAATAATTCAACTAATTCTTCTGCTAAAATACCATTATATGGTCAATTGTTTTTTTTAACATATTTTTCTAATAAAAAAATTAGTTCCTTATTCAATATTCAATCAATGAACAAAACACGAGTAACCATAAACACATCTTACCATCAAAGGTCATGGTGAGATGAATATGTTGCTATACTTTATAGTTAGGAGGTTCCAAATTTGAGTTGGTGAGATGAATATGTCGCTGTACTTTTAAGTTAGGAGGTTCCAAATTTGAGTTTTGAGAAAACATAAGATCATATGAAATAATTTTCTCTTTTAGTGAGCTTTACATAACATGAATTTAAATTAGCTTTAGGTCCCCTAAAAATACCGCGCCTACTTACCATAAAAACCATAGCATATCTTCATCAGTATAATAAAGTCATTTTTTTCAAAAGAAAGCGTGCCAGTCCGCCCGGCCATGTTGTATGAATTGGAGTGTTGGCTAGTCAAGCGCTTCCACATCCAAAAATTGAAGGTGGCGGAAATGAGGATGTTGCGTTGGATGTGTGGGCTTACTAGAGGGGACAGAGTAAGAAATGAAGTTATCCGGGAGAAGGTGGGAGTGACGTCAGTAGAGGACAAGATAAGGGAACGAAAGCTGAGATGGTTTGAGCATGTGATGAGGAGGGGCGTGGATGCCCCAGTTTGTAGGTTTGAGAGGCTAGCTTTGGATGGTTTTAGGAGGAGTAGAGGCAGACCGAAGAAGTATCGGAGGGAGGTGATTAGACACGATATGAAGAAGCTTCAGCTTACTGAGGACATGACCCTAGATAGGAAGGTGTGGAGGTCGTGGTTAAGGTTAGAAGGCTCGTGTGAGTGTGTGGGGTGTAACAAGCGGTTGGGTGAGACCTTGTATTGCCGGGCTAGTAACCTTAGGAATCTTAGTATTCTTAGATGTCTTTGGTATGTGTGAGTATGTTACAACTAGGTAGGTGTCCTTTCGTATTTTTTTTTCCCTCTCTTTCGTGTTGCCCTTATTTATCGTATGTCGTATTTTCTCTGTTTTCTAGTGACATTATTTCTTATCACGGATTTTCTGTTGTGTCATTCATCCCCTTGTTACTGTTCTATATCTCGAGCCGGGGGTCTATCGGAAACAACCTCTTAACTTCTTCGGAGGTAGCGGTATGATCTGCGTACATCTTATCCTCCTCCAGACCTCACTTTGTGAGAATACACTGGGTTTGTTGTAATTGTTGTTTTCAAAAGAAAGCAAAGCATTATTACATATAACAAGTTAAATGGTGAGAATTGGTGAGTCATTTCTACTTTGTCATTTTTGGAATTTAGGGTCGTTTCGTTACGTAGGATAAAGAAACTAATTTTGTATAAAAGTTGAAATTAATTTAAGTTATATTTGAGTGAGTTATTAATGAATTTCGTGATTATTTTATCCAATAGTAAAATTGTTCAATCAGACATTCTTCCTTATTTCATTTGGTGTACCAAATGGAAATATAATAGTAGTAAATTGGGTCCCATAAAGCTGATTCAGTATGGATGACACGTGGCAAATCCATTGTGGCAAAATGGATACAAATCACAAGTCAATGGACCCAATCGCAAATTCGAAGTAGCCCCCACATTTTTCGAGATCATCCTCCTACTTTATCCAATATTACTTTTTGGTCCCTTCACCATCAACCATATTTATCTATAACTACCTAAAAATCCTCCTAATTTCTCTCTTCCAAAATCTCAATTCAACTTACTCCTCCTTTTTCTCCTCTTGAACCTCTCACTAGGGCTTTATCAACACATTCTCTATGGCATTTTCCTGAACAGTAATGGCGGCTACAGCTTCAGCTTCCGCTTCTTCCAGAGGATTCGCAGCTACCGAGCTGCGAAGCGTTGATATATTGCCCTCATTTCGCAATGGATTTGTCGAATTTAGAAGGACGAATAGGAAGTTGATTGGTGGTTGTCGTACTAGTACTGGAGGTTTTTTCAGTGTAAAATGTTGTTCAGATTCAACAATGCCAATTAGAGGAGCAAGTGGTGGTTCTGGGAATGGTGTTGATAAAAGTGATGATTGGAGATTTGATGCGAAGAAGACTAGTGCTAATTATATGAGGATCCAAGCTTCTTCTGCAATGCCTTTTCCATCTCCTCAGTAAGTCGTAAAACAATAATCTTTTTTATATTCAGTACATTTTTTTCCCAATCACTGTTCATTGTGGTCGTAAGAATATAGATTTGAATCCAAAGGAAAAATGAGGTATTTATAGAAATAATTTTAAAATGCTCAATGTGTAATGCGATAAAATGGGACAAAATTGTGGGACATGGATATAGGTGACCTGAATTTTTTGGTTGTTGTTGAATTTATATTATGATTATTTTTGAGTGCGTATTGCTATGTCTCTCACTTGCAAAGCTGTTGAGCAAATTTATATTCAAAGTAAAGCATTATACATGATTAAGCTGAATCACTTCAAGGTTGGAGACTGGTTAATAGTAAAATGGCGATCTGCTGCACTAAAGCTCCCGCCTCCCGCTATGTGTGAGGTCCGGGGAAGGGCCAGACCATAAAGATCTACTGTACGCAGTCTTACTCCGCATTTCTGTAAGAGGCTGTTTTCAGTTTTCATGGCGAACATCTTTCCTTCAGTCTTACTCCGCATTTCTGCAAGAGGCTGTTTTCAGTTTTCATGGCTTGAACCTCTGACCTCCTGATCACATGGCAACAACTCCCCTTTAATTCTAAGAGATAAAGTCACGGCCATTACTAGAATTTTAGGATGTTTTAGAAGTAATGTGGTCTTTATTTATGAAAGAAATAACTTTACATGTTCCTTATCAAGAAAAGAAATTAATTTTACGCTTTATTTGGCTGAAGATGATAAGGATCACATGGGTTTGTTTGGACATACAGTAAAATTTGTCTGAATGAAAACAAAAGGAACAACATTTTTTCTTTCTGCCAGTGATACGATGTTGAGATTTGTAAGTTTTGTTATTTCTGATTCTGATACAAAAGAGCAATTTTTATCTCATTGCTTATTAACACTTGATAGGATTATGACAAGGTTCTTTTAGTAGGTTATTTCTATGTCCGTTTGCAATGTTTTCCAATTTTATTGCACGGGATTTAATACATACTTAAACTGCATTTCCTCATGGTTGATTTGACTAATTAATAAGTTTTATATAATAATAAGAGCTAAAGTCACAACCTTTATGAGTTTCTGTGATATTCTAATTATTTAAGAAGTAATGCGATATATCTTTTGAAAGTAATTAGCTTTACATGTCCTCTGGCATAAGTTGATAAGTCATCAAATGTGTTAGTTTGGGTAGATGCTAAACTTTGTCTAAATGGAAACATAAGGAAAAGAGGGCAATCAGATAGTGAATTCCCCTTTACTGTCTTCAGTGTCTTGGCATTGATACGGTGTAGAGATTTGAATGTTTTGTACTTTCCGTTTCCGATTTCAATAGAGAATCTCTATGTATTTGCCTATTAACACTTGAACCCCTCTCAAGTATGAGGCTTTTAGAAATCTCTATGCTAATCTGTATAGGATAAGCTTTGTCTTTTTCTTTAAAGGTAGAACTTTGCAAGTTGGATTCTTTTGATCCTTTCTACCATATAACTTATCTAAAGTCTTATATTGCCTCAAAACGTGTGCATGACCATTGGAAACTCTAAGCAATTTGTAAGATCTGCCTGTTTCGTTTTGTACTATGAATTTCTTTATTTATTTGGATGGATCTTTGTGTCATTGCTAAGGTATGAGAAAAAGAGTTATCCTATTGTTAATATTATTGCATTCTCTTAATAACAAGCCATTCACTAAAAGGCTTGATAATCTTGATGTGCATAACAAGTTAGTGTTTGAGCTTCTACTTTCTAGTATCCTAGAATATCTTCACGATTTAGTGACTCAATTTTTCCATGTTGTGACTCCTCCGTATTTTATTAGAAGTAGCTACTTCTTTTCCTGTTTTTTTTTTCCTATTCTTTTGTGCTTTTCATTAACTTTTCCTTATGCAGGTCTAGATTTATTTCAAAGCCAGAAAAATTCTTTTTCCGCTGCATCCCAAGAAATTCAGGCCCACAGTCCCGTGATTCTCCACCAAAACGAGGTATTTATGGTTCCTTCCTTTTTGGCTTTTATAAGAATCTTGTTCTTTCCAGATGATATTGACAATTACTCTAGTTGCATTACATTTGCAAGCGTCTTTGTGGCACATGATGATAAATTTCCTGATTATCCTTCCTTATATAGACACTGGTATTGCTAATGAGAAAGACTGGGGGATCAGTATGTTAAATGATAATGTCAATGAAAGTGGAATAAACGAGGATGGCAGTACGTGGTATCGGGAGAGTGGGGAAGACCTTGGTGACAATGGATACCGATGCCGATGGACAAGGATGGGTGGTCAAAGCAGTGATGGTACTTTAGCATGGAAAGAAACGGTACACATATTCTTAATCTTGTGATTAGTGTATGATTTTGTTGTTGTGGATGTTGAAGTTTGTATTGTAATTATACTACCTTTTCCAAGGGCTGATATCTCACATTTTTGCATAAATGAATATTTACCTGATGTGCAATCACAAGAGTATTATTCAGAGTTCCTTCTAGTTTTGGCGCCTCGTAGGCATCAGAGTTCAAAAGAATTTAACTTGATGGGCAGTTGCGCATTAAGAGTAATGCTCTAGTATTTATACATCAACTTCTTGCTTCTTTGATTTCTGATTCATGGGAAATTCTATAATCAGTTCTGAAACAAGATTTGATTTATTCTTGTTTCGTGTTTTTCTTTAAAGAGGCTGCGATCAGGAAAATGGTGATTATTGTCCTAAACTTGCTGATAGGTTTTGTACTCATATGTTAGTTCCCTGACATTTCTGCTCCATTATTGAATAGTTTGTAAGATTTAATTTTGTTGGCCACAGACTATTAAAAGGTTAATTGGTTAACCATGAATACTTGATTCTAATGGATAAATTACTCCCTGCCAATAAGTTGTTGCATCCTCTTTAACAAATTATTGAAGAATATTTTGAATACAAGTTAAATTGTAGACATTATTTTATAACCATATCAAGTACCATCCCAGGTGGATGCTTTAATTGGATTTGTTGATCTCATTGACAGTGGTGGGAGAAAAGTGATTGGACCGGATACAAAGAACTTGGTATGACCTTTTATTATTTTAAATATGTAGAACATCACTACATTTGGTTTTAAGGTTTCTATCTTATAATTGTTTTTTTATTATTACACGGTCATCCTTTATTCTGCATTTCGTGAAGCATTAAGTTTTTCCTTTATTGGATAATTGATAGGCGTTGAGAAATCCGGGAAAAATGTTGAAGGGGACGCATGGTGGGAAACATGGCGGGAAGTTCTTCACCAAGATGAATGGAGGTTATATGCATGCTTTTCTTAGATTTTGTCATCTTGTAAGTTGTTAAGTACTACTTTGCTGCTCTGGGAGAATTATTAAAACAATTATGCGGCATTTTTATTTTTCAATATGCAGTAATCTTGCTAGGATTGAAAGGAGTGCACAAAAACAAGCAAAATCAGGCACTGAGAACGCTGGATGGTATGAAAATTGGTAAGAGATTTTGAGGGATATAGTTAGATTTCATGGTCATTAATAGTAAAATTACATGTACGATAGTTTATTAAGCATGATATTTTCATATGCAGGTGGGAGAAGTATGATGCGAAGGGTTGGACAGAGAAAGGGGCACACAAGTATGGCAGACTAAATGAACAATCGTGGTGGGAGAAATGGGGAGAACATTATGATGGAAGGGGATCCGTTCTTAAATGGTATGTACTTTCTTTTGTTGCGTTAAGTTTTCACCGCAAGACTTTTGCCAGCTTGATAAAGTGCAGTTTTTGTGGAGCCACTTTTGTAACTACTACCTGGTGTTATTACATTATACATCCTATGTGACCTACTTATCAAAAAATAATAACAATACATCCTATGTCACTAAACAAGCAAAATGACTTTAAAATATGCTCGTTCAAGACATAGCAGTAAACTAGAGCTGCAACAATCTGCTTTGGGTTCACTCTTGCATTAGAAAAAGCTGTGTTTATGCTTGAACTTTGGTTTTGCTACTGCATTAGTTATTGGAAATAATATCATGGTCTAAAATTTGATGCTGAGATAGTCCCGACATTGGTCATCATTAGAATTGGACTTCCTTACAATTGAAACTTGACTGATATAATACAGGATAGCTCAAAGTATGAGGTTTGTTGAACATCTTACTTTATTCTCTCCTTTTCATGACATTATTATAATTGCTTGTTTCTGACCTTTTCGAGAATTGTTAACCATGCCCATTTGAAAGGTTGAGAAAGTTTGTTAAAATCTCCTTAGCAGCCTTGTGTTGCTAATGACAATGTGAAATGTTGAAAAGTTTGTTAAGACCTCCTTAGCAGTCTTGACTGGTTAGTGACGTGGTTTATGTTGCTTATCGGTCCATGTTCCTTTTCTCAGGACAGACAAATGGGCGGAAACTGAGCTAGGAACAAAATGGGGAGACAAGTGGGAAGAGAAGTTTTTTGCTGGAATTGGCTCGCGACAAGGGGAAACTTGGCATGTGTCACCCGCCGGTGATAGTATGTCTACTTTTCGTTCATTTGAATTACAAGTTTATATTCCAAAAGGGCTTAGGTACTAAAACATAAAAACCAATTAATACAAGTTTTCTTGGTGAAAGTTGAGCTGCAAAAAAAAAAAAAACATTCCCCTGCTATCGTAGTAGAAACAGTGATCATACTCATTTACAGCATTCTGTTCATCACTCCCAAATAAAAGAAACATGTTTTTGGAAGTCCCTGAAAAGGATAAACAATAGAATTATGCTTAAGCAGATAAACAATAGAATTATGCTTAAGCAAACAATTATAGGTTGTGAATCTGCATGTTGTAAACAACTGCAACTACATAATGCATTTGGTATTTTTTTCAATGCATATTATTCTTAAATTATCTAGCATAATTGCATATTGTCGAATCTTGAATGGAGTATTTCACAATTATATAGAAGAGCTGATATAAGGTCATAATATAGATTACGATGTTTCTTATTTTGAGTATCATGGTAACCAATCATCCAACTCTCTTCGTCTTGTTTTCTTTTTCCTAATTATTCAGGATGGTCTAGGACATGGGGAGAGGAGCACTTCGGAAATGGGTATGCCCAATTATGAATTCGAACTAAAATTCAGTCAATTCAATATCCAGTTCCATGACACTGTTTACACTATAGAAACTTAAAAATACTGTTGTTTCCATGAATCAGCAAAGTGCACAAGTATGGCAAGAGCACAACAGGTGAAAGTTGGGACATCGTTGTGGATGAAGGAACTTATTACGAGTAAGCCATAGTCACTTCTAATATTAAGTAGAATTTTCTATACACCGATACGTCAGTATAATTCAACTCAGACGGCCTATCTTATTTTTCAACTACAACTACTCTATCTAATTGGATAAAATTCTTCCCTTGTTGATCGATATATAAAAGTTAAACTCACTTTCGAACTAACATATTTTTACTTATTATATAATGATAGGGCTGAACCTCACTATGGATGGGCAGATGTTGTAGGCAATTCAACCCAATTATTGTCAATCCAACCTCGAGAAAGACCACCTGGTGTATTCCCAACTATGGATTTTGGTCCATCTATGCCTCCAGAAGATGAATTGCCTCCCAACTTGTCACAATGACAAGCTCATTTATTTAGGCTGAAGTTGAATGCTAGTAGTTGGCAATTTTTCAGGTTTTGATTGTAATTGGCAAGACTTTTAATGTAACAAAACATGCTTTGCCTATTCATTTATTTCATTCTTTTAGGGATTTAAATCATTTTTGCATCTTTGAGGATAAAGTGCTCTCTACCATATATTACTTGTTTTCAAGGCTCAAATTTTAAACCACCGGTTAAGAATTGTACCCCACCATAACATGATAGCATATTATTATGTGAAATTGCATTAATATAGTAATTAATACTTGCAAAAATGTAAGGTAAGACTGCATAATAGACTTTTATATTCTGATTTTTCTCTGAACTCCACATTTAGTAGTAGAAGTTTTAGTACACTAAACTGTTTTTTCTCTTTTTAAGAATTATTTTAGAGTTTAGGCGAACTTAATTTAAAAATTTCTTTATAAAGATGGTGTCCGTTGTCCAACACAAAGACACGTGGCAGGCAGACCTGATGTTTAATTTATGATCTACGAATAAAATTATGTAATATAATTTAATTTATGATCTACGAATAAAATTATATAATATAGTGTGTGATCAAATAAATAATTTGTGCTAATTGCATCTGTCTAAGCCATGACTTGTGTCGTCTTTATTGAGATTGACAAAATGTACATATTTAAATTTACTAACAAGAGATTAGTCAGATACACACAACTTAGAATATATGTCAATTGGTAGATCTACGTTACATGTTTTCACTTTTTAAACCTTTATTCCCTCTATTTATTCCTCCTCGATTTCCATAAATAATTCCTCCTGCATTGCCTTACACTTCATTTCTTTTTATTTTTTCCTCAAGTTTTATTTAACAAAATTAATTTTTTTTAATAAAGAGGTAAGTTCTAATTAGACAGAGACTTAATTATGATTATGTGAAACATACACTTAAGTTTTTATATCTATTAAGTAATTTAGTTTGGACAAAGAAAGTGAATAAGTATTTATCGAAAATCAGAGAGAGCTAAATAATAACACTCACAAACACCTCACGAGAAATAAAACAACTTAATAAAAATTATTTTACCGTTAACCACAAGTACTAAGTTGACCCTCGATATAAAATTGCTTTTATTAATAAGTACGTTACTCTCAAATATTAGTAAATCAAAAAATTAATGCAATCACGCTACTTTTTTTTTTTCCTTTACGTGAATAGTAGGACGATATTATTTACTTTTTTCTCATTGATATATAAATTATACATATATTACACATACATCAACTATATTTAGCTTACAATTATACATATATTACACATACATCAGCTATATTTAGCTTAAGCAGTAAGCACCAATATGAACGATTATTTAGGTTAATCCTTCCACTCTTTTCCATGCAATATAAAAAGAAATACATTACCACCAAAGAATACGATGTTGTGGATGAGACTGCTCCTTCATTAATCAAAGATCTCGTATTTGAGTCTTAAGTATGAAAAAACTGTGATAAGAAGCGCTACGGTAATTCAAAAAAGCAAAAAGAAATACATTCGTATTCATTTTGTACATGTAAAAAAATATTCTTTTCTCTTTTCTGTTGCTTTCACACTTTCTAGATTCATCATCGTCACATCTTCTAAACCTTTTACCCCACCACCCCAACAAAAAAAATAAAGAACAGCCATTCAAATATTGATTCATAATTCAGCCAACCTTATACACTATATACTGATAGTAAACAAAGTAACAGTTGAAAAGTCCAAATTTGTTCATTTTAGCCGTGCATGGCATAATTGCTACACCACTGTTGTGGTACCACCAACACCAAAAACAAGTTGCAGAAGAATAAGAAGAAGAAAATTCAATTTTTTTTGTTCTGTTTTCCATTTTATGGGAGAAAAAGAAGAAACAAATCCAAAAATCTTAAGAGAAAAACAACAACAGCCTCGGGGTTTGTAGAGAATAGGGTGTACGCAGACATTACTGCTGCGTTGAAGACAATATCAGAAATGCTGCTAATGAAAAAATGCTCAAAATTTGTTTCTTCAGATCTTGATTGGAAACTTTTACTCTTAATTATCCCTTCACTTTATCTCCTTTTTTACATTTCTCCTTTTTCCACTTTTACCCCTCTCATTTCCGTTTTCCACAACAATGCCCCTGTCCCTCCTCCGCCTCCTAAGTCTGTAAATCAAACCGGTTCGGATGAACCGTTATTCACGCCGGTTATTTTGACTAAGGCGGAATTGAACCGGTCTAGAATTGCTGTATGTATAGTTGGTGGAGCTCGAAGATTTGAACTTACTGGACCGTCAATTATACAGAAAATTCTGAAAGAGTTTCCGAATTCTGATCTTTATCTTCATAGTCCATTGGATTCTAATGCTTATAAGTTTTCTTTGTTAAAATCTGCTCCTCGAATATCTGCTATTAAGATATTTAAGCCTAAAAATATTGAAATTACTGAGTTTCAGGTTCGAGTTCTTAGTGCCAGTGGATCACCTAATGGTATTCAGGTATAATGATTTCTGCAATGTTTTTTCGTTTTGTTTGTATAAGCATTTGTTTTGTTTGTTGATTTGAAATGTTACGAGGTAGGGATAAGGTTTGTGTACACATTAGCGAGCTCAAAGCTCAGACTTCACTTGTGGAATTGTACTGGTTACGTTGTTGTTAGCTTAAGTAGTGTGTTGGGTTTAATTTAGTAAAATTCTTCCAAAAGGAGAATGTTATGTGGTTTAAGTGTTTTGTTTTTTTAGGATAGTAATCAATGCTTTAGATATTAATGGTGTGTTGGTTGTTAACCAACTTCCAATTTTGGAAAGTTGTTAATGGTGTTTGTGTACACACTTAACGTTTCCAGACCTCACTTGTGGAATTATACTGGGTATGTTGTTGTTGTTGTTAGGTTTAACTAGTGTTTCGGGTTTAATTTAACAAAATTCCAATAGGAGAATGTTATGTGGTGTGAATGTTTTTTTTGTTGTTTAGGATCATAACAAAATACTTTGACATTAATGGTGTATTGTTTGTAACCTAACTTCCAATTTTGGAAGGTTGTTAATGGTGTTTGTAGCTGGCAGCTCGTGTTAGTTAGTAGTCAACACTTGTTCTAGTATTTGGTTTGGTTTGATTTGGTGACGTGTAACTTCGTATGTGCTCAAATAACAAGAAGATTTACCTATAAAAAAATTACAGAGAAGATATACTGTAGGTTTATGGCCAGTACAAAAGTTTCGAGCTTTTGATGAATCTTAAAGATACTAAAATAAGAGTAGAGTTATAAGTAAATCGATTCATGTTGTTGTTTTTTCCCTATCCGCATTGATTCATATAGCTGACCTCTACAAATTTGGTATTGAGATGTGGCTGAGAGTGAGATATATATGATCTGATGAAATCTGGCACCTATTAGTCGAGGTGAGTACAAGCTGGCCCTGACACCACAACTATTAAAAAATAAAACAAGTACATCGGTGAGAAGAAGTTGTAGTTCTGCCATGAGCGAACCTCAATTTTTCTCTTCTGAACTGAAGACACGGAAGAGAAAACATATCCTATGGAAGGTAGGTAGTTTAGGTAAAATTTGGTTTACCTCCTCAGAATCTTCACCAATTCTGTGGGCTCTAGCCTAAAAGCATCACAGGTTTGTGAGGAAGAAATAAGAAAATGATGAAGCATTTGATGACATAATCCCCTGTTTAGTTGCTTTAGAAGGGGAAATATTAATTGAAAAAAAAATGAAATTGTTCTCAAGGTACACTTTCGAATGTTCTACCAATTCATTAGACTTTTCCATTGGATAGAACACTGGTCCAGATTAATGGAAGTTGAAATATATATAGGACTACGCTTGAAGAGTAAGCTTGCCAGTTAATATGGTGTTTACAAGTCTAACATCTGTACATTTTTCGGCTTTACCTAATTTGAGTTGCTGGATCCAGCTGTAGCACTTTATCCAAACCAGGACTACAATGGTTGGACTTAAATTGCTATTTTCTTATCGTGTGTCTTTCTTGCCATTTATAATATAGATTTACTAGTCCATTGTTTAGTTGTAAATTGTGATACTATGATAGCTCCTTGAATTCGTAGTGCAATAGCACTTAGCTCATCTTGCAGGCATGAATTCAAGGGTTGAAGTAGACTGGTTTTTTTCTCTAGTTCTCACATACATATGGGGTGTAAGCCGATCATGTCCGCTACTTCTACTATATATGCATCTGTATAGCTCACAAAAATAAAGAAAAATACATTAGAACCAGATAAATAAAGGATAGCCCTACCACTTCAAGCTAGACTTGTGTTTGCATGGTGTCCTCTGTCTTAAGGAGGAAAAATGTTTGGAATCTTATTTAGTGAATATCGACGGTTACTGGTTGAAAAGATGGCGAAGAGTTTCCTATAGTATTATGAATCTCATAAAAAAATGAAAGCAGAGAGAAATATGTAGAAATCTTCCCCGGCTTCCCACTGGTTGGTAGTTTATTTTGTTTATTGGAAACAACCTCTCTATCTCTATGCGGGAAGGATTAGGTTTGTGTACACACTACCATCCCCAAACCTCACCTGTGGGACTATACTGGGTATGTCGTTGTTGTTGTTGTTATATTGAAGAAAAATTAGCATATCTTAAAAGAGAAAAAAAGGTAGTACATTTAACAAAAGGTCTCATAATGCTTTGGCTCTACGATGCCCCTAGGCTGGAACGCTAATACAATTAGCTTTTTATAATTCCCAACAATTGAAACCGAAATTTTACTGTTCTGTATGGCAGGGCCTGCTGCAATATTTCAACCTGGTTGAGGGCTGCTTGACAATGATTCAAGCCCATCAACACAAGAACAACTTCACTTATGATTGGATAATCCGTACCCGAGTTGATGGCTACTGGAACGCCCCACTATCACCAGAAGACTTCATTCCCGGCGCCTACCTAGTCCCTTCTGGTTCATCCTACAGTGGCTTAAATGATCGCTTTGGCATCGGTGACTACAACACGTCTGTAGTTGCTCTTTCACGGCTCTCCTTGATTCCTAAGCTGGATTTAGCTGGATATCATCGCCTCAACTCCGAGGGCGCATTCCAGGCCCAACTGAATATCAGCAGAGTTCCCTACATTGCTAAGCGCCTCCCATTTTGCATTGTATCAGATCGTAGCTATGATTTTCCACCACCCCATTTTGGTGTTCCTGTAGCAGCACTTTCTAGTCCAGGGCCATTAAGCGGTGCTAAATGCCGGCCTTGCACACCTTCGTGCACTGAACAATGCGTTGAGCTCATGATGAACAGACTGTACAAAGGATGGAGCTGGACCGATTGGGCCAATAACACCCTTCAAATCTGTGATGCTCATGATGAGTGGGAGAGTGGATGGCAGAAAATATTCGACCAAGTGGCAGGTAATAAACTCGCTGCAGCGAGACAACGAGTTGAAGATGTAAAAATGGAGCAGTGTGTGAAAGATTTCACAGCAATGATGAAGAAGGCTGCTTATTGGGAGGCTCCTCCAGTGTCTCAAATTTGTCAAATGGGTTTGTCAATTGCTGCAACGCCTGCCTAACGTCAAAGCAAATCGTCAAATCCATTATAGTATAGGTAAACGATGTATAGCTTTCTAGCCTACCACGCAGTTTTTTCTACATTACAGGTTTTATATTCATTTTCCCTTCCTCGTGAAACAAAAAGAATCGTAGAAATTACCTCAGATGTTTTTGTAGACGATGCAGGTTTTCTTTTTATGCATATCTCATGGACACTAACAAGTAATATTGCTTAGCTTTATGGAGAAAGTAATTCTGAGAAATGCAGAAAAGTTCCTTTTTTTTTGTACCTTAATCTTTCTTATTCCAATCTGTGTGATTTCATTGTGCCGAGGGTCTATTGGAAACAATCTTTATAGGAGTAAAGTGGCAATACGTACGTCCTACTCTTTCAAACCCCACTTGTGGTATTATATCGGCTATGTTGTTGTTATGTTGTGTGGCTTATTGACATGCATGTCAACGTCGTTCAATGCATAAAGCTACTAATAGATTCATAATTTGTTTTGGGCCTTCATTCCAATAACTTTAAATTTGATTTGGACCAACAGTAGCCTTAACAGGAAAAAAGCAACTCCCTTGAAAGAAAAGGGCAAGTGCATGGATAGTGAGGACAGCTATGCACTGCTATTTAATGCATAAACCAAAAAATTACAAAATATTTAATGTTTAGTCATCTCAGAATTAACTTTAGACCTAAGATATTGAAGTTAAAAATCTGAATTTGATATTATTATGTTTACAATCTTCAGGTGCACAACTCCCAACATTCCAAACTCCATCACTTAAGGCAATACCATGCAAGGCAAGTGGTAGGGTGGACAGTTAAACACTTTGTGAAAAATTATAATATATATAGAGAGAGAAAATCATACAAAGTATATATGTCAAAAATAATTTTTCGCACGCATATATTAAAACTTGAATACTCTTAATGAAATTTCTAGCTCACCACTGATGGTGCAAGGAGGATGAAGGAAGAACACCCCTTTTAACCTTCATAATCTTTTGAAACAACAAATAATTACTTATCACAAGGAATATGAACAAACTACGTGCATCCAAACACTCGCATATGCTTATTATAGTACTATTAATGATTCCAGCAAGAAGTTCGTGAAATGCAACATAAGTTCAGATTACACAATCTGTCATAGGTAGTACCACTAAAATACTCTGAACACCCTTGACGAAATTTCTAGTTTCGACACTCTGTAACGGAGATTGAATTATTCTATATTATCATTATTGCTCACTTAAATCTTCTAATTCTTTACTATCAACTTTGTACGAAGAAAGGTATTTATTTTGCCTACCACATTTCAGGTATTCTACCAAGTGCCAACTAATACTCTTCCAAAGAATAAATTCCAACTACCTAACTTTTCCAAGTTAATTGGTTCACAATGTCAAAAGTATTAAGAAATAAAATCAACTTAATTCATGAAAAAAAAAGGTTCTAATTCCTTAATAATCCACGTAAATAAAAGCTGGCTTAAAAGCATCTCATAATGTTTTTGAGTAAATATATAAAAACTATACTACTCCAGAGTGTAAAGAATTTCAAGAAGAATATACAGTAATGGAAGCAAGTAATTAGCACGTTCATTATTCATAAAGTCAGTGAAAAAAAGAGAGAAAGGAAAACGTGATTAATCAACTAGTCCTTATTTAAAAAACATAATAATTCCTGAGTTGATAGACTATCGGAAACTGTCTTGCTACTCCCACAAAGATGAGATAATGTTTGTATAGTACTCGATTCGCAAATTAAACTCACTTGTAATACTATAATACTGTGTGTGATAAATTATTGTTGTCGTCATCACGAACAACTAAAAATAAAAAATTAATTCTTAGAATATTATTGGATTTTTTAGGCAAGAGGCAAACCAAACAACTAACAAGCATGTCCAGCCTTTGATTATTCGTCGACGATGTGGCTCTTCAGTTATTTGAAGGTCAAACAATAACTGATTATGGAGATAATTTTGTTACCAAAAATAGATTATTTGCTAAAAATAGTTGTTCTTTGTCTTATTCTTAGAAATTTAAGAAAGGATTAGTTAATCTTTTTCTAACTTTATCATTAGCATTAGTTATATTGAAGATAAAATTGGTTACTTACTATAAAGTAGTATACATTTCCTAAAATTCTTGGAGTAACTGATAAAATTGTTGTTATGTGATCAGGTTACGAGTTCAAATCTTGAAAACAGTCTACGACAAAAATACAAGATAAGACTGTGTACAATACATCCTCATGATGAGACTCTTCCCCAAACAGCTCTGTGCATAAAGAAAATTTTAATACATCAAACTATCCTTTTTTTTTAACACCATATATACTCATGAACGATCCTTTTCAGACCCCACATATACCGAAAGCTTTAGCAAAACAACTCCTTTGTTAACACCATATATATATATACCCTTTGATAGGGTAAGGGGTATTGAAGTGATAAAGTATATAAATGGAGGGTGATCCACCATGTGTGCATTAAATAGATGTGGGCTTACTAGCCAACATTGACAGCTTAGCTCTGTAGCATTTGTTTCTTTATCGATCAACCCATTCATAATAATACTCATTAACTCATATTTCATCACTTTTACTTGTTTCGCAAATAAATTTTTACTTTTTTCTTATTATTTTTAATGTATTAAAAAAAAAATTATTTTTTTTCCTGTTTCACCTTTTAACATTATTTACATATTTCCTAAATCACTTCTCAAAGCCTAAGATATACATCAATTCAATATTGTGGTAAAACTCATTTTAATCATTGTTTTTTTTTATAGCGTACAAAGTTTAAAGTGACCAAGTAAAAATGAAAGGAAAAAAAAAATCATCCATTTTGATAGGTAAATTGAGTTATTTCTTGTAATTTGATAATTTTTTGAGACGGAGTAAGTATATATGAGGCATGTCGTTCCTCACTCCATGCCTCTTCTATGAGTTTTTCATTAGAAAAAGGCTTTAAACTGTACTGTTTATGATGTATATAGCCAGGACCAGGTTGTCCTTTATTCTGATTCTTTGCATTTAAACGTAGAGAAGTGAGTTAATTAAGACCTGAAAAATGGCTGCTAATTATTCGAATTAGGGGCATTAATGGCCTCAACTTGACTTATTAATTAACATAATCCTAAGAGATCCCAAAAGATCGATCTTCCTGCAACCCTCATTTGGGCTAATAGAAGAAGTAGTGCACAATTCATGCATAACTCCACGTACCAAACCCACTTAATTACTCCCTCCGTTTCTAAATACTTATCTTCCTTATTATATTACTAAAAATATAAATAAATATCTCGTATTAGTTGATCATTTACTAAATCAGAATATAATTAATTCTTTTTTTTGTTGCATTTTACCCCTATAATTAATTATATACATTTAATATGAACAATTATAATTACAATATCTATTCTTATGCCCAATGAATATCAATAATATTGTAAAAGGTAAAATAGAGAAATTTATCATTCAATTTATGATTTCTTAATCGTCGTGTAAAAATGAAATGTGTCCAATTAAAAAAATACTAATAATAATAGATATTTCACAATATTTGTTAGTCTAGAAAATCAAAACAGAATTGAATGTATTCTTCCCATTTTATTTTTAACACGCTTTTCATTTATTGAAGAGAAATCACATTTTCATTAATTAAAGAGAAAATTATATGTATTTAAGAGTATGATGGTAAAAATACATAAGTTTCTTAAGGAACCTACAAATTAAAATGTGACAAGTATTTAAAAATAAAGAGAGTAATTTTCTTTTATGATGATGGTGTCGAAGTAATTTTCGAGTGCATTAACTAATTTATCGAATATCTGTTAACTCACATTTTTTACAAAGCATATATATTAGATAATATAACTTTGATATAATCATAGCTCTTAAAGACTACAAGTGCTTTTGAGCAAATTACGTACATTATATATATGTAATGCCAAAATTATTCTTATGTATGTATATACATGATAGCTTTTGACTTTATTAATTTATTCGTGTGAGATCTCACCCAAACGGATAATTTTAACATATTTAATATTACAAATTAAGGAAAACAATACTTAGAAAAGAAGAAAAAGATTAGGTTACGTACAGACGAAGAATAATCAGGAAGAACTTCTAAAACTAAGATCAAGCTACGTACAGATGAAGAATAATCAGGCTATATATATATATATATATATATATATATATATATATATATATATATATATATATATATATATATATATATATGAGATTTCTTTGATTTTCACGTTCTTTGATTTTATTTTACCTGTAATAATCAATAATATGCTACTTTATATTTTGCTTGTCTTTTACATTTCGGATCCAAAAACTTTACTTTGTGTTATTCGATCATATAACAAAATTTGCTGGTTGATTTCAACTGCTAGGGAAAGAAATTTAATTTAGTAGTAGTACTTTTTTTCAAAGGATGCCATTTAAAAGAGTTTTCTCTCTCGAATGATTTTTAATTAATTAAAAAAAATAAAGGTATTTTTTTATTACGTACCTAACTCAATTATCAAACATGTTGCATGCAGCTTCGTCCTCTGTTATTGCATGGGGACCAATAATATGAATGAATTAATAATTTTACGCGTGAGAACGAAATTGACTTTTAGGAAAGTAAAGTTTCTTTTATTCTAGCAATGGTAGTCTTTCTGTTTATTTTAGTGTATCAATTAAAACTTTTAATTTTTTTCATATGTTCAGTAAATTTATGAAAACAATTACTCACGTTAGAATCAAAATCGGAATCAACTGCATTAATTATATTTCTTAAATTGATTATTTTATAGTAACTATCAGCTTATTGCAATTTTCCTTCTTCTCTGGCACCCCCGGCCCCGGGTCAGTGTTCGAGATTAATTGAGAATAAACTCCTAGTTGGTAACTAATCCAGGAGCCTTAATTACCCCGAGACTGACTTGTTTAGTTCGATAAGGAGAGTAGAGAATTAACGATGGTCGATAGATAAGAGCATTAAGTACTTATTATGATTATTAATGGATTATTTAGTGAGAATCGAAAGATCTCCTCAATTATATTCTCTCGACGGTGCTTATTTGAACAGGCCCGGCGATTAAAGGGACTACCCTTTCGAGTTCCTTTAGTCGTTACTGCGTCCATGATCAAATTAAAGAGATCGCCCTTTTAGAGTGCGATATTCTTAGTAAAATTAGGACTTTGAAATGAAAGTCAGGGTTTCTATTCACTACTTTGTATTTAACGTAACAATATAATGTGAACGTAACAAACTCACACTGATTAAGTTAAAATGGCATGCTACTCCAGCTAAAACCACTATAACGATTAATATTTGCTCAACGTTAATATTTGTAAATTTCGAAGGAGATTATTATAAAAAGCATATGATATATGCTAGTATTTAATTCCCTTTGATTGCGGCAACGCGTTATATACTTAAGTAATACTATCAAACGTGAGGTTAGTTTGTTAGGTCTATACTCTAAATTCTACAATTAATTTCTACCCCCATTATATATAGTTAATTCAACACGTAAATTGGATGCTTTTTCCATCTTCAAAAGCCAACTCACATATTAATTTTCAACCGCTGCTAAATTTAATGTCACTCCTATTCCATGTGAATAGCTAAGTATATGCAAAATGACAAAACAAAAAATTAAACTCTTTATGAAATATATTAATATTAGATAAGAGATGTAGCTAGCGAATTAGGGGTCGAAGAAATAAAATGTATATTAGATCCATATATATTAATAGTGGAAAGGAAATTAAGTTAAATTTATCTTGCAAGCTGTCTGCGTGAATTAATTATTTGATTATAGAAATATTAAATAGATGTCTACAATTATGTGTGTATTCATAAATTAAAATAAAAACTCTTTCTTTTGGGTTCTTCCTTATCATGATAAAAACTCAGGTCGATATTCTTACTGACCAAATTATAACGCAAAATATGTCAGGACAAATTAAAGAAATATAATAGCTGTATTTATGGGAAGTATACATATTCCATACTAACAAATTCCAATAATACAATATTTTCCTAACGCAAAGGCCAATAATTGTGAGACTAGTGGTCGAATAATACAGGAATGTCATAATACTGGAAATTAATTTGACCTGCAGTTTGCTCTACCACCAACAAAAATCTTGGGCTCTTCACCTAAAAAAAGAAAAGAAAAAGATTTTGATATGAACGCTCAATTCAGTTGGGAAAAAAAAAAAGAAGTAGGATTATGAGAAGTATTTCAAAATATAGCAGCATTTTTTATTTTAAAACGTAGCAGAATATATATAATTATGTGTGTAATATCTTATTTAACTGAAAATTGTGCAAATATAACATTTGATTGTAAATGTATATATACGTATATGTATGTATGCATTTTTAAAGTAAAGGCGGGATATATGTGTGACTAATTGTATGTTTAGGCAATGACCATAGTGTTTTAAGATACAAAAATACAGCATATGTTATAAAAATTAAATGCATAATCTCACTATATTATGTTTCTTTTCAAAAATATCACTATATAAAAAGTAATATATGAACCAAAATTTATTTATACAAACAACATCAACCAATATATTCATTATATTCTCATAAGGTGGAGTCTGAAGTAAATAAAGTTACGCAAGTCTTAGAAATAAGGTAAAAAAGTTTTAAAAAAGACAATTCGATGCGCGAAAGCTCCAAGAAAGAAACTTTACTTATTACCTAAAGACTTTCCTTCAAATAGGGTAGAAAGGTTATTTTCGATACCAAAATATACCACTAGTTGGGTTAATTATATATTTTGAAAAGAATGAAGAGAGGACATGCAGGGTGTGAGGGGCACGTGGTGTGTAGGGGCGGCTCCAAGAGAACAGGAAAACCAGAATAACCTGTGAATTAAAGAAAAATACAGATCATCATCATAGCCACCTTTTCCCTTTTTTTGCTTTCCCCAAAAACAGCTCGATTTATTCCCTCTTCTTTTACTTATATCCATTTAATTTAAGTTAATTACATGCATCCACCAAAAGGTTAAAAAAATATTACTATAAATGATCACAATAATGAATAGTAGTAAGTAATAAATAATTTAAAATATTTGAAGCAGTTTGAGAAAATCCCAATTAAAAACATTATTAACCCTCCGAATCGTAATAGTCTCGCATATAAATGAGATGGATCGAAATAGAGGGATTATAGATATTAGTATTGTTTTTAATTTGTCATTCGTTAATAGTTAGGATCAAATGTACCTTTCTCGTTACAAAATTATTTCAAATACACCTTTATTCACTAAAGACAAACTATGCGAAATGGTCAAATTTGCTTCTGTCGTTGCAGGATTGGTCAAGCTTTTTAATAGACGTGTTTGTTTGTTTTTTTAATCGAGAGAATGATCAAATAAATTTGCTTTTGAAAGTAATGTGTATAGAATATGAAAAAACATAAAATATATACAAATCTTATTCCTTTCTCTCATAAAACAAACAACAAACTCAGTGTATTCCTTTCTCTCGTAAAGATTTAAAAAAACCTTTTCAAAAGCTACAACAAAATAGAGTGAATAAATAAATAGTATAAATAACATAAATACCAACTCTTTTGAAAGTAATTACACCTTCTCTCACTTTTAAATTACTTTATTCGCTCTCCCTATTAATATACATAACATAGCCGACATACACATAGTATTCTGTTTATATGTTGGGATTTTTGTAATATGCTTAGGGAGTTGGGAATTTTTGTAATATTGAAAACATAAATAATTTGTGTATTTGTATGTAATTTTTAGTAAATATATTACTACTACGTATACTAGTATTATTATTTCACACCTAGTGAATTAAATATTTAGATCCACTTCTTGTCTCCTTTATAAACACTTGTCTAACAATCCAACTCTTCACAAATTCTTCCTCTCCAGCAAATGGGAAAAGAAAAAACAGTATCGAAATCAAGAACAATGGCTCCAAGAATGGTAGCAGCCAGTTTTCGCAGATCACTTTCTTTTCCAAACCACCCAAACCATTCAACCAAACCAAAGAAAACCTTCCATGTTCGATCCACTAGTCTTCCATGTCGATCACATCCATTAATTTCTCAGCTCAAAGATGATCTAAATGGGCTCAAATCATGGTCGTTTAACCCCCAAAATCGAACTTGCCCATGGCTTTGTGATGGGTTGAGTCAGTTGAAGATTGTTCATGAGTCTCTTGATGATTTGCTTCAGCTTCCACAAACACGTGAATCTTTAAATGGTCATTCTGATTTGGTCGAGAAGCTTCTGGATGATTTTCTTCACTTTGTTGATGTTTATGGAATCTTCCAGACGTTGATACTTACTTTCAAGGAAGAACATTTAGCTGCTCAGGTAGCGTATGTTTAAACTGTTGGAGAGAGTACACTTTTAATTACTTATGTTTCAATACGTTAACCTTTTTTGCTTTTGGGAGTCGGTTCGTATAAATAGTGTTCACTAGTCATTTTTTGATCTTATTTTTAAAAAAAAAATGACCGCTCTTGTGAAAGATTCAAATTTTACAAGTGGCTAATTTTCACTTGCAGAGATTCCAAAGTGGACTTTCGCATTTGCACAAAATGGCCTTTCTTAGGCCACTTTTAAGATTTTGTCCTAAGTTTGCTGAGTTGGGGCTAAATTTGTATGTTAGTGAAAAATTCATCTAATGGTTATTGGGTAATAGTATTTGAACATGGACAGATCCAAGTATTTTTGATGCGGAGCATAAATTTATTATGTGTAAAAATTATTAAAAATACAACAAGCAGCGTATATAAATATATTTTAAAAATATAGTATGTTCAATACTAATGGCCTTAAGATTAAGCACATAACATTTAAATCTTGGTTCCACCTTGGTACTTGAGGAATGTCCAATGATCATTTTATAATCTAAAAGTTTAGACTATTGCGAAAAAAATATGGTTTTTGTTATGATAATTAATTATATTATGTTTCAACAGGTAGCTGTGAGGCGCAAAGATGAATCCAAGATTGCTTCATACGCGAAAGCGTTGAGAAAAATGGCTAAAGAAATGAATAAACTAACGTGCAACGTACAATGTATAGGAAAATACATCGTACCTCAACAAACTATACCAGTACCTGATGGAGATGCAGAGTTAGCAGAAGTCATGAAAGACATTATAGAAGTAACACAATTAGTTTCTACTGCACTTTTTAATGGACTAGCAGTATCAATGACATTTCCAAAACCATCTTGTTCATGGATTGGATTAGGAAAGAAGACAAAAAAATTGAAAGAAGATGAAGGAATTTTGGAAATTGTTGAAATGGGGTTGGAGAATTTATTGAGAAAAAATAAAGGTGATGAAGAGGTGAAAATTGTGTCTAAAAAAATGTATGAATTGGAAGATTGTATTTGTGGAATTGAAAATTGTGGAGAGAAAGTGTTTAGGAGTTTGATTAATGCTAGAGTTTCATTGCTAAATGTATTCACACAATAGAAAAAGAAAAAAAGGTAAAAGGGATATTAAGATGATGCATACATACATTTTGCTTTTTTAAAAAAAAATAAAAAAATTACTATTGTCTTTGTTTAATTTGTTGCTATAAAGTTGATTTGTTTAATGAGGGAAAAAAAGTTTACTGTTGAGTAGAGAATATTATTGAGTGTATTATGTATAGTGTGAATTACATCTTCACTTGTGTGACTATATATACTGCATATGTTATTGTTATTATTATAGCGTGTAATCTCCACATGAAGTTATGATATTTAATTAAAGTATATGGTTCGAATTTAATTTTTGGTTTTCACTTTTTGCACCTTTTACTTTTGAGTAATACATTGGAATTCATACTTACAACCATCTAAAACCCCAAATTTGTAGACTTTTAAATTCCAAATTATGTTATGAATGTATTTACATTATAGTGAATGTCTATCAAGATCTACTTTGATATCTATTAGGATTTGAAACATCTGTCTTTTACTCAGACTAGGAGTAAATTTTTCCTATAAATAGAGGGGTTTTGTTCATTGTATTTACAATCTGATAATCTCTTATCCCTCAAGAGAAGAAATAAGAATCACTCTCTCTATTCTCTCTACTCTTCTTCTTTATTCTTTCTTGTTTTATAACACGTTATCTGCACAAGACTCTGTCATCTCAAGAAAGTATTTCAGCACAAACAGGTTCTATTTCTTTTTCCTTATTTGTCGATACTTGTTTTTTTTTTTTTTTTTATTTTGTACGTAGAGTGGCTATACAAGGTAAAGTGAATGGCTTGCAAATTATCACGTTCTAAATTGGTTGGGTTTGAAGAAAAATCCAAATGACTTTTTTATGGAATAAAAAAAAACAAAAAACTAATATGATGGCCGAAGGTTATTTTTTTTATAAATTAAAGGGGAAGCCATATGACATAATCATGTCAATAGTGCCTCAAGATCCCAGCCGATGTATTGATGTTATAAAGTTTACTTTTAAAGTAATGTTGATGTTATAAAGTTTACTTTTAAAGTAATGTTGAGATAATTAAGATTGTTTTGCTACTAATGATATAATTATTGTTGGATTTGAGGAAAAATAATTGGTTTGAAACCATTTATCTTTTAAATTTATTCTTCAAGAACAATATTATCAAATGGGATGATAATATGTTGGGTTCAAGTCCCATTAATTTATGCCTAAGACGCCTTTATATGGGTTAGACGTTGAGTTTGAATCTCAATACACCATACTGATGATATTATGATGGCTAAGGCAAAATAATGAGTATTTGGTGAAACATGTCCCATTAAATATACTCCATTCTTTGAATTGAATGTGGTAGCAATAAATCATATGTATGCCTCAATTTGCTTTTGTAGTAGCTATCATAATTTGATACGCTTAAGGCATGATTATATTTCATTCTTGGGGAATGAGAAGTTTATTAATGTAAACGTGCATTTATTGTGATGGTATCACAACTCACCTCCGAAAAAGGATGAATAACTGAGAAGAGTTATTTTGAAATCTACTTCTAAAGTAGTAAATCTGAAATTTATTCATGCAATAGTAAATTTGAAATTTATTCATGCAATAGTAAATCTGAAATTTGCTAAAGTGAAAAATACATGTCATGGTAAACTTGGAGTTTACTAGAATAAAAGTTCATAAATTGATATGAACGATTGTAACATCTCGAAGATGTGCATGTATTGAAGAACTAGAAGATTCTTCAAGAATTGTTTATATCGTTTGTTCTCATGATAAGTTGGTTGGACCAACTAATATTGGGATTGGATTCCTTCAAATCTGAAAATTATAAATGGTGAATAAGGACCCGTTCACCTATCATGTGATATGTTGAAAAGATGCATCAATAAGATGATCACATGTACATTCATTGTCAATTTGCAGTTTGACATTCATAAAGTTGCTTGCTTAATAAAATTGAGTTAAGAACATAATTTTCAAATTGTGCAATCAAGAAAGTTATCTTGATGATGATGGTTTAGCATTGAATGCCTTCGATAAATAGCTAAACCATCGCTAATGAGAACAAAGCTTCATGTGTTGGTCTGAAATATGATATTTTGAATACAATAACACTTGTATGCATTAGACCAATAAATTATGATTACTTCTTTCCTCTCAATTGGTTCAAGGTCAGGAACCAATTATTCCATCTAATAATTTTGATGTGTGGTATACGATTAATGAATATACCATAATGCACAAAGATGGATTCCTCAAAGAAGTAGAGGATGTATGTTAGTTTTCCTAACATAAGAGGGAGATTATAAGCGCTATGAAATCTGTTAGGAATTATCACCATATCCTCATCCAAAAGATAATTCAAGTCAAATGCTGAAAGCATCTCATATTAAGCGCAAGTGCTCTTATTTTGTGTTCCTAAAGGACAAAGTCTATGCATGCGTGAAGCGTGGTAGACTGATCGGTTCCAAATGAAATAGTCCTTGAAAAATAAGGAGCAAATAATCATAATAAGAAGACAATGAGCTCTTGAAGAGCCTACGACATACCACTTCATGAAACCTTATGAGAGGTTCATGTACCTGAAAATAATGAAATGATGAGATCTCAAAATGTTATGTCGCATTGTGAACCGATACAAAATGATATATCATCAATATTTTTGACACAATATTGGCGCAATATTGTGAAAGACTACGAGGATTTGAATTCTACGTTTATTTAAGCATGTTGACGTAGAAACATTTATCAAGTGACATTAAAGGATGCATTTTGGTAATCGTAAAACTTATTTGATTTGCAGTCCAGACACTTGAAGATGTCACTCATGAAATGTTGAATATTGTCACTTGACAAAATTTATGTGAAAACTTTTAAGGATTCAAACTGCTTGAAGCATATAAAAGTTTCTGGGAAACTTATTTATAATCCTTATACTGTATAAGCTTATTGCTTGAACATCATTGGAACTCTTGGAGAGTTTTCAAAGCAATAAATTATTTGCTGAAATTCAAAATATATCGAATTGGATTGGTTATGAAGTACCATATCTTAGTGCAATTGATGCACTCATGTACCTTGCAAATACTACAAAGCCTATAGCCTTTTCAGTCAATTTGTTAGCAAGGTATATTACTGCTCCTACTATGAGACATCAAAATGGGATAAAATACATGAGCTTATTTTATTCTAAAGATTGCAGTCCCGATCTTATTGGTCATGCTGATGTTGGGTACTTATCTAACCCGCATAAAGCTCGGTCTCAAATAGGCTATGTGTTCATATGTGGTGGTACTACCATATCTTGGTGATATACAAAACAGTCTATCGTAGCCACTTCATCGAATCATGCTGAGATAATAGCTATTCATGAAGCAAGCCGAGAATGTGTATGGTTGAGGTCCATGATACATCTCATTCGAGAAAAATGTGGTGTGAAATATGACAATCTACCCACAATTTTATACAGAGATAATTCAGCATACATAACACATCTTAAGGGAGGATTCATAAATGGAGATAGAACGAAGCACATTTTGCCAAAGCTTTTCTACATACATGAGCTACAAAAGAATGATGATATTAACGTGCAACAGATTCGTTCAACTGACAATGTGACTGATTTATTCACCAAATCTTCTCCAATTGCAACTTTCAAGAAGATGTTGCACAAGATCGAGATGCAAAAGTCAAGGATGTTCTCATTAGGGGGAGTTAATACGCGTTGTACTCTTTTTCCCTTACGAGGTTTTGTCCCACTGGGTTTTCCTTGTAAGGTTTTTAATGAGGTAGCCGAAATGCGTATTATTAGAGATGTGTACTCTTTTTCCTTCACTAGATTTTTTTTCTACTGGGTTTTTTCTAGTAAAGTTTTAACGAGGCATTATCTACCAATTAGATATTCAAGGGGGAGTGTTATAAATGTATTTACATTATAACGAATGTCTATCAAAATCTACTTTGATGTCTATTAGGATTTGAAACATCTGTCTTTTACTCAGATTAGGAGTAAATTTTTCCTATAAATAGAGAGATTTTGTTCATTGTATTTACAATTTGATGATCTTACAATCTGATGATTTCTCATATAAGAGTCACTCTCTCTATTCTCTCTACTCTTCTTCTTTATTCTTTCTTGTTTTATAACACCATTTTATATATATATATATATATATATATATATATATATATTTCCACGTAATCGATCGTCAATTCTTGAACCAAAGACTTAATTTTTTTTATTTTTTATTTTCTTGTGGTGTGGAAATGAATAAAGAATAATGTTACCTGTTAAAAGCCAAAAAACATTGCTGGATATGTTGTGTATAACAGCAAATTGCCCATTCAAATAACCTTATCTTTTGTTTTGTTTTTTTCTAGTTGAGAAGCATTTATTCATGTGAATTAAAGTGATATATAGTGATAATTTTCATTTTATTTTGTTCATTTTTATTCATAAGGTATTAAAAAAAGATTACTGGCATTTGAAAGAACGCGGTGTAACATGTGAACTAGATTATTGATCATCTACAACAACAACAACAACAAAATGTATAGTTCGATGCATAAAATATTTCGTGTTCATATAATATATTGGGAAAAAATATCGCATTTAAAGAGTGTGGCATAAATAATCGATCATAATGTAAGCATTAATGATTACTTTCATACATAGCTCAAACTTATAACATATAAATTGCACGAAGATAATTTTATCGTTCTAAGACAACGAAAAAATAATCCCCAAAGAATAGATGCACAAATAATGAACAAAGCAACTTGCACATGATTTGATTTGTTTTAAAATAATTGATAGTTTGTCTTTTTTTTTTCATGAGTTTCATTAATTACTACAAATAATGAGATAATTTCCTCATTCTCTCATAATGCAGTCCCCTGAGGAATCAAAGTGAATTGGCTATGCTTTCTTGTTTTTGTTGCTTTTTTTCTTTCGTATTTCCAACGGTGCGTTGGAGTAACTGTTAAATTTGCTACCATGTGAAAAGAA
Source organism: Capsicum pubescens (assembly GCA_030864215.1). NCBI lineage: Eukaryota > Viridiplantae > Streptophyta > Magnoliopsida > Solanales > Solanaceae > Capsicum > Capsicum pubescens. The sequence continues at coordinate 1,853,268 of CM061541.1, forward strand.
GGGCATGAGTTTAAGCAGTGGCGGAGCCACCTTTGCTCCAGGGGTTTCATCCGAACTCCTTTCGATGAAAAATTATATTATTTTTATATGATTAAAAATATTTTCATGCATATATAGTAGATGTTGAATCCCTTTCGACTAATTCGTATATATACATCTGAATCTCTCAATAAAAATTCTGGCTCTTCCATTGGGTTTAATTAAGGAGTGGAAAAATCTCCGACAGAAATGTAAGGTAAGGTAAGGCTGCGTATAGTAGATCTTTGTGGTCCGATCTTTTTCTGAACTCATGCATAGTGAGCGCTTTAGTGCACGGTTGCACTTTTTCCTTGGTATTTCTCACCCCATCTGCTTATTGATATAAATAATTAAATTAAAGTCTACAGTTGTGTCCATTTTTTGTCTAAACAAATGTCAGAAAAGATGCAAAGAATAATTGTTATTCATAAGCACATTAATTAACACACACTAATGATCTTTCATATGGTAACAAATTAAAGAACAAAAGAGAAAAAGAGAAACATGGATTCATGTGTTTGTGTCTCAAAAGATACTATGAATGTCTTTTAGTTTTAGATGATAATTATATTTCTTCTAATTATATCACTTTTATGTGAATTACATATTTAAGAAATTGTAGATCTGTCCTTGGTGAAGAGGGCCCAAGCAATCATGCTGGTAGTTGATTTATTTTCAGATCCAAAATATTTGTCATTTCAACAAATTAAACTTGTTGCCTAAACTAACAAAGCATTAGGAATTGTTATATAGAATAATAACAACAACAATTACATTAATTTTCACTAATTAGAGTCGATTATATGAATTTTTTTTTTTGGTAGCAACTGTAAATTTATTACCTCAACCACCAAATCAATACTCATAAAAGAGAACCTAATTCCGAAATGAGCAAACAAAATACTAACTTGCTGAAACTCAAACTTTACGTCTATCACAATTCACATTTGAATATGAAGGAGAAAGGTGAAAAAGCGCGTGCGTGCGCGCACACACATATACCTTGACATGAAAATAAACTTCAAAGAAGTTTCTTTTTACTGCACGTTATTTTGTTTTCTAATGGCCATCAGTTCAATATTCCAATTTGGAATTGTTGAAAAGTTGAGATACATTGGACAATGATTCAAATAATCTTTATAACGATAACAACAACATATTTAATATAGATTTACAAGTCGGGTTCAAAGAGTGAAATGCATGCAGATCGTACCTATACTCTCGTGGGTAGATAAATTATTTTCGATATGCCCTTGACTCAAAAAAAGATTTCAAAAAATCTTTAATGTTCTGAAATTGAAAAGGCAGCTAACTAAATTAATTGTATTGAAAATGCCACTAACCAAAAATGCCCGTCCATTCTTTTTAGTTTGTTCCAAAATGATTGTCTTTTTCCTTTTTCATGACAATTCTTTAATTCTAATTTTACATATTACATATGTACAACTACAAAAACCTTAATTTTAATACATTGTACATATATTTAATTTGAAACCACAATATTAAAACCCAACAAACAAACTGAAACAAATGAATAGTTTGAGTCTGAGGTCAAAGAAAGTTCTTATGGTTTTAGTCCAAACAATTACTATGTTACTTCTCTCAAGACTTTGTGGTCAGTATTGGGTTGAGAATAATTTGACTGGGCTGGGCCTAGAGACCAAAAAATAGTCAGCCCAATATATAGTTGAATAGTGGGCCTGGCCTGTATAGGGGGGCGTGGAAAATTGGAAATTGCGAATGTAGTCATTGCGCACACAATTTTTGCATTTGCAATAGTTACAGCCTTGCACGTGAAGGTCAATCAATATAAAATCATTTGACGTCTCACGTACGAATTTCGTTTCTCAAACGGGATGTACCTGTATACGGTGGCGGAGTCATCTGAAGAGAGTTGGTGTTACGGAATATTGCTTTGTCAAATTAATTTACTAGATCGAAGTATTTTGTATAAAAGGAGAATGAGTATAAAATTATTTGACATCTCACGTGCGAATTTCGTTTCTCAAACAGGATGTACCTGTATACGGTGGCGGAGTCATCTGAAGGGAGTTGGTATTACGGGATATTGCTTTGTCGAATTAATTTACTAGATCGAAGTATTTTGTATAAAAGGAGAATGAGTATAAAATTATTTGACGTCTCACGTGCGAATTTTGTTTCTCAAACGGGATGTACATATATACAGTAGCGGAGCCATCTGAAGGGAGTTGGTGTTACGGGACATTACTATGTCGAATTAGTTTACTAAATCAAAGTATTTTGTATGAATGGAGAAATTGAATACTATTTAAATCGGAAAATTACTTTTGATTTGTGGGTAGAAGTGTAAATATTACTCCCTCCGTCCCATTTTACTTGTCCCAAATTGGGATGACACAACAATTAAGAGAAATAATAAATAACATGACTAGTTTACCAAAGTATCCCCATTAAATGATGTTTACATTTTAATTTAAAGAAAAAGTAATTAATGCAAAGGGTAAAATATAGAAAGAAAAGTTTGTCTTATCTTTATAAGTAAAATGAGACATCAACTTAGCCAATTTGGAACGGGTAAAATGAGACGGAGGGAGTAATTAATTTCTAAAAATTGTGGGTTTGAATCTAATTGACACTTAACCGAGTTAAGGAGCAACACAATCAATTGAACTAAAATTTGTTTTAAAGTCATAATGACAATATAGATTTCAAGTCAAATTGATATAGCAAATTAGACACTCATAAGTTTGAAAAGCTATTTGTTTTATTTACCAAGAAGATACCACGAAGCATATAGTTTTGGAATTCATTCATTATTTTCTTTATTTACTTTCGGGCTGTTTCTAACCTTTTTATTTTTTTTGATGTCTCAAAATTAAAATTTTAAAATTTAAAATTAAAAGTGAAAGATGCTTTATCATCTCAATAATCTTTTTGTCGCATTCATTTTTTTTCTATTTGAGGCGTATAACCAATTAGAGAAAATTCATTACTGGATCCTATCTATAAAATCATATTTTTTTCCAGAAAAATATTGTCATTATAGAGAGATTTGATAGTAATTGTTTATACTAAATTAATAAACCCGAAAATAGCTCCGGATAATATGTATCATTAATGATTATAGCGGAAGGATAAGATATTTATTTCATTTCTAATAAAACAAATGGAGTTTGAGCGTTGAAATGAAAAAAGTTTCGATGATCTCTTTTAATCTCAAAGTAAGAGCTCGATATGTTTGAATTAGTTGAAATCAAAAAGTTACGGCGTGAGAAAGCAAAAAAGGCTTTATTTACGTAACATATTTCTTAAGCTTTTATTTTTTCACAGATTTTGAAGTTGAAACTTGAATATTTAAGTGGAAATATTTTTTCCCTTGAAAAACAAAATAAAATTCTGTGAGTGGAAGACTTCAAAATTCAAAAACTAATCTCAACTAGATTTTTGAAAACATGATCAGATTTTATAACCAAATAAATATGTAAAAATAAAATTTAAATCTATTTCTAAAATCTATGTCCAAAAATACTAGATTATATTTAAGGGACTAAAATAAATCTAGACAATACACAATTTTGGCTAAAAACTCTATATTTTAGAAGTATTTTAAATGTGGCCAAATTCGATAACCAAACAAATACTAATACATTTTGAAAATCTTATCCAATGTCTATTACCAAACATTACCTAAATCTATGTTACAAGATTTTTAACCGCGAGACATTTTACAATCAAAAGAGTACCAAAATGACCAAAACACCCTTCGTAACTCTATTATTAGATGACAAAACAAGGTACAATGTAAACACAGAAAGCTTTGTCAGAACAGAAAAGGTCTGTAAGAGAAAGACAAATGGGTCAATCAAAACACTCTTTCTGAGTTTTCACTTTCACCTTTTTCCCATTTCATCCTCAACCTATCTCACTCACTAGCTTCGTTGTGATTTTCACTGACGAGGTTCAAAACATAAGCACGTAAACATACGATAGAGTCGAACAAGTACAACAACATAATTTTTTGCGAAAAAATGTTTGAATGAATCCATCGAATGAATCCATCGGTCTCACCTAACTCCGTCCCCGTATCTCACAACCTCCACTCCTAACCTCTTTTTGAGTTTTCACTTTGCATCTTTTCCTTATCTAATCAGCGGCGGAATCAGAATTCACACTACGAAATAAACACATAAAGAAGTCGAAGGAATATGATAATAATAATTTTTCATTAAAGGACGTTCTTATAAACCTCTCGATTCTACCTAATTCCATTCCTGTATCTGACACCCCCCACCCCGACTCCCAACCAAAAAGAACACATGAAGAGGACGAAGGAGTATAACAGTATAACTTTTCGCCGAAAGATATTCTGATAAACCCAATCGACTCTACCTAATTCCGTACCTCTATCCACCCCTCCCCTCCCACCCCCAAAGAAGAGAAAAAAGAAAACTTTTTTATCTGAATAATTTATTAAAAAAGGATTCTTTTTTTTGTTTTTTTTTTCCTTAGGGGAAAGAATAAGATTGGTGTAGTATTACAACTTTACAAGTAGTATTTTGTTAATAGTATTATTCTTGAAATTATTACTACTACAACTTAGTTGTTCATTATCATCATCATCCATCATGGGTTGTTGTCAATCTTCAATCTTGGGTGAACTTAGTTCAGAAAAAGATCAGCAACGTCATGGAGTTGGTGGGGCCCATACAAGAGCTTCAAACGGCACCGGCGCCGGAGCAGCCATCGGAGATGGTGGAGTTCCGGTGTTCTCAGAGTTTTCATTATCTGAGCTAAAAGCAGCTACCAATAACTTTAGTTCAGAGTTTATAGTATCTGAAAGTGGTGAAAAAGCACCTAATATGGTGTATAAAGGGCGTTTGCAGAATCGGAGGTGGATTGCTGTAAAGAAATTTACTAAATCTGCTTGGCCTGATCCTAAACAGTTTGCGGTATTATGATTTTACTTCAATTTGTTTTTTTTTTTGGGGTAGAGTTAGGGTTTGATTTTGCTTAATGTGGATTTGAGTTGGATTGGACTGTTTTTGTGGAGCTGAGGGTCTATCGGAAATAGTCTCTCCACCTCTCTGAGGTAGGGGTAAGGTATGCGTAAACTCTATCCTCCAGACCCACAAAGACCCGCACTTTGTGGGACTATACTGGGCTATGTTGCTCGGACTTTTCAAAAATGATGCTGCACGCGTGTCAGATTCTTGTAAAATGAACTAGTTTTGGAGAATCTGATACATACCCATCGACATTTTTAAAGAGTCTGAGCAACTTAGAGACTGGGTGTGTTGTTGTTGTTGTTATTGTTTAGGATTGGTCTCTTTTTCTCAAGCTGAGGGTCTATTGAAAACAACATTTCTCCTCTCCCTTTAAGATCTATTGAAGAGTCTGTGTTCAGTTTACCTTGCCAAAACTCGGCTTTGTGGACTATACTGGGCTGTGTTGCTTGGACTCTTCAAAATGATGCGGCACCCGTGTTAGATTCTTCAACATTGCAGTAGTTTTGGAGAATCTGACGCACACTTTTTGAAGAGTCTGAGCAACATAGATATTGGGTATGTTGTTGTTGTTGTGGATTTTGGACTGCTTTTCTTGAACCGAGGGGTCTATCTCTGAGGTAGTGGTACGGTATGCATACGCTCTACCTTCCCAGACCAGACTTTGTGGGACTATATTGCTCGGGCTCTTCAAAAATGGTGTCATACCTGTGTTAGATTCTTCAAAAATATACTAGTTTTGGAGTATCCGGCAATCACCCGTCGATATTTTTGAAGAGTCCGAGCTAAATAGATACTGTGTATGTCGTTGTTGTGGATTTGAAATGGACTTAGATAGAGCGGAATGAATAAAGAGGGTTAATATAGCTGACTTCAACTAGTTTAGGATTGAGGGGTTGTTGTTAATTGTTCTGATTTTTTATTTTTTTTTGTTATTGTAATTAGGATGAAGCATCAGGTGTTGGGAAATTGAGGCATAAAAGGCTGGCTAATTTGATTGGGTACTGTTCTGATGGGGATGAGAGGCTGCTTGTAGCTGAGTACATGCCAAATGATACACTTGCAAAGCATCTGTTTCACTGTATGTTTGTCATTTACTGCTTTTGTTTTTTAGCTCCAACCAATGAAGTTTTTCAATGTAGATGAAGAGAATTATCAAGATAATTTGATTGATCGTAGTTAGAGATACGCTTAAGATTACACTAACTGCTAACATTACCAATTTCAACATTAACTGCTTTGCTCCAATACATTTTGGGTGATATTAACCTTGTTTTTGTGTTTTATCCACAAATTTATATCTTAGCTAATCGTTATCATCTTCTTTTGCACATCAGAGGGGAAGAGAGCTTGCTTGGGGCATTGAAAACTCAAACTTTTTGTTATAAGGGCCTGTTTGGATTGGCTTATTTTAAGTGCTTTTAAGCCAAAATAGCTTTTAAGCACTTTTCTTTGAGCTAAAAAGGCAAAAATAAGCCAAAACTATAACCCATCCAAACACCCATTAAAAGACTTAACTTGGAAAGTTTTGACTTTTGCTGAGTTATTCACTCAGATTATCCACGAGTGCACCTTTTCCTTTTTCTAGTATGGAAATGGGAGAGGGGTGTTAAAGAGCTTTAAATTTTTGTGCAAGGTGTGTGTGGTTATCTTTTTCAAACACTTGTTTAGTGACATACCTCCTGTTTATATATATTTGGATTATTTGTTAGCATATCCTGTTTCTTGCTTTGTTTTGCTTTTATGGATTGTTTTTAAAGTACTCGTTAGGGCATGAAGTTCTTCCATAGCTAGTCTGATGCAATGTATTAAGCCCTTACATTGTATATTCCTTCATCTCATGGTTTTTGCGGAATTACATTTGCTTTTTTCTTTTTCTGCAGGGGAGAATCAAACGCTTGAGTGGGCAATGCGGTTAAGAGTGGCTCTCTATATCGCTGAAGCATTGGATTACTGTAGCACTGAAGGTCGTCCACTATATCATGACTTGAACGCATATCGAGTTCTCTTCGACGAGGTGTTTTGATGGGCCTCCTCTTTTTTTAGCTTAGATGTCATCATTACATTCTAGGGTTATAGCTATTGTTCTTTTCTTTTACTGTTCCCCCCCATCCGGTGAAGAGAATAGGCTAATGTAGACTTCTGAATTTACCTGTACAATTTTGTTAATTCTGTAAATGATTTTTGGCAGAGTGGCGATCCCCGTCTTTCTTGTTTTGGGCTGATGAAAAATAGCAGGGATGGTAAAAGTTATAGCACGAACCTTGCGTATACACCTCCTGAGTATTTAAGAAATGGTAAAGTTTCAAATTTTTCTTTGTCTCTGTTGAGTTTTAAAGTTTTTCTCTTAACATTATTTTCATGGATAGTGATTTTATGTGGGTCTATCAGAAATAACCTCGCTACCTCACACGAGGTGGGGTAAGGTCTGCATACCCCCGCCCTTTCCAGACCCCATTTGTGGGGGATCACATTGGGCATGTTGTTGTTGTAGTGATGTGATGTGGGATGGGAACTTTGGGGCAGGGTAAATCTCCTCGCACGAGACAATCATTTTGTGACATCGGGATGGAGCTTATGTAAAAAGAGACAAGCACAATATATGAGCCTATGAGGATGCATGGAATAACTTAGCTATTTGCTTATAAACTGTATAAACATAGAAACACATCTTAAATCTGTTGATTCTTTTAAATATATGCGAATACAATAATTCTTGAATAGTGCCTGCCTCTCCTTAGGCATTAACAGTTAACTTCTACACTTGGGCAAAAGTAGTATTCACATCCTGATATTTTAAATGCAACTGTGTTGCTGTAACTTCTTGATGCACGAATAAATAGTTGACTGGAAGGCTGTTTGACAAAGTTCTTTGATGTGAGAAAATGAAGGGAATTCCTGCAAAAGTTGTTAATAAATTATTAACTGATTTTGTGCATTCTGCATCTCAAATAACCTAATATACAATGTCATCTTTTTCTCCTTGACAGATGATCTCTTTCCATATGAATTATTTATTTTCGACCAAGACATTCCGATTTTTGCTTGATGGTACTATCACTACTCTGCTACTCGAAACTTATAGCTTGGTGGTGGGGGTAGTAGTACTATTTCCCTTTAGGAAAGTTCACAAAGAAGCAATCTTCTGTCGTGTTATCTGACACCTTTAGAGTGATTTCGCAATTCAAATCCTACATAGCCATGTCTACTCCTGAGATGCTGGTGTTATACACTTATGTTCTGGTAGTTCTAAGTTGCATTGCTTTTGGTGCCCTTTTCCTTTTTGGAGAAGGGAATCATGGAACTTTGATATGACAATCGAAGAAGGCAAGATTCCAGTATGAAATGCATTAGTGATTTTCTTGATATCTATCACTTTCTATTTAATTATTCTCATTGTGAGCTTATATTTTGGGGATTTCTTGTATATTTTATTCAGATTTATTTATCAAAAAGGATTTCTTGTATATTTTCAGGAAGAGTTACTCAAGAAAGTGTTGTTTTCAGCTATGGAACTGTCCTTCTGGACTTGCTAAGTGGAAAACATATCCCTCCTGGTCATGTAGGTTTCTTATAGTCTTTTTGTCGGTTGGCATTCATTTCTCCTTGCTCAAGTGTCGGGGAGTGTCACCTTATTAGTGATGACCGCACGGTTTAGGCTTTGTTGTGTTGTATTTGGTACTGTGGAAATTATTTGTGAAACGGGCAACTAATTTGATGTCTGAGACTATTAGCCTGTTTGACCAAGCTTATCAGATTATTTTGAAAAGTGTTTTTCAAGGGAAACTTTTTGTGAGAAGTAGTTTGTGTTTGGCTAATCAATTTGGAAAATACTTTTTTTTTTTTTGATAACCGTGGTGTCCGGCCCAGCTTGCGCGCACCTCGACTAAATCCACGGGATACCTGCCACCTCCCACCAGCAACAGGTACCAGGTAACTCTGTCCACATAGGCTAGAACAAATGGGAAGAAAACACCTAGTGTTTGTCTCTGCTGGGAATTGAACCTGAGGCCTCATGGTGCTCATCCCAACTTCATTGAACCACTAGGCCACACCCTTGGGTGCAATTTGAAAAGCACTTTTGAGCAACAATCTGTGTTTGGCAAGCTTTTAAAAAGTGCTTGTTAATGTATTTTCTAAAAAGCGCTTTCAAAAATACATTTTTGGAGGAAAGCTACTTCCTTTTGGCTTCTGGAAAAGCAACTTTTGCTACTTCCGGAAAACACTTGTTTACTCCTAAAAGCAGGCTAAACAACTCTCTTTTTTAAAATAAGCACTTTTGATCTCCCAAAATCTTGAACAACCAGGCTATAGCCTTTATGTACAGATTTTGTTGCTCCATCAGCAGTAGGAGGGTAATGCACTAGGCTTGGAATATTAGGAGTTTGAAACTGTTTTGACCAAGCATCTGCATACATTTTATGTACCTTTGCTTCAATCTTCTAAAGGAAAAGGAGAAGTTCATTTGATGTTAACATTCACGTAAAGTATGTTTCTTCACATTCTCTTGAAGGGCATTCCGTAGTGGTAGCATAGTGTTTACCTTAATTCTTTCATTCCTCCCCTTTTTTACGGCACAGAAACTGTGTTAAATTTCAAATTTGAAAACGTATGTGCTCAGTTCATTCCCTTACGTTTCAGGCACTCGATATGATACGGGGCAAAAACATTCTTCTATTAATGGATTCACATTTGGAGGGAAATTTCTCGACAGAAGAGGCAACTGTTGTATTTGATCTGGCTTCGCGATGCTTGCAGTATGAACCCAGGGAGCGACCAAATACCAAAGACCTCGTTTCAACACTTGGTCCATTGCAAAGTAAACCTGATGTTAGTCCCACCACCTTAATCTACTCTATTTTCTTGATGTCTTGTTTACCCCTCCTCTTCCTCCAAAAATATGGGGAAAATTAAAAAAAAAACTCATGTTGTTGAATTTTGCTGGGCTTCATCAAGCAGAATTACCAAATATTATTAGTGTAATCTTTCCACCTCATCATTTCTCCATCTTAAGATGCTTCCTTATCTCCGCCTCTCATTGTACGCATGTATCCACATCTTTTGTTGGTTTTGCCATGAGCAATTATGAGCACAACTGTTTCTGGGGGGAAGTTTGACTCTTTTTTCAGTAGTCTAGGCTCAATTGATTGTTTTGTTTTATTCAATTAGAGTTTGAAAGGAGTTTCTAATATTCTGGTTGCAGGTTGCATCTCATGTAATGTTGGGTATTCCTAAGAATGAGGAAGCTCCACCAACTCCACAACACCCTCTTTCTGCAATGGGTGATGCTTGTTCGAGAATGGATCTCACAGCTATCCATCAGATTTTGGTAATGACACATTATAAAGACGATGAAGGGACAAATGAGGTAATCCTTTTGGCCAAAACTGCCACTGTAGAAGTGTCTGTTTCTTTCACATCTTTATATTGATGCTGGATGCCCAATGATGCAGTTGTCTTTCCAAGAGTGGACTCAACAAATGAGGGATATGTTAGAGGCAAGAAAACGTGGAGACTTGGCTTTTCGGGACAAGGACTTTAAAACTGCCATAGATTGCTATTCTCAGGTATTTGCGTTCATCTAATGAGAAGGGTGTCAATCTGCAATGCTGGTTACAACTTGCAACTTCCTTTATTTCAAACCTAGTAACGTTGGTATTGGCAATAGAAGACTGACCCAGATGAGACTTGAGGTGGACCGAAATATGCTTCATATTATCAGATTAGGAATGTGAAGGCCTCTCTTTCGAAAGGAGACCGGGGAAAGAAAGAGCTAAGCTATTGACCCGACCCTTTTTCCTCACTTTGTTTGAAGCGGGCCAAATAGAGAATGAAATGCATAAAACAAAAGGGGAAGGAAGTCTGAGACTCCCTTTTTTGGGTTTAGGGCTGCCCTCCCTATCGAAGTACAGAAGGCTTTCGAGGCTTACACCTCCCTATTACAGGACCTAAAAAAAGGCTTACAGTAGCGTCCTTAGAATCTAAGCTTTTTGAAGCGCTAGTAGTTGTAGCTGTGGCCGCTCCAACCCTTTCGTTCTTATCGTTCTGGATGCCAATCTATATGACCTTAGGGCGGTACGAAGTAAACCTCTTCTGCAGAAACAGGTAGTAACCTAACCTTTAAGAATTTGTTCAAGGGAGGACCCTCTGATCTATCAATGGAACGATCTCCATGTGTGGCGTGTTAAGGAATCCTAGAAAAGAAAGATTGAGATTCCCTCCATGGTTCCACGAAGATCTCTGCATACTGGTCCATGAACCATTTATGCAAATGGATGCCATAAATAGGTTACTTCCTTGATTAATAGAGGCATACATCTCTATTGGGGGTGGAGTGGCAGGTCTTCTGCCACTTTTGGTGTGGGTCGATGACATTCCCAAGTCTCTTTCATATCCTATTCAGAGTTTTAAAATCACTGGTTTTTAAAAGAGGTTCAGTTTCGCTAGAGCCTGTAGTCAACCATTTACTAGAATGCCAGAATCTAATGCGGCCTGTGTTTATGGGGTGTCTTTTGCACATCTAACTGTATGCGATCTCGTTCTCCAGGTTGGTGTCATTTTTGGTTATTCGTATGACCACTGAATCGTCCTTGGCCAATAATCCAAGAAATAGAGTCTATGCTTTCTTGAAATCTAAATCTTTGCTGTAGCTGATCTTGTTCTTCAGGTCGTGACATGTTGATTATCGTGTGTCTGGTATATCTGCCTTGTTAAATAGAACAACCAATCTATATGCTCCCTCCCACCCAACCATAGTCGGAGCCGTGTTCAATAACTTTCTTGAGGAAAATATAGGATTGGACCAAGAGCTACTACTGGGTTTGGCCGAACCCACAAATCATATTCTAGCTCCGCCCCTGCATCCTATACTAATATTGTAGCAAGACCTTTTTGAGAATGAGATTACTGCAGATTGGGCCAGAAATTTGCAGCTCCTTTTCTCTCTGTTAAGTGGGGTAGTATAGATCTCTTGCATTCCCTTTATTACTCATGGTTATTAGCAAGAAAATGATCTGCATTTGGGACATTGGATTGCTTTCATTAGCTTATATATTTGCATACGATGGATAAACTAAACATTACTTTGCTTAACGGCAATCTGCTTATTTCTTCGTGTCTCATTGCAGTTTGTAGATGTGGGAACGATGGTGTCTCCAACTGTCTATGCACGGAGAAGCCTTTGTTATCTCATGTGTGATCAACCAGATGCCGCCCTTCGAGATGCAATGCAAGCACAATGTGTCTACCCAGACTGGTCGACAGCATTTTACATGCAGGCAGTTGCCTTATCCAAGCTAGACATGCACAAAGATGCAGCTGACATGTTGAATGAGGCTGCAATTCTAGAAGAGAAAAGACGAGGTGGAAGAGCATCTTGAATAACAACACCCCACTTGTATCATTCTTTTGGTCCTTTCTATTATTCTTGTCATCACAAAATTAGCACAATTCCTGTATCATTTGTTTGAGTGTGATTGTCTTAGAACTATTGTATAACAAAAGGAAGGGAATCATTTGCTCGGTTGGTATATGCTCATGTAGTTTTGCACTCTTGATTTGTCAAAATATCAAAAATAAATTTCTCAATGTGTACATTTGTATGTATATTTGTTAATTAATACAAATAGAGTGGTGGAACATATATTGGTGAAATCATGAAATGTATAGCTCAGCCTTGCCATCAATGAAAAGGCTCATGAACTCTTCACCATCAACAGTTTCTTTCTCTATCAGCAGCTGAGCAAGCTTGTGTAGGATGTCGATGTGAGTTGTGACGATTTGTTTAGCTCTTTCGTATGCTTTTTCAACCAATTCCCTTACTTCAGCATCAACCACATCGGCTGTCGCCATGGAGTAGTCCTTCTGGGTTGACATCTGAAATTAAACAATGAAACTGTAAGGCATGATTTAAAGACAGACACAGCAAGGAAACAGAAAAGACTACTCGAACGAATCATGTACCTGTTGGCCTAGGAAAGGGTTTCCTCCACCTCCTCCGATGGCAACTTGGCCTATCTTTTTGCTGAAACCTAATCTCTCAACCATCTGCCTCGCCACTCGTGAAACTTGCATGAAATCATTAGATGCCCCAGTGGTTACGTTGTCTTCTCCAAAAATAACCTCCTCAGCAACCCTGGAAGAGTAGGGGAGTCGAGAAACAGAAGTAGGTTTTTTAGAATGTGGATAGGTAAGACTCATGGATGAGTAATGAATAGGAAAAGATCATCGATCCTATTATAACCCTATCTGAGATCTGCTTAAATGGAGCAAAACAATCAGTGAAGATTTATATATCCGACTTCAATTTGGTTGGAACTAAGGCATAATTATTAGTAGCATCAATCCTATGAACCTAAAGATGAGACTAATCAATTTGAAGTAACTATACAAAGGAGAAAATAGCATGACAGACATGTTAATCCAATAAGAATGCATACCCTCCCTCTCTTTATATGTTCTTCGAGGGACTAACTTCAAGATAGACTGGAGTAAAAAGCATCTATACAGATGCAACGGATGAACTTAACGTTGAACAATAGGTAAAACTGACCTTCCACCAAGTGCAACTGCCATTTGATTCTCTAGGTAGCTCCTGCTGTACAGGCCTGACTCAAGTCTTTCTTCGCTGGGGGCAAAGAAGGTGAGACCACCGGCTTGGCCACGAGGAATTATAGATATCTTGGCAACAGGATCATACTCGGGCATAAGTGCACCAACCAAGGCATGGCCAGCCTCTGTGATACAAATGTAAACACATAATTAAAAACACACAGTGTAACTGGATCATCAGGAGGAAGTAACTACTAAGTGTGTTATTTAGTTTTGCCGTACCATGATAAGCTACAAGCTTCTTCTTCTCATCTGAGACAACGGCATTTTTCTTCTCCGGACCAGCAATTATCCTCTCCAGAGCATCGGATATCTCATCTTTACTTATTTCCTTTAGGTCACGCCTAGCTGCAAGGATGGCTGCTTCATTCATCAGGTTTTGTAAATCTGCACCAGTGAAACCTGGAGTTCTCCTGGCAATCTTATCAAAGTCCACATCCTTTGCGAGGGCCTTTCCTCTAGAATGTACCTGTCATCGCAGAGTATAAGACAATCAAGTTCAATAAACGGAAAATGTTTTTGAGAAAGCAGAAAGCTGTTTCCCAGATAGGGGACTGAACTTTATACTCGGTTTCTTAATAGATCATTTGGGCAAAACTGTATCTCCTCAATCTAAGTTGGGCAAAACATTTACTAAGTGGCAATGTTTTCTTAATAGATCATACAAATACTAAAACACTCACATTAGCTCAAGGTACACACACATCATATTACAAGTTGTTAATTTCGATCTGTATTTATCACTTCTAATTTTCTATGATGAATGAGGAAACCAACACCAGACAACAAGCATAAAGTCGAAGCCAAGATAAAGAGGTAAAAGTGTTGGAAGTAAACTAACCTGAAGAATCCTGACTCTACCAGCAACATCAGGCCTGTCCACGGTCACTTGTCGATCGAACCTTCCAGGTCTCAACAAGGCAGAATCAAGAACATCAGGCCTATTAGTTGCAGCCAAAACAATAACACCAGAATTTCCAGAAAACCCATCCATTTCAGTCAAGAGCTGATTAATAGTCTGCTCCCTCTCATCATTTCCACCTCCAAGTCCTGCACCTCTCTGCCTTCCTACAGCATCAATCTCATCGATAAACACAATGCAAGGCGCTTTCGACTTCGCCTTCTCAAACAAATCCCTAACTCTAGAAGCTCCCACACCCACAAACAACTCAACAAACTCTGATGCTGCACAAGAGAAAAATGGCACACCAGCTTCACCAGCTACAGCTCTAGCTAAAAGTGTCTTCCCAGTACCTGGTGGACCAACCAAAAGACACCCTTTTGGTATCTTAGCACCTAAAGCAGTATACTTATCAGGATTCTTTAAAAAATCCACCACTTCTTGCAACTCCAATTTAGCCTGATCAGCACCAGCAACATCAGCAAAAGTCACTCCAGTTTCAGGAACCTCCTGAAACTTAGACTTAGACCGACCGAAATCCATCGGGCCGCCAAGCCCTCCAGGCCCGCCCGGCCCGCCCTGAGACCTCCTAAAAAGGAAAAACAATCCAGCAAAAGCAATAAAAGGAAACAACAAATTCCCAATAACACTAAACAAACCATTCCCTCCTTCACCTTCAGAAACTGATATATCAACACCATTCATAGCCAAAATATCAATCAAATCAGGGTCATTAGGCACAATAACATTAGCTCTACGACCATCAACAGCAGTAAGCTGAAGGGCACTTCCATCTTTACTAAATCTTACCCTCTCAACTTTACCCTTCTTCACAGCATTCAAGAACTCACTATACCTCCATTGAGTACCGTCAGGAAGGTCAGAAACAGGTGAAGCTTCAGTCTTTGGAGCATTCAAGATTAGATTTTGAGAAAAGGGTAACGGATTTGAAGTGTTGGGGTTTGGTGCTTCAACTTCCATCACTTGTGGGGGTGGGGCTATTGGAGTTGCATCATCAAGGGCAATGGCATGTGGGGTCATTGAAGAAAACAGTAAAGCAGCTAAAGCAGCTTTAGATTGAGCATTCTTGAAATTATCTGAGTTGGGCTTTTTGCTGAGTGTTGATTGAGTGATTATACACTTTTTCTTGGAGTGGAAATTGAAGTACTTTGAGGTTTTAGGTGTTGGTGGAGAAAGAAAGATTTGTGAAGAACCCATAAAATTGGAAGAGAGTAGAGATTTAGCCATTGGTTTTTGGTGTGATCAATTCTTGTTCTTGAATTTGGGGAATTTAAGATTGTTTTTTTATTAGTATGTAAAAAGAGTCATCAATTATATATATTATATATGTAAAAAGGAGTTGAATAGAAGCCATAGATTAGGATGTTGGCATGGGTTGCTTCAACGTGTCAGTAATGTTATCCAGACGAGTTTGGTTGATATTTTATGTGGGAACAAAATGCAAACTCACCACCAACATGGGTTGTGGTGCACTGCTCCACCCTTAATTAGCGGTTGAGGGTTTAATCTTAGAGAGAAAATTCTGTTGGGAGCACTGTCATCTTAATGGGCCCTGCAACGCGCGATTAGAATTAGTCCGAGCTCCAATGCGGACACCGAATACCGAATGGGAAACTAAAAAAAAAATGCAAACTCACCAAATATTCACAGAAAAGTTTTAAGTGGAAATGCAAGAGAATTCAAGATTATCTTGACTACTCAATTGTGAGAAATTGGCCCAAAAATACTCTTAAGTAGGGCGATTTACAAGAATGGCATCGGAGGCGGGTGGTTTTGAACTTTTGGTCGAGTTTAACGAGTTTTGATTATTAACCTTGAAGGCGGAGTCGAAAATTCAAGAACATTCATTTTCACACTTGTTGAAATTTGGGAAAATAATCTTAATTTATCGTATTTACACAAATTTTCATCCTTATAAAGTAATTACAAAAATTTTAACTAATTATGTATCTTCATTGGATGTATCGGGAGCTAATTTTGTATCTCGACAGATCAAATCAGAAAAAATGTATCGAAAGCTAATTATGTAATCTTTACAAAGGAAAAAAATGTATCTTCGTTGGATGTATGAAAAAATAATTATGTATCTCAATAAATCAAAAATTGAAATTTTTAAATATCAAATTTTTTTTTAATAACTAAACTCCAAACTGTCGAAATTTATTTGTGTGTAGAGTGGGTAAGGAAGGTGTTCGGCCATGTAATGCAAAGGCTCATAAACATTTACTTCTCTAAGTTATTTGTACAAGGCCGGCCCATTGGATCATTTATCTAGTCATGAAGAAGAATGTGGCCCAGGCCCAGGGCAATGTTTTCGCTTTATGAGATAGTTGTTTATTGTTTAGTAAATAATCATTTTCGTTTTAACAACTTATGGACCTTTGGCATATTTAATCAGATCACACATTTATATCCAACGTGTGCAAATGGAAATAAATTGGATATGACAGCCTTTCAAGATTCTTATTGCTCCCTAAGACCTCTAAAAATCACCTCACAATTTCAAAAACATGTTGTACATGGTGGTTGTGGAGTATTTAAGTCCTACATTATTAAAAAAACTATGTACATGAATGAGACACAGGAGGAGTATTCAGAGGATCAAAGACATGACAACTTGGCTAAACATGCAAAATATTATCCTTGTTTTTGACTTGCATACATATATAAACTGCTAGTATATCATTTTGGTCTACAAGTCTAAACAGTTCATCAAGAAACAACCTTTACTCATCCAACATTGTTCAAACTCATTGATCGGTACTTACAAATAAAAGTATCAACTTCAAATGGCAAATCAGATGACCACAAATCATGTTCGTTCAACGAGGGTGCCTGCAGCAACTCATCCTCTCATTGTCTGTGCTGAGGAGCAGTTGCAAAGGTTGAAGTCATCTGAAGCAACTTCCACATCTTCTACCTCGACGATATGCCAAAGATTGGATGGTCTCAGAAAACTATACGACTGTGGTGATGATGTCCCCAAGTTGCCAATTAGCCAACAAGTTATCTCACATGAAAACAATGCCAAATTACTTGAACAAGTATCTGATGTCTCCCTTAATGTTTTGGAGACTTGTAGTATCATTAAAGATGCTTTGTCACAGATGAAAGAAAGTGTCCAACTACTCGAGTCATGTCTTCGAAGAGGTAGAAATGGAGAATCAAACTTATCCACTCAAGTTGATGCATACATGTCATCTAACAAGAAATTGAACAAAGTGATTAGCAAGTGTTTCAGAGATTTGAAGCAGAAAGAAAGTAATCAGACAATACTAATAGAAGATTCCGACTTTGCATCATTGATTCGCCTAATAAAAGGAGTTGAAGATGTTAGTATTACAGTATTGGAGTCAACTCTATCTTACATTTCCCATCCAAAGATGAGATCAAAGGCAAGTGGTTGGTCTATGATCTCCAAGATGTTGAAGCCTAAGAGAGTCTCGTGTGAAGGACTGCATATCTCGGAAGTAGAAAAGATACACATGGAGTTACTTCTTCTAAGGAATGAGAAGATAGATCAATCACAGATGCTAAATGCACTTAAAAAACTGCAGGCATTTGAGTCGAGCATTCTAGAACTAGAGGAGGGTCTTGGAGTTATCTTTAGGCTTCTATTGAAAAACCGCGTTTCCCTTCTCAACATTCTCAGCCATTAACTTGTGCTATGAAAAAGTATATGGTGTTTCAATCTTGTGTATACGATTTTGTCATACAGAGTACACAAAATGTAACAATATTCCGGTTGTATATAAAAATTTGTCACATAGAATACAACAAATGTACAAATTTGATGAGCTATCTGTACTTCAATGTACTGATGTTTACCATCACAATCAAGTAGTGTTTGTTAATATTAGTTGTTTCGTCAGATTAATATGAGAAACAGAAAGCTGAAGCAAAGGCTGCCATGAATGCCTTAGCGTCTCTCTAAGTCTCGGATGACTCATTTCAACTTACTCGTGTTTTATGAACTGTCTTTGCGGTATCAAACATAACAAAAGGTTTTCGAGGGATTTTATGCAACTTATCTATAATAATATATAGACAGTCACTGATCAGTAAATAAAATTTGTCTGCTCGATCTTCATTTTCGGAGTATACTCTTTCAGATCCAACAATTTCAGGCATAAACCACTTGGATAGCAGAACAATGGAATCTTTTAATTTCTGACTTCAGCTCATCAATGTATCATCTAGTACAATTATTATACATAAAACTGTCCCTTCACCCTATTGAAGTAGCTTTATAATTCATTTGTCTTTTCCAAAGGGTAAATCTGAATTTGTCTTTGTGTAAAGGAGTGGAAGTATGCAGTTACATAGAACAGCTTCAGTGCAGCCAAACCTCATCGAAAATTTGTCCCTAGTTGTTTCGAAAGGACAATCAGGTTTGTTTCTCTGCATTAACGAAGAACTTCATGTCCTATACCTTTTTATGAGGTATATTTTGTATTTTCAAATTCTTAATCGTTCTCTTGAAAATCAAATTATTGTAAAACTACTAGTCGTATTATAATATTGGTGCTATAGTCCATGGTTTCGGGGGTGGGCCCGGGATCCGGGCGTGCCGTGGGCCGAAAATTGATCGGGGCGTGCCGGGGAGGTTGAGGATCGCCCCAGTGTGATCCGTTTAATTTTTCGAGGCCATTTGGGTGGACAAACGAGCAAAACGGCACGAACGTGGCATTTTCAGGCCAAATCGGTGGGCTATAGCCCACGATTTCGGGGGTGGGCCCGGGCTCCAGGCGTGCTGTGGGCCGAAAATCGACAGGGGCATGCCAGGGAGGTTGGGGATCGTCCCAGTGGGGTCCGTTTAATTTTTCGTGGCCATTTGGGTGGACAAACGGGCAAAACGGCGCAAACGGGGTATTTTCGGACCAAATCGGTATGCTATAGCCCACGATTTTGAGGGTGGGCCCAGGGTCCGAGCGTGCTGTGGGCCAAAAATCGATCGAGGCGTGTTAGGGAGGTTGGGGATCATCCCAGTGTGGTCCATTTAATTTTTTGTGGCCATTTGGGTGGACAAACAGGCGAAACGACTCGAACGGGGAGTTTTCGGGCTAAATCGGTGTACTATATAGCTCACGATTTTGGGGGTGGGCCCGGGGTTCGGATGTGCTGTGGGCTGAAAATCGATCGAGGTGGGCCAGGGAGGTTGGGGATCATCCCAGTGTGGTCCGTTTAATTTTTCATGGCCATTTAGGTGGACAAACAGGAGAAACAGCGCAAACGGAGCATTTTCGGGCCAAATCGGTGTGCTATAGCCCACGATTTTGGGGGTAGGCCCGGGGTCCGAGCGTGCTGTGGGTCGAAAATCGATCGGGGCATGCCAGAGAGGTTGGGGATTGTCCCAGTGTGGTTTGTTTAATTTTTCGTAGCTATTTGGGTGGACAAACGGGCGAAACGGCACGAACGGAGCATTTTCGAACCAAATCAGTGTACTATAGCCCACAGTGTCAGGGGTGGGCCCGGGGTTCGGACGTGCAGTGGGCTGAAAATCGACCGGGGCATGCTAGGGAGGTTGAGGATCGTCCCAGTGTGGTCAGTTTATTTTTTCGTGGCTATTTGGATGGACAAATAGGAGAAACGAAGCGAACGGGGAATTTTCGGGCCAAATCGATATGCTATAGGCCACGATTTTGGGGGTGGGCCCGAGGTTCGAGCATGCTGTGGGCCGAAAATCGACCGGGGCATGCCAGGGAGGTTGGGGATCGTCCCAGTGTGGTCCGTTTATTTTTTCGTAACCATTTGGTTGGACAAACGGTCGAAACGACATGAACGACGCATTTTCAGGCCAAATTGGTGTGCTATAGCATACGGTTTCAGGGGTGGACCCGGGGTCCGGACGTGCTGTGGGCTAAAAATTGATCGGGGCATGCTAGGGAGGTTGGGGATCGTCCCAGTGTGGTCCGTTTAATTTTTTATGACCATTTGGGTGGACAAACGGGCGAAACAGTGTGAATGGGGAATTTTCGAGCCAAATCGGTGTGCTATAGCCCACGATATCAGTGGTGGTCCCGAGGTTCGAGCGTGCTGTGGGCCGAAAATTGATCAGGGCATGCCAGAGAGGTTGAGGATCGTCCCAGTATGATCCGTTTAATTTTTCGTGGCTATTTGGGTGGACAAACGGGTGAAACGACATGAACAGGGCATTTTTGGGCCAAATCAATGTGCTATAGCCTACGATTTCGAGGGTGGGCCCGGGGTCCGGGCGTGCTGTGGGCCAAAAATCAACCGAGGTATGCCAGGGAGGTTGGGGATCATCCCAGTGCGATCTATTTAATTTTTCGTGGCCATTTGGGTGGACAAACCAGCGAAACGGTTTGAACAAGGAGTTTTTGGGCCAAATCGATGTGCTATACCCTACGATTTCAAAGGTGGGCCCGGGGTTCGAACGTGCTGTGGGCCAAAAATCGACCGGGGCGGGCCAGGAAGCTTGGGGATCATCCCAGTGTAATCCATTTAATTTTTTGTGGCCATTTGGGTGGACCAACAGGCGAAACGGTTCGAACGAGAAGTTTTTGGGCCAAATCGATGTGCTATAACCCACGATTTCAAAGGTGGGCCCGGGGTCCAAACGTGCTGTGGGCCGAAAATCGATCGAAAATCGATCGGGGCGGGCCAGGAAGGTTGGGGATCATCCCAGTGTGATTCATTTAATTTTTTGTGGCCATTTGGGTAGACAAACGGGCGAAACGGTTCGAACAAGGAGTTTTCGGGCCAAATCGATGTGCTATAGCCCATGGTTTCGGGGGTGGGCCCGGGGTCCGGACGTGCTGTGGCCAAAAATCGACCGGGGCGGGCCAGGGAGGTTGGGGATCATCCTAGTGTGATCCGTTTAATTTTTCGTGGCCATTTGGGTGGACAAACGGGAAAAACGACGCGAACACAGAATTTTCGGGATAAATCGGTGTGCTAGTCCATGATTTTGGAGGTGGGCTCGGGGTCCGAGCGTGTTGTGGGTCAAAAATCGATCGGGGCTTACCAGAGAGGTTGGGGATCGTCCCAGTGTGGTCAGTTTAATTTTTTGTGGCCATTTAGGTGGAAAAACAGGCGAAACGACGCGAACGGGGCATTTTAGGGCCAAATCGGTGTGCTATATCCCACGATTTTAGGGGTAGACACGGGGTCCGGGCGAGCTGTGGGACGAAAATCGATCGGGGCGTGCCAGGGAGGTTGGGGATCGTCCCAGTAAGGATTGTTTAATATTTCGTGGCCATTTGGGTGGACAAACGGGCGAAACGATACGAACGAGGTATTTTCGGACAAAAATAGTGTGCTATAGCCCACGATTTTGGGGGTGGATTTGGGGTTCGGGCGTGCTGTAGGCCAAAAATTGATCGGGACGTGCTACGAAGGTTGGGGATCGTCCCAATGTGGTCTGTTTAATTTTACATAGCTATTTGGGTAGACAAACGGGCGAAACGGTGCAAACGGGGCATTTTCGGGCCAAATCGGTGTGCTATAGCCCACAGTTTAGGGGCTGAGCCCGGGGCTCGGGTGTGCTGTGGGCCGAAAATCATCCGGGGCGTGCCAAGGAGGTTGGGGATCATCCCAGTGTGGTCCATTTATTTTTTCCTGGCCATTTGGGTGGACAAACGAGCAAAACAGCGCGAACAGAGCATTTTTGGGCCAAATCGGTATGCTATAACCCACGATTTCGAGGGTGGGCACGGTGTACGAGCGTGCTGAGGGTCGAAAATGGACCGAGGCGTGCCAGGGAGTTTGGGGATCATCCCAGTGTGATCCATTTAATTTTTTGTGGCATTTTGGGTGGACAAACAAGCGAAACAGCTCGAACAGGGTGTTTTCGGGCTAAATCGTGTAACAGCCCAAGCTCACCGGCGCATGTGAAATTGTCCGCTTTGGAGCCTCGGCCCCTCACAGTTTTAAAACGCGTCACATACGTGGAAGGTATCCATGCACCTATAAGGCACACTTCGTTCCCCTTCACTACCGATGTGGGATTTGCCTAAGTGAATGCAGGCGTTACGTATCGCCGTCCCTACACTCTTTTGTCACGCCCCAAAATCCCATCGGGCCGGACTGGCACCCGAAGCCGAGAAGGCCCGGGAGAACCCGTTCAAATACCTGTACTTTCCCTTACATTCACCAAAAATTTGGGCAGCACTTCGTTACATACAGAAGGGTCTAATTCCCTGTATCAGCACAAATATATATATATAATATAATACTTGTCCGTCGGGGCCACCACATATACAAATATAACATCACTATATAAACTCCCATGACTTGACCCTTCCTTATGTCTACAAAGCCTCTAGGATATACATGACAAAATGACATAACTAGGGTCGGGACAAACCCCCGCCCACACATGACTCCTGTACAATAACAAAACATAAGGAACCGACTCGGAAAGCTCCGAAGCAAACTGGAGCTCACCAACAATAGCTGTATGATCTGGCTCCTATCTATACTGTGAATGACCTGAAGCACCTGTGCCTGCAGCATGAAATGCAGGTCCCCCGTGAGGGACGTCAGTACGAAATATGTACTGAGTATGTAAAGCTGTAAATAATCATATGTAATATAGGGGATCAGGAAAATCAGACGCAAGTGAATAAATCATAATAGAAGTGAACCACACTTCATAAACACTTTTAGGATCATGTACATTATCATTAATCTGAATTGGGTTCGTGAATTCGAACACATTTGTGGAACGGTATACATTCGTTCATTTCATTCTTTACAATTATCATTCGCCATTACCTCCTCCTCCCGAACCTCCAACCACCTAACAATAATCAATATTGTACCGTACTATGACCATTAGGCTGCCTCCAGTACATATCAACTGGGATCGACCCATGCTAGGCTTATGCCCCTGGGATACCACCCATAAACACATAAATAGGGATCGACCCATGCTAGGCTTATGCCCCTGGGATACCACCCACACGTATATCAAGTAACACACATAAGAGATCTTTCCAACAACTTAGTTCAAAAGCTTTTGAGATTATTACATTAGTGTTCATGCCAATATAGTACCTTTGGAACAATGATACATCAATAGGAATCAAGTAATAGACCTTCTATACAATAACGATGTTATAAAGACTCATTGGTACATCAACAATGTGTTTCAGAATCATCAATATCACAACAATGAAATAGGAGCCTTTTGGTATATCAATGAAACATTTTTACACTTTATAGAATGGAAACAACTTCGTTGGTAATGTAGAACAATACATGTTTTTGGACAACCTTGGAATCTTACTTGATGGAACATTGGTGTTTTCATGCCAAAGAACATTGTTAGAGTATGCTTTACATACCTCGTTGTAGATTCGGATACCAATTCAATACAACTTCCCGCCTTTACAAATCACTTATCTACAATGAAATATTTGGCATCTAGTATTAGCAACCCAACACCACAATTCTCTTCCATAATTCCATACAACCACTATTTGCAAAACATTCCAAAAACCAACTTGAACAATAGGTTTATGTGTATATATATATATATATATAATCATCATTTCAATACCACATCATCCCTTCACAATTCAACATAATCCAACATCATTTCCCAATCATCTTTCAACAACAATCAAATAGCATACTTCTTATGCTCACATGCATATATATATATATATATATATATATATATATATATATATACATATTCATATAAATAACACCAACATAATTTACATTCTTACCATAAAATGGCCCTTTGATTTCGAAGTCCTGTTGGAACAAATAAGGGATGCTTCTCGAAGCCCTCGAGACGATGAACACAACTACGGAATCAATTTGGACTTTCCACGGTTGAATCACAAGATAATTGGAGTTGAAATTAGGCTAGGGTTTCCTTATTCTCAATAATATGATGATAATTGATGGATATAAGACCAATTATATCTATATAATGACCAATTTTCGTCCAAGAGATGATGGAAAATGACCATATTGCCCTTAAAAATTTAAGTAAATCCGAATCTGTCCATGGTGGACTGTTTTGACAGGCTAAAGTAAATCGGCCATAACTCTTTGCTCCGATATCGGATTTGGGTGAAATTGGTATCTTTGGATAGATAATTCAAAGGGCTTTCATTTAATATAAAGTAGGCCACCCAGTTCATCCTTTACAAGGAGTTATGATCGTTTGAAGTTGACCCTAAAAAACTGTTTTGAGAGGCTGAAGTAAAACGAGTATAACTCCTTACTTAGATGTTGGATTTGGATGAAACTAATTGAATTGGAAAGAAGACTCAAAGATCTTTCTTTTGATAGGTCGAATACCTCCCAGTTCATTATATTGAGAGAGTTACGATCGTTCAAAGTCGACCCAAAAAACTGGCAGGCCTCAGTTGTTTGAATTTCCTGCACATTTACTGTTCACAATTATCCCGGCCGCCGTTTTATAGTTTCGAACGTGCTCGATTATATCCGAAACTTATCCGTTTTTGGAAATCTTTATATCGTTGAAAAGATTATTCAATAAACTTCGTATGAAAACATCGACGGGAAAATTCCGATATACATACAGTCGATTCCTATACACATATAATCAAACTATACACTTGAAACCATCTCAAAATAATCAATACTCATACTTAAACTCATATATACCTTAGGATCAATACTTATACTCCAACACATATAACCATGGCTAATGCACGTAATTAAGTATGGGGTGTTACATCCTTCCCCCCTTAAGGACATTCGTCCTCGAATGTAAATGTAGTTATTTAGCCGAAACAAGTTCGAATTCATAATTGATATTCACGTCATCATATAGATATTATGCATATGTAAAAACTCACTTGTTAGTGTTCCAGTTGCCCTCCTTGCACTTCTTTTTCACCTTTAAACAAATAAGGGTATTTCGATTTCATTGCTTCCTCCGCTTCACATGTAATCTCTTCCCTTTGTTGATTTCTCCAAAGTACTTTCACCGATGCTACTTCTTTATTTCTCATCTTCTTAACTTGACGATCTAATATAGCAATAGGCATCTCCTCATAGGTAAGATCTTCTGTTACTTTCACATCTTCAGTAGAAGTAATAAGGGACGAATCTCCGATGCACTTTCGAAGCATCGATACATGAAATACTGGATGCACTGATGAGAGTTCCTGAGGTAGCTCTAATTCATAAGAAACTTGCCCACATCTTCGAATAATCTTATACGGGCCTATATATCGTGGACTCAACTTTTCTTTCTTGCCAAATCTCATCACCCCTTTCATTGGCGATACCTTCAAAAATACCCAATCGCCTAACGAAAATTCTAGCTCTCTTCTTCTACTATCCGCATATGACTTGTGCCGACTTTGGGCTGTTTTCAACCGTTGCTGAATCACCTTGACTTTTTCTATGGCTTGATACACAAGGTCCGGTCCGAACATAAGAGTTTCACCCGCTTCGAACCATCCTATTGGTGATCTACACTTTCTCCCATATAAAGCTTCATATGGTGCCATTTTGATACTTGAATGATAGCTATTATTGTAGGCAAACTCAATAAGAGGTAAATGATCATCCCAGCTGCCTTTAAAATCTATAACACATGCTCGTAGCATATCTTCAAGTGTTTGAATGGTGCGCTCTGCTTGTCCATCCGTCTGAGGGTGAAAAGCTGTACTCAGATTCACTTGTGTTCCCAAACACCGTTGGAAAGACTTCCAAAAGTTTGCAGTAAATTGAGTTCCCCGATCCGATATAATAGAAGTTGGCACTCCATGTAATCGGACTATTTCTTTAACATACAGCTTCGAATATTCTTCAACTGTGTAAGTGGTCTTAACGGGTAAGAAATGTGCGGATTTAGTAAGCCTATCCACAATCACCCATATAGAATCAAATTTCCGAGCTGTATGAGGCAAACCTGTAACAAAATCCATGTTGATCATGTCCCACTTCCAAATTGGAAGATCTATGCATTGCATATAGCCTCCGGGCTTTTGATGTTCCACTTTAACTCGTTGGCAATTTGGACATTCAGCTACAAATTCTGCAATGCTCTTCTTCATGTCATTCCACCAATACATATCTTTCAAATCTTGATACATTTTGGTTGATCCTGGATGAATAGAATACCTTGAAAAATGTGCCTCTGTCATAATCTTCTTTCTTAGCCCGTCTACATCCGGCACACACAATCGGTTTTGGCACTGAAGTACTCCTTCTCGCGTAAGCTCAAATGCCTTGGTCGCACCACTCTGAACGTTCTCCTTAAGCTGTAATAAAATAGGATCTGCATATTGCTTCTCTTTCACTTCAGCTACTAATAAAGATTCCGCAGCATTATGTACGATAAGCTCTTTATTCGGAGTTTCAAGAAGGCGAACTCCCAAACTAGCTAACTGGTGAAGATCTTTAACCATCCCTTGCCTTTCTATAGGCGCCATCATAGCCTTATGACTTAACGCATCAGCTACCACATTTGCTTTCCCTGGATGATACAAGATATCAACATCATAGTCCTTTAATAGTTCAAGCCATCTCCGCTGCCTTAAATTTAGATCCTTCTGATTAAAAATATACTGCAAGCTCTTATGGTCAGTATATATATCAACATGAACCCCATATAAGTAGTGGCGCCATATCTTTAAAGCAAAAATAACTGCTGCCAGCTCAAGATCGTGTGTAGGATAATTTTTCTCATGTGGCCGCAATTGTCTAGAAGCATATGCTATTACCTTACCATGCTGCATCAATACACATCCTAAACCAATTCTGGAAGCATCACAATACACTGTATACCCTTCTGTACCTTCTGGAAGTACCAATACGGGTGTAGAAGTCAACTTATTATTCAATTCTTGGAAACTCTCCTCACACGCATCATTCCATTGGAATTTGGATGCTTTATGGGTTAGCTTGGTTAAGGGTGTTGAAATGGAAGAAAAGTCTTTAACAAACCTCCTATAATAACCGGCCAACCCGAGAAAACTACGAATCTCCGTAGGCGTTGTGGGCCTTGGCCAGTTCTTCACAGCTTCTATCTTTTGAGCATCAACTTTTATCCCTTCACTAGATACAATATGACCCAAAAATGCCACCGAATTTAACCAAAACTCACATTTAGAGAACTTTGCATAAAGCTTACAATCACGAAGAGTCTGCAATGTCTGTCGTAAGTGATTGGCATGGTCCTCTTCTGATCTAGAATAAAATAGAATATCATCTATAAAAACTATCACAAATACATCCAGGAATGGCTTAAACACCCTATTCATCAAATCCATAAAAGCTGCAGGTGCATTTGTTAGCCCAAATGACATAACTAGAAACTCATAATGACCATACCTTGTTCGGAAAGCTGTTTTGGGTATATCTTTTTCTTTGACCCTCACTTGGTGGTAACCTGACCTCAAATCAATCTTAGAAAAACACTTGGCGCCCTGTAACTGATCAAATAAATCATCAATTCTTGGGAGAGGATATTTATTCTTAATAGTCACCTTATTTAATTGCCGATAATCAATACACATCCTCAGCGAGCCATCCTTTTTGCGCACAAATAACACTGGTGCTCCCCAGGGGGACATACTAGGCCTTATGAATCCCTTCTCTAGCAAATCTTTCAATTGCTCTTTCAATTCTCGTAATTCTGCTGGGGCCATTCTATACGGAGGAATGGAGATTGGTTGGGTGCCTGGTATTACATCAATACCAAACTCTACTTCTCGTTCAGGAGGCAAACCTGGAAGATCTTCAGGGAATACATCAGGATATTCATTTACCACTGGTACCGTGTGAAGATCTGATGATTCCGATTCCGTATCCTTTACTCTAACTAAATGACATATGTAGCCCTTGGAAATCATTTTTCTCGCTTTGAAATAAGAAATAAATCTACCTCTTGGTGCGCCAATCTTACTTTGCCATTCAATAACTGCTTCATCAGGAAAATGTAAATACATCTTTTTCGTACAACAGTCAATTTTGGCATAACAAGACGCCAACCAATCCATACCCATTATAACATCAAAATCTACCATTTCTAGTTCCACAAGATTGGCCATCGTGTCTCAACCACACACAGTTACTACACAATCTTTATAAACTCTTCTAGCAATAATAGATTCCCCAACCGGGGTAGACACTTCCAACGGTTTATCTAACAATTCGGGGGTCCTTTTGAACTTTCCAGCAACCAAAGGAGTAACATATGATAATGTAGAACCGGGATGAATTAGAGCATATACATCAAATGAAAATATGGACAACGTACCCGTAACCACATCTGGGGAAGCCTCTAGATTCTGTCGATCCGCTAAAGCATAAGTACGATTTTGAGTCCCGCTGGAACTGGCGACTCTTTTTTCATTACTAGCGTGACCCGCAGGTCGTGCACCCCTACCAGAATAAGATACCGGTGACGATGATGCAACAGCTGATCCTGAAGGTCGTGCTATGCCACCTGCACCCCTTCGTGGGCATTCTCTCATCATATGCCCCATCATACCGCACCAATAACAAACATTTGTTCCCATTCGACATACGCCCATATGATGCCTTCCACATTTATTGCATGGCTCTCGAGCAGGTCTCGATTGGCTCATATTCCCTTGCCCATGATAACCCACAGATCGCAAACTATGACCCTCACTTCTTTGCCCAAATTGACTGCCTCTGAACCCCTGATGCTGTGGTGGAACACTAGTTGCAGAATAAGAAAATAATGGCCTAGGTGGTCTAGCAGAAAAGTGAGGTCTAAAACCTCCCCGTGGCTCCATAAACTGCCCTGTAGATCTGGCCCTCTTCGAAGATCCGCTTTCAAATTCCTGTGTTCTTCTTCTTTGCCTCTGATCTTCCATTTTCTGTGCAAATGCTTGGATCCTAGCTATATCCATGTCTTTATTCAGTGCAGCAATAGTACAATCCCTAACCAAATACGAATCCAATCCATTCACATACCGATGAACTCTGTCATCCATAGTAGCTATAACATTAGGAGCATATCTGGACAAGGAATTAAATCGAAGACTATACTCCCTCACTCTTGTATTACCCTGCCGAAGATTTAAGAACTGATCCGCACGGGCCTGACGAGTCTCATATGGAAGATAATGATCAATAAATGCCTCTTTGAACTCTTTCCAAGTAGCTGGGGGTGCATCAATGCCCCTTGACCGTTTCCAGTCTTCATACCAATATATAGCCTCACCTTTGAATCTATACGCGGCTAACTCCACTGTCTCTCTGCCCGATACGTGCATCAACTCTAGGGCTCTTTGGATCTGATCAATAAAGTCCTGCGGATCTTCGTTAAGATCGGATCCGGTAAAAGTAGGCGGATCCATCTTAAGAAAATCTTGCGTCCGAAGACTAGCCGCCCTATCAGTACCGCTAGAACCCGCGGCAGGAATAGCTTGCCCTTGGACTTGCCCAGCAACTATACGAGTCAAAAGTTGCACTGCATTTCTAAGATCTTGATCAACAGCATTAATAGGTGGCTCTGGGGATATAGTTCTCCTCCCCCTTATTTCTTTCGGACTGGGGGAAGTTTCTGATGCATGCTCAGCTGGAGCCTCACTTTGATTAGCTGGTATAGTGGGTGACTTACTAGTCCCCTCTCCGGCAGCCACGTCTACTTGCTTACCGGTATTTTTGCTTCTGGTAACCGGCATCATTACTATAATAAGAGGAACAAACTGATTCAGTGGTCAACTATGACTTCATATACAATATAAGCTCTATCGCACGATCTAAGACATGAAGAAAAGAAACAATTCTTAAATGTCCATAGCCTCCTGTTTATAGATGTGGTGCACAACACACCGATAAACAAGACTCTACGTAGACACGGCTTTGTAGACTTACTAGGACGAACCTCTCTGATACCACTCTCTGATACCAGATGGTATCAGAGCCAGCGCCGGTGCCGGTGGTGGGGCAAACCTCAGCGAGGACGCTGAGTCCCTACGGGGGGTGAGTGTAGGGACGGCGATACGTAACGGCTGCATTCACTTAGGCAAATCCCACATCGGTAGTGAAGGGGAACGAAATGTGCCTTATAGGTGCATGGATACCTTCCACGTATGTGACGCGTTTTAAAACCGTGAGGGGCCGAGGCTCCAAAGCGGACAATTTCACATGCGCCGGTGAGCTTGGGCTGTTACAAATCGGTGTGCTATAACCCACGATTTTGAGGGTTGGCCCAGGGTCCGAACGTGTTGCAGGCCGAAAATCGATCGGGGTGGGCCAGAGAGGTTGGGGATCATCCCAGTGTGGTCCGTTTAATTTTTTGTGGCCATTTGGGTGGACAAACGGGAGAAACAGCGCAAACGAGGCATTTTTGGGCCAAATTGGTGTGCTATAGCCCACGATTTTGGGGGTGGCCCCGGGGTCCGAGCGTGCTGTCGGCCGAAAATCGATCGGGGCATGCCAGGGAGGTTGGGGATCATCCCAGTGTGATCCGTTTATTTTTTCGTAGCCATTTGGGTAGACAAACGGGTGAAACAGCACGAACGGGGCATTTTCGAGCCAAATTGGTGTGCTGTAGCCCACGGTTTTAAGGGTGGGCCCGCGGTCCAGCCGTGTTGTGGGCCAAAAATCGACCGGGGCATGCTAGGGAGGTTGGGGATCATCCCCGTGTGGTCCGTTTAATTTTTCGTGGTCATTTGGGTGGAAAAACAGGGGAAACAGCGCGAACGGGGCATTTTCGGGCCAAATCGGTGTGCTATAGCCCACGATTTTAGGGTGGGCCTGGGGTCCGGGCGTGCTGTAGGCCAAAAATTGATCGGGGCGTGCCAGGGAGGTTGGGGATCATCCCAGTATTGTCCGTTTAATTTTTCGTGGCCATTGGGTGTAAAAACGGGTGAAACGACCCGAATGGGGCATTTTTGGGCCAAATCGGTGTGCTATAGCCCATGATTTTGGGGATGAGCTCGGGGTCCGAGCGTGTTGTGGGTCGAAAATCAATCGAGGCGTGCAAGGGAGGTTGAGGATTATCCCAGTGCGGTCCATTTAATTTTTCGTGGCCATTTAGGTGGACAAATAGGCAAAATGGTTCAATCGAGGAGTTTTCGGGCCAAATCGGTGTGCTATAGCTCACGGATTCGGGGGTGAACTCGGGGTCCGGACGTGTTGTGGGCTGAAAATCAATCGGGATGGGCCAGGGAGGTTGGGGATCATCTAATGTGGTCCGTTTAATTTTTCGTGGCCATTTGGGTGGATAAACAGGAGAAACGGTGCGAACGGGGTATTTTTGGGCCAAATCGGTGTGCTATAGCCCACGATGTCGGGGGTGAGCCTGAGTTCCGAGCGTGTTGTGGGCTAAAAATAGACCTGGGCATGCCAGGGAGGTTGGGGATCGTTCCAGTGTGGTCCATTTAATTTTTTGTGGCCATTTGGGTGGACAAACGGGCAAAACGGTGCGAACAGGGCATTTTCGAGCCAAATTGGTTTGCTATAACCCATGGTTTTGGGAGTGAGCCCGGGGTTCGAGCATGCTGTGGGTCAAAAATTAATCGGGGTGTGCTAGTGACGTTGGGGATCGTGCTAGTGTGGTCCATTTAATTTTTCGTGCCCATTTGGGTGGACAAACGGGAGAAACGGCGCGAACGGGGTATATTTGGGCCAAATCGGTGTGCTATAGCCCATGGTTTTGGGGGTGGGCCTGGGGTCCGGGCGTGCTTGTCACGCCTCAAATCCTATTGAGGCGGACTGGTACCCGTAACCGAGGAGGCCCGGGAGAACCAACTCATAACCTTATACTTTCCATGCATACCTCTATGACAACCCGAAATTCGGACAACATCATGTCGCATATAAAAGGAAATAATCACCTGTATAAGCTCGAGCACACATATATATGTATATACAATACTTGGCCGTTGGAGCCATCACGTCTACTAACAAAACACCACCTTGACTGTACATTAGGTCTACAAAGCCTCTAAACAATACACAGAGTTTAACTAAGGTCGGGACACACCCCGCCATATAACTAACTTCTATATAATACCAAAAGTGACTGGATATGACACGGAAAGCCCCGAAGCAAACTGGAGCTCACCAAAAGCAACTGGATATCCTGGCTCCTACTTGTGCGGTGTATGAGCTAAGGTACCTGTGCCTGCAACATGAAATGCAGGTCCCCCATGAGGGACTTCAGTACGAAATATGTACTGAGTATGTAAAGCTGTAGATAATCACATATGATATAGGAGCTCAATAGAAATAAAAAACAAGTGAATAAATCGTAATAGGAGTGGACCACACTTACTAGAATTTGTGACAACCTGTACATTGTATTTATTCAATCACTTTACCTTCGTTCTTATCATCTTTGTAATCATTACTGTACTGTACTGTGACCATTAGGCTGCCTCCAGTACATATCAACTGGGATCGACCCATGATAGGCTTATGCCCCTGGGATACCACCCATAAACACATAAATAGGGATCGACCCATGATAGGCTTATGCCCCTGGGATACAACCCGATAAGAGAGAACTTCCATCACTTAGTTCAATTAATCTTTGAGATTGTTATTTCGGTTGCCACCGCATTTTTGATACTTTGAAATAATGATACATCAATAAGAGACATATAAATAGACCATCAATGCAATACCAATGAAGTAAGAACTCATTGGCACATCAATGAAGTCTTTTGGAGTCATCAATGCCATAACAATGAAGTAGGAACTTATTGGTATATCAATGAAACGTTTTGGAGTCATTAATAGCACATGGATCTTGTTTGGGTAATCGGATACCTTCTGACATACATTAGTACAATAAACATGAAAGATTTGGAAAACAAGTAAGTATTGGAATGTCTTGACATCTTGTAGGGTGGAAATAAGTTCATTGGTAACGTAGGACATCATATAAAACCATTATGGATCACATGTTACTGAATAACTTTGAAAACTTTCTTAATAGAACAATTGTTCACTTTCATGCCAAAGATATGGTATAGAGTATGCTTTACATACCTGACTATCAACCTTCAATACTAGTCCCAAATGGACTTCTCGTCTTTTCGGATTACTTATCTACAATGAACATATATAGCAATCTAGTATTAGCGACCAAACGTCACAATTCAATTATTTGAATTCACCAAACTAATGTTTAAGTAGTAAGCCTTAATTACACTATAAAGGGTGTCACTTTAACCCTCTTATACTCCAATTACATTCACATGCCATGCATATTCATACAACATCCTCCAATATCAAGTTTGGATTCATTTATCCTTCCAACCAATCCATTAAACCAAATTGAGCCATAGACATAAATAATCATCAATTCAATAGTATATCACCATATCCACCTTCCATAACTCAATTACCATATCCACCTTCCACAATTCAATACAACCAAACCATGCAAAATAGTCCATAACCCTATTTTCATCACCTTTCAATAACAACCAATACATATAATCCTCTATCACACATATACATATGGAAGAGAACAAAGGCAAACAATATTCATACCTTAGAATTCACCTCTTGATTATGCAATCTTGTTTGCACAAATAATAGGTGCCGTTCGAAGCTCTCGAGATGACAAACGCAGTTATAGGATTACTTTGGAATTTCTACGGTTGAATCAAAAGTAATTTAAAGGTCAAATTTGGCTAGGGTTTGTTCTTTCTCAATGATTGATGATGAAAATGAGTTTTTGAACTCATATAAACGTATATATACACATATTCCCGTCCATAATATAATAGGGAATGACCAAAATGCCTTTAAAATTTAAATAATGTCAAATCTGTCCTTTGGTGGACTGTTTTGATAAGCTACAGTAGATTGACCATAACTCTTTGTTCCGATATCGGATTTGGGTGAAATTGGTATCGTTGGAAATATAACTCAAAGTTATTTCATTTCATATAAAGTAGGCCACCCAGTTCGTCCTGTACAAGGAGTTATGGTCGTTTGAAGTTGACCCTAAAAATCTGTTTTGATAGGCTGAAGTAAAACGAGTATAACTCCTTACTCAGACGTTGGATTTGGATGAAACCAATTGCATTGGAAATAAGACTCAAAGATATTTATTTTAATAGGTTGCATATCTCCCATTTCATTATATTAAGGCAGTTATGATCATTCGAAGTTGACCCAAAAATTTGGCTAGCCTCAGTAGTTTGTGTGCAGGAAACTTTCCTGCACATTTACTATTCCCAAATGTCCCGACCACCGTTTTATAGTTTCGAACGTGCTCGATTATATTCGAAACCTATC
The DNA here is from genome assembly GCA_030864215.1 of Capsicum pubescens. Taxonomy (NCBI): domain Eukaryota; kingdom Viridiplantae; phylum Streptophyta; class Magnoliopsida; order Solanales; family Solanaceae; genus Capsicum; species Capsicum pubescens. The sequence continues at coordinate 1,888,005 of CM061541.1, forward strand.
CGTTTTTGGATATATTTATATTATTGGAAAGCTTATTCAATAACCTTCGCATGGAACCATCGACGGGCAAATTCCGGTATAAATAAAATAAAAAAATTAATTCCATATAAATAAGACCAATACACGTACTTGAATACGCCAATACATGTACTTGAATATGGGATGTTACATCCTTCCCCCCTTTAGGACATTCTTCCTCGAATGTTAGCGTAGTTATTCAACCGAAACAATTTCAAGTCCATCATTAACATTCACATCATCACATAAATACTATGCATATATAAAAAAAAACTTACTTGTTAATGTTTTAACTCTGTTTCTTGTACTTCCTCTTCATCTTTGAACAAATGAGGGTACTTAGATTTCATTGCTTCCTCAGCTTCCCATGTAATCTCTTCCCTTTGACGATTTCTCCAATGTACTTTCACCGATGCTATCTCTTTATTTCTCATCTTCTTAACTTGAAGATCTAGAATAGAAATAGGCACTTCCTCATAGGTAAGATCTTCCTCAACTTGCACATCCTCAGTAGAAGTGATATGTGATGGATCTCCGATGCACTTTCGAAGCATTGACACATGAAATACCGGATGTACTGATGAGAGCTCTTGGGGTAGCTCTAATTCATATGCAACTTGTCCAAACCTTCGAGTGATCTTATACGGGCCTATATAACGTGGACTCAACTTCCCTTTCTTGCCAAATCTCATTACCCCTTTTATTAGTGATACCTTCAAAAATACCCAATCACCTATAGAAAACTCTAGTCCTCTCCTTCTACTATCCGCATATGACTTGTGTTGACTTTGGGCTGTTTTCAGTCGTTGCTGAATTACTTTAAGCTTCTCTATGGCTTGATAAACAAGATTCGGTCCGAACAAAAGAGTTTCACCCACTTCGAACCATCCTATTGGTGATCTACACTTCCTTCTATATAAAGCTTCATATGGTGCCATTTTGATACTTGAATGATATCTATTACTGTAGGCAAACTCAATAAGAGGTAAATGATCATCCCAGTTGCCCTTAAAATCTATTACACAAGCTCGTAGCATATCTTCAAGTGTTTGGATGGTACGTTCTGCTTGTCCATCTGTTTGAGGGTGAAAAGTTGTACTCAACTTCATTTGTGTTCCCAAACACCTCTGAAAAGACTTCCAAAAGTTTGCGGTAAATTGGGTTCCCCGATCTGATATAATAGAGATTGGCACTCCATGTAATCGGACTATCTCTTTAATGTACAGCTTCGCATACTCTTCAACTGTGTAAGTGGTCCTAACTGGTAGGAAATGTGCGGATTTGGTAAGCCTATCAACAATCACCCATATAGAATCAAACTTCTGGGATGTACGAGGCAAACCAATAACGAAATCCATGTTGATCATGTCCCACTTCCAGCTTGGAAGATCAATGCATTGCATATAACCTCCGGGTTTTTGGTGCTCAACTTTAACTCTTTGAAAATTTGGACATTCAGCTACAAATTCTGCAATGCTCTTCTTCATTTCATTCCACCAATACATATCTTTCAAATCTTGATACATTTTGGTTGATCCTGGATGAATGGAATACCTTGAAAAATATGCCTCTGTCATAATCTTCTTTCTTAGCCCGTCTACATCCGGCACACACAATCAGTTTTGGCACTGAAGTACTCCTTCTCGCGTAAGCTCAAATGCCTTGGTCACACCACTCTGAACGTTCTCCTTAAGCTGTAATAAAATAGGATCTGCATATTGCTTCTCTTTCACTTCAGCTACTAATGAAGATTCCGCAGCATTATGTACGATAAGCTCTTTATTCGGAGTTTCAAGAAGGCGAACTCCCAAACTAGCTAACTGGTGAAGATCTTTAATCATCCCTTGCCTTTCTATAGGCGCCATCATAGCCTTACGACTTAACACATCAGCTACCACATTTGCTTTCCCTGGATGGTACAAGATATCAACATCGTAGTCCTTTAATAGTTCAAGCCATCTCCGCTGCCTTAAATTTAGATCCTTCTGATTAAAAATATATTGCAAGATCTTATGGTCAGTGTATATATCAACATGAACCCCATATAAGTAGTGGCACCATATCTTTAAAGCAAAAATAACTGCTGCCAGCTCAAGATCGTGTGTAGGATAATTTTTCTCATGTGGCCGTAATTGTCTAGAAGCATATGCTATTACCTTACCATGCTGCATCAATACACATCCTAAACCAATTCTAGAAGCATCACAATACACTGTATACCCTTCGGTGCCTTCTGGAAGTACCAACACGGGTGTAGAAATCAACTTGTTCTTTAAATCTTGAAAACTCTTCTCATAGGCATCATTCCATTGGAATTTGGATGCTTTATGGGTTAGCTTGGTTAAGGGTGCTTAAATGGAAGAAAAGCCTTTAACAAACCTTCTATAATAACCGGCCAACCCGAGAAAACTACGAATCTCCGTAGGCGTTGAGGGCCTTGACCAGTTCTTCACAGCTTCTATCTTTTGAGCATCAACCTTTATCCCTTCACTAGATACAATATGACCCCAAAATGCCACTGACTTTAACCAAAACTCACATTTAGAGAACTTTGCATAAAGCTTACAATCACGAAGAGTCTGCATTGCCTGTCGTAAGTGATTGACATGGTCCTCTTATGATCTAGAATAAACTAGAATATCATCTATAAAAACTATCACAAATACATCCAGGAATGGCTTAAACACCCTATTCATCAAATCCATAAAAGTTGCGGGTGCATTTGTTAGCCCAAATAACATAACTAGAAACTCATAATGACCATACCGTGTTCGGAAAGCTATCTTGGGTATATCCTTCTCTTTGACCCTCACTTGGTGGTAACCTGACCTCAAATCAATCTTAGAAAAGTGCTTGGCGCCCTGTAACTGATCAAATAAATCATCAATTCTTGGGAGAGGATATTTATTCTTAATAGTCACCTTATTCAATTGCCGATAATTAATACACATCCTCAGCGAGCCATCCTTTTTGCGCACAAATAACACTGGTGCTCCCCAGGGGGACATACTAGGCCTTCTGAATCCCTTCTCTAGCAAATCTTTCAATTGCTCTTTCAATTCTCGTAATTCTGCTGGGTCCATTCTATACGGAGGAATAGAGATTGGTTGGGTGCCTGGTATTACATCAATACCAAACTCTACTTCTCGTTCAGGAGGCAAACCTGGAAGATCTTCAGGAAATACATCAGAAAATTCATTTACCACCGGAACAACGTGAAGAGTTGGTGGCTCCGCTTCTGTATCCCTTACTCTAACTAAATGATATATGTATCCCTAAAAAATCATTCTTCTCGCCTTAAAATAAGAAATAAATCTACCTCTTGGCGCGCTGATTTCACCTTTCCATTCAAGGACTGATTCATTTGAAAAATGGAAATATACCTTTTTCGTGCAGCAATCAATTATGGCATAGCAAGACGCCAACTAGCCCATACCTATTATAATATCAAAATCTACCATTTCTAACTCCACAAGATCAGCCATCGTATCACGACCACAAATAGTTACTATGCAGTTTTGATAAACCCTTTTAGCTATAATAGATTCCCCAACCGGTGTGGACACTTCAAATGACTTAACTAATAGTTCGGGTATTCTTTCGAACTTTCCAGCAACCAATGGAGTAACATAATATAATGTAGAACTGGGATCAATTAAGGCATATAAATCGAATGAAAAGTTAGACAACGTACCCGTAACCACATCTGGGGAAGCCTCTAAATTTTGTCGATCCGCTAGAGCATACATATGATTTTGAGCCCCGCTAGAACTCGTGGCTCCTCTATCACCTCTAACACGACCCATTGGTTGTGTATCCCTTCCTGAATAAGTCATTGATGATGATGATGCAACAAATAACCCCGTAGGTCGTGCCATACCCCCTATGCCCCTTCGCGGGCATTCTCTCATCATATGCCCCGACATACTGCACCAAAAGCAAACATTGGTCCCCAGCCGACATGCGCCCAAATGATACCTTCCATATTTATTGCATGACTCTCGAGGAGGTCTCGATTGGCTCATATTCCCTTGCCCTTGGTACCCCACTATCAGCGAACTCTGACTCTCACTTCTGTGCCCAAATTGATTTCCTCTGGACCCTTGGAACTGTGGTGGGGCACTATCTGCAGAATAAGAAGATAATGGCCTAGGTGGTCTAGCAGAAAACTGTGGTCTGAACCCTCCTTGGGATGCCATGAACCGCCCTATAGATCTGGCCCTCTTGGAATATCCTCTTTCTAATTCCTGTGTTCTTTTCCTCTGCCTCTGATTTTCCATTTTCTGTGCAAAAGCTTGGATCCTCGCTATGTCCATATCTATGTTCAAAGCGGCAATAGTACAATCTCTAACCAGATATGGATCCAGCCTATCCACATATTGATGAACTCTGTCATCCGTAGTAGCTACAACATTAGGAGCATATCTCGACAAGGAATTAAATCAGAGACTATACTCCCTCACGCTCATATTTCCCTGACGAAGATTTACAAACTGATCTGCACGGGCCTGACGAATCTCGAATGGAAGATAATGATCAAGAAATGCCTCTTTGAACTCCTTCCAAGTAGCTGGGGGTGTATCAATACCCCTAGATCGTTTCCAATCCTCGTAACAATATATAGCCTCCCCTTTAAATCTATACGCCGCTAACTCCACTGTCTCTCTACCCGTTACATGCATAACATCTAAGGCCCTTTGAATTTGATCAATAAAGTTCTGTGGGTCCTCGTTAAGATCTGATCCAGTAAAAGTGGGAGGATCCATCTTAAGAAAATTCTGTGTTCGAAGGCTAGCCACCCTATCTGTACCACTAGGACCCGTGGTAGGAATGGCTTGCCCAGCAACTATACGAGTTAAAAGTTGCACTGCATTTCTAAGATCTTGATCAACAACATTAATAGGTGGCTCTGGGGATATAGTTCTCCTCCCCCTTATTTCTTTCGGAGTGGAAGAAGTTTCTGATGCATGCTCAGCTGGAGCCTCACTTTGATTAGCTGGTATAGTGGGTGACTTACTAGTCCCCTCTCCGGCAACCACATCTACTTGCTTACCGGTATTCTTGCTTCTGGTAACCGGCATCATTTCTATAATAAGAGAAACAAACGGATTCAGTAGTCAACTATGACTTCATATACAATATAGGCTCTATCGCACGATTTAAGACAAGAAGAAAAGAAATAATTCCTAAATGTCCATAGCCTCCTATTTATAGATGCGGTGCACGACACACCGATAAACAAGACACTACATAGACACGGCTTTGTAGACTCACTAGGACGAACTTCTCTGATACCACTTTTGTCACGCCTCAAATCCTATTGGGGCGGACTGACACCCATAACCGAGGAGGTCCGGGAGAACCAGCTCATAACCTTATACTTCTCATGCATACCTCTATGACAACCCGAAATTCGGACAGCATCATGTCACATATAAAAGGAAATAATCACCTGTATAAGCTCGAGCACACATATATATGTATATACAATACTTGGCCGTTGGAGCCATCACGTCTACTAACAAAACACTACCTTGACTGTACATTAGGTCTACAAAGCCTCTAAACAATACACAGAGTTTAACTAAGGTCGGGACACACCCCGCCATATAAATAACTTCTATACAATACCAAAAGTGACTGGATATGACACGGAAAGCCCCAAAGTAAACTAGAGCTCACCAAAAGCAGCTGGATATCCTGGCTCCTACTTGTGCGGTGTATGAGCTGAGGTACCTGTGCCTGCAACATGAAATGCAGGTCCCCCGTGGGGGACGTCAGTACAAAATATGTACTGAGTATGTAAAGCTGTAGATAATCACATATGATATAGGAGCTCAATAGAAATCAGAAACAAGTGAATAAATCGTAATAGGAGTGGACCACACTTACTAGAACTTGTGATAACCTGTACATTATATTTATTCAATCACTTTACCTTCGTTCTTATCATCTTTGTAATCATTACTGTACTGTACTGTGACTATTAGGCTGCCTCTAGTACATATCAACTGGGATCGACCCATGATAGGCTTATGCCCCTGAGATACCACCCATAAACACATAAATAGGGATCGACCCATGATAGGCTTATGACCCTATGATACCACCCGATAAGAGAGAACTTCCATCACTTAGTTCAATTAATCTTTGAGATTGTTATTTCGGTTGCCACCGCATTTTTGATACTTTGAAACAATGATACATCAATAAGAGACATATAAATAGACCATCAATGCAATAACAATGAAGTAAGAACTCATTGGTACATCAATGAAGTATTTTGGAGTCATCAATGCCATAACAATGAAGTAGGAACTTATTGGTATATCAATGAAACGTTTTGGAGTCATTAATAGCACATGGATCTTGTTTGAGTAACCGGATACCTTCTGACATACATTAGTGCAATAAACATGTAAGATTTGGAAAACAAGTAAGTATTGGAATGTCTTGACATCTTGTAGGGTGGAAATAAGTTCATTGGTAACGTAGGACATCATACAAAACCATTATGGATCACATGTTACTGAATAACTTTGGAAACTTTCTTAATAGAACAATTGTTCACTTTTATGCCAAAGATATAGTGTAGAGTATGCTTTACATACCTGACTGTCAACCTTCAATACTAGTCCCAAATGGACTTCTCGTCTTTTCGGATTACTTATCTACAATGAACATATATAGCAATCTAGTATTAGCGACCAAACGTCACAATTCAATTATTTGAATTCACCAAACTAGTGTTTAAGTAGTAAGCCTTAATTACACTATAAAGGGTGTCACTTTAACCCTCTTATACTCCAATTACATTCACATGCCATGCATATTCATACAACATCCTCCAATATCAAGTTTGGATTCATTTATCCTTCCAACCAATCCATTAAACCAAATTGAGCCATAGACATAAATAATCATCAATTCAATAGTATATCACCATATCCACCTTCCATAACTCAATTACCATATCCACCTTCCATAATTCAATACAACCAAACCATGCAAAATAGTCCATAACCCTATTTTCATCACCTTTCAATAACAACCAATACATATAATCCTCTATCACACATATGCATATGGAAGAGAACAAAGGCAAACAATATTCATACCTTAGAATTCACCTCTTGATTATGAAATCCTGTTTGCACAAATAATAGGTGCCGTTCGAAGCTCTCGAGATGACAAACGCAGTTATCGGATTACTTTGGAATTTCTACGGTTGAATCAAAAGTAATTTAAAGGTCAAATTTGGCTAGGGTTTGTTCTTTCTCAATGATTGATGATGAAAATGAGTTTTTGAACTCATATACATGTATATATACACATATTCCCGTCCATAATATAATAGGGAATGACCAAAATGCCTTTAAAATTTAAATAATGTCAAATCTGTCCTTTGGTGGACTGTTTTGATAAGCTAAAGTAGATCGACCATAACTCTTTGCTCCGATATTGGATTTGGGTGAAATTGATATAGTTGGAAATATAACTCAAAGGTATTTCATTTCATATAAAGTAGGCCACCCAGTTCGTCCTGTACAAGGAGTTATGGTCGTTTGAAGTTGACCCTAAAAATCTGTTTTGATAGGCTTAAGTAAAACGAGTATAACTCCTTACTCAGGCGTTGGCTTTTGATGAAACCAATTGTATTGGAAATAAGACTCAAAGATCTTTCTTTTCATAGGTCGCATCTCTCCCATTTCATTATATTAAGGGAGTTATGATCATTCGAAGTTGACCCAAAAATTTGGCTAGCCTCAGTAGTTTGTGTGCAGGAAATTTTCCTGCACATTTACTATTCCCAAATATCCCAGCCACCGTTTTATAGTTTTGAACGTGCTCGATTATATCCAAAACCTATTCGTTTTTGGAAATCGTTATATCATTGGAAAGCTTATTCAATAACCTTCGCATGGAACCATCAACGGGGAAATTCCGGTATAAATAAAATAAAAAAATTAATTCCATATAAATAAGACCAATACAATTACTTGAATAAGTCAATACATGTACTTGAATATGGGGTGTTACAGTGCTGTAGGCCAAAAATTGATCGGGGTGTACCAGGGAGGTCGGGGATCGTCTTAGTGTGGTCCGTTTAATTTTTCGTGGCCATTTGGGTGGACAAACATGAGAAATGGCACGAACGGGGTGTTTTCGGGCCAAATCGGTGTGCTATAGCCCACAGTTTCGGGGGTGTGCCCAGTGTTCGGGCGTTCTGTGGGTCGAAAATCGACTGGGACATGCCAGGGAGGTTGGGGATCGTTCCAATGTGGTACGTTTAATTTTTCGTGGCCATTGGGGTGGATGACGGGTGAAACGACAGGAACGGAGGATTTTTGGGACAAATCGGTGAGCTATAGCCCACGGTTTTGGGAGTGGCCCCAGGGTTCGGGCATGCTGTAGGCCAAAAATTGACCGGGGCATTTTTGAACAAAATTGCTGTGCTATAGCGCACGGTTTTTGGGGTGGGCCCAGGTTTCGGACGTGATGCGGGCCAAAAATTGACCGGGGCATGCCAGAGAGGTTGGGGATCTTTCCAATGTGGTTTGTTTAATTTTTTGTGGCCATTTAGGTAGACAAACGGGCAAAACAACGCGAATGGGGCATTTTCGAGCCAAAACGGTGTGCTATAGCCCACGATTTTTTAGGTGGGCTCGGGGTTCGAGCGTGCTGTGGGCCTAAATTGATCGGAGCATGCCATGAAAGTTGAGGATCGTCCCAGTGTGGTCCATTTAATTTTTTGTGGCTATTTGGGTGGACAAACGGGCGAAACGGTGCGAACGGGGCATTTTCGGGCCAAATCGGTGTGCTATAGCCTACAGTTTTGGGAGTGAGCCCAGGGTCCGGGGTTCGGGCGTGCTTTGGGACAAAAGTCGATCGGGCATGCCAGGGAGGTTGGAGATCATCTCAGTGTGGTTCGTTTAATTTTTCGTGGCCATTTGGGTGGACAAACGGGTGAAACAGCGCGAATGGGGCATTTTCAGGCCAAATCGATGTGCTATAGCCCACGATATCGGGGGTGGGACCGGGTTTCGGGCGTGCTGTGGTCTAAAAATCAACCGGGGCGTGCCAGGGAGGTTGAGGATCATCCCAGTGTGGTCCGTTTAAATTTTCGTAGCCATTTGGGAGGACAAACGGGAGAAACGGTGTGAACGGGGCATTTTCGAGCTAAATTGGTGTGCCATAGCACACGGTTTTGGGGGTGGCCCCGGGGTCTGGGCGTGCCGTGGGTCGAAAATCCACCGGGGCGTGCCAGGGAGGTTGGGGATCGTCCCAGTGTGGTCCGTTTAATTTTTCGTCACCATTTGGGTGGACAAATGGGTGAAACGGCACAAACGGCGCGAATAAGGCAATTTCGAGCCAAATCGATGTGTTATAGCCCACGATTTCTAGGGTGGCCCCGAGGTCCGGGCGTGTTGTTGGTCGAAAATCGATCGGGGCATGCCAAGGAGGTTGGGGATCATTCCAGTATGGTCCATTTATTTTTTTGTGGCCATTTGGGCGTACAAACGGGCGAAACGGCTCAAATGGGACATTTTCGGGCCAAATCGGTGTGCTATAGCCCACGATTTTGGGGTTGGGCCCGGGGTTCGGGCGTGTTGTGGGCAAAACTTCAATCGGTGCGTGTTAGGGAGGTTGGGGATCGTCCCAGTGTGGTTTGTTTAATTTTTCATGGCCATTTGGGTGGACAAACAGGTGAAACGACTCGAACGGGGCATTTTTGGGCCATATCGATATGCTTTAGCCTACGATTTCGGGAGTGGGCTCGGGGTCCGGGCGTGCTGTGGGCCGAAAATCGATCGGGGCGTGCCAGGGAGGTTGGAGATCATCCCAGTGTGGTTCGTTTAATTTTTCGTGGCCATTTGGGTGAACAAACTGGCGAAACGGTATGAACGGGGCATTTTCGAGCTAAATTAGTGTGCTATAGCCCATGGTTTCGGGGATGGGCCCGAGGTCCGAGCGTTCTGTGGGCCAAAAATTAACCCAGGTGTGCCAGGGAGGTTGGGGATCGTCCCAGTGTAGTCCGTTTAATTTTTCGTGGCTATTTGTGTGGAAAAACGGGCAAAACGGCGTGAACAGAGAGTTTTTGGGCCAAACCGGTGTGCTATAGCCCACAGTTTTGGGGGTGGGCCCGGGGTTCGGGCGTGCTGTAGGTCGAAAATCAACCGGGGTGTGCCAAAGAGGTTGGCGATCATCCCAGTGTGGTCCATTTAATTTTACGTGACTATTTGGGTGGACAAACGGGCGAAACGGCGAACGGGGCATTTTCTGGCCAAATCGATGCGCTATAGCCCACAATATTGGGGTTGGGCCCGGGCGTGCTGTGGGTCGATAATTGTCCAGGGCATACCAGGGAGGTTGGGGATCATCCTAGTGTGATCCGTTTAACTTTTTATGGTCATTTTAGTGGATAAACGGGCGAAACGGCACGAACGGGGCATTTTTAGGCCAAATTGGTGTGCTATAGCCCACGGTTTTGGGGTCGGCCCAGGGTCCGGGCGTGCTGTGGGCCAAAAATAGGCCGGGGCATACCACGGAGGTTAGGAATCATCCTAGTGTGGTTCGTTTAATTTTTCGTGGCTATTTGGGTGGACAAACGGGCAAAACGGCATGAACGGGGCTTTTTTCGGGCTAAATTGGAGTGCTATAGCCCACTGTTTTGGGGGTGGGTCCGGGTTTTGGGCGTGCTGTGGGCCAAAAATCGATCGGGGAGTGCCAGGGAGGTTGGGAATCGTCCCAGTGTGGTCCGTTTAATTTTTTATCGCCATTTGGGCAATAGCATTTTCGGGCCAAATCAGTGTGCTATGCCCAATGTTTTGGAGGTGGACCCGAGTATGCCTTGGGCCAAAAATCGATCAGGGCATGCCAGGGAGGTTGGGGATCATCCCAGTGGGGTTCGTTTCATTTTTAATGGCCATTTGGGTGGATAAACGGGCGAAACGGAGCATTTTCGGGCCAAATCGGTATGCTATAGCCCACAGTTTTTAGGGTAGGCCTGGGGTCCGGGCATGCTGTGTGCCGAAAATTGACCAGGGCGTGCCAGGGAGGTTGGGGATCGTCCCTATGTGGTCTGTTTAATTTTTGTGGCTAATTCGGTGTGCTATAGCCCACGATTTCGAGGGTGGGCTCGGGGTTCGGGCATGCTGTGTGCCGAAAATCGATCGGGGCGTGTCAGGGAGGTTGGGGATCTTTCCAGTATGGTCCGTTTAATTTTTCGTGGCCATTTGGGCGAAAAAATGGGCGAAACTACGCGAACGGGGCGTTCTCAGGCCAAACGGGTGAAACTGAGAGAACGAGGCATTTTTGGGCCAAATTAGTGTACTATAGCCACGGTTTCGTGGTGGGCCCGTGGTCCGGGTGTGCTATGGGCCGAATATCGAATGGGGCATTGTAGGGAGGTTGAGGATCGTCCCACTGTGGTCCATTTAATTTTTCGTGGCCATTTGGGTGGACAAATGGGTGAAACGATGCGAACGGGGCATTTTTGGGCCAAATCGATATGCTATAACCCACAGTTTCAGGGGTGGGCCCGGGGTCTGAGCGTGCTGTTGGCTGAAAATTGATCGGGGCTGCTAGGGAGGTTGGGGATCATCTCGATATGGTCCGTTTAATTTTTTGTGGCAATTTGGGTGGATAAACAGGCGAAACGACGCAAACGGGACATTTTTGAGCCAAATCGTGTGCTATAGCCCACGGTTTCAGAGGTGGGCCTAGAGTCCGGGCGTGCTGTGGGTCGAATATCGATCAGGGCATGCCAGGAATGTTGGGGATCATCCAACTGTAATTTTTCGTGGCCATTTGGGTGGATAAACGGGCGGAACGGTATGAACGAGGCATTTTTAGGCCAAATCGGTGTGCTATAACCTACGGTTTTGGGGGTGGGCCTGGGGTCTGAGTATGTCGTGGGCCAAAAACCGATCGAGGTGTGCCAGGGAGGTCGGGGATCGTCCTAGTGTGATTTGTTTTATTTTTCGTGGCCATTTGGGTGGAGAAACGGGTAGAACGGCGCAAACGGGGTATTTTCGGCCAAAATCGGTGTGCTATTGCCCACGATTTTGGGGTGGGCATGGGGTCCGGGCGTGCTGTGGACTAAAAATTGACCGGGGCATGCCAGGGAGGTTGGGGATAGTCCCATGTGGTCCGTTTAATTTTTCGTGGCCATTTGGGTGGACAAACGGGCGAAACAGTGCGAACGGGGCATTTTCGAACCAAATCGGTGTGTTGTAGCCAACGGTTTTTGGGGGTGGGCTCGGGGTCCAAACGTGCTGTGGGCTGAAAAGAGACCGGAGCGTGCCAGGAGGGTTGGGGATCGTTCCAGTGTGGTCCGTTTAATTTTTCGTGGCCATTTGTGCGGACAAATGGGCGAAGCAGCGCGAACGGGGTGTTTTCGGGCCAAATCGATGTGCTATAGCCCACGATTTCGGGGGTGGGCCCGGGGTTCCGGGCGTGCTGTGGGCTAAAAATCGGCCAGGGCATGCCAGGTAGGTTGGGGATCGTCTCAGTGTGGTCCGTTTAATTTTTCGTGGCCATTTTAGTGGACAAACGAGCGAAACGACGCGAATGGGGCATTTTCAGGCCAAATCGGTGTGCTATAGCTAGGGGTGGGCGTTCAGTCGGTTCGGTCTGATTGTTTAATATCGGTTTGATTTATCGATTTTCGAATTGACAAAAACCGAAATAAATTCGGTTAGAAGTATTAAAGTAGTTAGCCTTTTTTTTTCATAACTGAGCACTTAAAATTGATGGATTTTTTTTTAAAAAATTATTTTTTCCAAACCTGTTTTTCATTTCCAAATATAAATAACTATAAATAACTCAATATGGATGAAACGAAATGAAATAATCATAAGATTTACATAATACATAACGTCATTAATCATTACATATAATATAACCTTGCACAAATAGTCTACAAGACAACACAAAACTCATAAAAATAGTTCATGAAACAACATACTTTTTGCATAAATAGTCCATAAAATAGTCCAAAGTCACCAAAATAGTCCATAAAATATTTGAATCACTAAAACAATCCATATAATATTTTTATATTTATCTATATATATAAATATATATATATATATAAATAAATATATATATTATTTATTTATTTATAAAATTTCGATTTTTTGATTTAACCGGATTTAAAAAAAAGAATCAAAAATCGAACCAAAAAACCAAAATTTTAAAATCACAAACCGAATTCGATCCGAAAAACCGAAACCAAAATTAAATTTCGATTTGGTTTTTTCGTTTTTTCAGTTTAAACCAAAATATACCCACCCTTAGCTATAGCCGAAGGTTTTGGGGATGGACTCGAGGTCCGGGCGTGCTGTGGGCCAAAAATTGACCGGAGCAAGCTAGGTAGGCTGGAGATCGTCCCAGTGTGGTCCGTTTAATTTTTCATAGCCATTTGTGCGGACGAACGGACGAAACGGGGTATTTTTGGGCCAAATCGGTGAGCTATAGCCCACGATTTCAGGGGTGAACCAGGGGTCTGGGCGTTTTTGGGGCCAAAAATCGACCGGGGCATGCCTGGGAGGTTAGGTATCGTCCCAGTATGGTCCATTTAATTTTTCGTGGCCATTTAGGTAGACAAACTGGCGAAACGGCGCGAATGGGGCGTTTTTAGGCTAAATTGGTGTGCTATAGACCACGGTTTAGGGGGTGGGCCCGGGGTCCAGGTGTGCTGTGGGATGAAAATCAATCGGGGTGTGCCAGGGAGGTTGGGGATTGTCCCAGTGTGGTCCGTTTAATTTTTCGTGGCTATTTTTCTTTGATAAACGGGTGAAACAGCTGAACGAGGTGTTTTCGGGCCAAATCGGTGTGCTATAACGCACGGTTTTGGGGGTGGGCCAGGGTCCGGGCGTGCTGTGGGCCAAAACTCGATCGGGGTGTACCAGGGAGGTTGGGATAGTCCTAGTGAGGTTCTCTTAATTTTTCGTGGCCATTTGGGTGGACAAACGGGCGAAACGACGCTAACGGTGCATTTTTGAGATAAAACGGTGTGTTATAGCCTACGGTTTCAGGGGTGGGATCGGGATCCGGGAGTGCTGTTGGCTGAAAATCAACCGGAGCGTACTAGGGAGGTTAGGGATCGTCCCTGAATGGTCCGTTTAATTTTTTGTGGCCATTTGGGTGGACAAACGGGCGAAACAGCGCGAACGGGGCTTTCTGGGGCCAAATCGGTGTGCTATTCCATGATTTTAGGGGTGGTCTAGGGGTTCGAGCGTGCTGTGGGCTGAAAAATGATCGGGGCATGCCAGGGAGGTTGGGGATCATCCCAGTGTGGTCCGTTTAATTTTTTGTAGCCATTTGTGTGGACAAACAAACGAAACGACGCTAACGGGGTATTTTCGGGCTAAATCGGCGTGCTATATCCCACGGTTTCGCGGGTGGGCCCGGGGTCCGGGCGTGCTGTGGGCCAAAAATCGGTCGGGGCATGCCAAGTAGGTTGGGGATCATCTCAGTGTGGTCCGTTTATTTTTTCGTCGCCATTTGGTTGGACAAACGGTCAAAACCGCGCGAACGGGGCATTTTTGGGCCAAATCAGTGTGCTATAGCCCACGGTTTCGGGGGTGGACTCGGCGTCCGGGAGTGCTGTGGGCCAAAAATCGACTGTGGCATGCCAGGGAGGTTGGGGATCGTCCCAGTGTGGTCTGTTTTATTTTTCGTGGCCATTTGGATGGACAAATAGGAAAAACGGTGCGAACGGGGCATTTTCGGGCCAAATTGATATGCTATAGGCCACGATTTTGGGGGTGGGCCCGGGGTCCGAGCGTGCCGTAGGCCAAAAATTGACCGGGGCATGCCAGGGAGGTTGGGGATCGTCCCAGTGTGGTCCATTTATTTTTTCATAACCATTTGGTTGGACAAATGGGCGAAACGGCACGAACGATGCATTTTCAAGCCAAATCGGTGTGCTATAGCATACGGTTTCAGGGGTGGGCCCGGGGTCCGAACGTGCTGTGGGCTAAAAATTGATCGGGGCATGCCAGGAAAGTTGGGGGATCATCCTAGCGTGGTCCGTTTAATTTTTTGTGACCATTTGGGTGGACAAACGGGCGAAACAGCGTGAATGGGACATTTTCGAGTCAAATCGGTGTGCTATAGCCCCTGATATCAGGGGTGGGCCTGAGGTTCGGGCGTGCTGTGGGCCAAAAATTGATCAAGGCATGTCAGAGAGGTTGGGGATCGTCCCAGTATGGTCCGTTTAATTTTTCGTGGCCATTTGGGTGGACAAACGAGTGAAACAACATGAACGGGGCATTTTCGGGCCAAATCGATGTGCTATAGACTACGATTTCGGGGGTGGGCCCGGGGTCCGGGTGTGCTGTGGGCCGAAAATCAACCGAGGTGTGCCAAGGAGGTTGGGGATCATCCCAGTGTGATCCATTTAATTTTTCGTGGCCATTTAGGTGGACAAACAAGCGAAACGGTTCGTACAAAGAGTTTTTGGGCCAAATCGATGTGCTATAGCCCACGATTTTAAAGGTGGGCCCGGGGTTCGAACATGCTGTGGGCCGAAAATCGACCGGGGCGGGCCAGAGAGGTTGGGGATCATCCCAGTGTGATCCATTTAATTTTTTGTGGCCATTTGGGTGGACAAACTGGTGAAACGGTTCGAACGAGGAGTTTTTGGGCCAAATCGATGTCCTATAGCCCACGATTTCAAAGGTGGGCTCGGGGTCCGAACGTGCTGTGGGCCGAAAATCGACCGAAAATTGATCGGGGCGGGACAGGGAGGTTGGAGATCATCCCAGTGTGATCCATTTAATTTTTTGTGGCCATTTGTGTAGACAAACGGGAAAAATGACAAGGAGTTTTCGGGCCAAATTGATGTGCTATAGCCCACGGTTTTGGAGGTGGGCTTGGGGTCCGAACGTGCTGTGGGCCAAAAATCGACCGGGGTGGGCCAGGGAGGTTGGGGATCATCCTAGTGTGATCCGTTTAATTTTTCATGGCCATTTGGGTGGACAAACGGGAGAAACGGCGCGAACACTGAATTTTCAGGATAAATCGGTGTGCTAGTCCACGATTTTAGAGGTGGGCCCGGGGTTCGAGCGTGTTGTGGATCAAAAATCGACCGGGGCTTACCAGGGAGGTTGGGGATCGTCCCAGTGTGGTTAGTTTAATTTTTTGTGGCCATTTAGGTGGACAAACGGGCGAAACGATGCGAACGAGGCATTTTAGGGCCAAATCGGTGTGCTATATCCCACGGTTTTGGGGGTAGGCACGGGGTCCGGGCGAGCTGTGGGACGAAAATCGATCGGGGCATGCCAGAGAGGTTGAGAATCTTCCCATTAAGGACTGTTTAATGTTTCGTGGCCATTTGGGTGGACAAACGGGCAAAGCGATACGAACGAGGTATTTTCGGACAAAAATAATGTGCTATAGCCAACGCTTTTGGGGATGGATCTGGGGTTTGGGCGTTCTGTAGGCCAAAAATTAACCGGGACATGCCACGAAGGTTGCGGATCATCCCAGTATGGTCCGTTTAATTTTTCATGGCCATTTGGGTGGACAAACGAGCGAAACGGTGAGAACGGGGCATTTTCGGGACAAATCGATGTGCTATAGCCCACGGTTTAGGGGCTGAGCCCAGGGTTTGGGTGTGCTGTGGGCCAAAAATTATCCGGGGCGTGCCAAGGAGGTTGGGGATCGTCCCAGTATGGTCCGTTTAATTTTTCGTGACCATTTGGGCGGACAAACGGGCAAAACAGCGCGAACGGAGCATTTTTTTGCCAAATCGGTATGCTATAACCCACAATTTCGAGGGTGGGCGAGGTGTACGGGCGTGCTGAGGGTCGAAAATGGACCGAGGCGTGCCAGGGAGTTTGGGGATCATCCCAGTGTGGTCCATTTAATTTTTCGTGGCATTTTGGGTGGACAAATAAGTGAAACGGCTTGCACAGGGAGTTTTTGGGTCAAATCAATGTGCTATAACCCACAGTTTCGAGGGTTGGCCCAGGGTCCGAATGTGCTGTAGGCCGAAAATTGACCGGGGTGGGCCAGGGAGGTTGGGGATCATCCCAGTGTGGTCCGTTTAATTTTTTTTGGCCATTTGGGTGGACAAACGGGAGAAACGGCGCGAACGAGGCATTTTTGTGCTAAATCGGTGTGCTATAGCCCACTATTTTGGGGGTGGGCCTGGGGTCCACGCGTGCTGTTGGCCAAAAATCGATCGGGGCATGCCAGGGAGGTTGGGGATCATCCCAGTGTGGTCCGTTTAATTTTTTGTGGCCATTTTGGTGGACAAACGGGTGGAACAGCACGAACGGGGTATTTTTGAGCCAAATCGGGTGGGCCCGGGGTCCGACCGTGCTGTGGGCCAAAAATTGCCCGGGGCATGCTAGGGAGGTTGGGGATCGTCCCAGTATGGTCCGTTTAATTTTTCGTGGTCATTTGGGTGGACAAACGAGGGAAACAACACAAATGGGGAATTTTCGAGCCAAATCGGTGTCCTATAGCCCACGATTTTGGGGTGGACCTGGGGTCCGGGCGTACTGTAGGATAAAATTGATCGGGGCGTGCCAGGGAGGTTGGGGATCGTCCTAGTATGGTCTGTTTTATTTTTTGTGGCCATTTGGGTGCAAAAACCGGTGAAACGACACGAATTGGGCATTTTTGGGCCAAATCGGTGTGCTATAGCCCACGATTTCGGGGGTGACCTCGGGGTCCGGGCGTGTTGTGGGTCGAAAATCGATCGAGGCGTGCTAGGGAGGTTGGGGATTATCCCAGTGCGGTTCATTTAATTTTTTGTGGCCATTTGGGTGGACAAATAGGTAAAATGGTTCAATCGAGGAGTTTTCGGGCCAAATCGGTGTGCTATAGCTCACGGATTCGGGGGTGAACCCGGGGTCCGGACGTGCTGTGTGATGAAAATCGATCGGGACGGGCCAGGGAGGTTGGGGATCATCCACTGTGGTCCGTTTAATTTTTCGTGGCCATTTGGGTGGATAAACAGGAGAAACGACACGAACGGGGCATTTTCGGGCCAAATCGGTGTGCTATAGCCCACGATTTTAGGGGTGAGCCTGAGGTCCGAGCGTGTTGTGGGAAAAAAATCGACCTGGGCATGCCCGGGAGGTTGGGGATCATTCCAGTGTGGTCCTTTTAATTTTTTATGGCCATTTGGGTGGATAAACGGGCAAAACGGTGCGAACGGAGTATTTTTGGGCCAAATTTGTTTGCTATTGCCCATGGTTTTGAGAGTGAGCCCGGGGTTCGAGCGTGCTGTGGGTCAAAAATTAATCGGGGAGTGCTAGTGAGGTTGGGGATCGTGCTAGTGTGGTCCATTTAATTTTTTGTGCCTATTTGGGTGGACAAACTGGAGAAACGGCGCGAACAGGGTATTTTTGGGCCAAATCGGTGTGCTATCGCCCATGGTTTCGGGGGTGGGCCCGGGGTCCGGACGTGCTGTAGGCCAAAAATTGATCGGGGCGTACCAGGGAGGTCGGGGATAGTCTTTGTGTGGTCCGTTTAATTTTTCGTGGCCATTTGGATGGACAAACATGAGAAATTGCATGAACGGGGTGTTTTCGGGCCAAAACGGTGTGCTATAGCCCACGATTTTTGAGGTGGGTCCGGGGTCCGAGCGTGCTGTGGGCCTAAATTGATCGTGGCATGCCATGGAAGTTGGGGATCATTCCAGTGTGGTCCATTTAATTTCTTGTGGCCATTTACGTGGACAAACGGGCGAAACGGTGCGAACGGGGCATTTTAGGTCCAAATCGGTGCGCTATAGCCTACGGTTTTGGGAGTGAGCCCGGGGTCCGGGGTTTGGATGTGCTTTGGGCCAAAAATCGATTAAGGCATGCCAGGGAGGTTGGAGATCATCTCAGTGTGGTTCGTTTAATTTTTCGTGGCCATTTTGGTGGACAAACGGGCGAAATAGCGCGAATGGGGCATTTTCAGGCCAAATCGGTGTGCTATAGCCCACGATATCAGGGGTGGGCCCGGGTTTCGGGCGTGCTGTGGTCTAAAAATCAACCGGGGCATGCCAGGGAGGTTGAGGTTCATCCCAGTGTGGTCCGTTTAATTTTTCGTAGCCATTTGGGAGGAAAACGGGCGAAATCGCACGAATGTGGCATTTTCAGGCCAAATCGGTGTGCTATAGCCCACGATATCGGGGGTGGGCCTGAGTTTCGGGCATGCTGTGGTCTAAAAATCAACCGGGGCGTGCCAGGGAGGTTGAGGATCATCCCAGTGTGGGCCGTTTAATTTTTCGTAGCCATTTGAGAGGACAAATGGGAGAAACGGTGCGAACGAGGCATTTTCGGGCCAAATTGGTGTGCTATAGCACACGATTTTGGGGGTGGCCCAGGGGTCCAGGCGTGCTGTGGGTCAAAAATCAACCGGGGTGTGCCAGTGAGGTTGAGGATCGTCCAAGTGTGGTTCATTTAATTTTTCGTGACCATTTGGGTGGACAAATGGGCGAAACGGCACAAACGGCGCGAACAAGGCAATTTAGGGCCAAATTAATGTGCTATAGCCCACGATTTCTGGGGTGGCCCGTGGTCCGAGTGTGTTGTGGGTCAAAAATCAATTGGGGCATGCCAAGGAGGTTGGGGATCATCCCAGTATGGTCCGTTTATTTTTTTGTGGCCATTTGGGCGTACAAACGGGCGAAATGGCTCAAATAGGGCATTTTCGGGCCAAATCGGTGTGCTATAGCCCACAATTTTTGGGTTGGGTGATGTTGGGCGTATTTATACGTTTAAGCACCATAACTTACCCATGTTTTAGCTAAGTTTTGAGGATAAAATACATAATTCTTGCACTTTTAGTCTATTTTTAGTTAAGTGAGCTGACCTATGTGATTAGCATGCTTTTCAGGTACTAATGGGGAAGATTACAACATTTTGGGGACCTGTGGACAGCAAAGAAAACTTCACATAAAAAGGAAAGCAGCTTTTGGACTGAATGTGATGTATGAGAACTTTTTCCCGGGCAAACACTATTTTTAAATAGTTAAGGATGCAGTAGCAATTTATTAGAGAGGGATGTTATTAAAAGCCTTATTACTGAATTTTTAGGGATTATTCAGATTCTGTATTTTTTTTAAAACAAGAGAAAGCGGCTTAGCTTGAGGGGAGAGAGAGAGAGAAACGTTTTTCTCTCTTATTTTCTCTATTCATCTTCTCCACCAAGACCGTTCTAAGTTTTGGTATGATGAATATTTCTATTGTGATTTCCATTTTATTCATGAGTAGCTAAGTTTATTTGTTAGGGTTATGAAAACCTTGTAGTATACTCTCTATTGCTATGGGTTTTTGAATTTATGATGTGTTAATCCACTTATATCATTACTCTCTTTGTTATGATTGAATTCTCGTGGTTGCAAACATAGGGAATGTGCCATTATAGCAATAACTTGTTTGATAGAAAAGTTACTGTTTGGAAAAGAGAGTGTGACAAGAAAATAGGGTTTCCAACCTCTATTTTACACGTTAATGCCTTAGCAGGATTAACTACTTGGAGAGTTCGTATGATTGGTTGTACACTTTGGATTCGAGAGAACTAAGGTGAATAAATCCTTGATGGTTGAGAAACACTTGGATTTAGAATTAGAATACATCTCTCTATAAGTGCATGCATGTATAAATCCTTATTACTCATAGTTAATAGAGAAGTAGAAGCTACAAGGTGGACATAACCCTAACTTGTCATTCTCTGTGATCAAATATTATTACACATATCATCTCATTGTTACACCGATAATATTATTGTGCACTTAAATTGAAACCCCCCTTTACTTTGGAACCTTCGATCAATAGTCTAATAATAATCACAATACTTAGTGATCATAGTATTCCCTGTGGGATTCGACACCCAACCCAGTTGGGTTTTATATTTGACAGCGACCGCTTGTACTTTCTAACGAGAGTTGTAATTTGGGCGTATTATTGGGCCCGAGGTTCGGGCGTGCTGTGGGTAAAAAATCAACCAATGCATGTCAGGGAGGTTGGAGATCATCCCAGTGTGGTCCGTTTAATTTTTCGTGGCCATTTGGGTGGACAAACAGGCAAAACGGTTTGAACAGGGCATTTTCGGGCCAAATCGATGTGCTTTAGCCTACGGTTTCGAGAGTGGGCTCGGGGTCCGGGCGAGCTGTGGGCCAAAAATCGATCGGGGCGTGCCAGGGAGGTTGGGGATCATCCCAGTATGGTCCGTTTAATTTTTCATGGCCATTTGGATGAACAAACTAGCGAAACGGTATGAACGGAGCATTTTCGAGCTAAATTGGTGTGCTATAGCCCATGGTTTTGGGGATGGGCTCGGGTTTCGAGCGTGCTGTGGGACAAACATTAACCCAGGTGTGCCAGGAAGGTTGGGGATCGTCCCAGTGTAGTCCGTTTAATTTTTCGTGGCCATTTGGGTGGAAAAACGGGCGAAACGGCGTGAACAGGGAGTTTTTGGGCCAAACCGGTGTGCTATAGCCCACAGTTTTGGGGGAGGGCCTGGGGTTCGGGCGTGCTGTAGGTCAAAAATCAATCGTGGTGTGCCAGGGAGGTTGGCGATCGTCCCGGTGTGGTTCGTTTAATTTTACGTGACCATTTGGGTGGACAAACGGGCAAAACGGCGAACGGGGCAGTTTCTGGCTAAATCGGTGCGCTATAGCCCATAATGTTGGGTTTGGGCCCAGGGTTCGGGCGTGCTGTGGGCTGATAATCGTCCAGGGCATGTCAGGGAGGTGGGGGATCATCCTAGTGTGATCCGTTTAACTTTTTATGGCCATTTGAGTGGATAAACGGGCTAAACAGCGCGAACGGGGCATTTTTAGGCCAAATTAGTGTGCTGTAGACCACGGTTTCGGGGTCGGCCCGGAGTCCGGACGTGCTGCGGGCCGAAAACCGGACGGGGCATGCCAGGGAGGTTGGGAATCATCCCATTGTGGTTCGTTTAATTTTTCGTGACTATTTGGGTGGACAAACGGGCAAAACGGCACGTACGAGGCTTTTTTCAGGCTAAATTGGAGTGCTATAGCCCACTGTTTTGGGGTGGGTCCGGGGTTTGGGCGTGTTGTGGGCCAAAAATTGATCGGGGAGTGCCAGGGAGGTTGGGAATCGTCCCAGTGTGGTCCGTTTAATTTTTTATCTCCATTTGGGTAATAACATTTCTGGGCCAAATCGATGTGCTATAGCCCATGGTTTTGGAGGTGGATCCGAGTATGCCTTGGGTCAAAAATCGACTGGGGCGTGCCAGGGAGGTTGGGGATCGTCCCAGTGGGGTCCGTTTCATTTTTAATGGCCATTTGGGTGGACAAACGGGTGAAACGGGGCATTTTCGGGCCAAATCGGTATGCTATAGTCCACAGTTTCGAGGGTGGGCTCGGGGTTCGAGCATGTTGTGTGCCGAAAATTGATCGGGGCGTGCCAGGGAGGTTGGGGATCTTCCCAGTATTGTCCGTTTAATTTTTCGTGGCCATTTGGGTGAAAAAACGGGCGAAACTACGCGAACGGAGCATTCTCTGGCCAAACGGGCGAAACGGAGAAAATGAGGTATTTTTGGGCCAAATTAGTGTACTATAGCCACGGTTTCATGGTGGGCCCATGGTCCGGGTGTGTTGTGGGTCGAATATCGAATGGGGCATGGCAGGGAGGTTGGGGATCGTCCCACTGTGGTCCATTTAATTTTTCGTGGCCATTTAGGTGGACAAATGGGTAAAACGACGCGGACGGGGCATTTTTGGGCCAAATCGGTATGCTATTACCCACAGTTTCAAGGGTGGGCCCGAGGTCCGAGCGTGCTGTTGGCTGAAAATCGATCGGGGGTGCTAGGGAGGTTGGGGATCATCTCGATATGACCCGTTTAATTTTTTGTGGCAATTTGGGTGGATAAACAGGCGAAACGATGCAAATGGGACATTTTTGGACCAAATCGTGTGCTATAGCCCACGGTTTCAGAGGTGGGCCTAGTGTCCGAGCGTGCTGTGAGTCGAATATCGATCAAGGCATGCCAGGAATGTTGGGGATCGCTCAACTGTAATTTTTTGTGGCCATTTGGGTGGATAAACGGGCAAAATGCTACGAACGAGGCATTTTTGGGCCAAATCGGTGTGCTATAACCTATGGTTTTGGGGGTGGGCCCGGGGTCCGAGTGTCCCGTAGGCCGAAAACAGACCGAGGTGTGCCAGGGAGGTTGGGGATTATCCTAGTGTGGTCTGTTTAATTTTTCGTGTCCATTTGGGTGGACAAACGGGTATAGCGGCGCAAATGGGGTATTTTCGGCCAAAATCGGTGTGCTATTGCCCACGATTTCGGGGGTGGGCATGGAGTCCGGGCATGCTGTGAATGAAAAATCAACCGGGGCATGCCAGGGAGGTTGGGGATCGTCCCATGTGGTCTGTTTAATTTTTTGTGGCCATTTGGGAGGACAAACGGGCAAAACAACGCGAAAGGGGCATTTTCGGGCCAAATTGTTGTGCTATAGCCCACGGTTTCGAGGGTGGACCCGGGGTCCAAGTGTGTTGTGGGCCGAAATTCAACCGGGGAATGCCAGGGAGGTTGAAGATCTTTCCAGTATGGTCTGTTTAATTTTTCGTGGCCATTTGGGTGGACAAACGGGCGAAACGGCGCGAACGGGATATTTTTGAGGAAAATCGGTGTGCTATAGGCCACGGTTTTGGTGGTGGACTCGGGGTCCGGGCGTGCTGTGGGCCAAACATTGACCGAGGCATGTCGAGGAGGTCGGGGATCGTCCCAGTGTGGTTCGTTTAATTTTTCGTGGCCATTTGGATGGACAAAAGGGCGTAACGGTACGAACGAGGTATTTTAGGGTTCAATCAGTGTGCTATTGCCCACGGTTTTGGGTGTGGTCCCGAGGTTCGGGCGTGCTGTGGGCCAAAAATTGACCAGGGCATGCCAAGGAGGTTGGGGATCGTCCCAGTGTGTTCCGTTTAATTTTTTGTGGACAATTAGGTGGACAAACGGGCGAAACAACGCGAACAGAGCATTTTCGGGCCAAATCGGTGTTCAATAGCCCACGATTTCAGGGATGAGCTCGGGGTCCGAGTGTGTTGTGTGCCAAAAATCGACTGTGGCATGCCAGGGAAGTTTGGGATCGTCTCAGCATGGTTCGTTTAATTTTTCGTGGATATTTGTGATGACAAACAGGCGAAACGACGTGAATGGGGAGTTTCCGAGCCAAATTGGTGTGCTATTGCCCACGGGTTTAGGGGTGGGCTCGTTGTTCGGGTGTGCTGTGGGCCAAAAATCGATCGGGGAATACCAGGGAGGTGACCAGTGTGGTCCGTTTAATTTTTTGTGGCCATTTGGGTGGACAAACGGGCATAACGGCGCGAATGTGGCATTTTCTAGCCAAATCGGTGTGCTATAGCTCACGATTTCGGGGGTGGGCTCGAGGTCCGGGCCTTCTTTGGCCAATAATTGACTAGGGCGTGCCAGAGAGGTTGGGGATTGTCCCTGTGTGGTCCGCTTTCATGGCCATTTGGGTGGATAAATAAGTGAAATAACGCGAACGGGACGTTTTCGGACAAAATCAGTGTGCTATAGCCCACGGTTTCGGGGGTGGGCCCGAAGTCCGGGCGTGCTATGGCCAAAAAATCAACCGAGGCCTGCCAAGGAGGATGAGGATCGTCCAAATTTGGTCTGTTTAATTTTTCTTGGCCATCTGGGTGGACAAACAGGCAAAACGACGCGAACGATGCATTTTCGGGCCAAATCACTGTGCTACAACCCATGGTTTTAGGGGTGGGCCCAGTGTTCGGGTATACTGTGGGCCAAAAATTGGTCGGGGCATACTAGGGGGGTTAAGGATCGTTCCAGTTACTCCGTTTAATTTTTTGTGGCCATTTGGGTGGACAAATGGGCAAAACGACACGAATGTGGCATTTTCGAGCCAAATCAGTGTGCTATAGATCACAGTTTCAGAGGTGGGCTCGAGGTTCGAGCTTACTGTGGCCAAAAATTGACCGGGACATGCCAGAGAGGTTAGGGATAGTCCCAGTGTGGTCCATTTAATTTTTCGTGGTAATTTGTGTGGACAAACGGGCGAAACGGCGCGAACGGGGCATTTTTGGGCCAAATTGGTGTGCTATATAGCCCACGATTTTGGGGCTGGGCCCGGGGTCCGGGCGTACTGTGGGCCAAAAATCGGCCAGGGCATGCCAGGTAGGTTGGAGATCGTCCCAGTGTGGTCCATTTAAATTTTTCGTGGCCATTTGGGTAGACAAACGGGCTAAACGGCGTGAACTGGCCATTTTTGGGCCTAATCGGTGTGCTATAGCCCACGATTTAGGGGGTGGGCTCAGGGTCTGGGAATTTTGTGGGCCCAAAATTGACCGGGGCGTGCCAGGGAGGTTGGGGATCGTCCCTGTGTTGTCCGTTTAATTTTTCAGGGCCATTTGGGTGGACAAACGGGCAAAGCGGCGTGAACGGGGCATTTTCGGCACGCCCCTTCAGTGTGCTATAGCCTATGGTTTCGGGGTTGGGCCGAGGATCCGGGCGTACTGTGGGTCGAAATTCGACCGGGGCATTTCAGGGAGGTTGAAGATTATCTCAGTGTGGTCCATTTAATTTTTTGTGGCCATTTGGGTGGACAAATAGGCTAAACGGCGAAAATGGGATGTTGTCAGGCAAAATCGGTGTGCTCTAGCCCACGGTTTTGGGGGTGGGCCCGGGATTAGGGCATTCTGTGGGCCGAAAATCGATCGACGCATGCCAGGGAGGTCGGAGATCATCCTAGTGTGGTCTATTTAATTTTTCGTGGCTATTTGGGCAGACAAAGAGGCGAAACAGCGCGAACGAGGCATTTTTGGGATAAATCAGTTGATATAGCCCATGTTTTTGGGGGTGGGCTCGGGGTCCGGGCGTGCTGTGGGCCAAAAATTGACCGGGGCGTGCCAAGGAGGTTGGGGGTCATTCCAGTGCGGTCCGTTTAAATTTCCATGGCTATTTGGGTGGACAAACGGGTGAAACAGCGAGAACGGGGCATTTTCGAGCCAAATCAGTGTGCTGTAGCCTACGGTTTATGGGGGTGGGCTTGGGGTCTGAGCGTGTTGTGGGCTGAAAAGAAATCGGAGCGTGTCTGGAGGGTTGGGGATCGTCCCAGTGTGGTCCGTTTAATTTTTCGTGGCCATTTGTTTGGACAAATGGGCGAAACAGCGCGAACGAGGTATTTTTGGGCCAAATCGATGTGCTATAGCCCATGGTTTTGGGGGTGGGCCCGGGGTTCCGGGCGTGCTGTGGGCCAAAAATCGGCCAGCGCATGCCAGGTAGGTTGGGGATCGTCTCAGTGTGGTCCGTTTAATTTTTCGTGGCCATTTAAGTGGACAAACGAGCGAAACGGCGCGAACGGGGCATTTTCGAGCCTAATCGGTGTGCTATAGCTAGGGGTGGGCGTTCGGTCGGTTCGGTCTGATTGTTTAATATCGGTTCGATTTATCGATTTTCGAATTGACAAAAATCGAAATAAATTTGGTTTGGTTCGATTTTTACAAATTCAGTTCGGTTATTTTGGATTTTTATTTCGGTTTGAAGTATTAAAGTAGTTAGCCTCTTTTTTTCATAACTGAGCACTTAAAATTGATGGTTTTTTTTAAAAAAAAATTATTTTTTTTCAAACCTGTTTTTCATTCCCAAATATAAATAACTCAACATGGATGAAACGAAATGAAATAATCATAAGCTTTACATAATACATAACGTCATTAATCATTACATATAATATAACCTTGCTCAAATAGTCTACAAGACAACACAAAACTCATAAAAATAGTTCATGAAACAACATACTTTTTGCATAAATAGTCCATAAAATTGTCCAAAGTCACCAAAATAGTTCATAAAATATTTGAATCACTAAAACAATCCATATAATTTATATATATATATATATATAAATAAATATATATATTATTTATTTATTTATTTATAAAATTTTGGTTTTTCGATTTAACCGGATTTAAAAAAAAATTTCAAAAATCGAACCAAAAAACCAAAATTTTAAAATCACAAACCGAATTCGATTCGAAAAACTGAAACCAAAATTAAATTTCGATTTGGTTTTTCGGTTTTTTCGGTTTAAACCAAAATATGCCCACCCCTAGCTATAGTCGAAGGTTTCGGGGGTGGATTCGAGGTCCGGGCGTGCTGTGGGCCGAAAATTAATCGGAGCAAGCCAGGTAGGTTGGAGATCGTCCCAGTGTGGTCCGTTTATTTTTTTATAGCCATTTGTGCGGACAAACGAGCGAAACGGGGTATTTTCGGGCCAAATCGGTGAGCTATAGCCCACAATTTCAGGGGTGGGCCCGGGGTCTGGGCGTTTTAGGGGCCAAAAATTGACCGGGGCATGCCTGGGAGGTTAGGTATCGTCCCAGTATGGTCCATTTAATTTTTCGTGGCCATTTAGGTAGACAAACAGGCGAAACAGCGCGAATGGGGCGTTTTTAGGCTAAATTGGTGTGTTATAGACTACGGTTTAGGGGGTGGGCCTGGGGTCCAGGTGTGCTGTGGGATGAAAATCAATCGGGGTGTGCCAGGAAGGTTGGGGATTGTCCCAGTGTGGTTCGCTTAATTTTTTGTGGCCATTTTTCTTTGATAAACGGGTGAAACATCCAAACGGGGTGTTTTTGGGCCAAATCGGTGTGCTATAGCGCACAATTTTAGGGGTGGGCAAGGCTCCGAGCGTGCTGTGGGACGAAAATCCATCGGGGCGTGCCAGGGAGGTTGGGATAGTCTTAGTGTGGTCCGTTTAATTTTTCGTGGCCATTTGAGTGGACAAACGAGCGAAACGACGCTAACGGTGCATTTTAGAGGTAAAACGGTGTGTTATAACCTACGGTTTCAGGGGTGAGACCGGGATCCGGGCGTGTTGTTGGCTGAAAATCAACCAGAGCGTACTAGGGAGGTTAGGGATCGTCCCTGTATGGTCCGTTTAATTTTTTGTGGCCATTTGTGTGGACAAACGAGCGAAACAGCGCGAACGGGGCTTTTTGGGGCTAAATTGGGTTGCTATTCTACGGTTTTGGGGGTGGTTTCGGGGTTCGAGCGTGCTGTGGGCTGAAAAACGATCGGGGCATGCCAGGGAGGTTGGGGATCGGCCCAATGTGGTCTGTTTAATTTTTTGTAGCCATTTGTGTGGACAAACAAACGAAACGACTCTAACGGGGTATTTTTGGGCTAAATCAGCGTGCTATATCCCACGATTTCGCGGGTAGGCCCGGGGTCCGGGCGTGCTGTGGGCTAAAAATCGGTCGGGGCATGTCAAGTAGGTTGGGGATCATATCAGTGTGGTCCGTTTATTTTTTTGTGGCCATTTAGTTGGACAAACGGGCAAAACCGCGCGAACGGGGCATTTTCGGGACAAATCAGTGTGTTATAGCCCACGGTTTTGGGAGTGAACTCGGTATCCGGGAGTTCTTCGGGCCAAAAATCGACCGGGGCGTGCCAGGGAGGTTGGGGATCATCCCTGTGTGGTCCGTTTAATTTTTCGTGGCCATTTGGGTGGACAAACGGGCGAAACGACGCGAACGGGGCATTTTCGGGCCAAATCGGTGTGATAGCCCATGGTGTCGGGGGTGGCCCCGGAGTCTAGGAGGGTTGTGGGCCAAAAATTGATTGGGGTGTGCTAGAGGGGTTGTGGATCATCCCAGTGTGGTCCGTTTAACTTATCGTGGCCATTTTGGTGGACAAATGAGTGAAACAACGCGAACGGGGCATTTTCGGGCCAAATCAGTGTGCTCTAGACCACAGTTTTTGGGGTGGGCCCGGAGTCCGGGCGTGCTGTGAGCCAAAAATTGACCGGGGCAAGCCAGGGGGTTGAGGATTATCCCAGTGTGGTCCGTTTAATTTTTTGTTGCCATTTGGGTGGACAAACAGGCGAAACGGTGCGAATGGGGCATTTTCGGGCCTACTCGGTCTGCTATAACCCACGATTTCGGGGGTGAACCCGGGGTTCGGCCGTATTGTGGGCTGAAAATCTGTCAGGGTATGCTAGGGAGGTTAGGGATCGTCCTAGTGTGGTCGGTTTAATTTTTCGTGGCTATTTGGGTGGACAATAGGCGAAACGGCGCGAACGGAACATTTTTGGGCCAAATCGGTGTGCAATAGCCCACGATTTTGGGGGTGGACCCAGGGTTCGGGCATGCTGTGGGCCAAAAATTGATCGGGGCCTGCCAGAAAGGTTGGTGATCGTCCCAGTGTGGTTTGTTTAATTTTTTGTGGCCATTTGGGTTTGGATGAAACTAATTGTATTGGAAATAAGACTCAAATATATTTCTTTTCATAGGTCTCAGCTCTCCCAGTTCATTATATTAAGGGAGTTATGATCGTTCGAAGTTAACCCAAAAATTCGGTTGGCCTCAGTAGTTTGTGTACAAAAAATTTTCCTGCACATTTACTATTCCCAAATATCCCGGCTACCATTTTATAGTTTCGAACGTGCTCGATTATATACGAAAACTATCCATTTTTGGAAATCTTTATATTGTTGGAAAGCTTATTCAATAACCTTTGCATGGAACTATCGACGGGCAAATTCCGGTATAAATAAAATAAGAAAATTAATTCCATATAAATAAGACCAATACACGTACTTGAATACGGGGTGTTACACATTTTTGGGCCAAATTGGTCTGCTATAGCCCACGGTTTCGGGGATGGGTCCGGGCGTGCTGTGGGCAAAAAATCGACCGGGGCGTGCCAAGGTGGTTGGGGATCGTCCCAGTGTGGTCTGTTTAATTTTTCGTGGCCATTTGGGTGGACAAACAAAAAAAACGGCGCGAACGGGGCATTTTCGAACCAAACCGGTGTTCTATAGCCCATGGTTTTGGGGGTGCGCCCGACGTCCGGGCGTACTGCGGGCCAAAAATTGATCGAGGCATGCTAGGGAGGTTCCGGATCGTCCAAAAGTGGTCCGTTTAATGTTTCGTGGCCATTTGGGTGGACAAACGGGCAAAACGACGCGAATGGGGCATTTTTGAGCCAAATCGGTGTGCTATAGCCCACGGTTTTGAAGGTGGTCCTAGGGTTCGAGTGTACTGTGGGCCGAAAATCGATCAGTGCATACCAGGGAGGTTGTGGATCATCCCAGTGTGGTCCATTTAATTTTTCATGGCCATTTGGGTAGACAAACGGGCGAAATGGCTCGAACGGTGCATTTTCGGGCCAAATCGGTGTGCTATAGCCCACGGTTTCAGGGGTGGGCCAGGGTACGGGTGTGCTGTGGGCAAAAAATCGATCGCGGCATGCCAGAGAGGTTGGGGATCATCCCAGTTGTTGACACCTATTTTTTTCCCTCCACAATCTAATTTAATTTCGAGTTTCTTGAATTTTAAAATAAAAAGGAATTATTTTGTTCAAATAAAT
The DNA here is from genome assembly GCA_030864215.1 of Capsicum pubescens. NCBI lineage: Eukaryota > Viridiplantae > Streptophyta > Magnoliopsida > Solanales > Solanaceae > Capsicum > Capsicum pubescens. Next base: position 1,918,367 of record CM061541.1, read on the forward strand.
GTTGGTTTAAATTACTTATTCAATTCACTTTTATCATTTAATTGACGATTATACATTTTGTTATTTAAATGAACGTGTTCATTAAAATTAGATTTTTATTGATTAAACTTGAAAGTTAATCCGAAGGGATAAAATTATGATTTTAAATATATTTTACTCTCAAAATATTTTATTTGGAGGAATATTTGTTGGATTCTTATCAAATTAAGAAACTCAAGGTTAATTTGTTACTTGATTTGTGCCAGATTGCGATTCAATTTAGCTAACGAATTAAGTATGACCTTAATTGAAATCAAATTGGCCCAATTGTAATGCAATTGATCAATGGATATTCAATTTGGTTATAATTTAAATAAGTCATTTAAATTGTAATTCAATCTTGATCCCAAAAGTCACCGTTTCTTAATTGAGATTATTTTAATTCGATTAAATTTAATTAGAGTTATTTTTAATCTAATTAAATTTAATTGTGATTATTATAATCTAATTAAGTTTAATTAGGGTTATTTAATAATTTAATTAGTTTAATTAGGGTTATTTAATAACCCAATTAGATTTATTAGGGTTATTAAATAACCCAATATTTAACCCAATTAATAAACCAAGCCGGCCCAACAACAAAGCAATTTCAGCCCAAAATTTTTCTGACCCGGCCCAATATCTTTTCTTCCTTGTAACAGCAACATCAACCATGGCAAATCTAGCCATAACATCAAAAGCAACATCAACAAACAACAACTCCTCTCAACCCAAATCCAACGCCCCTATACCGACGTCCACCGTCAACTAGAACCAAACCCAACCCGTCAACCATAGACAACCCGATACCGGCGACTCCAAGCCCGGCGCCGGCGACCCGAGTTCGGTGAACTCAACAGTTCAACAATTTTCACGAGTAGCTCTATGCCCGACAACCCGACCCGACGAAACTCGATTTTGATTTCCCTCTCTCCACGTCAATCCTAATCTCCTTTTCTTTGCTTATAATTGTTGAGCTGTCTGGGTTCTAGAAGAACCCAAAATTGGCGATGTGTCCTTAAAAATGATTGTTCCCACCTCACAGTTTCAATTTTGTACCATGCAAGTACAGAGGTGGACGTTTTTTATTGGATTGAAAAGAATTTTGGATTTTTGGGGATCTTGATCTTAATTCAAAATTCAAAATCTCCACCGAAGAATTCCAAATTGGTCCCTGATTTTCCTTTATCCCACATCGGTGGGAGCACAAAAAGCAATCCCTTCCTTCTCCTATAAAAGGGTAATGGTAAAGCAATTTGAAGCAAGTCTCGGAAGGTGGAAAAAGCCATTCTGAGCAAAAAACTAGTATATTTTTGTTTAAGCATAAAATCTTCTTCTTTTCGAGGAAGGTTGGGGTGGATCGGAGCTTTTAGAGTCGATAACATCAAACTCCCAGCGGTGATAACTGTGCTGATAGCTCGTCGTCCCATTTTGCCGCCCCGAAAGAGGTAAACGCATGCTCGTCCCTTTTAATTTCGTTGTTTCCTGCTTCATCCCCCTTTTCTTCGTAGAAATAGTTTATCTATTTGAAATGAATGAGGCTGGGTTGTCTGCTGTAGAGGCCCAAAAATCCGTAGGATTCTCTTCTCTTTAGAGAAGACAATATTTGGTTGCGTTCGTTATATTTGGATAACCTTTGCCGTGATTGCCTATATGCAATCTTTGCTGATTTCGCCTTAGATTTGAAATTTGTCTCTTATTCTTGCTATTACTGATGAATTTGTTATGCGACTCTACTTCTTGAGATGAATAGTTGGTTCCGTGACAAAGATTCATGCTTTGATTTTGTTTCGGGCTGTTGGTATTTCGTTAAGCTGTTTTCATAATCAAATCTCTTGCTTGGAGTCTGTTGAATAGTTTTGGTTTGATGGTTGTCATGGTAGCTATCTTTTTGGAGTAAAGCTGAGTGCTTTGAGCAAGTTTAATAGATTTCGGGTTACTAGAGTTTTGTTAAGGATGTTTACACAATAATGATTTGAACTTTGGGTTTGCTTAATGATTTCAGGCTAACGATATATCGTTATAGCTGGTTTTGGCGTCAAGGTCCCAAGATTTAATCTCAATTGAATAGTTTCAGGTGGTTGTGCGCGATCTAGCTGACTCTGTGTCAAAGTTCTGTGGTAAAAGGTCTAAATATGCTTATATTTGCTCAAATCGATTTCTTTTTTGCAAGTCAAAAGATATATTTTCAAACATGTTAAGTAACGTGAAGTCTTTGTCTGGCAAAACGTGACACTTTTCCTGATTTAAAATAAGGTGGTTGTGTCGAACTAAGGTCCGGTAGGAAAATGAAGATTATGATTTATATGTCTAGAAGCTTGCTTTGAGAGTGTTATATGATGTTAATTGCATCCTGTTTAAATTCATTTAAGTGGTGGTGGTTTGCTTAGCTTGCATTATATTAAGTACGGGTTGGTCATAGTTTGCTTAGTCTGCGATACTAATTCTAACTTGTTTGAATACATTTACTTAGTCATAGTTTGCTTAGTCTGTGGATTAGAGTCAATGTAAACTACTAAGAGTATTTCCTGTTATTCATGCTTATGAGGTGTACCTGTTTTACTATTGGTAGTCAGTTCAGGGGATTGTTTACAGTAGATCGGACTAGATTTGTATTTCATGATGCAAATTCTGATTGGGTTGAGTACGCTTATCCTTATTATATCCTGCTCTTGATATCCCTACTGCTACAATTCCTTAAGTTAGCCTATTCTCTTGTGGGCTGAGGTTCATTAGGAATCATTCCTCTTCATCCCCTATTTGAGATAGCGGTATGGATCGCGTACATTCTGTGCTTGGGATACATTGATTTCATGGTTATTGTTGTTGGTTTCTATGCACGACGCATGATGAGAAGTTGCCTTTAGTAGACTGGTTTGGCGTTTTTTTTATATAACGATAATTTAGTAATCATTTAAATGATAACTGTAGGATGAAGATTAATTATTTTGCTTTTTCTTTTGCATGTGGATACGATTGAGTCCTATACGGACTCCCTTGCCTATGCATATCTATCACAGGCCATGGAGGCCCTAAAACCCCAAGTTGGTTCCGAAATAATTTCCAAGTATCCATCGCGTGGTATACGGGTATAAGGAGGTGGAAGAAGCAGAAGGGATTAAAGTCCCATATTTGAAGCGGTTAAGAGACAAAAGTCTCATTTACTATTTCATTTTGTTTAATTAGTGTTGTTTTTTTATTTATTGCTTATTTTATTTGTTTATTCATTCATTTGGGCCTCGAAGCCAAAGTTGTATTTAATACAGGTGAAGTGAAAACTCGAGCCAAAGGGCCCGAAAACATAGAAATAGGACAGGTGAGAGGAAAATGGGTTGAAAACCCAACTAGATTAGGACAGGTTTAACGGTTTGGGCTTCAAAGCCTAAATCATTACTTCTCCTCCCTTTCCCTTTCTTTTGATTATTTGTTTTGCATGCCTTTTACGAACCTAGTCAAATCCACTAATGAGTTCCCTAAAAACTAATCTTTGCAAACTTTCAAAATATTTCTAAAATCAGTCACTTCTCAACAAATCAAATTTCAGAAGCTAATCAAAGACGTTTCAAACAGTCCGGATAACCGCAAGTTAGCGAACGTTTTAGGTGCCTAACACCTTCCTAAAACGTTAATAGGAACCACTTACTCGGAATCTCTAACTTAAAATGATTTTCCTATTTCGAATCATTTTAAGTAACTCTCTAAAGGTTTCTTAATTCCTTTTCAAAATTAAGTGGCGACTCTCTTTTAAAAAGTCGAAATTTCTTCGCAAAAACAGAAATGGCGACTCTGCTGGGGATCTTCTAGGTTCTAACCAAATGTTTTATTTTGTCTTTGATTAACTGTTTATGTGTTTATGTGTTTTGATTATGTAAAGATTAATTATCGCATCTCGTGGCATATTCCTGCATCTTATAAACTGTTTTGGGGTTTCGTGGATGTCCCGACCCCTGTTGTTCAATTCCAAAATGTGTTGGAAATACGAATAGCTTATTGGCACGTGAGTCGTCTGACGCTGTTCGTATTTTCAAACTCAATTTTTCCGCTTGAGAACCCGTGGTCAAACCCACTCTAGACACCGAGGATAGAACAAAACTAAAATCCTATTTTTAGGCATGAGCCTAGGATGACCCAATACCCGAGCGGGGTATTGGGCCCATTAGAAAACCTACCCTACGTTTATTAACCTCGAGTTAATCACAGACGAACCATATTTATGTGTTGAAGAAATATATGCTTGTCTAAATTCAATCCATTATCCTTTGGGGTCGGGGAAAGGCTTATTTTGTCTTCTTTTATGTAGATATGGTTCAATTGCATTCTCGTGAAAAGTTCAAGATGGTCACCAAACCCGACGATTACCTGAAACTATGGTAGGATTACATGGGTGCAGAAGAGAGAAAGATTGTTAGAACACACATTGGGCATCTTCCTTCTTTGATCGAGATGGACGCTTGGCCCGAAATGATCCATGTACTAACAACTTTTTGGGATGATCAGAACATGGTATTTTGCTTCGGGGATGTTGAATTGACCCTCACCATTGAAGAGGTATTGATTTGCTACGAGAGTACGGAAATGTGTTTTAAGAGAAGGGAGACACCGGATAAAAATATTTTAGTCCCGGATGTGTGGGATCGTCAAAAGATCAAGGAAGTATTTTTAACTGACGATGACACCTGTCTAGGAGAACGTGATGGAGCAAATATGACTTTTCGTGAGTTGTACCGTTGGTTCGGAAGATTCAACTCTTTCCACAAATTTGGGCATAAATTGGAGTTGGAAGCAAAATGGAAGGAAACGAGAGCTTTCGCATTCGCGGTAGGCCTACATGGGACCATGGTATTCCCACAGGGGGAAAATGGCACAATTCATCCGAGGGTTGTCCCAGTGACCCATGCACTCTTCTTTGGAGTAGAGTACAATTCTAAAAAAGTATTCCACAACTTAGCCCCCATGATTGTCGCCGACATATATCGCACTTTGGGAAGATGTCAAGTCGAGAATCATTTCTTTCAAGGCTGCAACCTTATATTACAATGGTGGATGATGATGCATTTGGTAAAAAATCCTAGAACGGCACAACCTGATCACAAAACAAGGAGAAACCTGCTAGAATCGCACAACATGTGGTTATTTTTACACAAGTTCAAAAGGGAAGCATCCCACGAATCTTGGTTTAAGACTCTTGAAGAATTAAGAGATGGTGATGTCCAATGGTCCCTTAACTATCTTCATTCAGGGAAATACATCATTCGAGGGGGCGAATGGCCTTTTTTAGTGCTCCCGGGTCTCAGGGGAACCCGTCCCTACAATCCTGGCAGAGTTCTTAGGCAATTCGAGATCAAGCAGGAGACGCCTCAAATCGATTCTATGCTTAGATTCTTCACCGAATATGATGAAAGTAAGCCCTCGCTCAAAGATTACATGATAAATGGATGGAGAAGAAAAAATTGGGTAGAAGTCTCTTTCCGTATAGGGTATGAACCTGAAGTCAGCGACACTTACAAGGAGTGGTTGAAGAAGAGCCTTGCCGGAGCATTGAATCCGGGACCAAATGTGCCCACTCGGGTTGTGGATGTAGAATCCGAGCATCAAATTTGGCTTCACAGGCTACAAGATGAGTTCCAGAAAAGTGAAATTGCACACCGGCAGATGCACATGGAAGACGCTTTGACCATACATACATTGAAGGAAGAGTTGAAAAGAGCTAGGCAAGACGATGATGATGCCAGGCAATGCCTAATCGATTTGGACGATAGCATGGCCTCCCAACTCAACAACATAGGAGAAATGACTTACGACTGCAAGGCACAATTATGCGGGAGTCACCTTATCATCAACAGGTATCAAATAACACATGAGGTAAACAAGGCAAAGAAGGCGAAAGCAGACGAAGAATCCTCCAGTAGCTAGCTTTTCTATTCTCCCCTGCGCGGGAACTTATCTTCTTTCATGTTATTTCCCCTTTTCTCTAAAAATTGTATCCTTGTTTCATTATCTTTTGTAGCCATTTATGCCCTTTTTGTGTCTATATGAGTTGGGGGTTAATGGATTGACTTTGAGGAAGCATATATTTTCTTCAAAAAATCGTTAGGCCTGAACCCTTGGCTCAAAAAGGGTCACCCCAATTAGGATACGCGTTATTTTAATGTCTTGTGTGATATAACTGTTTTATGTGCTTATATGCATTTGTTGAGATCAAAGGCAAGTTTATCCACTATGACCTACAGATGAATTTGGCTATGACTCGAACAACTCTGTGTGATTATTTCCTGTCAAATATTTTGCATTACTTATCACATACGGAAACTAACACATTTGCCTTTGAGTTGTTTTACTTTGCAGATAACAGAAATTACTCCGTGTTGATAAACTGGCAGAACATCCCTACTTCACCCGATCGAAAGCACAGAAAATTCCATCCTCGGAACATCATTCAAAAATGATAGAAAATGACGAAGAAAGCGCACTGGCTATCTGGGATAATGTGATAGCGGAACAGAATGAGATGATTGCGGAACTTGCAAGAAAATTAGAATTGCTTCAGGAGGAAATAAATTGCACTCGAGAATTGGCTAACTTGGCCATCACCGTCAATGCCCCTGCTCCGGGGGGACACGGGACTCCACTCCAAATCCCTCCCCTCAGTACCCCTATTCTCGGGGACCAACCAACTAACGTATCATCTGGCTCTGCTCCTCCATTTGTCCAAAACACTAATCATGAAAATAATCCGGACGCCTACCATCCACAAAATCTATCCGCAACCCCACAAAACCCGTCTTCGAATCCATTCCCAAATTCTTAAAACACATTCTCAAATCAATAAAACGCATTCCCAAATCCGCAAGATTTACTCCCAAATCTACAAAATACGGCAAACCTACCTTCGAATCCACCAAATTCATTTCCAAATCCGTAAAATCCCTCTCATATTCTGCCAAACTACTTACAAGGCCCACATAACCTTCCCAATTTCCAAAACGTTCTCCCCACTTACCAACTAAATTCCCTCCATCTGCAAAATCAAGCCTTCCTTCCAAATCCCCCTCAAGCCATCATATCCCCTGATATTTATGAACCCCTTCCTAACCCCGAAATGGACCATTACGAGGAGAAGGAAAAGGAATGGAGGGACCAACATGGAAGGAATTTACTAGTCATGCAAGAAGATATCATGAGGATCAAAGAGTCTCACGGGGCCAAGGACCACGACGGTTTAGGGTATAACGATTTGTGTGTTCACCCAGGAGTAGACTACCAGAAGGATATAAGGTCCCTAAGTTTGAGATGTTTGACAGTACCAGAAATCCAATGGCCCATCTAAGAAGGTACTGCGAGAAACTAGTAGGGATAGGGAAAAATGAGGCGTTATTAATGCGCCTATTCAGTAGAAGTTTAAATGGTGAACCCTTGGAGTGGTTCATGTCTCAGGAGCCTAAAAGGTGGACTGGGGTGAAGACATTGGCCAAGAGTTTCCTTGACCGGTTTGCATTCAACATTGAAATAGTTCCTGATCGATATTCACTAGATCGGATTAAACAAAAAAGCGTTGAGAGTTTTCGAGATTATGCTTTTCGTTAGAGGTAAGAAACTGCCAAAGTGCAGTCCCCCATGCCCAAGGAGGAAATGGTATCCGTGTTCTCTCGCGCTCAAGAAGGAGAATATTATACCAGGATGGTGTCCGCTGTCAGAGCAACCTTTTCAGATTTGGTAAAAATAGGAGAATCATTAGAGGAAGGTATTCGGAGAGGAAAAATTGTCAAAACCCCAACTTCATCTGGAACTGCCATGTTTTCTAAAAATAAGAAGGAAGAGGTAGGTGGGGTTTCTACCAATTCTATTACAAAATCGAAACAGTGGTTCAACTCTAGAAACGTTTTATCTTCCCCGCCATCACCTAACCTTCCGCACGCATTCTACGTCCACCCCCAATACCAAACTCCACTACCAAACATCCCACCATCATACCAAGCTCCACAACCAAATATCTTTCCCCAATACCCAGTTCCATCTCCAAACTATCAGTCTTATTTCCAAACTACTCCCCCAAATAACCTAACAAATTTCCAAACACCTCCAAATTACCACCAAGTACCTCCTCCTATAAACCTAAGACCGTATAACCCCCAACGTCCAAACCACGAAAAGAAACCTCCCCAAAACTTCACCCCACTAGCTGAAAGTCGCACCCAATTGTTTGAAAGATTGAAGAATGCTGGTCATTTGCAACCAGTACAGCCAAAGCCTGTCAATCCTAGCTCTCGGTTTTATCACCCTAATCAAAATTATGCCTATCATTCAGGGGCAGCAGAGCATAGTACCGAGGACTGTCTTATCTTGAAACACAGAATCCAAGATTTGATTGATCAAAAGGTCATCACGCTCCAGGAACCTACTCCAAATGTTAACAGTAATCCACTGCCCAACCATGGGGATCTATAGTTGACATGATTAAAATAGAAGGCGAATGGGCATCTGGCAAGACCATTACCCAGGTGAACTCCGAAAAGCACAAAAGGGCGAAAGAGGTAGGAAAGATAGAGAAAGTTGTGGTTGCCTTAAGTATCAGCAAGAAAGGCCCATTTATAGTGATGACTGCACCGACTCAAGTGTACGCTCCCCCTCCAAAGAAGGAATTTATTGTGCAAATCGCCGCTGCCCAGGGGATGACGCAATCAGGACGATGTTACATCCCTGAGGAATTGACCAACAAGAAAGATTCACAGAAAAGGCCAATCACTGAAGGAGAGGCTGAGGAATTTTGGAGGCGTATGCAACTAAAGGATTACTCAATTGTCAAACACTTGGAGAAAACGCCAGCCCAAATCTCTGTCTTGGCACTATTATTGAGCTCACAACACCGCCGACAGGCTCTGTCAAAGGTCTTGGAGGAAGCGTATGTTCTCGTAGGAACGAGTGTTAAGAATCTGGCTGCGATGATAGGGAACGTTATGGGGGAACCATCGCATATCATTCAGTGACGAAGAGTTGCCGTTTGAAGGAGCAATGCACAACAAAACTATGTATGTCACCGTCATTTATCGAGATTATGCAATTAATCAGGTATTAATAGACGACGGATCTGGTGTGAATATTTGTTCCCTCTCCACGTTGGTCCAAATGGGCTATGATCTGGGGAAAATTCATCAAAGCCACATAAATGTGAGAGCATTCGATGGAGGGCAGAGAGATACCATAGGAGAGATTGATTTGCACATCCAAATGGGGCCTGCTGAGTTTAAGACTAAGTTTCATGTTATGGATATCCATCCTAGCTACAACCTGCTTTTGGGAAGACCATGGATACACGGGGCAAAGGCAATTTCATCACCCCTTCATCAATTATTGAAGTTTATTTGGAAAGATTATGAAGTAGTCATCCAAGGAGAAGGAAGTCGAGCGGACCGTCCCAATGGTTATGTGCCGGTGATTGAAGATGTTCCAAAAGGTAGAAGTTTCTATACAGTGGAAATTGTAAACTCTGCGGAAAGAGATTCGACACCCAAAATATCAATGCCTTCTATCTACAAAATGATTGCAACTGTGATGTTAAGAAATGGGTTCGAACCTAGTCGAGGCTTGGGCAAGAATTTACCATGAATTATCGAGCCTATTGTGATCCCAGAGAGAAGCTCTAAGCACGGGTTAGGGTATCATCCTACCAGAAAAGATAGGGTTGAGGATGAGCCAGAAAAGAGTCTGTTTAGGCCCTTGTCACTCCTATTCCAGTTATTTCCCGTACGAGAGATGTCAGATGATGATGGTCTTGGGGATGGTATAGGAGATTTGTTTGAAGGATGCAATGCTATAGCAGAAGATCTCCCAGAGTCCAGCGGGGTGAAGCAGATTGCGCCAGGGGAGGCCTTGCAGAATTGGACCTCCACTCCACTCATAACCCGTCGCCCGTTGTGGTAGATGAAAGGGCAATTACTAATAGTTTTGAAATCGGTGACGATCCGGAGAAGGCCCCGCAATTCATCTTTTATATCTCAAAACTTTATTTTCGTATCTTACTGCTTTAAAAAAGGCGGGGGCTTGTATTTTTGCAAATCACAAGCCATGGTTTTGTAATTATTTCTCAAATTTCAATGAAAAGGCATTCATTTAATTGGAAAACTGTATTATTTCTAAAACGTTCCTAGTCATATATTTTGTTATTATTTTCTTATCATCTAACTTAGTTTGTTTGTCCATTACAGTAATAGTAGCTTAAAACTTGCCAATGTTGTGTCATGTCAAAGCTTGAACGAACAAAATGAAGGGAGCGATGATGATTGGAAGGGCGATGATGAGGAACGGTTAGTTGAAGATATGGAGGAATTTGAGAATCGCGAAAAACCCAATATGGAAGAAACTGAAACAGTCAACTTGGGAGATCACGATGAAATCAAAGAGACCAGTATCAGTGTCCACCTGGCGGCACCACAAAGGGAAGAGCTCATCCACCTATTGCAGGAATACATCGACGTGTTTGGTTGGTCCTATGATGATATGCCCGGGTTGAGCACCCGTATTGTGTCACATAAATTACCGATAAATTCTGAGTTCGATCTAGTCAAGTAGAAAATAAGGAAATTCAAGCCCAATTTAAGACTAAAGATCAAGGAAGAAGTGACAAAACAAATCCAGTCTAAGGTTGTCGAGGTCACAACATATCCGACATGGTTGGCCAACATCGTCCCTGTGTCGAAGAAGGACGACAAGATTACAATTTGTGTTGACTATAGAGACTTGAACAGAGCCAGTCCTAAAGATAATTTTCCATTGCCCAACATCCACATTCTCATCGATAACTGTGTGAAACATGAAATGCAGTCATTCGTTGATTGTTTCACCGGCTATCATCAGATATTGATGGATGAGGAAGATGCAGAAAAAATGGCTTTTATTATGCCCTGGGGTGTTTATCATTACAGGGTAATGCCGTTTGGTCTCAAGAACACGGGAGCGACATATATGAGGGCCATGATGATTATTTTCCATGACATGATCCATAAAGAGATTGAGGTGTACGTGGATGATGTAATTGTCAAATCTCGCGAGAGTTCGGATCATCTGACTCACCTGGAGAAATTCTTTAACAGATTAAGAAGGTACAGTTTGAAGTTAAATCCTGCTAAATGTGCTTTTGAAGTGCCATCCGGGAAATTGCTGGGGTTCATAGTCAGCAGAAGGGGGATCGAGCTAGACCCATCCAAAATCAAGACAATTCAAGACTTGCCACTGCTGAGGACCAAGAAAGAAGTTATGAGTTTCCTGGGTTGTTTGAATTACATTAGCAGATTCATCGCTCAATCAACAGTCATATGCAAGCCAATTCTCAAGATGTTGAAGAAAAATGCACTGAATGAGTGGACAGAAGAATGCCAGAGAGCTTTTGACCGCATCAAGGAATACTTGTCTGCACCACCGGTTTTGGTCCCACCGAGAGAAGGAATTCCATTATTGCTTTACCTGTCGGTCTCAGAAAATGCTTTCGGATGCGTCCTCGGGCAACATGATGAGACCGACAGGAAAGAGAAAGCCATTTACTACTTGAGTAAAAAGTTCACGCCATATGAAGCCTGTTATGCTCTTGTAGAAAGGACATGTTGTTCTTTGACTTGGACGGCACAAAAGTTGAGGCATTATCTGTCGTCCTACACAACTTACCTCATCTCGATAATGGATCCACTAAAGTATATATTCCAAAAGGCCATGCATACAGGAAAGCTAGCCAAGTGGCAAATGTGCTGAGTGAGTTTGACATTGTGTATGTAACCCAAAAAGAAATCAAGGGGCAAGCCTTAGCAGATCATTTGGCTGAAAACCCAGTTGATGAGGAATACGAGCCACTTCGGACATACTTTCCAGATGAGGAAGTTTTGTTCGTAGGAGAAGATATCACAGAAATCTACCCCGGATGGAGGCTATTTTTTTATGGGGCGGTCAACTTCAAAGGTTTAGGAATTGGAGCAGTTTTGGTGTCAGAAACGGGCCAGCATTATCCGGTAACTGCTAAGTTATGTTTTCCATGCACCAACAACATGGCTGAATATGAGGCTTGTATTCTGGGTCTCAAATTGGCACTTGATATGGGTGTTCGTGAATTTCTAGTCATCGGAGATTCAGATTTGCTGATTCACCAGGTACGGGGAGAATGGGCGGTAAAAAATTTCAAGATTACTCCTTATGTAGAGCTGGTGCAAGAATTATGCGGAAGATTCAAGGATATTGATTTTAGACATATCCCACGGATACAAAACGAGTTTGCTGACACTTTGGCCACGATATCTTCCATGATTCAGCACCCGGATCAGAGTTATATTGATCCTTTGGAAATAAGCCTGAAGGAGCAACCCGCGCATTGCATACACGTGGAAGAGGATCCTGATGGAAAGCCTTGGTACTATGACATTAAGAGGTATTTGGAATCGGGAATATATCCTGAAGAAGCTAGTAACAACCAAAAGAAAACAATCCGGCGTCTGGCAAAGAATTACTTTCCAAGTGGGAAAATTCTTTTTAGGAGGACTCCTGATTTGGGATTCCTAAGATGCGTCGATGCTGTAGAAGCTAATAAGTTGATAAACGAGGTACACGTTGGAGTTTTTGGGGCCCACATGAATAGGTTTGTCCTTTCCAGAAAGATCCTGAGAACCGGTTACTTCTGGATGACTATGGAAAATGATTGGAGTAAGTTTGTGCGGAGATCTCCAAAATGCCAAGTACACGGAGATCTAATTCGAATGCCTCCACACGAGCTTCACGCAATGAATTCTCCTTGGCCTTTCGTAGCTTGGGGCATGGATGTCATTGGACCAATGGAGCCACTAGCATCAAATGGGCATAGATTTATTTTGGTTGCCATTGATTATTTCACTAAGTGGGTCGAAGTTGCTTCGTACAGAGCCGTCACTAAGAAACTGGTTATAGATTTCGTCAGGAATAACTTGATTTGCCGATTCGGAGTACCGGAATCGATTATTACTGATAATGGGGTAAACTTGAACAGTCACTTGATGAAAGAAATTTGTGATCAGTTCAAGATTGTGCATCGCAACTCGACAGCGTATCGTCCCCAGATGAATGGAGCCGTAGAGGCTGCTAACAAGAATATCAAGAAGATCTTGAGAAAGATGGTCGAAAATGATAGATCATGACATGAGATATTACCTTACGCCTTGCTAGGGTATCGAACAACAATTCGAACCTCCACACGAGCAACTCCCTATTTACAAGTTTACGGGAATGAAGCTGTGATACCTGCTGAGGTCGAAATACCTTCCCTAAGGATTATTCAAAAAGCTGGACTAAGTAACGAAGAATGGGTCCGCGCTCGCTATGAACAAATCATGTTGATTGATGAAAAGAGAATGGTCGTTGTATGCCATGGTCAGCTGTATCAACATAGGATGGTTCGTGCTTTTAACAGGAAGGTGAGAGCTCGAACATTTGAAGTGGGGCAACTGGTTCTCAAACAAATATTCCCTCACCAAGAGGAGTACAAAGGCAAGTTCGCTCCAAACTGGCAAGGGTCATACATAGTTTGCAAAGTACTATCTGGAGGAGCTCTGATTTTGTCTGAGATGGATTGCACAAAGTGGACCAAGCCAATCAATTCTGATGCGGTAAAGAGATATTATGTTTGAACGACGTTCTAGTTTTTGTGTTTTCTTAGTTTACTTGTAATCACCTTTGTAATAATATTGTTTGCTAGAGTATAACTGCCTAGAATCATTCCCCTTATGTACGAACTGCGTTTGACCAGAATTCCCAAGAAAGGGATACGTAGGCGGCCTATGTCGGCTTCAGTCAACCCCTTAGGAAAATTTATCCTTTCCTTTTATGTACGAACTATGTTTGACCTGAATTCCCAAGAAAGGAATACGTAGGCGGCCTATGTCGGCTTCAGTCAACCCATTAATTTCTTTTGTATATCCCTAGCGTAGTCCTGAACTACGTTTGACCTGATTCCTGCTTCAACGAGATACGTAGGCGCCCCAACGGCTCGGTCATATAACCCCAGGAAATGGAAACTGGGGCAGAATTTTTGAGAAGGAATCTCGAAAATTCATAAGAGAAGATCGACATCCAACAAAGAGAATGAAGATCAGCAAAGACTTCAGATCCACTCGGACCGGTATCATTTCAGAAAACTTTAAACTAGGGCAGAAATTTTGAAGAGGACCTCAAAATTTCCACCAAATGCCTGAACATATTCCAAATCCCCCAGCACCAGAGGTTGAAGTCAAGCTTTGGAAGCCACCAACTGTAACAAATTCTGGGTAGACTCAATTTCTGGCTATGATAGAACTACTTGAAGAAACCCTCCAACAATAATCATGAGTTTTGGAAACCATCCGTCGGATATAGTAAAACCTCGAGGAAGACGTTCGTTGAGCTAGTACATGACATGACTGGTAGAGATTTTATAAAGTTTTACAGAAGCTTTCGAAAATTATTTTCAAAGATTTAAGACTATTTTCAAAAATCTTACGACTTATTTATTTGGTACTTGCCTAGACATCATTTGGGATGGAGGGTGGAAGTCCCGATATGGTGGAATGCCCAAGAGATGGCAAGGAGCAAATCAAGCATCGAAGAAGGTCAACACGGAGTAATTTCATTCAAACTAATAATTTTTCTGTGGATGCAGGGTTCAATATACAAAATGAGGGTCTCTTTCAAAAAATCCCCGAGCAAAGTGGGAGCCACAATAGAGCATTAATACCCAAGAATGGTATTTTAGGGCGGCCCTAAAATAGGTTTAAGGCCCATTTATTGAGGACCGTTTGATTTGTCCATCTCATTTCTTGAGATCGTAGACGACAAACAAAAGCTCTTTGTCTTCTTTACACATATTGTATTTAGAGGTTTCCTAAAAATAGTCGCTAGTAAAAGAAACTTTGTGTCTACTAATCGTCTACCTTGAGTTCAGGTACAGGTAAACAACAGGACACTGACATATGAAGCCAGGTAAAATTATTTTATCATCACCACAATGGCTATTGCATATCATCGCCACAATGACTATTGCATATCATTGCCGCAAAGGCCGTTACATATTTGTTAACGCACTAGACACAACGATGGCATCGATGATATCATCATCATTCAATATTTGTTGACACGTTAGACACAACGCTGGCGTCGAGGATATCATCATCATTCAATATCTGTTGACGCGCTAGACACAACGCTGGCGTCGAGTATATCATCATCATTCAATATATGTTGACACGCTAGACACAACGCTGGCGTTGAGGATATCATCATCATTCAATATCTGTTGACACGCTAGATACAATACTGGCGTCGAGGATATCATCATCATTCAATATCTGTTGACACGCTAGACATAACGCTGGCGTCGAGGATATCATCATCATTTAATATCTATTGACGCGTTAGACACAATGTTGGCATCGAGGATATTATGAACATTCAATATATCTGTTGATATGCTAGACACAATGCTGGCGTCGAGGATATCATCATCATTCAATATCTGTTGACGCGCTAGACACAACGCTGGCTTCAAGGATATCATCGGCATTCAATATATCTATTGACACGCAAGACACAACGCTGGCATCGAGAATATCATCATCTTTTTATGAATCAGCATCTAAATACATTAAAAGCACACGATTTGAAGGGACACCTTTAAGTCACTATCTAAGGATGAATGATGTATAAGATTTCCTAGAGATTGACAATTTGAGGGTCATCTATAAGTCATATTATTTGAAATAGGATAGTGTGCTAGATCACCTATGAGTTGATAGCCTGTAGGTCATCCGTAAGCCACAATAACATCCTAACCGGATAGTGTGCAAGATCGCCCAAAAATCAATAGTTCAAAGGTTATCCATAAGTCGCAACTAAATCCTTACTGGAGAGTATGCAAGATTGTCAAATTGATACGTCCAAGGGTTCTCTATAAGCCGCGTCATATCCAAGATCGATTATGTGCAGGATTACCCGAAGACTATCCATTTGAGGGATTATCTATAAGTCATATTGTATCCAAGGTCGGATGATGTGCAGGAACACCTGAAAGCTAGCGATTGGAGGGATATCTTCAAGTCATCTCTTATCCAAAGTCGGATAATGTGCAGGATTACCTAAAATCTAGCAATTCAAAAAATATCTGTAAGTCGCCTCGTATCCAACAATCAAATAATATGCAAGATTATCCAAAGACTGATAATTTAAGGAAAACTTATAAATCGATCATCGGCTATAACCAGAGAGGTTATCATTCCACATACAACAAGTGATATAGGTAACCAAAAGGGTTGCCACACCAGCACAAGATTACACGGTTGTAGGGACCGATCTGCAATAAGTATCGCCGGTGTCCGAAAGGGCCACCCCACTCTGAAGACAGATTCAACCGACAAATGTCATAATTATACAACAACCAAGAGGGTTGTTATGTTTGTTGTTGCCAGTTATTTCATTCCAAATAGGTACAGGTAGAGATGACTCCGCTTTTCAGGCCACAACTCACGTGGAGATATGGTAAAAAACTATATGCCTCTTTCGTGAATTAAGTTTAACACTAATAATTTTGCTTGAGATATTGCCGAGAGCATCCAAGAGGATGAAAATCTCAAATCAAAACCACAGGTGTGGACAACTCCAAAAAGGACGCAACACAACGTGGAACTCTTTCTCAGCAGCAAAACGGGACATAGTCTGGAGAGGGATGTCAAACTCTCTAGACGCGAGCTAAATAATGATAACCACCACCATCCAACCACGTCTCTATTAGAAGGCATGTGGGTATTTTGGATATTCTGTTCTCACCTTCACCTCTGGGATGTTTGTTAACTCATACTGAGAGGAACTTTCTTTTTCTTTCAAATTCGGGTGGCAACACACTTAGAGTTTTGGAAATTATGTCTGGGTAAGTTCTTACCTATGGATGTGAAGAGCTCCACGTTCATGGTTAAGAGGTTACAAGCCTCTTTTTCGCAACTCGATTAACTTGTCACTCATCCCGAGCTAAAGATCGTCTAAAATAAAAGACTAACTTTTCTACCGATTGAGTCGAACTACAAGCAGTCTGATTCCCTGAGTCTTGGGGATATGTAGGCTAGGCTCTATGCAGAAAACTCGACTGCATTCTAATCTCCCCCCAAATCCCTTTATTCCCCAGCTTCTTGGTTCAACCAAAACACTCTAAAACTGTGATAGTTGGTGAATTTTCTTGAAAATCATGCTTAAAATCAAGCTTTATGAACTACAAGTGGCCTGAATTCTCACGAAACTTGAGATATGTAGGAAACCTGATACCGAGGTTCGGCCATAACTCCATGAGGCTCGTGCGAAAAAACAACCTCTCTTAGATACAAATTTGTGGTCGGCCAAAATTAGGAAAGTCAACCTCCCTTTGCCCAGGATTACTTGCATCCATCCTACCCAAAGGGAGGGAGCAGTTGTTGACACCTAATTTTTGCCCTCCACAATCCAATTTAATTTCGAGTTTCATCAATTTTAAAATAAAATCACAACAATTATTTTGTTCAAATAAATGTTGGTTTAAATTACTTATTCAATTCACTTTTATCATTTAATTGACGATTATACATTTTGTTATTTAAATGAACGTGTTCATTAAAATTAGATTTTATTGATTAAACTTGAAAATTAATCCGAAGGGATAAAATCTTGATTTTAAATATATTTTACTCTCAAAATATTTTATTTGGAGGAATATTTGTTGGATTCTTATCAAATTAGAAAACTCAAGGTTAATTTGTTACTTGATTTGTGCCAGATTGCGATTCAATTTAGCGAACGAATTAAATATGACCTTAATTGAAATCAAATTGGCCCAATTGTAATGCAATTGACCAATAGATATTCAATTTGGTTATAATTTAATAAGTCGTTTAAATTGTAACTCAATCTTGATCCCAAAAGCCTCCGTTTCTTAATTGAGATTATTTTAATCCGATTAAATTTAATTAGAGTTATTTTTAATCTAATTAAATTTAATTGTGATTATTATAATCTAATTAAGTTTAATTAGGGTTATTTAATAATTCAATTAGTTTAATTAGGGTTATTTAATAACCCAATTAAATTTATTAGGGTTATTAAATAACCCAATATTTAACCCAATTAATTAACCAAGCCGGCCCAACAACAAAGCAATTTCAGCCCAAAATTTTTCTGACCCGGTCCAATATCTTTTCTTCCTTGTAACAGCAACATCAACCATGGCAAATCTAGCCATAACATCAAAAGCAACATCAACAAACAACAACTCCTCTCAACCCAAATCCAACGCCCCTATACCGACGTCCACCGTCAACTAGAACCAAACCCAACCCGTCAACCATAGATAAACCGATACCGGCGACTCCAAGCCCGGCGCCGGCGACCCGAGTTCGGTGAACTCAACAGTTCAACAATTTTCACGAGTAGCTCTATGCCCGACAACCCGACCCAACGAAACTCGATTTTGATTTCCCTCTCTCCACGTCAATCCCAATCTCCTTTTCTTTGCTTATAATTATTGAGTTGTCTGGGTTCTAGAAGAACCCAAAATTGGAGACGTGTCCTTAAAAACGGTTGTTCCCACCTCACAATTTTAATTTTGTACCATGCAAGTACAGAGGTGGGCGTTTTTGATTGGATTGAAAAGAATTTTGGATTTTTGGGGATCTTGATCTTAATTCAAAATTCAAAATCTCCACCGAAGAATTCCAAATTGGTCCCTGATTTTCCTTTATCCCACATTGGTGGGAGTACAAAAAGAAACCCCTCTCTTCTCCTATAAAAGGGTAACGGTAGAGCAATTTGAAGCAAGTCTCGAAAGGTGGAAAAAAGCCATTCTAAGCAAAAAACTAGTATATTTTTGTTTAAGCATAAAATCTTCTTCTTTCCGAGGAAGGTTGGGGTGGCTCAGAGCTTTTCGAGTCGATAACATCAAGCTCCCAGTGGTGATAACTGTGCTGATAGCTCATCGTCCCATTTTGCCGCCCCGAAAGAGTTAAACGCACGCTCGTCCCTTTTAATTTCATTGTTTTCTGCTTCATCCCCCTTTTCTTCGTAGAAGTAGTTTATCTGTTTGAAATGGATGAGGCTGGGTTGTCTACTGTAGAGGCCCAAAAAGCCGTAGGATTCTCTTCTCTTTAGAGAAGACAATATTTGGTCGCGTTTGTTATATTTGGATAACCTTTGCCGTGATTGCCTATATGCAATCTTTGTTGATTTCGCCTTAGATTTGAAATTTGTCGCTTATTCTTGCTATTACTGATGAATTTGTTATGCGACTCTACTGCTTGAGATGAATAGTTGGTTCCGTGACAAAGATTCATGCTTTGATTTTGTTTTGGGCTGTTGGTATTTCTTTAAGCTGTTTTCATAATCAAATCTCTTGCTTGGAGTCTGTTGAATAGTTTTGGTTTGATGGTTGTCATGGTAGCTATCTTTTTGGAGTAAAGCTGAGTGCTTTGAGCAAGTTTAATAGATTTCGGGTTACTAGAGTTTTGTTAAGGATGTTTACACAATAATGATTTGAACTTTGGGTTTGCTTAATGATTTCGGGCTAACGATATGTCGTTATAGCTGGTTTTGGTGTCAAGGTCCCAAGATTTAATCTCAATTGAATAGTTTCAGGTGGTTGTGTGCGAACTAGCTGACTCTGTGTCAAAGTTCTGTGGTAAAAGGTCTAAATATGCTTATATTTGCACAAATCGATTTCTTATTTGCAAGTCAAAAGATATATTTTCAAACATGTTAAGTAACGCGAAGTCTTTGTCTGGCATAACGTGACGCTTTTCCTGATTTAAAATAAGGTGGTTGTGTAGAACTAAGGTCCGGTAGAAAAATGAAGTTTATGATTTATATGTCTAGAAGCTTGCTTTGAGAGTGTTATATGATGTTAATTGCATCCTGTTTAAATTCATTTGAGTGGTGGTGGTTTGCTTAGCTTGCATTATAATAAGTACGGGTTGGTCATAGTTTGCTTAGTCTGCGATACTAATTCTAACTTGTTTGAAGACATTTACTTAGTCATAGTTTGCTTAGTCTGTGGATTAGAGTCAATGTAAACTGCTAAGAGTATTTCCTGTTATTCATGCTTATGAGGTGTACCTGTTTTACTATTGGTAGTCAGTTCAGGGGATTGTTTACAGTAGATCGGACTAGATTTATATTTCATGATGCAAATTCTGATTGGGTTGAGTACGCTTATCCTTATTATATCCTGCTCTTGATATCCCTGTTGCTACAATTCCTTAAGTTAGCCTATTCTCTTGTGGGCTGAGGTTCATTAGGAACTGTTCCTCTTCATCCCCAATTTGAGATAGCGGTAAGGATCGCGTACGTTCTGTGCTTGGGATACATTGATTTCGTGGTTATTGTTGTTGGTTTCTATGCACGACGCATGATGAGAAGTTGCCTTTAGTAGACTGGTTTGGCATTTTTTTATATAACGATAATTTAGTAATCATTTAAATAATAACTGTAGGATGTAAATTAATTATTTTGTTTTTTCTTTTGCATGTGGATACGATTGAGTCCTATACAAACTCCCTTTCCTATGCATATCTATCACGGGCCATGGAGGCCCTAAAACCCCAAGTTGGTTCCGAAAGAATTTCCAAGTATCCATCGCGTGGTATACGGGTATAAGGAGGTGGAAGAAGCAGAAGGGATTAAAGTCCCATATTTGAAGCGGCTAAGAGACAAAAGTCTCATTTACTATTTCGTTTTGTTTAATTAATGTTGTTTTTATTATTTATTGCTTATTTTATTTGTTTATTCATTCATTTGGGCCTCGAAGCCAAAGTTGTATTTAATACAGGTGAAGTGAAAACTCGAGCCAAAGGCCCCGAAAACATAGAAATAGGACAGGTGAGAGGAAAATGGGTTGAAAATCCAACTAGATTAGGATAGGTTTAACGGTTTGGGCTTCAAAGCCTAAATCATTACTTCTCCTCCCTTTTCCTTTCTTTTGATTATTTGTTTTGCATGTCTTTCACGAACCTAGTCAAATCCCCTAATGAGTTCGCTAAAAACTAATCTTTGCAAACTTTCAAAATATTTCTAAAATCAATCACTTCTCAACAAATCAAATTTCAGAAGTTAATCAAAGACGTTTCAAACAGTCCGGATAACCGCAAGTTAGCGGACGTTTTAGGTGCCTAACACCTTCCTAAAACGTTAATAGGAACTACTTACTTGGAATCTCTAACTTAAAATGATTTTCCTGTTTCGAATCATTTTAAGTAACTCTCTAAAGGTTTCTTAATTCCTTTTCAAAATTAAGTGGCGACTCTCTTTCAAAAAGTCGAAATTTCTTCGCAAAAACACCAATGTGGTCCGTTTAATTTTTCAAGGCCATTTGGGTGGACAAACGAGCGAAACGATGCGAACGGGGTTTTTTTGGGCCAAATCGATGTGCTATAGCCCACGGTTTCGGGGGTGGGCCCGGGTTTGGGCGTACTGTGAGCCGAAAAATGACCGGGGCGTGCCAGGGAGTTGGGGATCATCCCAGTGTGGTCCGTTTAAGTTTTCGTGGCCATTTGGGTGGACAAACAGGCGAAACGGTGCGAACAGGGATTTTCGGGCCAAATCGGTGTGTTATAGCCCATAGTTTCGGGGGTGGGCCCGGGCGTGCTATGGGCCAAAAATCGACCAGGGCGTGCCAGGAAGGTTGGGGATCATCCGAGTGTGATCCGTTTAATTTTTCTTGGCCATTTGGGTGGACAAACAGGCAAAACGACGCGAACGAGGCATTTTTGGGCCAAATCATTGTGCTATAGCCCATGGTTTTAGGGGTGGGCTCGGGGTCCGGGTGTGCTGTGGGCCGAAAATCGATCGGGGCGTGCCAAGGAGGTTGGGGATCATCCCAAAGTGGTTTGTTTAATTTTTTGTGGCCATTTGGGTGGACAAACGGGCAAAACGGCCCGAGCGGGGCATTTTCGGGAAAAATCGGTGTGCTATAGCCCACGATTTTGGGGGTGGGCACGGGGTTCGGGCGTGTTGTGGGCTGAAAATCGACTGGGGCGTGCCAGAGAGGTTTGATATCGTCCCAGTGTGGTTCGTTTAATTTTCCGTGGCCATTTGGGTGGACAAACGGGCAAAATGGCGCGAATGGGACATTTTCGGCCCAAATCGGTGTGCTATAGCCCACAATTTCAGGGGTGGGCCTGGGGTTCGGCCGTGTTGTGGGCCAAAAATCGACTAGGGCGTGCCAGAGAGGTTTGATATCGTCCCAGTGTGGTCCGTTTAATTTTTCGTGGCCATTTGGGTGGACAAACGGGCAAAACGGCGCGAACGGGACATTTTCGGCCCAAATCGGTGTGCTATAGCCCACGGTTTCGGGGGGGCTCGGGGTCTGGGCGTGCTGTAGGCCGAAAATCGATCAGGGCGTGTCAGGGAGGTTGAAGATCGTCCCAGTGTGGTCCGTTTGATTTTTTGTGGCCATTTGGGTGGACAAACGAGTGAAACGGCGCGAACGGGGCATTTTTTGGTCAAATCGGTGTGCTATGGCCCACGGTTTCGGGGGTGGGTCCGGGGTCTAGGCGTACTGTAGGCCGAAAATCGACCGAGGCATGCCAGGGAGTTTGGGGATCATCCTAATGTGGTCCGTTTAATTTTTTGTGGCCATTTGGGTGGACAAACGGGATAAACGGCGCAAACGGGATATTTTCGGGCCAAATCAGTGTGGTATAGCCTACGGTTTCGGGGGTAGGCCAGGGGTCCGGGCGTGCTGTGGGCCGAAAATCAATCGGGGTGTGCCAGGGAGGTTGGGAATCATCCCAGTGTGGTCCGTTTTATTTTTCGTGGCCATTTGGGTGGACAAACGTGCGAAACGGCGCGAACGGGGCATTTTCGGGCCAAATCGGTGTGCTATAGCCTACGATTTTGTGGGGTGGGCCCGGGGTCCGAGCGTGCTGTGGGCCGAAAATCGACCAGGGCGTGCCAGGGAGGTTGGGGATCGTCCCAGTGTGGTCCGTTTATTTTTTTGTGGCCATTTGGGTGGACAAACAGGCAAAACGGCGCGAACAGGACATTTTCGGGTCAAATCGATGTGCTATAGGTCACGGTTTCGAGGGTGGGCCCGAGGTTCGGACGTGCTGTGTGCCGAAAATCGACCGGGGCATGCCAGGGAGGTTGGGTATCATATTATTGAATGAGAAGATGTGGAAGTGCCTTCAGATGACTTCAATCTTCGCAGATTTTCCTCTGCACTTGCAATAAGAGGATGAGTTGCAGTAGGCAAACTTGTGGAACGAACATGACTTGAGATTTTTAGATTTTCCATTGAAGTTAAAGTTTCTCTTTTCTTCTGCTGTTCAACGCCTATCAAAAATGAAAATGCAGAAGGTGTTCTTTGGCGTTTGGTTTAGACCAAACTTCATTCTTTGTTATATATATATATATATATGCAATGTCAATGGAAACAAAAAGAATCTTCTCCTAACTCACCCTACTTGTCATGTTTCCGATCCTTCAAATTCTCCTTATTTTGCTCCTATGTCTCATCATTGTTAGATCTCGTAGTACAACACTAAAATACTCTGTCAACAACCATATATATGTCACCCATCGCACGAGCAAAATATCAGTCTCCAGCATATTATGTGGATTTGAGATGAAACAATGCTCGAATTAGATATGATAACCAGGGAGGCTCAAGTTCAATTTAAAATTAATCGCACACGTTTGTGATGTTCAACTTGTGCATTTTGCTTTGTTTAGTCTAATTAAGGTGTGACACAAAAAAAAAGATTTCATAGGTAAGTTTGTAACCTTCAACTGAGGTCTCATTGTTCATTTTCTCATATTTAAGCCATTCTTCATATCAGATAGTTTTCTAGTTCATCCATATATGATACTCCACACTATGTTTTCATCTCATAAAGATCTTCATGACAGATTCTATTTTCTTTTGGAAAACAACTTGTTTTATACTCCCTCCGTTTCATTTTATGTGTTGTCATTTCCTTTTTGGTTCGTCCCAAAAAGAAAGTCATCTTTCCTTATTTGATTACTATTTATTGACATCATTCTCATTTTATCCTTACTGGGCTCCACTTAATAAGAAAAGACAACTAAAAAGTAAACACTAAAGTAACTTTAAGAGGGGCAATTTTGTAAAAATCACAAAGTCATCACTTATTTCTTAAACTCCGTGTCCGGTCAATTGGCGACAAATAAAATGGGACGGAGGGGAGTATTAGCTAATCACCTTGAAGCTAACCATATTTATGTCATCTTTTCTTCTTCCAAGTGTACCTTCTGTATAGCTAAGACACTCAATACTGTTCGAAAGACTTAACTACGCCTAAGTTCCAAATAAGTTGGGATCGGCTATAACCAGTGGCAGATCTACCCTTCCCCCTTCGGCAGAAAATTATACTATATTTATATGGTTAAAATTATTTTTTATGTAGATATATTAGATGTTAAACCCCCTTCGATTAGTTCGTATGTTCACTTGTGAACCCCTTTGATGAAAATCCTGGCTCCGCCACTGGCTATAACTGTACAAAAGACCTTATTGGGAAGTTGGTTAGACTAACATCAAGAGATCAAATGACTTTCTTCTTTTTAATATTCACAAATCACATCCTATTTTCATTCATATTAAACTTTTTTTATTTCTCACCTCATAAGATTTGGAATTTTTCATGTAATTCAACTCATCATAATTGAGGGTCGGGCACCAAGAATTTATAACCATTTCACTGAATGACAACGAAAAAAAATACTTATATAGTCAAATGATGTATGGATGGATTTTCTTGGAAGCTCTCACCCACGCATGGTTAGAATATAATCTTAATAATAGAGGATTTCATGTCTTAATTAACAAGAAAACATAAACATAAAACAATTATAAGTACTCTAAAATCATGTTGAAATACTCTAAATAATTTTTATTAATGTTCCCTAATTAGTCTTCATGAATATATTCTCAATATATACATTTTGTCTGCATGCATGGCAACAATTTTAAGTACCAGACTGGCATATCGTCCTCCCCCTTTTGCATGTATCTGCATTAACACAACTGTTCTGACTTAAATTTCAAGCAAAGATATGACGGTACTTGACTAGACATGAATTTAAGAACGAAAGAAAGACATCTGAAACATATCATAAGTATTCGTTTAATCGAACTTGCAACTTTAAACACGTCGTGACATTTCTACGACTATAACATATCATTAATCGTCAAATATATAGGAGGTTCACAATTGAAGAATTTTCAAATATAGAAATGTGTTGTTCTTTTTTAAAAGGAACCAGAGCCATATACAATGGAATAATTAGAGTGTCTATTAATTTCTTGTATTTATTTATTTATTTGGAGAGGAAATTTCCTAGGGGACAATATTATTAAAGTTTCTTAGCTGTTGCCAATTAGAAGACAAATAGTATCCGTACAAAAATGGATCCTTCCTGTCCTTTTTCCTTACAAATCACAAATCTCTAATCCTTTTTAAAAAAAATAAAAATAAAAATAAAAATAAAAATTATTTAATAATGTCTAGTCCTTTTCTTAGATAAACTATAAAAAGGGAACTAGAAGTGCAAAGCATACATCTAAAAAGTCTCATTGCAATTCAAAAAAAAAAAAGTTTTTAATTAATTGAATTCAAACATATTTTTTAGTTCAATAATTTCAATGGCATTACCAAATTTTGATGCTCTAAGAGACTTGCACGACTCAGCCAACGATTTGCTTCACTCACCTATGATCAAACGAGAAATCGTGCACCAAGGACAGGAGAAATGGGTCCACGAAGTTTCAGAAACATCATTAAAAATGCTCGAAGTTTGTGCCACCACGAAAGACGTTCTTTTGCTAGTCAAAGATCATCTCCACGACCTCAAGTCCACGTTCAGAAGAATCAACTTTGGCGATAATAACAAATTCACAGTGTCTTTTCACTGTCAGCGAAAGAAGTTGAAGAAAGAGATATTGAAGCGCTTGCATTCCTTAAGGGGAATGAAAAGCTTGAAATTATCATCGGGCTCGAGCAAAAGTTCAGACGATAAAAATAATTTGATGGTTGTTGTGAACGTCCTTGGGGAAGTGAAAGTCGCTACTATGTCAATAGTGGAGTCATTGATGTCACTTATGTCAATGCCAAGCCCAAATAACAAGAAATCTAATAAGGGGTATTTTTTTGGATTAAAGTTGATGAGAGAGAATAACTTTAGTTCGTGGAAAAAATGTGATGCTATGACACTTCAATGTGTGAATAAAAGATTAGAAGCAGTGGAAATTGCAATTGAAGATATTCTTGAAGGTGAATTAGAGTGTGACGTCTTATTAGGACTAGAGTTTCCCTTCTGAATATCCTCACCTGTTAAGACAGTATGTATAAGTTAAAACTCTTTAAATGACGGGCGAATAATACGAGCAAGCTTGCCTGTTATTTTAGTGGTTAGCTAGCTCAGTGTTCTCCAGTTACGATTTCTGCTGAGCTCATTGAAGCAATGACAGGAGATTTGATGAATTAAGATTCAGATCAAACTAATTGTAACCAATTCCTATTTAGTTAATTGTATTATTCTAATTTTTTATTATCTGTTCGTATCAATAAAATAGCCTTCCTTTAGTAGCTTTGCAAATTTCCAATCATATAGATTGTGATGCTTCTCAGGTTCATAATATTTTACTGGTTGAATCTTGTATGGTTCCACCCAAAATGGCTTTATTTGTTTGTTAATTCGACATTTTAAATCAAGATTACACGGATCTCATAGATCTACATATGAATCTAAGTTGCATACACCAAGTAATGTTCGCTGCTGCTAGAAGGCTGCTTCTTCGAGCTAACCCACGAGTCTATGAATGAATACATTGTCAAGTTGGAAATACAAACAGAGAAAAGTTTTTCAAACCACTGCAAAAACGCGCAAACCGGTTCACTGAAAACTGACAGCACGAAGTTAACTAAAACAAAGCTCTTATGAATCAAGTCAAACAATTCTCCACTTCATAGGATTTTTATTGAACTGAAAACACAACTGTTTGTTTTGAAAGACATTCAACCGAGTTTTCCAAGAAATACATTAGCATTGACCATATCGGTTTACAATCCAGCAGCATCTGCAAAATCAATTAGCACAATTCATCAGAATGGGTTAGTCAGGATGTAGAGGATGATAGTTCAAGACTTTCAACGACAACAACAAACCCAGTGTATTCCCACAAAGTGGGGCCTGGGGAGGGTAAGATGTACGCAGTCCATACCGCTACCTCCAAAGAAGTAGAGAGGTTGTTTCCGATAGTTCAAGACTTTAAAAGTTAGAAACAGCCCACTTGAAGTACCAAATACACAAAATTCAAGAAGATAAATTTAAAACTGACAGCACATTACAGATAATGTAGAGCTTCCGATGGTGGGAATATGCTGGTGATACGATCTACCAACAATCAACCTGATATGAACCAGTTATTCTGCTGGAAAAAGATATTTTGACATGAATCTTCTATGCTTATTTGTTTTGGCTAAAAGGATAAATCCCTCCGCTTATAAAGTTGTCATTTGCAAATTTTTTAGTACAGGAGAGATCCCTCCGCTTATATAGTTGCCCTCTCGCAATAGTAGCCATTTTGCAAATTTATTCATAGTGTTGCTTAGATGAAGATATAGGTTATGTTATGGCTCTTGACCAATACATGTCACTTCTGATCATACATAAGGTTTTGGATCAGAAGCATTGTTTACAAATAGCGAAGAGAAACTATGGAAAGTTGGAACTTTTGGGTAGTTAACAGAACCATCAAGAGGATCTGGCAAATGATACCACCATGCATTTTTTTGGAGTATCTGGATGGAAAGAAATCGTAGATGTTTTGATGGGATTTCAACTCCTAGCTCTTCTCTGAAGTTTAAGTGTTTGATGTTTAGCTCCTTGTCTTTGGCTTAACAGCCATACTTTTTGCTCATTTAAGGATATGGCTCATCGTTATATCTGTAGGTTTTTGTATCTCGGAGCTTTCCCTAATTTTCTTTGTACTGTTTTCAGCATCTTCTTGATGCCAGTCAATAAAACAATTATACTTCATAAAAAAAAAAAAAAGAGAAACAACAGAGACTTCTCCAGCCAGCATAATGTAAAAATGACTAACCACATTCAATCAGTAACATAATAAGCTACTATAGTTGTGAAAACTTACCTAATGGTCATGACCATGCCCATGGCCTTCCCAGGGATGCCTCCAGCCCTAAGCAGTAAAAATCACATCAACAATCACCAAAAAGCTATACAGTAAATGAAAAGGTAAGAAATGATTAAACAATATTGATACTCACCAACACTACAGGACCATCTTTCTTGGCCCGGTAAAGAATCCAAAACCTGAAAAAATAAACACAATCTGTGTTATGGTATATAACAAGTGATTCAACAGAGACCTCTACACCTTGTAAGCTTTTCCAAGCCATTCTAGGCAACCAATATATACTCTCTCATTATTTTGATCCATAAAAATGCAAATTATAGTTCATACCATTATCCATATATTAATAATGAGTTATCCCGCCAATATTTGAAAACTATATACAACAACAACAACAAACCCAGTGTATTCCCACAAAGTGGGGTCTGGGGAACCATGGTGAATGGCCCGCCTGGACGCATCTTGACTAATTCTACGGGATACTTGCTACCTCCCACCAACACATCTATTGGATAACTCTATCCCACCATGTCTGACACAAAGGAAAAATTACCTGATGAGTTTGCCTCGCTAGGATTTAGCCTCAAACCTCATGGTTCTCAACCCGCCATTGACTATTATTAGGCCATATCCTTAAAAGTTATTGGCACATTATTATATACAAGTTCTATGACATTTAACATATTCATCCTATGTATACCCTCTGACTATTGCTAACCAGATAAATGCCAAAAAATGCAAAAGATTTAAGGAAAGACATTACTGATTAAAATCGTCAGATATTTTTCTTTTCATTTTTTCTTTTAAAAAAAGAAAAGAAAAGAAAAATGAAGATCAAGCATTTCTCTTATAACAGATGAACCTACCCAACCTCCGAGCGGGAGGCTGAGGTGGTAGTGCAACTGAATTTAATCATCCACCAAGCACAATTTCACAAATAAAAATTGGAAAACTGGCCATTCCACCCATAAATCCCAACGAACACGAGCTGGGAGAGTGGACAAATCCTCACAACAAGGATTTTCAAGTGACGTGAAATAGACTGTGATTATTCATATCGTCGACCAAACTAACTTTGGACTGATATGTAGTAAAGTTTTTCTTGTGTTGTAATTGGCATCCTTTCTTCAAAATTACCTTTTATAGGGAAGACTCATTTGTTCAACATTGCCTGCTGAACAGTGAATACTACGTAAGGCATGTCTAACATGACCAATGAGCGTCTACTATTTATTGGTACCACATCCGCCTTTGCAATAATTATCTATTACTAATAAAACTGTATATGCACTCACTATATGAGCCTTGTAATTGTCGAAGGATAGGAAGAGAAGGGATGAGGAGTGTAGACTTGGAATTAAGTGGGGCGGCTTGACGCCAGTGAATGCGTGGGAGA
The DNA here is from genome assembly GCA_030864215.1 of Capsicum pubescens. NCBI lineage: Eukaryota > Viridiplantae > Streptophyta > Magnoliopsida > Solanales > Solanaceae > Capsicum > Capsicum pubescens. Next base: position 1,947,940 of record CM061541.1, read on the forward strand.
TAGGAGAGAAGTTGGCGGGAATGGGGGTGTGGGAGTGTGGGGGGACGTGGATAGTATGTGGGATAGGGTGGCTAGGTGCATCAGGGAGAATGCTAGTGAGGTGTTGGGTGTTTCTAGGGGCCGGGCCGGGCATCATCGGGGGGATTGGTGGTGGAATGAAGAGGTTAAGAAGAAAGTGGAGACCAAGAAAGGGGCGTATGCTAAGTTGGTTGAGAGTAAGGACGAAGAAGAGAAGCGGGTAAACAGAAAAGAGTACAAGTTAGCTAGGAAGGAGGCTAAGTTAGTAGTTACGGCGGCTAAGACGGCAGCATTTGAGAGCTTGTATTCGGGGTTACAGGAAAAAAGAGGGGAAAAAAAGTTGTTTAGACTCGCTAAGGCTAGGGAGAGGAAGGGTCGTGACCTCGATCAGGTGAAGTGCATTAAGGGGGAGGACGGTACAGTGTTGGTGGAGGACGGCCACATTAAGAATAGATGGCAGTCGTATTTTCATAGGCTCTTGAATGACGAAGGGGATAGAGCTATTGTGTTAGGGGAGCTGGAGCACTCAGAGGAGTGTCGGGATTTTAGTTATTGTAGACGTTTTAAGGTAGAGGAGGTTAGGGAGGTTGTTCGCAGGATGCGAAGGGGTAGGGCGACGGGGCCTAATGAGATACCTGTGGATTTTTTGAAGTTTTCTGGCGAGGCTGGTTTAAGGTGGTTGACTAGATTGTTTAATGGAATTTTCAAGACGGCGAAAATGCCCGAGGCTTGGAGGTGGAGTACTATGATCCCTCTTTATAAGAACAAGGGTGACATTCAGAGTTGCAATAACTATAGGGGTATTAAGTTATTGAGTCACTCTATGAAGATTTGGGAGAGAGTGGTCGAGGTGAGGCTGAGACGGATAGTGTCTATTTCGGAGAACCAGTTTGGATTTATGCCTGGCCGCTCGACGACGGAGGCAATTCACCTGGTGCGGAGGCTGGTGGAACAGTATAGGGAAAGGAAGGACCTGCACATGGTGTTTATCGACTTGGAGAAGGCATACGACAAAGTCCCCAGGGAGGTGCTTTGGAGATGCTTGGAGGTGAGTGGAGTCCCGGTGGCATATATCAGAGCAATTAAGGACATGTATGATGGAGCTAAAACCCAGGTGAGGACGGCGGGAGGAGACTCAGAGCATTTCATTGTCTTGACAGGATTGCATCAGGGATCTACTCTTAGTCCCTTTTTGTTTGCTTTGGTGATGGATGTGTTGACGCGGCGTATTCAAGGAGAGGTGCCTTGGTGTATGTTTTTTGCAGATGATGTAGTTTTGATTGATGAGACGCAAGGGGGGGGGGGGTGAATGATAAATTAGAGGTGTGGAGACAAACTCTTGAGTCTAAAGGGTTCAGGTTGAGTAGGAGCAAGACAGAGTATTTGGAATGCAAGTTTAATGACGTGAGGCTGGAGAATGAGGTGGTAGTGAAGTTGGAATCGCAGGTGGTATGTAAGAGGGATAGTTTCAAGTATCTCGGGTCCGTGATTCAGGGTAACGGTGAGATTGACGAGGATGTCTCGCACCGTATTGGGGCGGGATGGATGAAGTGGAAGCTCGCTTCGGGGGTGTTGTGTGATAAGAAGGTGCCGCCCAAGCTTAAAGGCAAATTCTACAGGGTGGCAGTCCGTCCGGCCATGTTGTATGGAGCGGAGTGTTGGCCAGTTAAGAACTCCCACATTCAAAAAATGAAGGCGGCGGAAATGCGGATGTTGCGTTGGATGTGTGGGCTGACTAGGGGGGATAGAGTTCGGAATGAGACTATCAGGGAGAAGGTTGGTGTGACTCCAGTGGAGAATAAGATGCGGGAAGTCCAATTGAGATGGTTCGGACACGTGATGAGGAGGGGCATGGATGCCCCGGTTCGTAGGTGTGAGAGGCTAGCTTTGGATGGTTTTAGGCGGGGTAGGGGTAGGCCGAAGAAGTACTGGGGAGAGGTGATTAGGCGGGACATGGAGCAGTTACAGCTCACTGAGGACATGACCCTAGATAGGAAGATCTGGAGGACGCGAATTAGGGCAGAAGGCTAGGGTCAGTTTGGGTTGCTAGTGTAGGGCATTACTTGGTGGGGGTATTATTCTTGTTATGATACCTTGTTTCATGCTTTATTACGAATCCGTTTACTTTTCTCTGTTTACTATTACTTGTGGGTGTCGTATTTATGTTATGCCATCTTGTTCCATGCTTTACTATGAATTTGTTTATTATTCCGTGTCTCGAGCCGGGGGTCTATCGGAAACAGCCTTTCTACTTCTTTAGAGGTAGAGGTATGGACTGCGTACATCTTACCCTCCCCAGACCACACTATGTGGGAATACACTGGGTTTGTTGTTGTTGAACATCTTGAACAGGTCTTAGCAGTATGAGCTAAACAAATAAATAATTAAACTTCATTCAGAGTAAATGTCCTCCTAAACAATGGATGAACAAAGTTTGGATATGTAAAGCGACTTCTATAACATTACCATCAATGTGCTTGAAGACAGTTTGTTGACTGTACAATCCAAAGGTTCAATTTTAGAACATAAACAATTTTCAATATTCTAAAATTGGGATGATTCATACCATGGAAAAAAAAAAGGGATAAGGGACTTATAACTAACATTTAACAGAGGTAGTTATACACCGCCATATAACTTCACACTATTATACAGTTTTTAGTTATGAACTCAATCATACTGCCCCTTGACCTGAAAAAGAAACAAATCTTTTTACTGTTGAAAAGCATCCCGACAGTCCATTACCTCAAACCTAGGGAGCTAAATTACATTTCCCCAACATTGAACAAGACTACGAGATGGTCAGACAACAACTACAATTCTTAAACTCAAAAGAGCCCCAAGTGCAAGCTGATATACGCCTAGACATATGATATCCCGCGCAAAAAATAAGAGTAAAACACACAACAAAAGATTCAACTTTTACTCAAATGTAAATCAATGAATCAACCACACCTCAATTTCAAACTAGTCTCAAATGTAAATCAATGAATCAACCACACCTCAATTTCAAACTAGTCCGTTTCTATCCACTACATAAATCATCTACATCAATTACATTGTTATAATACTCGTTTTATCCCAACAAGAATGAATCATACATAACCGTCTGATTCACTGTTTGCTTTTCTTAACCGGATACACAGATTCTACAATAATCATACATATATTATACATTTGTCCGCTATTTTAAGCTTATGCAATTGAGTGGGGCAGCTGTTCGGGTTAATTCTTCAAATATAAACTAGAACCCATTTTATCCCAATCCCTAAAGTTCCCCAATTTAGATTCCAATCTTAGATCTCTGATTCAAAAACATTACATCATCAAATTCATAACACTACAAAACCCAATCGAAAAAAAAGTGTGAAAAAGGGAGGGGGCTAGGGTTTGTAGAAAATACCACATGACGGCACACAATCCTTTTCCAGTTACAGCGTGCCAACGCTTAGGTTGATGAATTGTCATGCCTTTGTAGGTCACTCCATGTCCCTCTCCACCTCCCATTTCTCTGAATTGCTCTTCGCAAAAATTCTTCAGTCGACTAAATTCGGGTTGAATTGAACAAATTGTTAAAGAGCTATTCGGGTTATTGGGCCCAATTTCCCATTTCAGTAACAGAGAAATTAACCAAAAGCCCCTGCAAAATTCACCAAATGTCAATTTTAATCCCTTCCTTACTCTTTTGTATCTTTTCCTCTTAGGGCGGTTTGGTTGGGAATTATCCATAATGCCATATGGAATAACTTATTCTATTGCTATGTTATAAATAGTTGAACGAAGAATCCCGCGATAACTAATATCTTCAACCAAATGCAAGATAAAATAATCATCCATTTTATCATGAGATTATTATACATCCTATCTCACATCAAACAACTCTTCAGGGTTCGTTTGATACAAGAGATAAGAGATAACTAATTACGAAATTAATTTTAGGTTGATTTTATCTCAAGTTTAGTTGGAATAAAAAGTATGAAATAACTCATCTCTTGATTATTATAGTGTTATTCCTATCATTGGTGGGATGAATGTCCTGACGGATTATTAATCCAGGGATAATGTGTTCGCAACCAAACCACCCTTAGGCAAATGTATTTGGAGCAAAGTTTATATGTATATATTGTTTGGACGTTGAATTGTATTTCTAAATATAAATTTTAGCATGAAAAAAAAAGATGGTTTTGAATTAATTAAGAGTAAACAATGAAAATAATGTTTGATCGAACAAACTAGCCGTTTGATTGAATCGGAGACGACACACCTAGTTGGAAGGTTGTGCCACCATAACTTGGGGATGACTTTTATTACTAAGTGAAAAGGCAATGATTATTGATCGCTTGAGCAAAACTATTTTTCACGTTAATAAACCTAATATTCCCGTGTTAGATTTACTAACTTGGACTTGGAGGACTTGATATTTAGTTGGGTTGTTGTTTAAAGGATCGATCAAGTAGAAGAGTTAAGACATATTATTTCACATTTATACTTCTCTTACATTCTATGGCCCCTTGTATTATTCACTAGTAAATCTTATAAGACAGATATTTGAAACGTTAATTATTGGAGCCCTACATTTGCAAATATTTGAGTTTTCCAATTAAATGCTGATTAATATTTAATGCCAAAACAAACTTTTCATGTGACATCTACTCCTCGTCTTAATTAGTTTCAATGGCAATAGATTTTACCTACCCATTGTGGTGCATTACTAAATGTTGGAGCATTTTATTATTAAAATAAAATTAAAGTGCATGATATTAGTAGATATAAAGTGGAAAAAGTAGTATCATTATCTTTGTAACTCATCACATTATCTTTTAATGGATATAAATTGTGGTAAAAATGACCATTAGTTCTTATAACTCTCATGGCTATTAATTCTTGTAACTTATATGATCATTAAATCTTGTAACTCTCTTGATCATTAATTAGTTCTTGTAAATTATGTAACATCAAGACTATTCATCTACCCACGTTACTACCCCTCACTCAATACAAAGATAAATTCCTCGCCTATAAATAGGTGGTCTTACATGTTATTGCATGTACAAAGAATTTTCTTTTTTTAAAAAAAAATGGGGGTAGGGGAAGGGGAAGAATGGGGGAGGGGATTACAATATGGAGAATCGAACCCTCACCAACAAGGTGGGACCAACTAAGCTACTAAGATTCCCCCATGTACAAAAAAAATATGATAAGTGTGAAAAAAATTACAGTGTGTGATAGTGAAAGAGAAAATTGAGATAAAGAAAAAAATTTAAGTCTATAACTATATTCACTATATAAAAGAGAGTAATTATATTAGTGAAAGAAAGAGTTGAGACAAAAAAAATATTCTAAGTTTTTAACTATATTCACTATACAAAGAGAGTAAACATATGTTGAAGGAAGGTGTTCTTGTGGTGGAGCTTTGGACTCTTCAACTAATTCGGAGTTGCTTGAGTTATACATCGTTGATGGGTTGTTGTATCTTAGAGGGGACAAGTCATGAGATATACTGATCGATTGGTGTATAATATGTCGCACTAGGCTTGAATCTCCTTAAAGAAAATGAGATATTCGCGCCTCAGCCAAGAAGAAGATGATCTTGTTTTCTTTATATTTTGTTCATTTTATTTTCAACTGTAATCAATTATTGTTTTGTGGTATATTACACCAACACTAAATTTATAAAATTCAATCTTGGAGTTTTGAATCAATTTTTTGTTATCAAAAGGTTTTGAATCAATTTGGTTATAGAGTTTCAGTAGCATAATTTTGAAATTCATTGTTGATACTATATATATATATATATATATATATATATATATATAACTATGTCCAATTGAAGTATACATTAGTACGTTAACCCTGGAGGATTAATTGTGGTGATGTGGATAGGTCACTAGAGATCTCAGGTGGAGTTTTGAGAATAAATAAAATCTAGATAAATTACATGAAAAAATGGGGGGAAAAAATAGTATCACATTAGTGATTATTATGTTATTCAAATGTGGGACAACAATATAAAAAAAAGGGACCAATATGAATTGACATTGGATGGTTGAGATCTCTCTGTCCTTACTTACAAGTTTTCAACTTCGAGCCCCAATTGAGAATGAAAAAAATCTTGTTGAAAGCACCACCTCCAGAAATGAGCTCTGCATGGTGATTTGCACGAATCCAAATTCAATCAGATACAATACGAGTATCAGAATAAACATGTGTTCCTCTACTACATGTATCAATTGAGGAAATTAACATTTCTCCAATGTCAACACCATTATCATGTTTTGTTCTCAACAAACATAAAATATACTCCATCAATTCATTCTCACAAGGAACATGCAAAGGTCCATCCACATTTGAACCATACTCTTCTTCAGCCATTTCAAGTACAACTTTGAAAATTGGATGATTTAGATAGTACAATGGCACAACAAATCTCTTGCCTTCCTTTGTATATATACACAACAAATTAACCTTTCTTTCTCTTTCTCCACTTGGCTATAATTTTACTTAACTTGTTAGAAGGACTCTTCGATCATTTGAGTAAACCCCCTAGCTCAATTTCTCAAAATCTTTAATAAACTCTGAACAAAAGTTGAAACAACCAGTAATTAAATTCGCAAAAATTCACGAGGGGAGCAAGATAAATTACTATTTCACCAATCACTTCTACCAAGAAGTTGGTGTAGATCGTGGAACTATCGCCGGAGGAACAATGAAACTATGGATTTATACAAGTGAGTTAGTTATGTCAAGAAGTTGATGATCGGAATGGTGCAATTATATATTTGATAGGAATAAGTAATAATCTAAGAAGCAAGAACTATATATGCATATATACACAAGAATCAGCAAGGTGGGGATATATGTAATTTTGTGTGTGAATGAATGGGAGTTAAAAAGGGATATGAGAATGTGAAAGTGATATATGATCCATCTACGTTGGAGTGCTCTATATATTCAATATGGTGAAAGACAAATTATTACAAGGTATAAATGCAATGGTCTAGATTTGTCTTGAAGTGGATCTTGGTTTTTGTTACAACTAGATACATGTAGAAACGTCCAAATTGGAGGGGTGGATTATAATTTATAGGGTGGCAAAATTAAATTGACCCAAACCTATTTGATCCGTTCACATTTTAATGGATTCGGGTTAGAATGATTTTGAAGATCTGACCGCGTGCTTGTTGAAGAATGAGCCGGCGACTCATAGGTATATAGTGGCTTGGTTAAGGTAACCCACCGAAGCCGTAGCGAAAGTGAGTCTTCACAGGGTAATTATCACCGCTTACAGATCCAAACCCGAATTAGTCCAAGTTAATTCATTATAAATCATCAGTCCAAACGAACCCATGATGATGTCCAACTTTGACCTATGAGAATGCTCAATCATAGCCCCTAAAGTTCTATTTTGATTTTTTATTTTTAATTCTTATTTAACTGTCACGCCCCAAAATCCCATCGGGCCGGACTGGCACCCGAAGCCGAGAAGGCCCGGGAGAACCCGTTCAAATACCCGTACTTTTACTTACATGTCACCAAAAATTTGGGCAGCACTTCGTTACATATAGAAGGGTCTAATTTCCTGTATCAGCACAACACGCACAAATATATATATATATATATATATATATATAATACTTGGTCGTCGGGGCCACCACATATACAAATATAACATCACTATATAAACTTCCATGACTTTACCCTTCCTTATGTCTACAAAGCCTCTAGGATATACATGACATAACTAGGGTCAGGACAAACCCCTGCCCACACATGACTCCTTTACAATAACAAAACATAAAGAACCGACTCGGAAAGCTCCGAAGCAAACTGGAGCTCACCAACAATAGATGTATGACCTGGCTCCTACTTGTGCGGTGTATGAGCTGAGGTACCTGTGCCTGCAGCATGAAATGCAGGTCCCCGTGGGGGACGTCAGTACGAAATATGTACTGAGTATGTAAAGCTGTAGATAATCACATATGATATAGGAGCTCAATAGAAATCAGAAACAAGTGAATAAAGCGTAATAGGAGTGGACCACATTTACTAGAACTTGTGACAACCTGTACATTGCATTTATTCAATCACTTTACCTTCGTTCTTATCGTCTTTGTAATCATTATTGTACTGTACTGTGACCATTAGGCTGCCTCCAGTACATATCAACTGGGATCGACCCATGCTAGGCTTATGCCCCTGGGATACCACCCATAAACACATAAATAGGGATCGACCCATGCTAGGCTTATGCCCCTGGGATACCACCCGATAAGAGAGAACTTCCATCACTTAGTTCAATTAATCTTTGAGATTGTTATTTCGGTCGCCACCACATTTTTGATACTTTGAAACAATGATACATCAATAGGAGACATATAAATAGACCATCAATGCAATAACAATGAAGTAAGAACTCATTGGCACATCAATGAAGTGTTTTGGAGTCATCAATGCCATAACAATAAAGTAGGAACTTATTGGTATATCAACAATGTGTTTCAGAATCATCAATATCACAACAATGAAATAGGAGCCTTTTGGTATATCAATGAAACATTTTGACACTTTATAGGATGGAAACAACTTCGTTGGTAGCGTAGAACAATACATGTTTTTGGACAACCTCGGAATCTTACTTGATGGAACATTAGTGTTTTCATGCCAAAGAACATTGTTAGAGTATGCTTTACATACCTCGTCGTAGATTCGGATACCAATTCAACACAACTTCCCGCCTTTACAAATCACTTATCTACAATGAAATGTTTGGCATCTAGTATTAGCAACCCAACACCACAATTCTCTTCCATAATTCCATACAATCAATATTTGCAAAGCATTCCAAAAACCAACTTGAATAATAGGTTTATGTGTACATATATATATAATCATCATTTCAATACCACATCATCACACCAAATCCCTTCACAATTCAACATAATCCAACCATGCACAAGAATAATCCAACATCATTTCCAATCATCTTTCAACAACAATCAAATAACATACTTCTTATGCTCACATGCATATATATACATATCCATATAAATAACACCAACATAATTTACACCCTTACCATAAAATGGCCCTTTTGATTTCGAAGTCCTGTTGGCACAAATAAGGGGTGCTTCTCGAAGCCCTCGAGACGGTGAACACAACTACGGAATCAATTTGGACTTTCTACGGTTGAATCACAAGATAATTGGAGTTGAAATTAGGCTAGGGTTCCTTATTCTTCAATAATTGGATGATGAATGATGAATACTAGGCTAATTATATGTATATAATGACCAATTTTCGTCCATGAGGTGATGGAAAATGACCATATTGCCCTTAAAAATTTAAGTAAATCCGAATCTGTCCATGGTGGACTGTTTTGATAGGCTAAAGTAAATCGACCATAACTCTTTTCTCCGATATCGTATTTGGGTAAAATTGGTATCGTTGGATAGATAATTCAAAGAGCTTTCATTTCATATAAAGTAGGCCACCCAGTTCGTCCTGTACAAGGAGTTATGATCGTTTGAAGTTGACCCTTAAAAACTGTTTTGATAGGCTGAAGTAAAACGAGTATAACTCCTTACTCAGATGTTGGATTTGGATGAAACCAATTTCATTGGAAAGAAGACTCAAAGATCTTTCTTTTTATAGGTCGTAGCTCTCCCAGTTCATTATATTAAGGGAGTTATGATCGTTCAAAGTTGACCCAAAAAACTGGCAGGCCTCAGTAGTTTGTGTGCAGGAAATTTTCCTGCACATTTACTATTCACCATATCCCGGCCACCGTTTTATAGTTTCGAATGTGCTCGATTATATCCAAAACTTATCCGTTTTTGGAAATCTTTATATCGTTGGAAAGCGTATTCAATAACCTTCGTATGGAACCATAGACGGGCAAATTCCAATATAAATAAAATAAAATAAATTAATTCCATATAAATAAGACCAATACACGTACTTGAATACGCCAATACATGTACTTGAATACGGGGTGTTACATTAACTAGTTCAACTATCTATTTCAGCTATTTTATTTTTCTTGAAAAACTGTAAAAATAACTAAATTTATAACACCATTATTTTTAGAGAAGATAAGGAATTAGCAACTACTTGTTTTGTTTTTTATTTCATCTAAAATGACAATTTGTTTCAACTATGCAATTTTTTTTAAATTTTTTTGTTTGTGTGTGTGTGTGTGTTTAGAACCAAGCTTTTTTAAGAGATTAATATATATTCAAATTTCTATGTAAGAGCCCGAAAATATTACACGATATAATAACTCATGATAAAGTACTATGCAAACTGTAAAAAATAAAAAAATAAAATTGGAAGGTCAGTAGATGCATATAAAAAAAAAGTCAGATAAATATAGGCACAACATTAACTAACTCTAGAAAACCAAATTTATTATTATCCCAAAACAAAGTACAAACACCACAATTTGGAAAGAAACCCATGACAAAATTGTGTGGGCATTAACCAATAACAACAAATTCAAATAACGTATAGTACTATAACATTGTGGTTTGTGAAAAAGAAGAATATAAACACAAATATAGAAAAAAGAATAAAAAATATCGTTCCAACCTAAATTACAACTATAATGATTTTTTTTTCAATGATGGATCAAGTTGGACTGATTGAGTTATAACTCATTGTTTAGCCTACCTTGATTTAATCCATTTTTGCCCTTTTATGTTTGGGGATTGGCAAAGACCCATTTAATGCTTCAACCCATTTTGATCTGCTCAAAAACCGTCTATTTGCCACCCCTAAAGAGAATCTATCATGCATGTACGTTAGGGATTCACATGAATTCAATAATTTTGTTCAAATTCTCTCTATATATATTAAGAAATTCACCAAATTTATCATAAATATTTGTTTGTGAATCAAGTTATCATTGTATATTAATTTAATAATTAAAATAAAAATATATAAACTTCAAAATTTCATCCATCAAATTATAATTATCAATGTCTATTGAATTGCCTTCATGATTTTAACATGACTAGATTGCTCATGCATAACATGTGTTATGTGGATATTAGAAATTTCAAAACCGAACACTTGTGGTCGGTTTCATAAAATACTTTAAATTTAATTTTTAAAATAAAACCGACCACAAGTGATCGCTTTTTAAAACTACTTTTTAATTATATTTTTTTTGTTAATAAAACTGACCACAAGTGGTGGGTTTTTTGAAATTATTTTCTTTTTATTTTTTTAAATTTTAAAACCGACTACTTGTGGTCGCTCTTATAAAATATTTTAAATTTAATTTTAAAATACTACTGACCACAAGTGGTCGGTTTTTAAGTAAATATACTTTTTAAATAAAATTGACCACAAGTGATCGATTTTTTAAAATTATGTTCTTTTTAAATTTTTTTTATTCCAAGCTGGACCACAAGTGGTTTTTTTTTTTTTTTTTTTTATTTTATTCAGAAAAAAATAGAAATTATTGAAATGATTATTTTGAAATTTTAAAATATAAAAGCTGTCCCAGATGAAAATTATTTACGATGTTACTCAGTCAGCCATACCACTATCAACACAATTAACTCAATTCAAAGAGTATATTAGGAGGCTAGAAGGATTAGTTGGGGGAAGAAGAAGCAAACTATATTATAACAAATAGCCTATTTTTGGTGGTTGCTGGAGCCTGGAAGTAATATAATGATATTGCAAATCCATATTTCACTGCTGGAATTCGATTAAAGCAGGATATTAAAGAGGTTTTTCTATCGTAGAATGTCCGCTTTAGTTTAGTTTTAGTGTGATTTACGATGATTTCTCAATGTGAAAACACCCTTATGTTATTATTACGTGTAAAGATTAAAAATTATCTTCACCACCAGTTCATGGTCATGTATGTTGTTTTTTTTGCTCGTAAGTCGCCTCTCATTAATTTAAAATGTGTATCGAAGATAAAAATATCAATTAATTTAAAATAAAATATATACCAAGAGGGAAAGAAAAGTTACATTGCTCAAATATCAAAGTCCATACGTCTTTTTTCATTTTTCTTTTTGTTTGTTTGTTTGCTTGTTTGGGTCAAACACAGATTTTATTTAGTTGCTACAGGTACAGGGAGAGACAACGTCTGTACATGGCATAGCCACTAGAGACGTAGGCTGTGCAATAAGACACGCACTCTCTTACAAATGTTTTCTTTTCTTTCTATTTGAGGTGTTTAAACTTATAGTTTCACTGGTGATAGATAATAATATACTAATATTTGACCAAAAACAAAAGATAATAATATAATATAAAATTATTTTATTTTAAAAAAAAAAAAAAATTATAAAAAAGATGGATTTGTGGGAGTTGACATAATAAAAAGAACATGTGGTTGCTTTTTTTGTAAAGAAAATTATTTAAAAAAAAAAAAAAAAAAACCGATCACATGTGGTGACCTTTGTAATTTTGGTGTATGTTCTTTAAAGTTAACTATTAATGATTTTATTTGAATTGGAAATCTTCTACATAAAGTATGTTTAAGCATGTCTATGTAATAAAGATCCTACTGGCAATAGCTCCCCTCCCCTCATTTCTTTGTTGTTAATTTACTCTTTCAAATTAATTTTGTGTATTCTTAATTATCAAAATGGTATTAATTTTTAGTTGAGTTGGTTGTGCTTTACATAAAGATCAATATAATGTACCAGGTTGCATGCATGCAGCTTTTCCCATCCATGTATTCCAAATGTTAAAATGTCATAAAGTAGATTGGTTCCTCCTCCATCTCCATGTAATAAGTGGCGAATGTTATCGTGTCAGTCAAGCTGGGGGCGTACACACATGATTACCCAAGAGTTGCAACTATGAATAGTAGTATTATAGAACCCACTAGAGCCACAACATTAGTGGTATAAGTATTTTGTAGTGTTCTTTGTGATAATGTCTCTTTTCACTTGAAAAAATAAAAAATAGTAGAGTTCTTTTGACAGACCATACATCTAAGCTCTTAATTGACTCACTATAGGTGGTGTAATTAGGACGAGACAAGAACACCAGCATATATATGTACATGTCCTTTGTTTTTTGGTGCAGCATATGTACATGTCAAATTTGTTTAATTCTGAATAAATTCTTCACAATGTTGCCCCTCAAATGATCGTAGCATCAAGTACCTACCGTGACGTTGAAAGTGTGCGTGTAGATATAATCTCAAGGAGAAGAAAGAAGATTACAAATTAAATTAAATAATCTTTTTATTAGAATATTCAAAAAAATATAAACAAACTTGTAAACTTTTTAAAATTCTTAAAAGATCTTCACCATAGTACTATGATATCATGTTGTGATTGCAGTGGACGTAACCATGACTTCTCCCTCGGCAGCATTATTTGAACTTTAAAAATCATAAAATTCACTCATAGACCACAGTATTTATATATTTATTGGAATAAACTTAAACCTAATAAATTAAATCAAATAGGTGTATGACAAATTCAAAAATACAAAGATATGAACAATCTTGAATATAAAACTTACAAAAATAAATTAATTAGCAAAACATTACACACACAAGTTGTTTTGTAGGTCGGTTTCAATTACTTTTGTGGATAGAGTATTTGGAAGTTCCAAACAGGGGACGGGGAGGATCTGAAAAAGCGGAGTATCGATCTGAACTCTGAAGGGCCTTCGGTATCTTCTGGTTACAACTTGATATGGATAACAAGCTGCATGAGACCGGAGAGTCCGAAGATTTACGTTGTTTAGCAACCTATAGGGGTAAACCCTGTAGTAAATTGAATCTCATTTCTATCTATCATCAATATATATGGGTTGTGATGAGATTATTGAAACCACTTCATTCTTAATTTTAATGTCTTGGGCTCGGTCTCTTGAACGGGAAAAATTCCTAATGGAGATATTGCGTCAAGAAATGAGCCAATATGATGCACGATGAACCGCACCGCAATATAAATATCGAGATAGTGAATAAGAAAAAGGTCATTATCGATTAATGGAGTCATGAACTTACATAGTGAGTTCATAAAAGGAGAAGCGTATAATTTTGCTGCCCCAATTACAGTCGAGGCTTGTCACAATGGTCATTTGTTGTGACGACACTTCATTATAACAGTCTGATATTTTATGAAATTGATTTTTCATATTATACTTTTACTTATCTACTACAACATCCTAATGTATAACAACAAATGTTATTTATTATAGCAATATACTGTTTATAATAGTCATAATCAAATATTCACCAGTTCACGGCCATGTTGTCTTTCTTGCTCGTAAGTCGCCTCTCATTTAAAATGTGTATGAAAGATAAAAATAACAATTAAAATGTGGATTTGTGGGGAGTTGATATAATAAAAAGAACACCCCAAAAATGCCATTAAAAAAAAGCTAAAACTAAAATTAAATTACACAAGCTATCCGTGGGTACTACTAAGCAAATGATCGAGTACAAATTGTTGTTCGTAAAAAGCCGACAGGGACCACCTGTGCTAATAGCATTGTATCCTACCTATCCTACGCCACCACTTATTACATTTTTATGCTCCAGTAGTACATCTCTGAAACATTTGATTTGACGTGCTTTCCATTGCAACTTAGACACTTGTTCACAGCAACTTCTGTATATAATATATATATATACCCCTCACCTAAACTAAAACATCCATCACTACATGAGCTACTCATATTAAGAATGTCTCAGCAGATTCTGGAGTGGAAGAGGAGGCTAAGTTGCGATTCTGTGCTTTCTGATGTACCTCCCGGTCGTGATCTTGGGGCACTCAACATATATGTTGAACAGAGGTTGCTTCAACGGGCTGATATGGCACTCCAGTCCACATATATATAGCGGTTGAAAAACTGCGTGACATGGAAAAAAGAAACTGATATTAAGTTGTGTCAAATACGTCTTGGAATTGCGTCGCCGAGCTTCGAATTCGTTTCAGCATAATTTAATGTTCAGGCAGGCGTTATATCCGTCGTATTTGAACAAGACACAAATTAGTTGCACGGCTATAAATTTTCTACTTTTTGTATCTCTGTTGTCCATCTCCGGATATGCCATGCATGTCTCGCTTGGCGATCTCACGCCCCTCCCTCATACAACACAACACTATAAGCGTCAAAACAAAGAAAATTCAGACAAGGCTAAAATCATTTTGGGAGTTGGAGAGTACTAGCCGTAACAACAGATCAAAGAAAGGTGATGTAGAATCATCATCTAGTGCCAATCTCACCTTCCATCCTACCATTTCTCATGATGAACTGATTGGCCGCTGCCGTTTGAGTAAGAGTGTCAAACGGGCCGGGCCGGGCCAACCCGGAACCGTCCCTCCCATTTTACCCTGGTTCCGGGCCGATTACGGGCCGGGTTTGGCGTTAGCCGGGCCGAGTCAAACAGTAAAAAAATTAAAACCCACCCGAACCCGGCCCACTTAATCCAATCCGGTCAAACCCGGTCAAACCCGGTTAAAAATCGGTCAAACCCGTTTAAAAAATAAATAAAAAATCCAATATACACTATATACACTCCAATATACACTTTATACACTCCAATATACAATATATATTTTTAAAAAAATATATAAAGTATAAACAATTACACATATATACGTACCATTCAATATATAATTATATATGACTATACGTACTACTTTAAATAAAACATATGCTATAATAGTATAATATATATATATATATATATACACTACAATATATATATATACTAATTTATAAAACATATACACATGTATACGTTAAATATATACTACTTTAGAAGATATATACACATATATATGCACCATTCAATATATATGTACTACTTTAAATAAAATATATACTGCAATATAGTGATATACATATATATATACACAACAATATGTGTATATATATATATATATATAGTTACATACTAATTTATAAAACATATACACTTGTATACTTTAAAGATATACGTCAATAGAAGATATATACACATATATACGCACCATTCAATATATATGTACTACTTTAAAAAAAGTATATACTAGAATATATATACTAATTTATAAAACATAAAGTAATGTATACGTTAAATATACACGTCTATAGAAAATCTATTCACATATATACACTCTATTCTATGTATATGTAATACTTTAAATGAGATATATACAATATATATACATTACAATATATATTTGTATAGTTATATACTAATTTATAAAATATATACACATGTATACGTTAAATATACACGTCTATAGAAGATCCATTCACTCTATTCTATGTATATGTAATACTTTAAATGAAATATACTATAATGTATATACATTACAATATATATTTGTATAGTTATATACTAATTTATAAAACATATACACATGTATACATTAAATATACACTTCTATAGAAGATATATACACGTGTATACGCACCATTCAATGTATATATACTACTACTTATAAAATATATTACATTATATATACATTACAATATGTATAGATATACTTATATACTAATTTATAAAACATATACACATGTATACGTTAAATATACACTTCTATAGAAGATATATGCACAAATATACAAAACATATGCTACTTAATATAATAAATTAATAATATTTGGTAGTAAATTAATAATATATTAGAAGTAAGTTTTTAATTTAAAGTAGAAAACTAGAAATTCAATTTAAAATTTTAAATTGTTAAATAAAAAAAAATAAAAAACAACGACTAAGGAGTGAATGAATTTGGGGAATTTTATTGATTGCAAAATGATCCAAAATTTATAATTTACATGAATGAAAAATCTATAAATTATGCATCATTTTTTCCAACTCATTCATGTTAATATTAATGGGAACTTGCACAGGATAGTCGAAGTCAACGGGGACAAAACCATGCATTGGACTTGATTCTGCTGAGTTCTCCCGTGAAGTCATAATTTCATCAAGTTTCAGCTCATCGCTCAGCTCCGGTTCCATTCCTTGGTTTCTTCTTTCCGCTCTAATCCAATCTCTGAGGCAAACTAGAACATTCATTGCATTGCTTCCCAATGAGTGTCGGTTGTCTCCAAGCTGCTGTCGTCCCTGACTGAAGGCGCTCTCTGATGCAACGATTGACATTGGAACATTCAAGATATCTCTAGCTAATCTTGAAAGCACAGGATATTGTGATTCATTATTCCTCCACCAATCCAACGTGTTGATCCGTCGTCTGCGATCCTCTGGTGCCGTCCGAAGATAATATTCCAGCTCTTCCCGATAAGTTGATGTGTAAGTTCTCTCATCAACACTGTTCCAACAATTTAAATCATAAAACGAATCAGAAAAACCACTATGTGCCGGCCTTTTAGAAGATGATGGCTCCTCGGGAGGATGAGGAGCGACAGTTGGAGTGATATTTGTACGTACGGCTGAATCAAATAAATCAGCATAGTGATTATATAATTTTTCTATATAATCTTTTGCATCAGCCGTAGCCGTCCACAAATCAGGCTGTAGTTGTTCAGAATCATGGTTAGTATTTATTTCTAAGTTAGTATAAATAAGAGTACTAAAGTGACACATATTATTATATTTCATGCACGGATTTAGCATAGCACCAACCAAGTAAATAGGGGGAATCGGGAAAAAATATTTTTTAAATTTTGTAAACATGGCGCCAACAGCTTCTTTATAACCTTCTTTATTTTTATATTGTTGGAGCAAACCAGAAATATCGGCTATATATGCCAAAATATTACAAACAGTAGGATAGTAAGCACCGGAAAATTCAACCGTAGCTACATAAAATTTTTCTAAAAACATAACAAGATCATTAATTACAACCCAATCAGAATTATGTAGCATGCAATCAGCAGAATCAGCAAATGAACCGCAATGTTGGTTAAAAACTAGTGTAATAGGAATTCTATATTTATAACAAGTTTTTAAAAACTCATACGTAGAATTCCATCTAGTATCAATTTCCTCAGGCATCAAAATCGGTGTAAGTCCATTTTCTTGACATTTAACTTTAAATTCTCTAATTCTCGATCTACGATTATTTCCTTGAATAAAACCAACGGCAAGATGAATTTTTTCAATATAAAGCTCAAAAAACTCAAGACCATCTTTTACAATTAAATTATATATATGACATGCACACTTAATATGAAAAATTTCAGGCAAGGACGGAGATAGCGTAGATTTTATTTTTGTTATAGCAGTCTTGTTGTTAGAAGCATTATCAAAAGCAATACATAAAATTTTATTTTCTATACCATAGTATCCGGCAATTTTAACAATAGAATCAGCAATAAATTGTCCAGTATGTTTACGATCTTCATCATATAAAAAAGCAAGAATACGTTTTTGCATCATGAAATTACTATCCATCCAATGACAAGTAACGGTTAAATAATCATTTTTATTTACAGCACGACCAAGATCAGAAGTTAGGGACAATCTACATTGAATATTTTTTAACAATGTTGATAAATAAAAACAATATTGTGAATGGAGTCTAAAAATATCAGACCGACAAGTAGTTCTAGGAATACCATTAAACATAGGATTATAAATTGCTTGTATATAACGAATAAAAACATCAGAAGAAGGAAAACTAAAAGGCAAACAACCCACAGCTACCATTTTAGCTATTTCTTCCCTGTCCCTCAATTTATTATACTTTTTCGCTACTTGACCGGTTGTTGGGTCCATTCTAGTTTGCGTTGACCCACCAACATCCCCACCACCTTTTGCAATATTTAACTCTCTTTTGTGATCTTCATCTATATGTCTCATTAACGTACCCGTACCCCCTTGCTTGCCTCCACTTCTATGCTTATATATTTGTTGACAAATATTGCACTGCACCTCAATATCTGATATACGTTCAAAAAATTGCCATGCAATACTAGTTCTTTTACGAGGTTTTGGGGCACTGGGAGGACGGGAAGGGAGATTAACTGATTCAGATCTAACGTTAGCATCTCCTACTGCGGGTGTTTCAGCAATATTTTCATTATCTTCGTCTAAATTAACTGCATCTACTTCATTTTCTTCTTCTATACCATAATTTTCCTGAGCTTCTACATAATCCATATCGTGAGCACCTACACCTATTTCTTCCTCAAAAGGTGTATCAAGCGGTACCGGAGGCGAAGGCACACGGGTATATCTATTACTTGAACTACCTCTACCACTAGTAATTCGCTTTTTACTACCACTACCGCTTCCGGGACAAAAAATTTTAACACCTTTAGCAGCGAGGTTTTTTAATTTATCCATAATATAAATTAAATTAAACTAAAAATATTCAAAATACACAAATATAATAAAATTAAATAATAAACAATTAATACAATAAATAAAAATTAAACGTAAGAGATGGAACGACAATACCAAATTTTGGAAGTATCCGAAGATTGCGACTTTGGAAACTTCCGCTCGTACTTTGTAAACGAAAATTAAAAAATTAAAGTGAACACTTTAAGAAATTAAATATATTGAATATTAGAGAATTGAGAATTGAGATTTGAGAGAGAATGAGATTTGAGAGAGTGAAAAATTGTGTGAAAAATGATTTGAAGTTGTAGGGTATTTATAGATTTTTTTTGGGGATTAAAAAATATTTTTTAAAGTTTTTTTTTTTTTTTTTTAATTAAATGGGCCCAAACTAGCCGTTTGGACCCAAAAACGGCTATATAGCCGTTGGGCCAACGGCTAGTTGGCCCAAAATTATTTTTTTTTTTTTTTTAATATTCCGGGCCGGTTAACCGGCGGGCCTGGACCGGGCTTGGTCCGGGCCGGGTTAACCGGGCCCATTTAAAAAAAAAAAAAAACGGCCCGGGACCCGGAACCCTTAAGCCCTAGGGCTTACCGGGCCGGGTCAACGGGCCGGGTTAGCTAATAGGGTCGGGCCGGGTCAGCCCGGCCCGTTTGACACCCTTACCTTTCACCCCATAACACTCATGGTTATATTATTGGTATAGTTTTAACGTATTGTCGAGTATACATATAAGCTTGTTTATATTCTTGCATTAGTTCTTGGAAACTTTTTTCTTATTTTTCCATGTTTGATAAGACAATATCAACCAAATCTTGCGTTAACACATGTAACCTATTGTCTAGCATTTCAGTTTATACTTCACAGATAAGACTTGAGAGACCAAAGCAAACTACTCGATATTAGCATTTGATCACTTGAATATCACCAGCTTGGCAATGTCGATCACTCACATGATTGCTATTCAACTCACACCTAGGCTCTTGATAAAATCATTCATGTCAATCCTTTGTCGTCACCGTGCCATCCATCGAGTTTAAGTGTCGGACCTCTAACACGCTCCCAGTCACAAGATACTTATTATTTTACAGTATACTTGATTGTTATATCGTACAAAATTATATATAAATATTAAATTTTAAAAACTCAAAACATTGAACCTGAGAAGTTTAATTACTGAATTTCATTTAGCTCCTGTTTTAATTAGGACCTGAAAAAATTATTCATTTTAGACTTTTTTTATTAACCCTTCTTATTTTCTTAATTATTAGTATTATCATTTAATTTGGGTTTAGTTAGATCATTTAATTTTTATATCAAACTACATTTTGATCACCTGTTTTATCTGATCTTTTGGTTTCAAACCACTAATTTGAATGTGTTGATGTGCAAATGGGTTGAATTTTGTAGGGATAGGTCTTTTCTTTTCTTTTTCTTTTTTTTTTTAAAAAAAGAATCTTATAGTTTTTCATGGAATAGTGTATCGAAATTCTTTGCTAGATGTAAAAACTTATATTTATAGCAAATTAATGGATTAGCAAAAATCTATCTTGGTTGCAATTAGTACCAAATTAATATATATAGTAGGATAGGACATAGGGGTTAGCCCTGCACTGTGGGTTGTGATGAAATTATTGAAATCGCTTCATTCTTAATTTAATGTTTTGAGTTTGATCTCTTAAATAAAATTAAAAAAAATTTAAACGAGGCATTGCATCAAGAAATGATTTCCATATGATACACGAATTCAAATATAATCGAACCACAATTCAAATATCGAGATACTAAATAAGAAAAAGAGAAAGAAAGGTCATTATTAGTTAATGGGGTCATGAACTTAAATAAATAGTGAGTTCATAAAAGGAGAAGTGTATAATGAATGGGGCCACAACACCCTTTCTTAACTTCTTCCAATCCTACAACAAATCCACAAATCACACATTTGACAAGACAATAGAATACAAATAAAAGCGATCGTATAAATTTTCTTTACGTGTTTCCCGTTATTATATGTAAATATGGGTAGTATATATCCAGCTAACCGCTCCAAGTTTATAAATTCTTTTCGTGTTAGAGCCTTGTCCTTATAATCGGACGTTGGTGACATAAAATGTGGAGATAAGCATGCGGTACATTCTTGAATTATGGACAAAATTGCTACAACACGCTTTAATATTATTGAGGTTCTATTACCCCCTAAAGTCAATTTTAGCGGGGGGGTTTTCCCTTTTAGTGTTTATGTGATATTTTTATTACATAAAAACGAGGTCCACGTCAAAGGTGTCACGTCAGCTAAAAAGATTATTAAGAATACACTAAAATTTAGTTCAGCTGGATAATAAAACCCTTGTAAAGTTGGAGTGTGTCGTAGCAAATTCGATCATAATTCACGGGTACCGTTTAATTTCCCTTATCATTTTAGTTGTAGACGCTCCATAGTCCCTACTATATGGCCCTTTTATACTTTGATATATTATAATGAAAAAAAATAAAAAATCATGAATATATGATAAAAAATTTGATAGAAAATGAACATATATTTTCACAGAAATGTACAAGATCATTTCAAATCTCAATATAAAATATTTACTAAACACTTATCTTTCGTAGTTGCACCGAATCTCTTAGAATAATATTTCACGTTAAGTTATAAATGCTAACGTGTTATCTATAGCTTAAAATAGTAAGTTTTATTTAAAGTTATGATATGTTTAAAGCCGCAAATTTTTTATCTCTCTTTTCTCTTAGTCAAATTAGACCCGTGCTGACAAATTTCCAGAGACACAACATTCATGACTAAAAAGAGAAAATTAAAGCCTGAAAAAATCATCAACTTCATCCAGTCTGTAGTTGATAGTGATCGAAGGCTAGTCTTTCTTTTATGTTTTCTCATATGAATCTTCTTGTCTCCGATTATTGGGGATCTCTTTTTCGTACCATCAATTGCAAGACATTCTTATTGAACTCTATGTATTAATGAGTCGAAATCTTTGAGGTATTCGTGTAAATAGATATAGTCCATGTGATCGCACATGAAAAACTAATATTAAGAGCTTGGGTTTAAGTTTGTAAAAGTGGCCAAATATTAAATACAAGGCCAGGAAAGTGGCTATGTGATGTAAACAATCCAAATTGTGAAAGATCTTACCAAGTTTCCATAAGCCCAGTATCCTCCAATTGCCAATGGAAACAAACACAAAGCAATGATGGAATATGAGAACTTGACTCCTTTCCACATTGGCACATGAGATGGATTCTTTAAGCTAGAAGGCATTGTACCCTATAACACAATCAACCAATGTTTAAAAAACAGCACCTTATAACATATACACAACAACAACATACCTAGTATATTCCCACCTAGTGGGATCTGGAGAGGGTAAAGTGTACGCAGATCATACCACTACCTTAGGTGAAGTAGAGAGGTTGTTTCCGATAGACCCCCTCCCCGGCTCAAGACTACTTTATAACATATACCAACTTAAAATTGTAATATTGGCTAGTTAAATAACAAACCTTGAATCTCAAGAACAAGATTATGGCCCCTAAATGCAAAAGCTATCATTCCAAGAGCATTCAGAATGCTACAAATTCTTGCAACATCAGATTTATTTTCAACAAGCTAAGTTCAAATGAAACACCTTGTGGCCTTCCTTTTACAATGGAAATTACCCATGTTATAGTACAATAGGTCACAGCGGAGAGCGAACCGATGAGAGAAACTCCCAGCTATGGAATTTAAATTAGGAAGCTGAGCAAGAACTATTGCTGAGACAGTGAACACAAGATACCACTCTATTGTACTTAGAGGGGTAATAATATGGCTATTAGAAGCACCAACAGTTTGGAAGAATATCTTCGTAGTGCTACCTCCGATAATAATAAGTGTAACACAAGTACCACCTGATAGGTACATTGTTGGCAATAGGGCCAAAATCTTCCCCAGTTTTTCACCTACACAACATTTAATAAACTCGATAAGACATAGTACAAGTTCACATTCTACGTGTGTTTTTGGACTCGATCATGGCATAGCCCGAGGGACAATTATGCTTACCGAAGGCAGCCATTGAAAGGCGTAGATAGCGGCTATAGCGCAAGCCAGGGCCGGATTCATGAAGTTGTATGAGTAACCAAAGTGTGTATAATTGCCAAATAAATACAAGTGATAGGCTTATTATCCCCCATATCCTGCAATCAGCTTATCAAAATCCAAAGCTAATCAGTATATAGCACAAGAACCCAACATTTGGTACTACAACGACATATCCAGTATAGTTTTGCTCAAAAAAATTTCTACAAAAAAACAAGTCTCTTTTCAAAATATAACTTCTATTATACCAAAAGAAATAAGCTCTTAAAAATAGAGTAAAACATTTAGTACCCCTATGAACTATAACTAAATTTGCTACGACATACTCCGATTTCACGGGGTCCAATTACCTCCTGAACTAAGTTTTAGCGTGTTTTTGTCAACCTTTTTAGCTGACGTGACACCTTTGACGTGGCTCCCAGTTTATGTAACAAAGGTGCCACATCAGCATTGTCACACCCCTTTTTTACGTACTCCAAGAAGAGATTTAGTTTAAAATTCGAAAGGGTTTTATTATTTAAGTGACAAGAAATGAAAATTTGTTTCGGAAAAGGATTATTTACATTTTTTATTCAGAGTCGTCAATTTGTTGTGTACGCGTGGGTGTATATATGAGGTGAGGGTAGGGTAGTGGGGGTAGGGGGGTAGTGATGTGTTGTCCAAAATTGATAGGAGGAGTGGTTAATTTTGTTACAAAAGAATAATTGGGGATTAGGTTTGTTAGTGGGTTAGTTATTTTTGTATTTTTATGGGATATAATCATACGGGTGAGGGCACGTGGTAAGACAGGGATAAAAATGTGTAACTTGGGTCTTCGGGAGGGACAAAATTAGGTGTCTACATCATGCCCCCTTTGAATGTAAACAAGAAGTGTTTTCAGGCAAAGAAGTAGACAGCGAGACCAAATTTTGACCCGACCATTATTCAAAGAAAGAAACAAAAGGAAGAAGGACAACCGGGTCTTGACTTAAGACATCCTTCCTACCCAAATTATGAGAGAATCATGTCACGGGTATTTCAAAGGATTGGAAGAGGTGGACTATACCGAGTTGGAGAGTCGAGTGAGGTTCCGTCGAGGTTCCGGTCCGCGGCTCTGTTATTACATCAAAATGAAAATTACAAGTTAAAACATAAATAAAATTACAAAAATCCTATCTATACAGCTTCTGTTGGTTCTTGACTCGACTTTCATCACCCTATTCTTCAGGCGGGCTCCTGACTTGCAATTTCTTTCAACTTGTTGCTTGGCTTTCAATTGCTTCACTTTGTTGCTTGACTTTTTCGTTTCTTCACCCTATTCTCCAGGCGGGCTCCTGACTTGCTATTTCATCACTTTGTTGCTTGACTTTTCATTTTCTTCACTCTGTTCTCCCGGCGGGCTCCGGACTTGCTATTTCATCACCCTGTTCTTCAGGCGGGCTCCTGACTTGCTATTTCATCACCCTATTCTTCAGGCGGGCTCCTGAAACCCAAAATTAAAACTAGAACGAAAATTATCCCAAACAAGAATTATAATAAAGTAGTATTTCATTTTGAAAGTGTTGTCCCATTTTCCAGGAGGGTCCTGAACATAAAGTAAGTTCCCATTTTTCAGGAGGGTCCCTAACAAAAGTAAAATTCCATTTTTCAGGAGGGTCCTGAACATAAAATAAAATTCCATTTTTCAGGAGGGTCCTGAACATAAAGTAAAGTCCCATTTTTTTCAAGAGGGTCCCTAACAAAAGTAAAATTCCATTTTTCAGGAGGGTCCTGAACATAAAATAAAATCCCATTTTTCAGGAGGGTCCTGAACATAAAGTAAAATCCCATTTTTCAAGAGGGTCCTGAACATAAATTAAAATCCCATTTTTCAGGAGGGTCCTGAACATAAGGTAAAATCCCATTTTTCAGGAGGGTCCTGAACATAAAGTAAAATCCTATTTTTCTGGAGGGTCCTGAACTGAAAGTAAATTCCCATTTTTCAGGAGGGTCCTGAACTGAAAGTAAATTCCCATTTTTCAGGAGGGTCCTGAACATAAAGTAAAATCCCATTTTTCAGGAGGGTCCTGAACAGAAAGTAAAATCCCATTTTTCATGAGGGTCCTGAACATAAAGTAAAATCCGGTCCTGAACATAAAGTAAATTCCCTTGGATGTGCATTTCCAATGACAGCTGAATTAAGTGAAGCGAATTTGCCCCTCTATCAACAAAGAAAATTTGTCATTTAAAAACTTAGTGGTGGCTTGCAGATCTTGGCTTCTCAGGTATCTGCCCAGCACTCGTTCCTTTCATCTTTCTTCCAAATCGCTGACACCTGCCCTATCTTGCCGCATCATTGCCCCGAATCCAGATTGAGGGAAATGAGTTCTGGCTCAAACAATGGGTTTTCATTTTACCATACCCCTGAGGTGCACTCTTTTCCCAAATCTGAATGCTTCCACGAATCCAATAGCCTGTCGGTTGATAGACTTCCTTTGCTTCGTGTTGAATTACGATCATATTTCTTTCCTGTGCTGTTCCTTGGCTTTTCCTCATATAATTGGAAAGACCGGTAGTAAATTTTGAAATCCTTTCTCGCTTGTTTTGACACAGACTTGACTTAAAATGTAAAGAAATAATGGTGACTTTTATTTTGATAAATGACATAAAAAGACAAAAAGCATGAATATGTAAATGAAAGAAAAGGGCAATGTCCCCATATTCAAAAAGAAAACTTATCTGAATACGACAACCAACTCCAATGAGTATGACATGCATTTTGGATTGAGCTGCCTGATCTTCCTATCCAAACTCCCCATTTGTTGTTGAGTTCGTGCCTTTGCAGCTGAGCCGCTTCTTCAGATCCATTGGACTCATTCATCACATTCGATTGTCGACATCTTAAATGACTTTTGCCAACAAATCTCTTTCTTTTCACTTTTCACTCTCCATCGCCTTACGGTGCCCGTGAGGGTTTTCACCAATAAGACTCTCTCATTTTTATTTCTCTCCACTCACCATCGCCTTATGGTGCCTGCAAGGGTTTTCACCAATAAGACTCTCTCATTTTCATTTCTTTCAACTCACCATCGCCTTATGGTGCCCACGGGGGTTTTCACCAATAAGACTCTCTCATTTTTTTATTTCTCTCAACTCACCATCGCCTTATGGTGCCTGCAAAGGTTTTCACCAATAAGACTCTCTCATTTTCATTTTCTCTCCTGATTTCTTATGCTGAGGGAGACTAGTGGCACTTCACAATGTATCATCATATCCATTGCATGCTTAGCCTTAACATTATCAAAAATTGATCTGAAGGACTTTCTTTGGTTGTAACTTGGCTTTTGGGTTAAGGTTAGAAAAGATGGTAAGGGGCTCAAACGATACTTGAAGTGGGGGTGGGACTTACAACTTTTGGAATTGACTCAAACAACACATTAACTCATGCCCCAGTTTTGTTGACCGGGTGAATCTTAAATCTTTATTTGGTTGGACCGAGCCCAAAATAGGGCAGCCTACGTATCTCACTCCCGAGAGAGGAGAATCAGGTCGGACGTAGTTCCATCAGCTTGTTCTTTGTTTTGATTTGATTTTTTTCTTTTATTTTCGAACTCTTTCTTTTATTCTTATTTTCTTGATATTTATCTTTGACTCTATTTTGATTCCAAAAGAGGGATATGAAAGAAAAATAAACGAAGCTCAAACGGGTAAACAAAGGATGACACAATGCTTGAATAGAAGAATAAAATGCCTTCATCATATCAATCTTCAAAAAAAATGCAAGTACTAAACATGCAATAAACTCAACAAAGGATCAAATATCATACATAGTATCTTTTGACCGCATCAGAACTGATATCCATTTCTGCCATTTTGCCTTCAATATCTGTCAAATATAAGGCTCTATTGGGCAACACTTTCTTCACAACGAAAGGACCTTGCCAGTTAGGGGAGAACTTGTCTTTCGCTTCAACCTGGTGAGGAAGGATACGTCTCAATACCAACTGACCAACTTCAAAATTCCTGGGACGGACCTTTTTGTTATACGCTCGAGTCATCCTCCTCTGATACAACTGGCCATGACACACGGACGTTAGCCTTTTTTCCTCGATCAAACTCAAATGTTCCAGTCGGGTTTTTACCCATTCGTCATCATCAATTTCTGCTTCTACAATGACTCGAAGGGAGGGAATTTCAACTTCCGCAGGGATGACTGCTTCTGTCCCATACACCAATAAATATGGAGTTGCCCCTGTTGAAGTACGGACAGTGGTGCGATAACCTAGCAATGCAAACGGCAACTTTTCATGCCACTGTCTAGACCCTTGTACCATTTTTTGCAGTATCTTTTTTATATTCTTATTGGCGGCTTCTACAGCACCATTGGCCTTTGGGCGATATGGAGTAGAATTTCGATGTGTGATCTTAAACTGTTGACATACTTCTTGCATCAAATGACTATTGAGATTGGCAGCATTGTCTGTAATGATCATCTTAGGAATTCCAAATCTACAAATGATATTGGCATGAACAAAGTCTACCACCACATTCTTTGTCACTGACTTGAAAGTTACTGCTTCTACCCACTTTGTGAAGTAGTCAATGGCTACCAAAATGAATCTATGTCCATTTGATGCCTTCGGCTCAATCGGTCCAATCACATCCATTCCCAAAGCCACGAACGGCCATGGAGCGGCCATTGCATACAACTCAACAGGAGGAGAACGTATCAGATCACCGTGTACCTGACATTGATGACACTTTCGAACAAATTGAATAGAATCTCTTTCCATAGTAAGCCAGTAATAACCTGCTCGAAGAATCTTCTTTGACAAGACATGACCGTTCATGTGTGACCCGCATATTCTAGAGTGTATTTCAACCATGATTGCCGAGGCTTCTCTTGCATCTACACACCTTAAAAGTCCCAGATCTGGGGTTCTCTTATATAAGACTCCCCCACTTAAGAAAAATCCACTAGCCAAACGCCTAATAGTCTTTTTTTTATCGTTGGTGGCATATGCTGGGTATTCTCCTGACTGAATGTATCGCTTGATATCCAAGAACCAGGGTTCTCCATCGAGCTCTTCTTTAACCGCATTACAGTAAGCATGCTGATCACGACTCTGTATATGCACTGGATCAATATAGGCTTTATCAGGATGTTGGAGCATTGAAGACAGAGTGGCTAAAGCATCAGCAATTTCATTATGAATCCTTGGGATATGCCTAAATTTTACTAACACAAACTGTTGACATAGCTCCTGCAAGCATTGTCGATACGGGATGAGCTTCAAATCTCGCGTCTCCCAATCACCTTGAATTTGATGGACGAGCAAATCTGAATCCCCCAATACCAATAATTCCTGGACTCCCATATCAACAGCTAACCTCAAACCAAGAATGCAAGCTTCATACTCTGCCATGTTGTTAGTACAGTAAAATCGAAGTTGTGCTGTTACCGGGAAATGTTGTCCCGATTCAGAGATAAGAACCGCACCTATTACAACTCCTTTCATATTGACAGCTCCATCGAAGAACAACTTCCAACCTGGATCAGCATCTATAACGACTTCATCGACACACGACACTTCTTCGTCAGGAAAATATGTCTTTAATGGCTCGTACTCTTTATCGATGGGATTCTCAGCAAGATGATCTGCCAAGGCTTTGGCTTTCATGGCGGTTCGAGTCACATATACTATGTCGAACTCAGTAAGCAATATTTTCCACTTCGCCAATCGACCTGTCGGCATAAGCTTCTGAAAGATATACTTCAAAGAATCCATGCGGGAGATGAGATAAGTAGTATAGGATGAGAGATAATGCTTCAACTTCTGTGCTACCCAAGTTAGGGCACAACACGTCCTTTCAAGAAGAGTATACCTGGCCTCATATGTGGTGAACTTCTTGCTAAGATAATAAATAGCCTGCTCCTTTTTGCCTATGACATCATGTTGACCCAGGACACAACCGAAAGAATTGTCCATGATTGATAAATATAAGATCAAAGGCCTACCAGGCTCCGGGGGCACCAGCACGGGCGGATTTGACAAATATCTTTTGATTCGATCGAACGCTTCCTGACATTCTTCAGTCCATTTTACCGCAGCACTCTTTTTCAACAACTTGAATATGGGCTCACAAGTGGTTGTGAGTTGAGCAATAAACCTGCTAATATAGTTCAGTCTACCAAGAAAACTCATCACCTCCGTCCTATTCTTGGGCGGGGGCAAATCCTGAATGGCTTTGATTTTCGAAGGATCCAATTCAATCCCCCGACGGCTGACTACAAACCCCAACAGCTTTCCAGACGGAACTCCAAATACACATTTTGCCGGGTTGAGTTTGAGATTATACCTGCGAAGCCTTTCAAAGAACTTTCTTAAATCTTTAACATGGTCGACCAGACTTTTTGACTTAATAATCACATCATCCACGTATACCTCAATCTCCTTATGCATCATATCATGAAACATAGTGGTCATGGCTCTCATGTATGTTGCTCCCACATTCTTCAAACCGAACGGCATCACTCGATAACAATAGGTCCCTCATGGTGTGATAAAAGACGTCTTCTTCGCGTCTTCATCATCCATAATGATCTGGTGATATCCGGCATAGCAATCCACAAAAGAGGCAACCTCGTGTTTAGCACAGTTGTCTAGCAAAATATGGATGTTGGGCAGTGGAAAATCATCTTTCGGACTTGCTCTGTTCAAATCACGGTAATCAACACACCCTCGAATTTTGCCATCTTTCTTTGGTAAGGGAACAATAGTGGATAACCACATGGGATAACGAGCCACTCAAATTACTTTGGCTTCAAGTTGTTTCATGATTTCCTCTTTGATTTTAATACTTACATCAGTTTTGAACTTCCTCAACTTCTGTTTGACAGGAGGGAATGCGGGATCAGTTGGCAATTTGTGAGCCACTAATTCAGTGCTTAAACCAGGCATATCATCATAAGACCATGCAAAAATATCCTTCTAATCAATTAATGCTTGGATCATTCTATCTTTTAGCTGTGGCAAAGCATGTAC
Source organism: Capsicum pubescens (assembly GCA_030864215.1). Classification (NCBI taxonomy): domain Eukaryota; kingdom Viridiplantae; phylum Streptophyta; class Magnoliopsida; order Solanales; family Solanaceae; genus Capsicum; species Capsicum pubescens. Next base: position 1,978,290 of record CM061541.1, read on the forward strand.
AATGATTTTAGTTTCCCTAACATCTTCTTGATCCCCTAGATTTATTGGCTCAGTCTCATTCAAATTAGGATTCGGTTTGTCTTCAAACTGTTCCAACTCTTTGCTTATTTCTTCTAGTGCTTTTTCTTCATCATATTCCCCATCCTGCTTCATTACATCTTGATTAGTTTGGATTTTAAGGTCAGGATGAAAATTCTGCATGCATGTCATGTCATTAGAATCAGCATAAAGAGAACTGTGTAAGAAAAGAAAAACAAAATATATTAGACACGAAACAGAAGGGACATTGTATTTCATTAAATAAAAAAATAGGAGGGTTTAAACATAGATGCCAACATAACATAAACAAACTAAAATCCGAATTACAACCCTGAAATAGCTCGGATAAACAGAAAGAAAAACAAAATAAACTACCAAAACTCCCTCCTGACGGGGAGAGGAGTGACTTCCCAATTATTGAGCTGGGCAGCTGGACCTATGAGTTGCACGTCTGCCATACTGGTATTTTCTCCTGCTTCAACCATATCAACATCAATAAAAAGGTTCTGGAAGTCATCAACCAATTCAACTTCAAATTCCACATGCTTCGTGACACCGCTCTTAACGAATGATTCACTGAGTAGTGGCATTGGGCGAGGGAGTGACCATGTTTCCTTTTTCCTTCCCTTGGCTTTCTTCAGATCTTCAGCCATAGGCTCAAATCCCAGACCAAACGTGCCCACGTTCTCACTTGGACATATGGGACAAACTATACCGTGCAGAGACGCTCCCAAACCCTTTCCTGGCTCAAATCCGTATTTCCAAAGTTCACTCACCATCATGATAGAAGCGGAAGACAATTGTGGTCCCGGTATAACCTGTCATTGAAGAATACGATTCACTGGCACTATATCAAAAATTTGATAGACGAATGTCTCCTCTACGTTATTTGCTTCAATAAGAGACAAGGGAGAATCTTCGTAGGCGGACAAATCTCCTTCATCGTGAATAACCACTTCTTGCCTGTCATGCTCAAACTTAATCATTTGGTGCAGTGTAGATGCAACCGTCTTGGCCTTGTGGATCCACGGCCTTCCCAACAACAGATTGTAAGAGGAGTCTATATTCAATACTTGAAACTCTATGGCGAACTCGACAGGCCCTATGATTAATATTAGTTCTATTTCGCCAATGGAGTTTGATTTTGCGCCATCGAAAGCCCTAACACATACATTATTGGGCCTGATCCTCAAAGCACCGATATTCAACTTTTGCAAAGTAGAAATAGGGCAGATATTTGCACCTGAACCTCCGTCAATCATAACGTGAGTGACGTAGAACTCGTCGCACTTCACTGTAATGTAAAGGCCCCGGTTATGCCCTGTACCTTCGATAGGCAATTCGCTATCAGAAAAGCTGATCCGATTCACCTCAAAGATTTTTTCAACCAATTTCTCAAGCGGATTTACTGTACTCTCCCTAGGAACATATGCCTCATTTAATACCTTCAGTAAAATATCACGATGCTCCTTGGAGTGCAAAAACAAAGATAAGAGGGAAATTTGAGCAGAGGTTTTCTTCAACTGGTCTATTATTGAATACTCTGGCAATTTCATCTTTTTCAAAAATTCTTCAGCTTCTTCTTCGGTAATAGGCTTTTTGATGGATGACGGTCCACTCACCATTTGCTTGGACTTTCTTAAGCCTTCAGGCACGAAGCATCTTCCTGACCTAGTCAAACCCCCTACCTCATCTACATCTTCCACTACTTCTTTCCCATGATAGGTCATCACGGTCCGCCCATAATTCCAGGGAATCCTTTTTGTATCAACTATCGGAGGTTGGGTCACCGATTTGAGGACAATAGGCGCTGCCAGTGCTCCTTTCACCATCAAGATGGGCTGACTCAGAGCTCCCACCACTGTCAACTTAGGTTTATCCTGACTCAAATCAACATACCTTCTGGCGCCTTATACTGTGATCAGGGATTTCTTTGTGTTTTCCTGGACTTTATCTTCTCTCATTCCCTCCTGGCTCAATGACATTGCTTTCAAAGACTCAGCTACATTCACCGATTTCTCCTCAATGGTTTGTATCTTGACAATAGGCTTATAACACCTTGAAGACTCTTTCCCCTCATATATCAATTCTAACATATTGGCTTCAGCATGGGTTGGCAGCGGATTCTGGTTAATGTTTGGACCCTCCGGGGCCTGGACCAGCATTTGATTTGTGTCAATCAAATCTTGGACAGCTTTCTTCAAATGCCAGCATTTCTCGATATCATGGCCTGGCATGTCAGAACAGTACGCACACCTTAAAGAATAATCGAGATTCCTCGGCGGTGGATTTGAAAGCCTTTCTTGAATTGGGCTTAAGACCTTCAACTTTTTCAACCTATCAAACAGGCTAGCATATGACTCCCCAAGAGGTGTGAATTGATTTTTGACCGACTTTTCTTTCTTATACTCGGGCCTAGGTTGAAAACCGGGTCTGGAGGGGTTTTGGTAATTCGGTGGAGCGAATGGGCGATTTTGTGGAGCTTGTGCGCGCCACTGCGGGTAAGAAGGGGTTTGGGTATATGGTTGCGCGCTATATACTGGGTACGGGGGTGGTGGAATGGAATATAAAGGGTTTTGTGGAGGATAGTAATGGTGGGGAGGAATATATGGAGCTTGGGCATAGACTTGGGCTTGGGCTTGGGGATAGGGGCGAGGTGGTCTTTTAGGATAGGAATGGGTTCCAGCTACGACAGTCGCCACGTCCTCTTTCTTCTTTTTACCTCCGAATGTGCCAGATCCACCTTGAATCGCTTGTGTGGTGGCTTTCAATACGGCAAAACTCACTATTCGTCCGGTCTTGATTTCGTCCTCTATCATCTCCCTCATTTTGAGGACTTCAATAAAAGACTTTTCCATTGCCGGGAGTAAATGTTGAAAATAAGTCTCATCTTGTGCCTGAATGAAAACCTCTACCAACTTACTTTCTTTCATCGGAGGCTTTACCCTGGCGGCCTGTTCACGCCACCTTATCGCGTATTTCCTAAAACCTTCAGTGCTTTTCTTCTTCATGTTGACCAAAGATTTTTCATCCGGAATCAGGTCGATGTTATACTGAAAATATTGCACAAACTCAGAAGCTAAGTCATCCCAGCTGTTCCACTTGTCGATATCTTGATCGATAAACCATTCTGAAGCCAGATCAGAAAGACTCTCGCCAAAGAAAGCCATGAGCAGCTCTTCCCTTCCTCCTGCAGCCCTCAACTGGTTGGAATAGCGTCTCAAGTGGGCCACGGGATCACCGTGTCCTGCATACTTCTCGAACTTAGGCATTTTAAAACCGAGGGGAAGGTTGATGTCTGGGAATATGCACAGATCTTTATAAGAAACACTCTTATAACCTCCGATTCCCTACAAATTTCTCATGGCCTGTTCTAAACTTTTCAACTTCCGCGCTATGACTACCTGTTCCTCTGTTGCGACAGGTTTCTCTGAATCAAATGGAAATGCAGGTGGCTGAGTGTACCCATACGGTTCATTCATTCTCAAAGTCGGCTCCGGGGCATAATACTGACTATCTGGAACCTTTAATACTGGCTCACTGGCAGACCGAGGAAGCCCCATTTTCGGACGCACAGCATATGCGGGAGGTTCAGGTGGTGGCGGAGCCACGCATACCGGTGTGATCGGTGGCGCCGGCTGAGCAGCGGGTCTTGATTGGGGAGCTGCCAAGGGCACACTAGAATTACCAGGATAATAATGTAGCGGAGTGAATCCTGGAGCATGCTCAGGTGACTCAGTAGGAGCAGAGAATTGCGCCTGAGAGAGCGGTGGGCAATTAGAGATATTCCCAAGACCTTCAGGGAGCGTAGGAGGAGGCATTCCACTGGCCCATGCCCGGTGCAAATCTATCAATTGTTGTCTGAGCCTTACTACCTCATCATAGTGTTCTGAACTTTCTTCCCTGTGATCCTGATCCGGGTCAATGAGAGAATTTTCAATTTTCCTGCTAGCCATGGCGAGCTTTGCTTTGGATCTTGTGAAGTATGGGTGACTAGCCAGAGTGCTGCAAACCTACCACTGTTATCTGAAAGAACATGCTTATCAAAGACGACATCCATTAGGATTAGGGCACACAACAAGCATGAGAATCACATTGGTAAAATTGTCCTAAATTCATGTTCATTTCTACCAGCTTTTGAGGGTAGCGAGGTCATTTTAACATCATCCTGATTTTTGTCTACACTTTTTTTTTTTCGTATCAATCTCTGTTTTTTTCTTTTCTCTCGTTATCTACCTTTATTTTATCATTTTTTATGGCTTTTGTTTTTCTTTAAAAGAGGAAAAATAATAAAAAACAACGAAACAAAATGATTAGATCGAACCCAAAAGTAAGTTGCCTATGTATCATGTTGTACATGAATCAGATCTTGCGTAGTTCGGGCAGTCTTGTCAAAATGGCCAATTAAACTCTTTTTCATTCTTTTGCTTGAAACTTTAAGAAGAAACGAAAATAACAATTTGTCAAAAAAATTGACGAACATTTTTTTGCATTTTTTACTTTTAAAATGCCTATACAAAACGAAACCTATGATTACCAAAGAAAAATCTTTTGGGGTTTTCAATTTTGAATTTCATATGAAAATGAAACTTGAAACTATTAAAGGAAAATCTTTTTTGTAGTTTTCTTTTAGAGATGTATATAAAACGCCTACTCTAAGTGAAGAGTGAAGAAAATCTCTCTTTTTTTTTGAATTTTTTAAATAAGATCCCCGAACCAACAATAGGCTGCCTACGTATCTCACATCTCGAAAGAGGAGAATCAGGGGGTGCGTAGTTCGTCCAGATTGGACAATTAATGATTAACTAATAAATTGACCCTAACTTAAGAGACACAACCAAAAACAAACGAATAAAAACTTTTTGGATTTTCAACTAGACACTTTAACTAAGACTGACACCATCAATTATAAAAATCTTTTTGGTATTTTTGCTTTTGACAAATAAGTAGAAAAGACAAACAAAACCTCTTTTTTTTTTTCTTTTTTTCTCTTTTTTTTTTTTTTTTGAGCTTACGGTATTTTAAGAAGACAAATGCAAAACGTAAAGAAGTCTTTTTTTGAGTTTTTGGATCGTGAAGAACAAAAGCCATAAAGAATTCTAAAATAAACTACGACATTCCTTTTGATTCATTCTTCTCGACTCATTTTTTCTAAAAAAAAATTTATTTTATTTTTTTAAAAAAAATCAGTCCGTCAAATGACCACGTTACCCTCAAATATGCAACAGTTAGCACGTAGGGATGCTTTAGAGGTGAGTCTCCTACAAAGGACCATGTGGGTCCCGCTAGGTCTCCGCATGATGCACATAAGCATGACCTAAAGGCTGACCTACGTTGTGGTTCACTAACAAGGCTGTTCGGGGGAGCGTATGGTCGATAGTGGCTGCTTTGCTTTCCACCTACTCCATAACACCGACGGCTCCCCCCCTAAAATAAGGGTGACTCAACTAGAGGTCGTGTACAACACGTGTACTACGGACTTGTTGCAGAAAGAAGGTCGGGGGGCGGACTCATGATGACAGATATAAAGCGGTAACACATAGGATAAATACTATAAACAAAGAGCACGAAAACGCACAAAAGTGAAAACAAAAACAATAATCACAAACAATGCGTATACACTCGTAATGCCAAACAAAGCCGATACGACTCAAAAATAAGCTTGAATTCTGAAATAGTTCCCCAGCAGAGTCGCCAGAGCTGTCACACCCCTTTTTTACGTACTCCAAGAAGAGATTTAGTTTAAAATCCGAAAGGATTTTATTATTTAAGTGACAAGAAATGAAAATTTGTTTCGGAAAAGGATTATTTACATTTTTTATTCAGAGTCGCCACTTTTCTGTGTACGCGTGGGTGTATATATGAGGTGAGGGTAGGGTAGTGGGGGTAGGGGGTAGTGATGTGTTGTCCAAAATTGATAGGAGGAGTGGTTAATTTTGTTACAAAAGAATAATTGGGGATTAGGTTTGTTAGTGGGTTTGTTATTTTTGTATTTTTATGGGATATAATCATACGGGTGAGGGCACGTGGTAAGACAGGGATAAAAATGTGTAACTTGGGTCTTCGGGAGGGACAAAATTAGGTGTCTACAAGCATAAAATTAGGATAACAAAAATAAGCTAAAATTGAGTTCAAGGGTAATAGTACCCTTGTGAAGTTGGAGTGCGTCGTAGCAACTTTGACCTTAGGTGGGAGAGAGGTACTGGATGCTTATCTCTAAAAATAGTATTAATAAGCAATTAGTAGATGATTATTGGACATACCATGCATCCAGGTGTAACAAAAGCAAGAGGAAGAAGAAGAACTTGAACACCAATCCCAGAACTAAGTGTATGAAATGCAGCATAATATGCATTGCCACTTCTTGATTCAGTAATTGGAAGCCAATCATCTTGAGGATCATTAAGCTTTGTAAGGTTACCAATTTCTTCCATATATGTTAAAGCTTTCTTCATTGGACTTGCTAATGGGGACATTAATATTTTTGCAGAAAATGGACTATTTGGTGTTTTAGGAATATTATTATTTGAATCAAGGACATAGCCATGAAATCTCCAGTGTTACTCATTTTCATTTCTTCTACTAACTCACTTCCCATAATAATATTTTCTTGTGGTTGGATGATTTTAATTTCTTCTTCACTATGTTTCCTTTTTATACAAGAAAAAAGAGAATAAAGTGGTATCTTTGAAATTTGACCGGACCCCACATTTTGTCTGTTATTACATACCAAGTAATTTACTAGGAGTAAGCTGTTTTTTGTGAACACTTTCAAAAAGTTTGTTTGATTCATACTTCTTGTTGGTGTACCCAAACCAAAGCCACTAATTAAAGATCAAAAAAATAAAGAAATCTAGCTATTCATTTCATCACTATCTTGATGTTCATTGTTGAGGTATATCAGATAATGTTTTCTTACACTGAATCAAGAAAAAGTGCCTGACATATATGAACTTACTCATATTATCGATCTCAAGTTTAAACGAAGAAAAGAATCAACGAATTCAGATGATTAATATTTTCAATACACAATCTAAAAATATATATATATATGCGAAAAGTTATAAATCATTAATTAATATTTTAACGAATATTATAAAAACCATACTTCAAAAAGAAATATGAGTTCAATGATGAGAGTTCAAAAGTTGAAATTAAATCATTAAATTTAAATTCTTTGTGATATATTTTGTAGTGTTCTTTGTGATATGTCTCTTTTAACATGAAAAATCAAAGGAAAAATAGTTCTTTTTGACTAACTTATATATCTAGGCTCCTAATTGACGAATATATATGATGTAATTAGGATGACGAAAGAAAACCAACATATGTGTACATGTCAAATTTATTTTCACATCATTGTAGGTGAGTTCAATATTATTAGTTTTTGCTTTTTTGACCATATTCTTTTTTGGTTTTATATAGTTCTCGATAGATTCTTTACACATATGGAGTCAAGATTTTTGTCGAGAGATTTAAAATCTGAAAAAAAAAAAAAAAACTTAATGAGACGGGGAGGGGGGGGGGGGGGTGAACATTAATTAATAATATATACATAAAATCATTTTAATCATGTATTAGTAGTATAATTTTTCATCGAAGGAAGTTTGGACGAATTACCCCCATAACTAGGTTGGCTCTGCATCTGAGTATCAAGTACTGTGACGAACTCTAATTACATGATCTAATTTATAAATAAACATATCATGTTAAGTAACGCAATTCCAAATCTTTTAAGAGCCACAAATACAAAGCTTGAATCAAAATTATCGTCTGTGTTTTGTCAAATTCATAATAATAATAATAATAATAATAATTTCGCTCCTCGTTATAATAATTGGAGACATAATTTTGTACTGCATGCAAATAATTACCTTACGATTTTTGTGTTATTGTTAGAAAAGATCAATCTTTAGTATTATGTTAAGGTAATTATTGCCGATAAAGTTGTTAGTGGTAATGCATGTATGATGAAAGGCCGCCAAAGTAAAAGTGACCAACTTTGCATATAACTGTGTTTTAATGAGAAAATGTTCTATTACCTCCTAACCTTTAGTCGAAATCTCAACTATACACTCAACATTTAAAGGTGATCTAGTACCTCTCAACTACACACTCAACCTTTAAAGGTGACCTATTACCTCTCTAAACTTTTTTTTTACCTAATTTATTACCCCCAGTTGCTGACCTGTCAACATAAACCAAGTAATAACACATCGATGCATTTCACGCGCCTAGGCCCACACCAATATTCTTTATTTCTAAACAAAACAAAAAATCTCTTTCATCCTTTCATTTTAATCTTCCTCTCTCCTCTCTCTTCTCTCTAAACCTTTTCTTCTTCCTCTCTACTCGCTCTCTTATCTCTAAACCACGATTTCATCTCTTTTTTTTTTTTGAAAATTTTTGTTTTGATTTAAACTTTTCAAACAATCATCTTATATGTAGTTGTAAGGATTCGAACTTTTGGGATTGTATACTAGTTTCTTCGTTATAACAATGTACCGATATAGCGACCAAAAAATATCAGGACAAACGATGTAGGTTTGACTGCATATGCGGCAAACACCTACTTTCTAAATAAGTACAATGTTTCATTGCTACATTCTGCTTTCCTCGTAAATAATAGACAACATGCATAGGTTAATGAAAGAATTTATATACGTCGTATTTTGTGCCCGATATGGTATGAAGCAACAGCAGGACCATTTAATCAAACATAGAATATACTTCACCTTCACCACACAAGTCGGATAAATAATTTGTACAATTTCAGTTGTTGTTTGGTCTCTGTCTCGAGCAGGGGCCGGCAGGATCAAATGAACTCGTCAATATGCTTGTCTGAATTTCCACTTGTGTGTCAATTGTCTCCTTAGCCAATGCTTTCAAGTTTCAAGCTAATAATATTCATTCTTTTTAACTTCTTGTCCCCTCTCCCCCCTTCCTAAAACTTCCCTGCACCCCAAACTTTCTCTAGAAAATGTGCGTTGATTATCTGATCTAAAATTTGTGGCCCTGCAGCTGTAGGCACACCGAAACTTATTGCCTCTTAAGGTTTGAGTTCCACCTGCAGTGTGATATGAAGCATCTGATTGTATGATGTGCTACTACCTCTAACTGTGAGCACCATGTCACAACCAATCCCTTCCCCGATGTGTCTCTTTGACGAAGTCACTTGGAAGCTTACTCTGTTCATCAGGTTTCACCACCCATAAGAACATAATGTGCTGCTTTGCCTGAGAGCAAAGGGAATATGGTGCACCTACCTCTTCTTCTAATTTATTGAATGAGTTAAAAGAGGACCCAGTCAGCCTTTTCAAAGTTGACAAACTGGCCAAGTATGTGCATGATTATTGGGGGATACCGACCAGTGCTACAACCAAGAGATGGCAGATTCGGAAACCTGAGCTTTGGCAATCCTGTGATGCTCAGAAAACTAGGCAAGGAAAGAGGAATTCTTTCATAAACCTTACAGTACACGGGGTATCAGCAGTAGCACATGACAGAGAGAAAAAGGCCGCACCATCTATGCCCAATTGGGTTGTAAGCTTGGAAGCCCAGGAATATCACTCTAGAACATAACATAAATACACTATGGAAAAGGTGTAAATTCTGCTTTCTGCAGCTCTGTTTCCATTACCTGTGGAGAAATACCGAGTCAAATTCTGAAAAATTACATTGGATTATGTGTGCGTGATGTTGGAAGATTGAAGAACAATCAGAAGGATGAAAGGTGGCAAAGCCATTCTACAATAAAATTGTCAAATTACATGTGCTTGCATTCAAATGTGTGATTCCAAGAGATGCCAATAGTTAAGACGTATAAGTAAACAACAAACTTTTGTATCCAACCCTAAAAGATAAGAAAAATGATGACAAATAAATCTATAGTCAAGTGATATAGTATCTATAACCTCTGTCAAATCCTTTGGTTCTGCTCAAGAATGAATTTGATTTCAGAGTTTGCAAAGATCATCAATTATTCCTCATGAAAACTTCAGTGATCCCGAAAACCATAATTATCAGTGGCTGGGATCAAGCCTACATAAAGCCACTTCAAACAACTCTATTGGACAGTGGTTGATACTAGTTGAGTAAAGCAAAAATTGATCAGCCGCTCTACACCAGATATTAGGGGCAAAGCCCTTGAATAAGAGTATATCTGCTGCACAGAGCATCCCAAAAAAAGCATACAGATGATCAGAATGGTCACAAACAGAGAGCAGCCAATGAGTTCAACAAGTCCAATAAAGAGCACATGAAAAAGCAGTTCATTAGCTACAAAAAGGGATCCTTCCTGTCGTTGGCTGAGTCGTGCAAGTCTCTTAGAGCATCAAAATTTGGTAATGCCATTGAAATTACTGAACTAAAAAATATGTTTGAATTCAATTAATTAAAAACTTTTTTTTTTGAATTGCAATGAGACTTTTTAGATGAATGCTTTGCACTTCTAGTTCCCTTTTTATAGTTTATCTAAGAAAAGGACTAGACATTATTAAATAATTTTTGTTTTATTTTTTTTTAAAAAGGATTAGAGATTTGTGATTTGTAAGGAAAAAGGACAGGAAGGATCCCTTTTTGTACGGACAGGAGAAATGGGCCCACGAAGTTTCAGAAACATCGTTAAAAATGCTCGAAGTTTGTGCCACCACGAAAGACGTTCTTTTGCTAGTCAAAGATCATCTCCACGACCTCAAGTCCACGTTCAGAAGAATCAGCTTTGGCGATAATAACAAATTCACAGTATCTTTCCACTGCCAGCGAAAGAAGTTGAAGAGAGAGATATTGAAGCGCTTGCATTCCTTAAAGGGAATAAAAAGCTCGAAATTATCATCGGGCTCGAGCCAGAGTTCAGACGGTAAAAATAATTTGATGGTAGTTGTGAACGTCCTTAGGGAAGTGAAAGTGGCTACTATGTCAATAGTGGAGTCATTGATGTCCCTTGTGTCAATGCCAAGCCCAAATAACAAGAAACCAAATAAAGGGTATTTTTTTGGGATTAAAGTGGATGAGAGTGAATAGCTTTAGTTCTTGGGAAAAATGTGATGCTATGACACTACAATGTGTGAATAAAATATTAGAAGCAGTGGAAATTGCTATTGAAGATATTCTTGAAGGTGAATTAGAGTGTATTATACGACGTCTTATTAGGACTAGAGTTTCCCTTCTGAATATACTCACCTATTAGACGGTGTATATAAGTTAAACTCTTTAAATGACGGGCGGATAATACGAGCAAGCTTGCCTGTGATTAAAATCCTAGATCCGCTTCTGATTATTTAATTACTACATTTAGATGTAGGAAAAATGCAGGTTTTCAATAAAATCATTGCAGAGTCGAGATATGAATTGATAGAAATTTAGAAAAACCTTGTAGCAGTAGAAGTGAGATTAGATGTGGAGGAGAAGAAAGAGACACGGAAGCCCAATCACGCTTCGATCGAATTCAATTTAATAGTGTTATCATTTTCCTGATTTCCTCCCCTTCTCCCTTGCACTTTTAGCAATCTATCCGGCGACAGCCGTTCCTTCCGGTGAAGGTTCGATGGTTGCCGACTGAGGGAATTTTGAGTTACTAGGAAGACAGAATGCCAAAATATCATCTTCTACACTAGGAGTAATGCCGCTCAAACGCATTCCATTGGATGTGCAAAGCAGTTGAATTGCCATGTTATCTATATTTGGTTGGTAACTACTTTGGGCGCCAACATGGTACTCAATGGACATAGCCCTATCGATACACGTGATACATAAAGGATACTTCGAAAAGAAATCCAAGTTAAATTTCTTTTAATCTAAATAAACTTGGACACCTGTATCATTATGCATACTTATTGGTGGGCATCTATCACTTAAAAAAAAAAGTACTTACATCTCCAACTCTTTTATTGTTGTGTCTACCTACACCCACTTGCTTGGCAATTGCCTTAACCAACCAATTATATTTTGTGTTTGAATCGTACATGATTCCGTCAATTGCAAATATCTCCATGCGATATATAATATCAGCAAAGACTATTAAAAGATGTACCATTTTCTATTCACATACTCAGAAACAATGTCCTAAAACTCAAATAATGGTTGTAACAGTCAATACAAACCTTTTATGGTTTATGATAGATTATTACAGTTAAATCAGCATTATATATACATAAGATCAGACACCACAAAACCAATGGAGTATGTAGACTAAAGTCTGATTCAAAAACTAATATTATGGAAGAAAAAAATGTTACATCCGTTTAAACATAGATATCTATTAATTACGAACTATTTCAGTTAACACCCACAACACTACGCTATTTCAACAATAATAGCATTGTACTCATTGTATACCACCACAATTTGTAATATGAATAATGCACCTAGATTACTATGTTCAATCAATCAAACAATCAATTAATAAGCCACGACACTTTTAAAAATTAAACAGACCTGACCCTAGGATCTCACCCCTCATGGCGATCAGGGATTGAGCCACACACACACAAGCCTTTAACATAAATAACAAAATTAAAGAAAGTACACGGAGGGGGGCCATCTACGCTCAAATCAATCAATTAAATAAGCAACGACTCTTTTTTTAAAGAAAAACAAAAACTAAAATATTTAATGGATATAACCCAAGGATCTCACCCCTCGTGGCGATCAGGGGTTGAGCCACACACACCCAAGCCTTTAACATAAATAACAAAATTAAAGAAAGTACAAGGAGAGGGACATAAATCTTGCCACCGGTCCTAGGGTGGTTCATGAGTCGGCTAGTCCTCCCCAATACTAATAAAGGAAACCTAGACCTACTGTGCATCTAAGAAGAGAAGACTCCTCTCAAACAAAGACAATCTAGGATAACATAAACAAGGGAGACTTTGCACTTACATAAGTAAGAAAATAAATCCTACTAAGGCATAGTTCAAAGAGGCTTTAACTTAAAACAAGAAATACCCTAGGTGAAAAGGATAAAGTAGACATAAGGTGATACAGAGACATTTGTACCATAACTTGGGAATGGCACTAATTAGCCCAGCCAAACTTGGCAAAAAAGGGAATTCAACTGATATGAAAAATGCTAGGCATCCAAAGAATATCCTCAATCCTGTTCTAAGCCACCATGGACAGGGTTGTTTCTTGTTGCTGGTGCACTGAAACTCCAAATTAGCACAGACTGGCATTGCATAGATTTGGAATGAGGTGAGGCAATGGACTACCACAAGTAAACTTGTTTCTTGGCCGAACACTATGCAAGAAAGTGGAAACTTCAGAACAGAATTTTCAACCCCAATGTCATTAGTCCAAATCTTATTGTTTTTTTTTTTAAAAAAAAAAACCATTAAAGATGACTAGGTAAGTAAACTCACACTCTGGCAAGAATGAACTAAAAGGGTCAGCGCTACATGGCAAACTTCTATAACCAAATACCATAGTGCGTGGGTAGTCTGATTGTGAAAGACCCATTACGCGATTGCACTCAATATTGACTCGAGCAAAGTTTTCAACCACAGTCCAAACTTAACTGCTCTAAATAAAACATAAATGAATTACCAAAGAACAAAATATCAAACCTGGTCGCCAAGATCACCATTCTTCAATGAGGTTCTTTTCCCACTTTGATTCAAGCCGGGGGGATAGCTTCTGCTTGTGCCAGTATTAGTGAGATGAAGGGTAGCGGCATCGAAGAACTGCCTTTTGCTTTCTTCAGACTTCTAATAACAAGTGATAAAAATTCTGAATCAGACTGCTGCCTGGTGACCTCCATGCAAATAGCACCTGAATAATCAAGTTCCCGTTACCAATTGAACCAAAAAGAGCATCAGCCTTTGATAGACACAGAGACAAAAAGATACAAAGCAAGTTAGAAAGAAATAAAATGCATCCCCCTGGGCACTTATGTGGATTCTGCAGCGAGAAACAGAAGAGCTTTTGATGGGTAAATACACTAGTGCCAAAAAAATAAGTTAATAGGAAAAAGTTTAAGCATATTAAAGTCAGTTTCAGAATTGTTTGGCATAAGGCAACTCTAGCCACCAGCAGACGAGCAAGCTTTCCGCCATTAAGATCTATAAAAAGGCACCTGGAGGCTGCTGGGCAGTCATGTCACAAGTCTTCACAGCCATAAAGTGCTCCTATCTGACTTTTCTATAAGCTCTTTGGTTCCGAAGTCTGTAGTCATTACTTTACAAGAAGAAAGAATATCAAGATTAAAGTGATAAACCATATACTATTATACTTTCCATATTTGTGGTAACCAAGGAGTTGTGATTATGTATTGTATACCTTACGAAAGATCAAAGGTTAATTAATGAGTAGACAAGAGTTTTGACCAAAATCTCTCCTAATACTTGAGACGGCAACTGATCAAAATTATCGTGTTTGAACACTCCTACGTGAACGTATCTTGTTTATGCTACTAACGTGATTTTGAATCGGTCAAACTACTGACAAATAGGGACTACAACAGTAATAAAAGACTCCTAATGTAGAACTTACCCTGTAATCATTCTTTAAGTGGACTGCAAAGAGTGAGTGATAAAATAAGATAACTTATGTATCGACTTAAGCATCATGTTTCCAGTAAATGGAGTAAATAGATTGTGCCGTATGATAGCACAAAATAGAGCCGGAACCTCATGGAACCTCCTCCTTAGAAGAAATTTGCAAGATTGGGAACTAGAGGAGATCTTTGATCTTTACAGAATTTTAGAAGATTGCACAATAAGTCCCCGGGCCAGTGACAAGCTAAGATGTAGTAGTTCATGTAAGGGTTCTTGCCACTCAAGGCAGGTTACAGTAAATTGTGTGCTCAAAATGAAGTAACTGAACACTGGCCTTGGAAGCTGATATGGAGCACTTAACTCCCCTGTAAAATCATATGCTTTACATGGACAACCATCAGGGAGGCAATCCTAACTCAAGACAGCCTTTGCAGAAGAAAGTTTCAACTAGCAAACAGGTGTTTTAACTTTTATGAGCCAACATAGCTCAGAAACAGTCAACCATTTACTTGTGCATTGTTCAGTTGCATCTGATTTGTGGAACATGTTCTTATCAACTTCTGGGGTTAGTTGGGTAGTGCCGCGGAATGTTAAGGAAACTATGGAAAGCTGGAACCTTTGGGTAGTTGACAGAACCATCACGAAGATCTGGCAAATGATACCAGCAAGCATTTTTTGGAGTACCTGGATGGATAGAAATCGTAGCTGTTTTTTATGGGATTTCAACTTCTAACTCTTCTCTGAAGTTTAACTGTTGTTATTCCCCTTGTAGATTTCATTAGCTCCTTGCCTTTGGCTTAGCACCCATACTTTTTGCACATCTAGGGAAATGGCTCAATGTTATATCTGTAGGTTTTTGTATCTAGGAGCTTTCCCTAATTTTCTTTATACTGTTTTCAGCATCCTCTTGATGCCAGTCAATATAACTAAGTAACATTTTGTCGCACTGTTGCTTCTTGC
Source organism: Capsicum pubescens (assembly GCA_030864215.1). Classification (NCBI taxonomy): domain Eukaryota; kingdom Viridiplantae; phylum Streptophyta; class Magnoliopsida; order Solanales; family Solanaceae; genus Capsicum; species Capsicum pubescens. Next base: position 1,993,781 of record CM061541.1, read on the forward strand.
GACCATAGATTCCTCTTAAAAATGATTGAAATTTTTGAGTACTTTGTAGCCTTGACATTAAATGCTGGATATTGAGTAATACACAACCAGGTACTATCAGCAGCATAATATCAATTCAAGATGTATTGACCTACCTGTCATCCACACAAGCATTTTTCATCCATTCGGTAATTTTGTCAACCAAGCAAGGCAGCATCATTAACACTTATAATATGAACTCGCATGTTGATCTTCTGTTCTCGAGAGAGTGTAGTTCATGGAAAATTGGATAAAAGTTTATAAAAAGGACATGGATCAACTGGGATGCGTAACATGGTAAAGCATTCAACATTAGCTAAAGATTAAGAATTTCTCCAGTTCCCTTGCAAGCGGTATTCATGTATATTATAGCTTTATGCAAATGTAAATTTGGAAGGGTTGAAATGAGTTGAGACATAATAAATCCAAACCAGAAACCTTGCATATCACAAAGCAATGTCATCTGGTCCAACAATATCCCTTTGGTAATCATGTACGCCCCAGCTTGACTTACACGAAGTAGGATCCAATCTACTTTATGACATTTTAACATTTGGAATGGATGTGAAAAGCTACATGCAAGCTGATACATTCATTATGTAAAACACAACCAACACAACTAAAAATACCATTTTGATGATTAAGAATACACAAAAATTTTAAAAAGTAAATTAACAACAAAGAAATGAGGGGAGTGAAGCTATTGCCAGTAGGATCTTTATACATGCTTAAAACTTACTTTATGTAGAAGACATCCAATTCAAATAAAGCAAGGGGGAGTTAAGCTATTGGCAGCATGCTCTTTGTTAGATAAGAGGCAGAGGCTCTAAAAGCAAGTAGTCTATATCTTGGGGGCAGTTTAACTTCCTTTACAACAGTTTTATGATCTAAATTATAAAAATAGATATAGTCTTCACCCCATAAGTGAATTATAAGTTCATCTTCATGGATGTAGTAAATATGTATTGGCAAATACCTGGGTATTCCTCCTCTGTGAGAGAAACCCTGAATGTTATACCTTTTGTTCCATACCCAATTTTCATAGTCCTCTAAGATCCATATATCCAGTGCAGAGTCATTAGAGTAAAGAAAGCGACAGAAAGACAAACAGTTTTCCTTCACTAAGAGAGACATCTTTTGATGTTCTTGTTCTACATTGCACACAGTACTACTTCCAGGATGAGGCTTAGCATACAGTTGTTCCTCGTCTATTCTGAAAACAATGATTCCATTATTCGCGCATGAATTAGAAGGAGGAAGTCCCTTGTTTTCTAAATCCTTGTGCATGATCCAATGCAATGCTCCATTAAGAACCGCTGGGCCTTGGTAGAAACAAGGCAATAAGTTGAAATTAGTACTGGATGATGAACGGATTTTTCTCCAAGTCTGTGTCTTGAATATATATACCAAATACTGACACAAACTGCCCCTTACTTGTGCATAAAGAAGTCTTAATCCTCGACAATAATAAAGAGCACATAATAAGCCAGGTTGGTGTGTATGTCGTACAATTACTTCCTCATGTGTTATCGGGTTCAAAACATGATAAGTGGTCTTAGGCCACCAAAGATCCCTGAACAGAAGCACTCCTTGACATGAGAATACAGAAATATCATTGGGGGATTCTCCCCATTTAACCCCAGGTTGTCGACAAAGGTATGTGACACCCGTCTTGTCAAGCACATAAAGTTGTTTGTCGGGGTTGCTAGTATCCCAAAAATTGTGGAGAAGAAGCACGGGTCTAGCTCTACTGAGATGTAACGCGATGAAATAGTTTGATGAGATCAAAGCTATCAATTCCATACATTCCCTTTGACATCTACTAAGGGTATCTATTGGAAGTCTACTGATGATATCAATGATGAGACCATCAGGCAAGCATTGAAAATTTTCAGAAAGTTCCTCATCCCAGAATAGTGATATAGTATCAAATAGTGAAACAAACACTTGTGTCAACCATTCAAGTGCCATGATGAGTAGTACCTACATATTATTAAAGTAGAAGAACCAAAATTAATATTGATTGGTGAATTTCCCATTAATATACTAGTAATACATATTATCATTCGGAATTTTGAAACATAATAGAAAAAGAAACTCAAATAATAAAACACGGCAAAACACATAGGGGCAATCAATATAAAGGTTTTTTATTTTTCTAGTCGAAAAAGTTAGAAATAAGGAAATTTAATTCAAAATTAACAGAACATATGTAGCAGCAGCAAAATCCCTACATTAGCGTTAAAACTCTTACAATTTTCTAATATATTTGCCTGAGATTCTCAGCTCCGGCGGTCTTCAGCAATTCCCAGATTAGCTGTGTGTATAGCGTCTTTCCCTTTTTGTCTTCTATAGTTGTCTTCTGTAAAATTTCAAAAATAACAACTATACAATTCTAATTGTAACTTCGGAAAAGGTTAGAAATACCCTTCAACTACTAGAAATGGTTCTAAAATACCCTCCATCTATGTTTTGGCTCTAAAATACTCTTACACTTAACAAATATCTGATTAGGCTTTAATTTTACACATGACAGCTTGTCATTGGTTAAAAATTTAATTAATTAAATTCTAATTATTCTTAAAACCCAACTTAATTCCCACCTAAACTACCCACCCATCTGCCCAACCCAATGACCCAACTCAAACATAACAACTAAAGGGGAACTATTCTAGACAATAGTTTCTTCTTCTCAAAAAATTTTTAGGGTTTCTCTAAGCTGCCAGACGCCAGTGCCGAAGCTCCGGCGACTTTGACGACGGCGTACCAGTGCCAAAACATGCGTCAAGCCTCCGCGAAGCTAACCCAACAAAAATCCCCAAAAACTAATGCCTCAAACGCCGGGAATTTGCATTTGAACGCAGCGCCACCGTTTGTGATTTACGGCAGTGGCGGCGCCACCGTATCTCACCGTCAAACGGGGAAAACTCAACACCAAATGGGGCACCTCCTTCGGGCGACCAAACCCCAGCAAGAAGATCTAAAAAATACGGCGTCAATAGACGCCAATTTGAGATCGAAATTTTCGCCGGCGGCGACGATTTCCGGCCTGCGGCGGCAGATCTCCAAATCCGACAATTTCAACGCCAAACGAATCCAAACGAGGTCAGGAACACAAATTTCACAAAAGCCCTTTTGATTTCTTCACAGAACGTGTCCAATATTTTAAATTAGTTTTCCTACTGTTTGTTTGTGTTTACTCATATAGTTGTCTGACAAGTTTCATTTTTTAATTATTTTTCATGTGAATTTATTGAAGAATGGTTGATACATTGGATGTAGTTTTTAATTATGGGGGAAAGTGGATCTATCTCCTCAACTTATCTACACAAAGAAATTGAACCAATGTTGGAGAGGATATGATGTTGATCTATTGTCATATATTGATTTTACTACAGAATTTACTAAAAAGTTTGATTTTAAGGTTGTCAAGCAACTACTAGTATCAGGGCATAATGGTAAGTATTTTTTGCTTGAGGATGATTCAAGTATTACAACCCTACAATCCGTTTTGTCTAGACAGTTCAGGGTGCTTCAACTATTTGTTGTAGATGAGGGTGAAGCTAGTGTTGTAGCTTCAAACATTTTTCTTATTAATCAGACTATTTTAAATGAAGTAGATGTAGCAATAGGAACTGATGCTGAATCAGAGGAGGAGGATAATAATGAGCCTCTTCCTAGTGATTATGATAGTGAAGAGTTGAGACTTCTTAGGAAGGAAAAGAGTAGAGAAGTCAATGACCAGCTGGACATGTTCTTAGAGTTGGAAAAGGGTATGTGCTTTAAAAATCTTAAAGAGGCTAAGAAAGTTGTGAGTTATTACTCTATTGCTAATAAGAAAGGTCTTCAAGTTGATAAGAGTGACACTACCAGATTGAGATATGTGTGTGATATTGGATGTCCATTTGAGTGTTTGATATCTGAAGATAAGAAAAGTCAGGGTTTCAAAATTAAGACTTTGAATACAAACCACACATGTTTGACAGCTTTTAAGAATAGAAGAGCTACCCAAGATGCTTTAGCACACTACTTTAAGAAGAAAATTCAGAATGATCCAAAAATGAAGGTGTCAGACATGAGAAAATATTTGTATGATACTTTTAAATTAGAGAAATTGGAGGGTAGCTACATTGATAAATTTAATAAGTTGGAGGCTTATGCCCAAGAACTGAGGGAGAGCAACCTGGTACTGATGTGATCATAAATATATCTAAAAGGGCTTTGGATCAAGGGAAAAAAAGATTCTTAAGAATGTATGTTTGTATTCAAGCGCTGAAAAATGGTTGGAAAGCAGGTTTGAGGCCCTTTATAGGGTTGGATGGCACTTTTTTAAAAGGAAAATGTAAGGGAATTTTATTAGTTGCACTTGGCCAAGATTCAATGAAACACTTCTATTCCCTTGCTTGGGCAGTGGTGGACAAAGAGACAAGTAGAACCTGAAAATAATTTGCTGAATTGTTGCGAAGTTCCTTAGATTTAGCTGATGGTGAAGGATTGACATTTATGTCTGATATGCAGAAGGTAATTGCTTATGTTGAATTATTATGCAACTAGCACTTAACTATTTTTATGTTTATTGCTATAGGGACGGTTGAATGCTATTAGTCAAGTCTTTCCCAAAGCACATCATTGGCCAACTGTAGAGAATTATGATTACATTTACTGACTATTAATTCAAGCAAAGAGATAAGGGCTTTGATATAGCTGAAGCTTCATGTATCAATGATTTCAGCTTTGTGCAGGTTCTATTTTGCACCAAAACTAAAAGTAATTCACAAATACTTGCACTATCAGCGGTGACACAAAGTCTGACAACACTTTCGTATGCAGAATGTCATTGTTCAAAAACCACAAAACATTGGTCATTATACAACAACTTTCAAGTCTAATTAACATTAAAAAAAATCAAATATAAAGTTTCATTGTGCCATTACATAAAAATAAACAAATTATATATTCAGTCACTTCTTTTCTATTACTTTCCACCCATACTTGTCTTTAGTAGGCTTTAAAATTGATTGGTCATCCTTTTCAAATTAATCAGAATTTTCATCAGGAACTGTACTTGACGAGGCAACAAGTTGCTAAGATCCAAATAGTTGGTTGGCATTTCTCTTTGACCTTGAAGCTCCAGTGAAAAATAGTAACCTACAATGATAAAACCAAGTGAAAAATAACCAAAATAGTGATTTATCAAACTGAAGAGTTTTGCTTAAAAAAGAGTTTACCAACCTTCTCATGGAAGCGTATGAGAACCACATAAAAACAGTGATCTATCAAACTGACCAATTTAGTAGGCGGAATATCATCACGTGTATTCTGTAAGCAGATAATGCAAACATATTTAGTAAGAATTGGTAAAGAAAGAACCATCAGAAACTCCACAAGTGTTAATTCCAACTTAGGGTGAAAAAAGGCCGTGTTTGTAGATACTATTCCTATTCATTCTTGAGAAAGAATGCTACACAGGAATGTGTTTGAATCAAGGTCGGCTCTTGATTTATTTTGATAAAGACGTGACCAAAAATTACAACTATATATTACTATAGATTATCTACAAAAAATATATTTGAAACAGGATGAAAAAAAAATGAAAGAAAGGAAACTCATGTTAAATACATCTACAACACCAAACCAGTAAAACGTCAACCAGAAAGACAAAGATTCAGCAACATAACTGAAGCAGAAACAGACTGCAGACAAGAATGACCATAACAAATCACAAGTTCAAACCAAAAAGAGTGACATGCCAACTTGTAAAATAAACGACTAAAAAGGCAAGGCTCGGCAGCTGTTGTCAACAAAATATCTGGACTGATTATAATTCGCTAAGCAAGATCTGAAGGGAGATAATTTAGCAGTACACATTGGAAATCTGAAAATGGATGCTGGAAAAGCCTCGACCTAGCCTCCGTAGGAAGTATCATAATGCAGAAAATCTCTATGGCTACATGAAACTCACACTCATGTAGACACACATTACACAAAAGCAAAACAGTATCCAAACATGTATGTATTTTACTCATCAACACTACTAAGAGCACAAATAATCCAACTCAAGACATAGAATAAACAAACAAATAATCAATACACTACCTAAGCATTGCTGGATCAAAGCATTACTGGATCAATGCACATACATTATTTAATTAACATACACTGCTAATTGTTGGATCAAGGATTATTTTGATGAAAATAAACATTAATTACACACCTTGAAATGAACTCGGAGACTTGAACCCCTGGCTTTGCAAGCTAAACCAAAATCAAACTCAAATTAGATTTTAAAAAAATATAATTAAAGCAACGTCCACTAACTCGGATCTACACATATGAAGAAATAAAAGCTCAAAAATTAATTGCAAAGTAAATTAGGTACTCACATCTGCCGTCGCAGGCAAATTTCGATCTCAAATTGGCGTCGATTGATGCCGTACTTTTTGGATCTTCTTGTTGGGGTTTGGTCGCCCAAAGGAGGCACCCCATTTAGTGTTGAGTTTCCCCGTTTGACGGTGAGCTACGACGGCGCTGCCACTGCCGAAAATCGCAAACGGTGGCGCTGCGTTTAAATGCAAATCCCCGGTGTTTGAGGCATTATTTTTTGGGGATTTTTATTGGGTTAGATTCGCGGAGGCTTGGCGCATGTTTTGGCACTGGTCCTCCATCGTCAAAGTCGCCGGAGCTTCGGTACCGGCGTCTGGAAGCTTAGAGAAACCCTAAAAAAATTTTGAGAAGATGAACCTAATGTCTAGAATGGTTTCCTCTTTAGTTGTTATGTTTGGGTCAGGTCATTGGGTTGGGCAGATGGGTGGGTAGTTTAGGTGGAAATTAAGTTGGGTTTTAAAAATAATTAAATTTTAATTAATTAAATTTCTAATCAATGACAAGTTGTCATGTGTAAAATTAAAGCCTAATCAGATGTCTGTTAAGTGGAAGGATATTTTTGAGCCCTATAGGTGAATGAAAGGACATTTTAGAGCTAAAACATAGATGGAGGGTATTTTAGAACCATTTCTAGTAGTTGAAGGGTATTTCTGACCCTTTTCCGTTGTAACTTTTATAGCAATAATTTTAAAATTATAAAAAATAGCAATATATAATTTATATTTCAGTAAATTATTATTGTTCAAATACATATACAATCATATATTTCCTTCCTAATTTAATGCTAATCTGTTTGTGTTAAATAAGGGAGAAAAAATGTGCCTTAATTTATGGCACATTTAATTTTACATTCCTATACCTTATAAAATTCTTTTTTACCACAACCGTTAAATTACTGCTAATAATTGAAATTCAAAAAACATTTTCTATAATCAGCAACTCAAATCAAATTCAAAATATAGATTCAAATTCAAAAACGTTTTCCTTCATGTTATTTTTTCGCTGATCGTCTAAAATTTTAAAGAAACGATTGAATATACGACGGTCTAATTACAGGTATCGATAAACAAACTTGATTCTATTTGTGATTTTCATAAAATAAAATTGCAAAAATTACTGAAAAATCCGTGACAAAATTGCGTAACAATCGCGGAATTCAAAAATCTGAGAGCGTATATGAATATTATCAATTCTCGAAAAAAATTGTTTGATTGAAATTATTTTTTTAAATTCAAAGTTATGTGTCGTTATGTAATGTGAAAATTGAGATGCAATTGTTATACGTTAAATTTGAATTTTAGTCGATGATAACTAATATTCGAATAAAAGATTTCTTTTCGTTGAAATTCGTTTTGCAGTTTTGTATATACGAATTAGTTGTTGTATATAGTACGTATTTGATATTTAATTTTATTTTTACTGTTTTTTTGTGTTTTGGAGATTGACAATGAGAAACATACATATTCTTGTTAAACACTTTTATATTATGAACAATATTATGAAGATTACATATGTTTCCAGCTATATGCATTTATAATATACATATGCAATACGTTTATGTGTTCACTAGCAGTTTCATATGTTTCTAGCTATATGTATTTATAATATACATATATATGTAGTATTTTATGTGTAAAAATCATATATTTTTATATGTATTTTTCAATATGCAAGACATATATTTCTTTTGACATGTGGTATACTTGATTCTGAAAATGATACATCTTGGACTTGATTCTTTGAAAATCTGAAGAAAACATACGGTGAAAGATAACACGTGTGTAGTTTCTGATCAAAATGCAAGCATCATAAAAGTTGTTGGTGGTGTGTACAATGATGTATCACATTATGCATGTATGTGGCGTCTATGGAGAAATGTACAATAATATTGTTATAGTTTAAATGTTGCACTTATAGTTTAAATGTTGATTTATTCATGATGTAGCATTGTGTCAAAAAATAATTGCTTCATTTTTTCACTGATAAATTATATGATTCAAAATCTGGATAAAAATGTTTGATGTTATTGAACTTGTTATAGTTAAATTGTTGCAATTTTTTTACTAAACTTGCTTAACTTAATTTATTATGAATATATTGTACAAGACATATAGCATCATTGATCTATACCTAAGAAACTGGAAGCCACACTTACCAAATTTTTAATCTGAAAAAATATATATGAGAATATATTAAGTACCTATGCCCATCTATAAAACGTTTGAACTTTTTGTCTTTTATTAATCGTTTGAACTTAGAAATAACGTTTAAATTTTTTGTCCTCCATTAAAATTCTTTACTTTAGACAAAATCGTCTTTTCACATTTCTTTTATTATTTTAATAATATTAAAGTACAAAAAAAAAAAAAAAAAAAAACCTTTTCTCACTAAAATAGAAATCATTTTCCACCATCTACAAAAACTAATCATTCCTAATTACAAAAGGACACCTCATACCCCCCAAATAAAAAAAAACAACAAATAAAAATATCCTAAATAACCAAACAAATAAAAAGAAAAAAAATATCCAAATAAATTTTTCCCAAAAAGAAACCTTTCCCAAATTTTTAAAAATAAGGAATTAAAATCATACTATATTAAAAGTGTGAATAGTCTTATAAATATTATTTAAACTTTTTACCCTTTATTAAAAGACTACTCAATAAATAAAGTAGTCTTTTTATCTATTCTTAATATTAAATATAAAAAATAAATTTTAGCTGCAACATACAAAAAAAAAAATTCCACAAAAATAGGACTATGTTGTAAATCTTTTTTCATATAAAAGGATTTAGTTTTAACATACGTATGGTATTAAAAATATTATATGAAACTTTCCCATTTTTTAAAAAATAAAGAAATTTTCCCTCTAAAATAGGAAAAGAAATTGTTTGGATACCTTTTTCATATAAAAAAGATTTGATCTGAAGGTCCAAAAAATAAAAATTGGCATAACTAATATTGTATTAATATTTTTCTTAATATTACTAACTAACCAATTAATTATCGCTAAGTATTTTAGGTAAACAAGAAATTTAGAAAAAGGAAAACAACGACTAGCCATGTATGGTATTAAAAAAATTTATATGGAACTTTCCAACTAATTGAAAGAAAATAGAGAAGGTTAAAGAAGTCCTAAAATATACAAAAATAAAATAAAATTATAATATTTAACAATTCTAAATCAATTAAAATTTTATGTGATTTTTTTTATAATTCTATTTAAGTGATATTTTGGAGCAAAACTTGAAATAATTTATTCTTTGCTTTTACTTTCCTTATTTTAGTTCTTTAAGTCATCTTCTTGCTTTCATTATCATCTTTTTGTAGCTTTAAAGATTATATGAATTATAATGATAATGAATTCTTCTCTTTTGATGATTTATCGTGTTTTTCTTTCAGTTCAAAATTTTGGATCGAAAAATTGGACAAAATAAGCATGTTGCCGCTAAATGATGTAGCCAAAAATTCAAAGGTTTATTTCTTTCTATTTTTCTTCTTTGATTAATTGTAACTTAGTTTTGATTTTGTTATTTAATAATAATTTGATATACTATTCGCTAGTACTATAGTTGAAGCTTCAATTAAATTTATTTGTTGAATTCGAAATAAGCTTATTGTTAAGTGTTGAATCTTGATATGCAAAGCTTTTATTCGAATGAAGACCCAATAAATTAACTTGGTCTTGTGCTTTAAGTTTCTCTCTCCTTCTAAGAGGTTTTATTAGGATCAAATTTGAGTATCGTTCTCAAGAAAATAATGAGAAATTTAGTTGTAGCCGTCTGAAATTGAGAAGATATTAAGGAGCCGTTTGTTCAGGAGAGATTATTTTTCTAATCCATGCATTAAAATGTGGGATAAATTAATACAATGTTTAGTGGCAAATAAGGAGCAATGTATAACTAATACATGGATTAATTATACACCCTACATCGTATTATACACACAATTTTGTTGAGATTAGTAATCCATGGATAAATATGAATAAAGACACAAATGTCCTCAAATTCTTTTAAATGTTTTCTAAATCTTTTTTAATTTATTCAGTGTGACTTATTTCTTTTCAATTTTAAAGATGATAATATCCCTCCAAATAATTTTAATCATAAAAAAATTACTCCATTAACTTAAAAAAATATTTATTGGTTAAAGTTCGAAAACAAATTGAATGGTTGGATAAAGGTTTTATTTTTTATTTTTTTTTATAAATTTTTGGTGGTCTATTTAGACCATTTTATTAAAAAGGCCCAAATGGCCAAATGATAACAATAAGTTCAAAATCCGGATCAATGACCCGGACCAAAACAATAGGAAACTGAGAAGTTTTCATTTTTTTTTTCTACTGTCACTAAGTTTAAGACAAGAGTACATAGTACTCTTTCCCTTTGTCTTCCCATTGTTCTCGACGAAGCAGTGCTTCCAGTGGTCCATGGATTCCAAGCTCTTCTTACTCTTAGGTGATGTATGTCTCCCATGGATATTCCTTAGTACTCTCTCCAAAATTAATGTTTTCTCTTTTTTCTCTCTTTGATTCTCCTCTGTCCAGATGATTTTCAGTTCCCCCATGAAGATGGTGAAGAAATTCTCTATCCTAGCTTGATTTAGCACAGATGTCATGTCTTCTTTCAGGCATACGTTTAATCCACTTTTACTAAGCTTCTTATTATCCTCTGAATCTGCTTGTTGAACTCTGTTTGAACTTGTGAAATTAGTGTAAAAATACGTGTTGTTGCTGATTATCATTGTGTGATTATTTTTCTTGTCTTGATTCTGATGTGTGGTATCTGGTCTTTATCAATGTTTAATAATCTTCTTGTTCTCTCTGATAATTGCTGGAAAGATTGAAATTCGTGCATGTCTTGTGTTTTCAGGACCTTCTTTGCTAATGAGTCAGCTATTGAATTCCCTTCCCTAAATGTGTGTGTAACAGTGACATTTAGTTTCTGAATTAGTACTCTAATCTCCTCAACAATATGCATAATCTCCCAAGGAATCTTCCATTGCATCAGAACTATCTGCTTAAGGCTTAAAGAATCTGTCTCTAAGATGAAGTTTGTAAAATTCTTCTCGTAGCAATACTCCAAAGCCTCTTTGATAGCAATAGATTCCGCTTCTGTGTTGGTACATAGTCCCAGTCCTTTAGTTTTAACATACACAAGATCTCCTATTTCATCCCTTATGCAGAATCCATATGCACTCATCCGTGGATTTCCTCTACAAGCTCCATCCGTATTGCATTTTAGCTGTCTGGGTTCTGATTTCTTCCAAATGACCTTTTGATAATGTAACCTTGGCCTATATGTGCTCGTAGTGTTCAACATTCTTGCCCATGTTTAATCATTTAGCCTAATCCACGAATACAAATTCTTGATCATCTTCTTTAATACTTCTTGAATTTGCAAAACCATTTCATTAAAAGAACTGGACCCTCCATGCTTTATAGTGTTTCTTCTCCTCCACAGTGTCCACATGATTATAGCTGGAAAAGCTCTGAAAATGTTGTTCATCTTTGATGCTGCTTTCTTTGTCCACCATAGTACATTCAGCTGTTGTAATTGTGTATTATCCACCTTTATTCCTGCAAAATGGGAAAACTGCCTCCATATGTTTAAAGCAATGGGGGCTGTTAGTAAAACATGTGTCATGTTTTTCTCCTTTTATCTTCACAACACCAGCATCTTAAAACCAACTGAATTTTTATTCTTTTTAGGTTATCATCAATTGGTATCCTTCTCAACCATACCCTCCATAAGAAGAAATTATATTTAAACGGTAAGCCCTTATTCCAAATGAATTCATAATCTCTCATTTTCTCCTTCTTTTTTCTCATTATCTCCCATGCAGATTTCACAGTAAACTGGCCACTTGTACTCCCCATCCACCATGGTCTATCATTCTGATGACCCTCAACTATAGGTTTCACAATTTGTAGAATTAACTCTACCATGTCTTCAGACAAACATGATAATAACAACTGTTCATCCCACTCTCCATTTCTTATAAAATTCCTCACCTCTATCTCCTCATCCTGGAAAGACTCCCCTTCTATATTATAAAAAGCTCTTTGTTTTGTCCAATTATCATACCTAAAGCTTGAGTTACCCACTGTTACTTGCCATCATTTGTTATGTTTCACTTCTTCCCTTATAGCAATCATTTTCCTCCATACATGAGATGCACCAATTACTTTAGTTAATAAAGGATGTAACTTTTTGCAATACTTGTTCCACATAAATGAACTCCACATAAAGGAAGTGGAAGTTCTAAAACTCCACCAAAGTATTGCAAAAAGTGCTTTTGACAGATCATGTAAAGATCGAAAACCAAGATCACCTTCTTTTTTAGGGTAACACATTTGCTCCCAAGAAACCCAATGTTTATTTTTTGAGCCCGTAGCATTACCCCAAAAAAATCTTGCAAAGATTTTGTGTAGTCGATTAACTACACTCACTTGAGGATTCATAGCACAGAGGATATAAATTGGCATAGATTATAATACATAAGCAATTAAGATATATCTAGTCTCATATGAAAGAAGTCTATTCTGCCATGAATTTAATCTCTTCATCACTTTTTTAATCAATTCATCATAAGGCCCATTATTCTTTCTACCATAAAAAATTAGACAACCTAAATAAGTGAAAGGGAACTTACCTTGGTTTATCCCGGTTATCCTCCTGGTTCTATTGCTCACAACTGTAGGAACCTTATCATGCTCATATAACAAACTCTTGTCCAGATTGATCATTTGACCAGAAATATACTCATACTTTCTCAGAACTGTCATCATTTTCATTGATGTTGATTGTCCAGAGCAAAAAAGAATAGTTTCATCGGCATATGATAAATGATTAATATCAGGGCTCCACTTAGGCATTCCATATCCTCTGAACTCTGGATCATCAAATAATTCATTTAAGCTTCTTAATAGGACTTCTGCTGAAATAATGAACAAGGTTGGTGACAGAGGGTCTCCTTGTTTTATCCCCTTGATGACTAACAGAAACCATAAGACTGGCCATTCAAAAGCACGGAATACCAATTATTACTAATTAGCCTAACTATCATATCAATTAGCCTTTCTGAAAAGTCAAACCTTCTCAATACATCTATCAAATATTTTCACGAGACTCTATCATAAGCCTTTGTCATATTCAATTTCACAACCACATTGTGGAGGTTATTCCTTCTATTAATATCTCTAATAATCTCCTGAGCCAACAAAACATTTTCAGTAATGTTTCTCCATTTAACAAAATCAGCTTGATTATGAGAGATAATATTAGAAAGAACCTCCACCATTCTCATATGAATCAACTTGGAAACAATTTTATTAACAAAGGTGCTAAGACTAATGGGTCTTAAGTCACCAAAGGTATTCACCACTTCATTTTTTGGAATCAACACGAGATTAGTATGGGTAAAATACCTAGGTAATTCACCTCCACGAAAAAAAGCTTTCACCATATTAGTTATGTCCTCACCAACTGTATTTCAGCAACTTTGGAAAAAATGACCTGAAAAAACATCGTCTCCACTTGCTCTCTCCCCATTTAGAGAAAGCACAACTTGCTTGACTTCTTTAATATTCGGCATTCTTACCATTCTATCATTTTGCTCCTCAGAAATGCTTCTCTTGATACATCTAAGCATATCATAATTAACAGTACCCTGTGTCTCTTTAAACTGCTCCATGAATACCTGCACTGCCTCTTCTCCTATGTTTTGAGCCGAAGTAATAATGTCTCCTTGCCCTGTCTGGATTTTTATGACTTGTAACCTTCTCCTCCTGCCTTTCACATAGGAGTGAAAGAACTCTGTATTTCTATCTTCATCTGTAAACCATTTCATTCCTGCATTTTGCTTTCAATACTTCTCCTCTATTTTCCGAAGCCTCTTTAGATCACTTTCTGCCTTTTTTTGGCTCCTCTCTATTCGCTGCAGTTGGTTGTATCTCTAACTGTACTTCCTTTACTTTTATAACATCCTCCAAAGCGGCAACATTTTGAAATATGTTTCCAAAAGTCTCTCTGCTCCAAACAACCAGTGCTGATTTCACCTTTTTCAATTTTTTACGTACTACTTGAAAAGGGGAGCCAGAGATATTTTGCTTCCAGATTTCCTCCACTATTTCTTGAAAATCTTTATGCTTAGTCTAGAAATTTAAGAACCTAAAAGATTTTTTCACCTGCACCTGTGCTGTATTACCAGTGACTTGAAGGGGTGCAAGATCTGAGCCCAGTCTGATCAGATGATTAACTTCACAGTTCGGCATAATTTGCATAAGCTCATAGTTCCCAAAAACCCTATCCAGTCTTTTAAAGATACAATCATCATGTATTCTTCCATTCCACCAAGTGAACCTGCTTTCAGTGAATCTTAATTCATTCAAAGCACAATTATTTATACAATGAGGAAAATCAATAGTCTCCTGCTGGGTCACCGGGAGGCCTCCTAATTTTTTAGAGTCGTTCATTATTACATTAAAATCACCACCAACAAGCTAAGGAATGGGGGTGTTAGTAGCAATCTCCTTCAAATCTTCCCACAACTTCAATCTCTCTAAATGACTATATCTAGCATACACTGCAGTTACTTTAAAAGTATCTGATCCTCCTCTCAATTTATATACCATTGTAATTTGATGTGTAGACTCTGTGATTCTTATTTCTTCCCAATCAGCATCTCAGAATATCTAGATTTTATCTGAACAGCTTTCTTTGGCATGAAACAATCCTAGTCTTCTTCTGTACTCTTCTAAATTTGTTAGGCTTTGAAAAGGTTCCATTAAATCAATGTAGGGGTAGTGTTTTCTCTTATGAAGATCTATTAATCTCTCAAATGAGTTTTGAGTTCTAACAGATCTAATGTTCCAGAAAAACACCTTATTAATCATTGATTACTAGAAGATTTGAAACCTGACTTACTCTTTGTATTGATTTGTGACTTGACCCCAGGATTCTTATATTGTGTTCTGTTTCTCCCTTTCAGCTGGCCAATTTTCTTTGGAGATAAATCTCCATCCCTTCCAATTTGATCTATATTAGCTTCTATATTTGCATCCTCTTCATGCTTCTGCTTATGTTGTTTCTCCTTCTGTGAGAGTTTATGTATTTTAGGCACCTCACCATCCCCTTCCTTTTCCACTGCATTATGTGACCCATTTGCAACATGAACTTGATTACTTTTCTCATTCCCAGTACCTTCATTTCCATCTGTTTGAGACTGTTCCTTATTTACGGAATCCACTGTGTCCTGATCAACACTATCTCTTTCTTAATTTTTCACTGAACTTTATGATTCTTCCTGTAGCTCCCCTTCTTTGTTGGCTTTGATATTGCACTCTTGAGGATTTGAGTCTCTGTCATGTTGCTTATTATTGGTATTCAGTGTATGCCTATCTACATTAGTGTTATGCTCTTTACCATCTGTGACCTTGTTATTAGCATCACATTTCACATTATTGGTAGCCTCTTCCATATCCTTTTCTTCAAAAGCATCAAATTTATTATTCACAAATATCTGCATCCTTTGATATGTGTTCCTTCTGATTCTATCTCATTTTTCGTCTTCTTCCATTATTCCACCTTTTTTTAAACTGTTGTTGCTTCTTTTGTTGCCGAAAATCTTCTTCTTCTGTACTCTTGTCATTATTTTTATCTTTTATATCTTCTACTTTTTTCTTATGCTTGTTTTCAGTTTGCTACAAGTTGTTATTCACCTGTTCTTCTAGCTTCTCCTTGTCATCCTTCAGGTAAAGTTCAGGATGAATAACATAACACTCTTGCTCATTATGACCCTGTAGTTTACATTCCTTACAATATTTTGGAACATAGTCATATTTTATGTGAATCCATTTCTCCATTACTTCTCTTGTCCTTTTTTAATGCCAATATTGATTCTCTTAGGAAAATCACCTAATAAATCAACTTCCACCTTAACTCTCGCACAACTTGGCCTTGTTTTGTTCTGTGTAGCTAGGTCCACCTGCAAAGGTTTTCCTACAACAGCTGTCAGTGAGAAGACTGCCTCTTTTGCAAAGAAGTTTGGGCAGTAGTGATTTCTTCCGCAGGATTGAACATTGGATCCCATTTCAAAGTTCTCATGAGGTACGACCAGTAATTCTTTGTGATATAAAATTGTGGTTTCGATAAAAGATGCACATAATCTTCAATTTTTGTAGCTCTTATTAGGATATGTCTATTAGTCAATAGACCAATGTTGACCTCTCCTTTCAATTCGCATTGCTTTGGAATTAATCGTCTCAAATCTTGTATATCTGGACTGTCATATGAGGATTTTCAAATAAGGGCATATTGTAAATCTTCTTTGATAATCATCTGATTTACTTCTTCTTCTTCCTCCCAAATAATACATGGTTCTCCATGTAAGTATGAAATCTCCTTTATTGGAAGTTTCGTGATATTCTTATTAGGCGTTTGTAGCAGATTTGCAAAGGTAGGTTTTGTTATTATTGGATCCACTTGACCAGTCTCCGGTGACAGAGGCCGGCCACCAAGGCCATTAATAGCGAGTATGACGTGTAGGCAAAATAGGGTTCCTATTTTTCCGGATCTGGTCCCTAGAGAAGCTTGAAGATGCTGTTGACTTCTTTTTTTAAATAAAATCATTTTGTTAATTGAATATATCACAAATAAAAACAACTTTTTTGCTTAGATTTAACACTTTACAAAATATAATTTTATGTTAATAACGATTCAATTTTCTCATTCAAAAGTTACACGTACCCCCCTCCAACTTAAGAACACAAGAAAGTGCGAATTACAAACAAATAATGAACAAATAAAGAAAAGATGGCCAAAAAATTCTTGCAAGTGAATGATTAAATCTTAAAATTCTAAAGTAAGTTATTAATATTGTTGATTTTTTTATTTTTAAAAAATAATAACGAAGCTTTGTGAAGTAAATATACAAAGTTATTGTATGTCAAAGGTATTTTTGTAAACAAATAATATTCTTTTTAAAATATAACAATACATATTGTTTTGAATACATCAAACCAAATACTGCATAACAAACACAAAAGTAATGATCCATCAACAATTTGAAGCTTATTTTGGTAAATATATATATGTGTTTACACTAAAATATATGTTTATGTTAACATTATTATATTTAAGTGTGAAAAATCTTTGAAAAGTGATTTTAACCTTTAAACTTCACTAAAATCCCCACAATAAATAAAATTATTTAATTTTAAATAATCAATCACTACACGTGCGAGGCACGTTTTTTTATATATATATATATATATATATTCAGACTTATAAAAACATATGCATTATGCATAAATACATATGTATATCTAAAAAAAAAAAACATGCATTACTCAAAATACATATGCATAAAATGAAAAATACAAATGCATATATGAAAAATACATATAGTAACTGAAATATACATATTAAGTACTCAAAAATATATTCAAACATGGAAACCACATATTCATACCGACATATGCAAAACAGTAACATAAACTAACCACAAAAATAATAATCTATTTTATAGTTTAAACATCAAAAATCTAAATATCACATCAAATAAACATTAAAATATCGACTTTCAATATTAAAGTAACATATGAAACCTAAGAAATATTCAACTAAATGTTAGTCCAGCTAAAGTTAACTGTTGTCAAATACAACAAATTCAAAATAAATGTCAAATATCATGCACTTCAGTATCTCGTGCGAAGAAGATCTGAATCAAAGTCAACATTTGAAACACATTCACTAAAAGTAAGGCACTCAGCATATGTCATCATATATAAATCACAATCCCTGCAAATACAAATAAAAGGTATGTGACACCCGTCTTGTCAAGCACATAAAGTTGTTTGTCGGGGTTGCTAGTATCCCAAAAATCAGCACGGGTTTAGCTCTACTGAGATGTAACGCGATGAAATAGTTTGATGAGATCAAAGCTCTCAATTCCCTACAATCCCTTCGACATCTAATAAGGGTAACCGTTGGAAGTCTACTG
This sequence comes from Capsicum pubescens, assembly GCA_030864215.1. NCBI lineage: Eukaryota > Viridiplantae > Streptophyta > Magnoliopsida > Solanales > Solanaceae > Capsicum > Capsicum pubescens. The sequence continues at coordinate 2,012,186 of CM061541.1, forward strand.
ATGATATCAATGATGAGACCATCAGGCAAGCATTGAAAAATTTCAGCTCATCCCAGAATAGTGAAACCAACACTTGTGTCAACCATTCAAGTGCCATGATGAATAGTACCTACATATTATTAAAGTAGAAGAACCAAAATTAATATTCATTGGTGAATTTCCCTTTAATATATATACTAGTAATACATATCATTCAGAATTTGAAACATATATATAATAGAAAAAGAAACTCAAATAATAAAACATGGACATCATTATTCAAAAATTAGGTAGAAATGTAGGAATCAAGTAACAAAAAACTAATTTGAAGGCAAAACACAGAGGGGCAATATAAAGACTAGGTTTTTTTATTTTTTTTATTGTAGAAAAAGTTAGAAATAAGGAAATTCTTTCATAATCAATTAACAAAACATATGTAGCAGCAGCAAATCCCTACATTAGCTTGAAAAATATTACAATCCCATAGTTAACAAAATATTTACCATTTATAGATATATAATTTTAATACATGCATAATCACTTTTAATACATATAACATAATGTAAATTTATTACCAAAATGTACATATTACATTTAAAACGTTTATAATACATATATATTGCATGCATAATTCACTTTTAATACATAGTATAATACATCTATATTGAATGGATAATTCGTTCTTAATACATAAAAGTATAATATATTTTAATACACTTGTATACATCTATATTGCATAATTAATTCATGGTTAATACATAGTACAGTTGATATAATTGGTAAATATTTTCTAAATACGGAAAAGGAACAAATAGATCCCCAAACTATGATAAATGGTATGTATATATCATCCGTCTTACTTTTGGGTATACATATTCTCCTACCGTTAATGAAATGCATGTACATATATACCAATCACACTAACTGAACGTATAAATAATCATTTCTTGTAAAAAAGAATTAATACTGGTTAACAAAGCTGATTTATAATACAAAGAACCCCAGGAGCAGCCTTAGCTAAAGCAAAAAAAAAAGAAAAAAAGTTTGAGACATCAACAGGCAAAAGTGCTTAGTCATATAAGTACTAATTAAAACACAAATTTATATAATGCAAAGTTGGTCACCTTTACTTTGGGGCCTTTCATCATACATGCATTACTACTAACAACTTTATAGTCAATAATTACCTCAACATACATAATAGTACTAAAGATTGATCTTTTCTAACAATAATATAAAAATCTTGAGTAATTATTCGCATGCAGTACAAAAGTATGCCTCCAATGATCCTAACGAGGAGCGAAGCCACCGTTATAATAATGAATTTGACATAACATAGACGATAATTTTGATTCAAACTTTGTATTTGTGACTCTTTAAAAGATTTGGAATTGTGTTATTTGACAAGAAATGCTTATTTATAAAGTAGATCATATAAGATAAGAGTTCGTCACAGTACTTGATACTCAGACGCAGAGCCAGCCTAGTAATGGAGGTTCGTCTGAACCCCCTTCGACGAAAAATTATACCAATAGTACATGATTAAAACAATTTTATGTATATATTATTGATGTTGAACACCTTCGATGAGTTTTTCTTCAGATTTTGAATCCTTTCAGCAAAAATCTTGATTCCGCCTCTATAATGATGCTACGATCATTTGGGGGTAATATTTATAAAAAAAAATAACGTGTGAAAACTCAATAAACAAAAAATGATATCGTCAAAAAAAGCAAAAACTAAGTATGTTGGTTTTCTTGCGTCATCCTAATTACATCACATATATTCGTCAATTAGGAACTTAGATATAAAAGTTAGTCAAAAAGAACTAATTTTTCCTTTGATTTTTCAATTAAGTGAAAAGAGACATTATCACAAAGAACACTACAAAATATACCACTAAGGTTGTGGCTCTAGTGGGTTCTATATTATTCAAAGTTGCAACACATTATACCCTTAGAACATAAAATTGGAAAAAAAAAGGTTGTTGAAGAATCATTTGAGACTTTAGTCACATCCGTATTAAAAAGGGTTTATGCCAACATTGAATATTCTAGTTATAGTTATCAGGTCACTAAAAGAATCAAGTTGCAAATATTACCACTAAAGTTTGGAGTCAATAGCTATATATATTATTAATGTATTATATAACTAGTTATATATATTATTATTATTATTATTATTATTATTATGTATCTGTCAGAAATGTAACATAAGGTTGCGTACAATATACCCTTGTGGTGAGACCCTTCTCCGGACACCACGCCTTGTGCCTAGCTATAGAGAAGTTCGATTTGCACTATTATGTTCAATAAAAGAAATGAGAGAAGTTTCTTACTGAGTTAGTCAATAATTCTTAACACAATATCGAGCTTGAACAATTTATTCTCCCCGAATTTCCTAATTTAAGGTTAAAAAAGAATCTTGTTGTTATCATATTCATAGAATTCATTTCTACCTAGTCGTAAATAAAACATTTTTACCATTTTAGTTGATGTAATAAATCAAATAAAATTAATTTTTTTCTACTTGTTTGATCATGAAAAAGAAAGTTGATCATATAATAATTCAAGATACAAACACACCCAAAATTGTTGCTGCTAAAGAAGAAATCACCTATATTTTCCCTTTGGTTTGAGTTTGTTATTCAATTTCCATCATAAAATTATTCAAAAAAAAAAGATCATTTAATTTATATTTGTTTAAGTAGTTTCCTTGAAGGAGAAGAAGTTTGGCAACGCACACACATTTATTTTGTGCTTCTCACATGCATTGATTCAAATATACACACCAACTTTTCCAAGAGTCAAATTAGTTGAACTTTCCCTACACTTCAATAAATTAGATGAAAATTATGATAAAAGAAAAAGAAATATATACAATCCTAAGAGTGAAACTCAGAGATTTCTTTGCATCTTCATTTGCACTTTTAGAAAATTTGCTTTAATTTCTGTGTGAAGGGTATATTCCAATTTCCATAGTTCTCAAAATTATGAAATTTAGTAAGTATTTTCCAAGAGAAGATTTATTTTTTTAAAAAAAATTGTCTAAAGTAGATAGCTCATGGAGTGATATTCCACGTACACAATGCATTTTAAGCTACTTGTCCACTCAAACGGATTTAGAATTTAAATTTAATGATTCACTTTTAACTTTTTTTTCTTCACAATATTATATGATATACCTCAGCAATGAACATCAAGATTGTAATGGAATGAATGGCTAGAATTTTTTTTTTAATCTTTAATTAGAGACATTGATTGGGTACACTAATAAGAAATTAAGAAGTATGATTCAAACAAACTTTTTGAAAGTGTTCCTAGTAAATTACTTGGTATGTAATAACAGACAAAATGTGGGGTGAGGTCTGGTCAAATTTCAAAGATATACCACTTTATTCTCTTTTTTCTCGTATAAAAGGAAGCATATAGTGAAGAAGAAATTAAAATCATCTAACTACAAGAAAACATTATTATGGGAAGTGAGTTAGTAAAAGATATGAAAAATATTAGTACTACTACAAATTCTTTAACACCATCTCCTCATAATGTTCTTGATTCAAATAACAATATTCCTAAAACACCAAATAGTCCATTTTCTGCAAAAATATTAATGAGTCCATTAGCAAGTCCAATGAAGAAAGCTTTAACATATATGGAAGAAATTGGTAACCTTACAAAGCTTAATGATCCTCAAGATGATTGGCTTCCAATTACTGAATCAAGAAGTGGCAATGCATATTATGCTGCATTTCATACACTCAGTTCTGGGATTGGTGTTCAAGTTCTTCTTCTTCCTCTTGCTTTTGTTACACTTGGATGGTATGTCCAATAATCATCTACTTGTTTATTAATATTATTTTTAGAGATAAAGCATCCAGTACCTCTCCGAACTATACTATGGTCAAAGTTGCTACGACACACTCCAACTTCGCAAGGGTCCTATTACTCATTGAACTCAATTTTACCGTATTTTTGTCACCCTGATGAGGCACCTTTATTACATAAACTGGGAGCCACGTCAAAGGTGTCACGACATCTAAAAAGGTTGTTAAAAGGTGCCTCCTCAGCTAAAAAGGTTGACAAAAATACGCCAAAATTTAGTTCGGGGGTAATCGGACCCCCGTGAAGTTGGAGTGTATCGTAGCAAATTTAGTTATAGTTCAGAGGGGTACTAGATGTTTTACTCTTGTTTTTAAGAGCTTATAATGTTTTTTGGTATAGAAGTTATTTTTTGAAAAGAGACTTATTTTTTGTAGATTTTTTTTTATTTTTTTTTTGGGTGTTAGGTAAAGTGATTTGCCCCCACCCTCCTCATACCCCGCTGCCGAAACTATACTGGATATGTTGTTGTAGTACCAAATGTTGGATTCTTGTGCTATATACTAATTAGCTTTGGATTTTAATAAATGGATTGTAGGATATGGGGGATAATGAGTTTATCACTGGTATTTATTTGGCAATTATACACACTTTGGTTACTCATCCAACTTCATGAATCCGCCCCTGGATTGCGCTATAGCCGCTATCTTCGCCTTTCAATGGCTGCCTTCGGTAAGCATAATTGTTTCTCGGGCTATGCCATGATCGAGCCCAAAAACTCATATTATGTCTTATCGAGTTTATTAAATGTTGTGTAGGTGAAAAGCTAGGGAAGATTTTGGCCCTATTGCCAACAATGTACCTATCAGGTGGTACTTGTGTTACACTTATTATTATTGGAGGTAGCACTATGAAGATTTTCTTCCAAACTGTTGGTGCTTCTAATAGCCCTCTAAGTACAATAGAGTGGTATCTTGTGTTCACTGTCTCAGCAATAGTTCTTGCTCAGCTTCCTAATTTAAATTCCATAGCTGGAATTTCTCTCATCGGTTCGCTCTCCGCTGTGACCTATTGTACTATAACATGGGTAATTTCTATTGTAAAAGGAAGGCCACAAGGTGTTTCATTTGAAACTGCTGAAAATAAATCTGATGTTGCAAGAATTTGTAGCATTTTGAATGCTCTTGGAATGATAGCTTTTGCATTCAGGGGCCATAATCTTGTTCTTGAGATTCAGGTTTGTTATTTTACTAACCAATTTTACAATTGTAAGTTAAAAAGTGCTGTTTTTTAAAATATTGGTTGATTGTGTTACAGGGTACAATGCCTTCTAGCTTAAAGAGTCCATCTCATGTGCCAATGTGGAAAGGAGTCAAGTTCTCATATTCTATCATTGCTTTGTGTTTGTTTCCATTGGCAATTGGAGGATACTGGGCTTATGGAAACTTGGTAAGAACTTTCACAATTTGGATTGTTTACATCACATAGCCACTTCCTGGCCTTGTATTTAATATTTGGCCACTTTTACAAACTTAAATTAAACCCAAGCTCTTAATATTAGTTTTTCATGTGCGATCACATGGACTCTATCTATTTACACGAATACCTCAAAGATTTCGACTCTTTAATACATAGAGTTCAATAAGAATGTCTTGCAATTTATGGTACGAAAAAGAGATCCCCATAGTCGGAGACAAGAAGATTCATATGCGAAAACATAAAAAGAAGACTAGCCTTCGATCACTATCAACTACAGACTGGATGAAGTTGATGAAAATTGTCTAAACTAAAAAATGTTTTACGAACATCAGACCATGTAACCACTTTTGGACATAATAACATGGGTCTAATTTAGTTACATAAATTGAACACTAACAACTTTTATTGTCTTGGCAGATGCCAAATGAAGGGATATTGAGTGCATTGGACAAGTACCATGGAGAAGACACTTCAAGAGCAATTCTAGGGCTAACAAGTTTACTAGTAGTAATCCATTGCCTTACCTCATTCCAAATCTATGCAATGCCAGTTTTCGATAACTTAGAGTTTCGATACACCAGCAACAAGAAACAACCATGTCCATGGTGGCTTAGAACAGGATTGAGATTACTCTTTGGATGCCTAGCATTTTTCATAGCAGTAGCACTACCTTTTTTGCCAAGTTTGGCTGGGCTCATTGGTGGCATTGCTCTGCCTGTTACCTTGGCACATCCTTGTTTAATGTGGATAATGATCAAGAAACCTAAGAGATATAGTTCAAGTTGGTTTGTTAATTGGTCACTTGGAGTTTTGGGCTTGGTTCTAAGTGTTGTTTTGGTATTTGGTGCAATTTGGACTATAGCAACTCAAGGTTTGGATGTCCATTTCTTCAAGCCCCAGTGAATAGCTCTATTGCTCGGACACTTCAAAAATGTCAACAGGTGCGTGTCGGATTCGCTAAAACTAGTATATTTTTGGAGAATCCAACACGGGTGCGGCATCAAAAATGAAGAGTCCGCGCAACTTAGGTGAATAGACCTAAAAGGCTCGACAAATTGATGAAATCTAACTAGTAACTTTATTGGTGAAAATGGGAAGAAAAAGAACTTACAACAGCCAGCCAACCAACAGGATGTGCAAGTTGCAACCTCTTCATGTAATCTGTAAATATAAAAGCATACAAGCACTTGTATCTTGTTGTTGACTTCAATGTACTACTTGTGTAAAAATGATATTATTGCTTGTCAAGAAAACATGTTCAGACTGATCAATATTCAACATCCTTCAAGATTTAAGAGCTTTTGGTTCTTCTGATATCCACCAAATGTGACATTATGCGAAAAAAGATGCAATCAATCCAAACATTATATTTGTTAAAACAATGTAGTATGATACAATACAATGTTGGAGCGAATAACTACTCACTCCGTTCCTAAATAGTTGTCATTTTTGCGTTGCACTCTCTTTCAGAAAAACATTAACTGCATGCTAAATTGACTATGTTATTCTTATTTATTGCTCTTCTCTATTTAGTACTTGTCTTTTTTTCCATATTTATGAATGGGTTCTTCTACTTTAGTAATTTGTAGGTACTACTCATCATGGCACTTGAACGGTTGACACAAGTGTTAGATTCACTATTTGATATATCACTATTCTGGGATGAGGAACTTTCTGAAATTTTTCAATGCTTGCCTGATGGTTTCATTGTTGATATCATCAGTAGACTTCCAACGGTTACCCTTATTAGATGTCGAAGGGATTGTAGGGAATTGAGAGCTTTGATCTCATCAAACTATCTTATCGCGTTACATCTCAGTAGAGCTAAACCGATACAATTTGGTGACTGAATAGAGATAAATATAGTACGAAGGTACAAGACAATTACACTGTAGGACTTAAAGCTAAAGTGACATGAAGCTTTATCAACAAGCCCAAACACCTATGATGTACGTATCCAAAATAGCATCTCTAATGTCACACAATCTCAAATTTTGCACCATTTGATCAGCTTACCTCTACTTCAATTACTTGTGTCAAAAAGGAATTCAGAAAAGAAAAAGGGGAGCAAAACGAATCTCCATTCGCACACTTCTACATTGATAATGGAAGAAGCATTCTTCGCTTCTTCATCCTGGCTTCTGTAACTTGCTTTGCAATTGTCACGCATACAAGCAATAGCAAGCTGCCAGTTACTAAGATAAATGCAAGCTTTAGATGACTGAAGTACAGCGAAACTACAGAGAAAACCAGGAGTGCCAAAATAATCAGTTCACATATTACAAAGATGACGACATCCGCCCTGCATCAATGCAAGAGAAAAGAACACTTAGAACAGCAGATAGTCAGAAGTAAATATTGATAATAGAACCCACTGACGAAATACCGGGTTGCAATGTTATTAAGCACTAAACTGTTACGACTGTTAATGCTGCTAAGTGCTTCCACAAAAGTAACATCTGGAAGTAGCTATCCAAGAAAATCTAAGCAGTTCTGGAACCAAGCCTAAAGATGCAAGTCATTCATTCTTCGTTAAGTCTACTGTCAATAAAATGCAACAACAACATACACGGTGTATTCCCACATTGTGGGGCCTGGGAAGGGTAGAGTGTACGCAGACCATACCACTACCTCAAGTGAAGTAGAGAGTTTGTTTCCGATAGACCCCCGGCTTAAGACCGATAGCAGTATAACAAACACAAAACATCAAATGCATATAAACTAGTACAGTATGCAAAACAAACTAACACCACTAGCCATAAGATAATACTCCAGCCACAAGGTAATACTAAAAACTATCTATCCGAAACCATGGACATCACTCAACACCACGAACAAGAAACAAAAGACACAAATAACGAACGCTCCCCTACTGTTACCGACACACTCCCACCCCCTAACCCTCTACCCTAATCCGCGTCTTTCACACCTTCCTATCAAGGGTCACGTCCTCCGTAGGCTGTAACTGCTCCATATCGTGCCTAATCACCTCCCTCCAATATTTCTTCGGCGCCTACCTCTACCCCGCCTAAAACCATCCACAGCGAGTGTCTCACACCTCTGCCCTGCCAACAAAATGCAAAATTTTAAAAGAGGTCTCCATTCTACCATTTGCAGCCTCCAAATGGGCTAATGGTTCCTAGTTTTCCAAGAAATCATCAAACACTAATCCCAAGATTACGTTTTTAGTCTTACAAAAAGGTTTCAAAAGTTTCAGGCTACAGCTTTGGAAAAACACTAAGAAGAACACACATTTATCAACTTCATCAAAAGAAGTGCATGGGAATGCATTCTCACAACTGAGAACATCAAACAATGACAAGAATCCATGTACAACATCGCGTCATCAGTAAGAAATCAGGGAAAACAGTCAAGCACAATCAAATATGGCTCAACTAAAAGGGCTGCCCGCTGCACTAAAGCTCCTGCTATGCAAAGGGCTTGAACCCGTGACCTCCTCCTGATCACATGGCAGCAACTTTGCCGGTTAATCCAAGGCTCCCCTTAAACAAGGTACTCAACTAGCTTTAGGAAATTCTAACTAACCTTTTTAGGCCAGTTACTTCTTGTGCCTTGATTTATGACATTTAACTTGCTCGCATACAAAAAGATCGAACTAGCAAGATTCAATGCTTAGAATTCAACGGGTGTCCAATGTAGCTCCAGAGATCATAATCAAAGCTTTGCATAAAATGGACACTTGAAAAGGAAAAACACATAAACATAGTAAATAATTCTATTCTCTATATTATTGTAGCAAAAAGATCACATCTAGCACCTACTAGGTGCAGAGAATTAAGATATCCTATGTTTCCTTTCAAACTAACCTAATAAGTCCATGTAAAAATCATGGAGTATCATATAGTAATATTTTTATAGGGAAATTTGAAACTATATGACTAATTTTGCTGAAACTTTGTCAACACAAGCATTTCTAAATCAATCGCCAAGTGAAACTTTGACAAACACAAATTTTTCTAATTTGTTTTTCACCTCAACTAATTCCACGAGATAAGTGACTTAAATTCAGGATCCGCCTCTGATTAATTGCAAAATGGCAAATTTTGAATAAAATAAAATGAACCTTGTAGCTGTAGAAGTGAGATTAGATGTGGAGGAGAAGAAAGATAGGGAAGCCCAATCATGCTTTGATCGAATTTGATACTCTCTTAGCTGCTCCGCCAAATTCGATCGAGTTATCATTCTTCCGATCCGCCGGAGATTTCTCAATCGCTGTTCCTTCCGGCGACGGGATGACGGCCGCCGACGGAAGGAATTTGAGCAAGACGGAATCCGACTCCACTAAGTTTTATTCGGATATTGTAAATTTCCTATTTTCGTCCCTAAATTACTTTTCACATATTATTACTCCCTCATTGCTAAACACTTAATATAGTGTAGACTATTAAATAGAAAAAATACTAATAAATAAGAATAATTTAGTCAACTTAATATATAATTAATGTTTTTCTTAATAAAAATATAAATTATTTAAGAATGATGGGAGTATTATTTCTTTTATTGGAAAATATATGTGCTATTTAATTTTTTCAAAACAAAAAATACTTTCACAAAAATAACAACGCCACACTGAAAAAGTTTGTTATATATATATATATATATTACACATTATTTGTCTTTTAAGATGGTTCTTTTTGAAGAAAATGATCAAAATTAAATGAATTGTTAAATGATCTTTTGTCGCCATAATAATTATTAAAATTAATCTATACGTATTGTATTTGCAATCATTTACTTAGTTTATTACTTAAAACCCATAGGTAAATTTGTGGTTAATGCTTTTCAATATTTAAGATATGCAATGAAATATTATTAAGAGTGTTTATAAGATGGCAGTTTATGGATTTCATTCATTATCCTCATCAGTTATTATTATCAATTACCTTCATTCATCTGTCACGATCATTTCAATCGGCTATTACCATCAACTACTATCATCAGCCAACGTCTCCGCTAGTTGTTATATACAACGCCGCCATTAGCTAATAGTCTAACATGTACACCATCCCTATCAATCTACATCACAACCACCATCCATAGCCAAAACCACAATCGACATAACTTCAAATTAAGTTAAAAAATGGCCTTAAAGGACTTGTCTCGATATATTGTACCTCATAAAGCAAGTCTTATAAAAATAACCTTCATAAGAATTAATCTTAAATGTTTTGACCTCGCTTAATAAATTCTATCTAAATGCTAGATGTTCTAGCGTCTGCCCATAAGACAAACGTCTATGACATTTCAAGACAATTGACCGGAAGTTCTGTCCGACAGACAGAAGTTAGAACCTATTTAAGAGGGTCAAAATCCGAGATCGAATACCTTTAGGAACAAAAATTCAAGATCACAGATTTCAGGGCATAAAAATTCAAGATCGGACACTTGGCGTAATTTCCTGATTTACATTTGGATACAAGTCCAGCCCATTTCTGAATAGGGCTGGACTTGTGCTTAAAATTAGGCCTGTGATCATATCATCCTGGGCCTATTTGGAGTCTTAGTTGGGCCAAGGTCCATGAGTAGGCCTATTGTCATTTTATGGTAATTTACTTATGATCTATCTTGTCCTTTGTATATTTTCATATTCTATCTGCTTCAAAAGGAATTTCATTAGTTACTAATTTATTTTCTCAGTTGTTTTATCACTATTTTAATTTGTTGGTCTTCTATTAAGTAGAAAGAAATCCTGGAATAAATTAGTATCACCATTTGTATAGGTGGGACTAAGTGTAATAATATTGACAATGAAATCTTTAAACAAAAATTATTGTCAACAATATTTTTCTCACAAGAGTTATCATGAGATCACACAATTCAACTCAAAGCATTATGACTTGATTTAGATGGATGGGACTAATAATATTGGATAAGATTTGTGCAAACCAACTTTTCATAAATTATTTAACAGAGTTTAAGAGGGAAAGTCAAGTAGCAATTGTAATCATAGGCTATATATAGAAGCAAATTCGAAAATCAAAATTATTGTGGTTTTATTAAATCAATTATATTTTGAATATTTTTAGCTTATGTATATATGATGATTCGAATGGAGAATAACCTTACTATAACTTGATTATGACCTATTCTCACGATTGCTTTTATTAAACAAATCACAAAATCTTTTAGATGAAAAACTAGGATGAGTATATTTGATTTCTTTTTTTTTTTTTGTGTGTGTGTGTGTTTTTCAGAATATATATTTGTTACTTATACATTAGCTAAAACAAAGAATCTGATAAAACAAAAATGAACAACCATTGAAGTCCAAGATTTTCTTTGGCTGTCTTAAAAATAGACACAACAACAACAAATCCAGTATATTCCCACATAGTGGGATCTGGGGAGGGTAGAATGTACGCAGTCCATACCACTACATCCGAAGAAGTAGAGAGGTTGTTTCCGATAGACCCCCGGCTCAAGAAAAAGTACCATGACCTTAGTCAAACATCGCAAGCATACAACATGATAAAATAACAACGGTACAACAACCACAAAAAAAGTACATTAACCAACAAAAGGCACCACCCTCCCCCAACCCTAGTACTACCAACCAAGCGACACGAAACTCATCTAACTCCCGCCTATGACTTGACCACACCCCTTAGCCCTCTACCCTAATACTCTTCCTCCAATCCTTCCTATCGAGGGTCATGTCCTCAGTGAGCCGTAATTGCTCCATGTCATGTCTAATCACTTCTCTCCAGTATTTCTTCGGTCTACCCCTACCCCGCTTGAAACCATCCAAGGCCAACCTCTCACACCTACGAACTGGAGCATCCGTGCCCCTTCTCATCACATGCCCAAACCATCTCAGTCTCCCTTCCCGAATTTTATCCTCCACCGACGCCACTCCCACCTTGTCCCGAATAGTCTCATTCCTAACCCTGTCAGCCCTCGTGATACCACACATCCAACGCAACAAGAGGAAAAATTAAATAGTAAAAACTTCTAATCAAAGAATGATACTAAATTATATTGTTATGTTCATAAAATGGAATCTTAATTAACAAACGCACACTTGTACGAAGATAGCTAGAGATGCAAAGTATTAATCTTGATAGAAAAATTCTCAAGAGGTGTCACTATGAGATCACCCAAGGACCCTTTGGATATATAAGGTCACGTACTGACCATATAGAATCATATTCAATAGAAATGCATTAATCATCCGAATAAATTGAATTAGTATATGAGTTAAATAAAATCCTACTAAGAGATGGTGGATGTACATCTTGTTAATCTCGAAAAAATACTCTCTATATCCGAATATGGTTTAAACAAAGACGGACCTATCCTATTAAGAGATGTGCATGTAAATACTGATCATATTCAATAATTGAAACGTAACAAAGATCCGGATAAATTGAATTAATATATGATTGAAACAAAGACGAATCTTCTTATAAATGTATTTACATCATAGTGAATGTCTATTAGGATTTGAAGCATCTGTCTTTTACTCAGACTTTCCCCTATAAATAGAGGGGTTTTGTTCATTGTATTTACAATCCGATGATCTCTCATCCCTCAAGAAAAGAAATAAGAACCACTCTCTCTATTCTCTCTACTCTTCTTCTTTATTCTTTCTTACTTTATAACACGTTATCAGCACGAGACTCTGTCAACCAAGGTGAGATTATAAATCTGAAGGATTTCAAGGTTAGTAATTCTTTATGTTATCTTTCTTTTGCTACTATTAATATAATTATTATTGAATTTGAGGAAAAATAATTGGTTTTGAACCATTTATATTTTAAATTTATTCCTCAAAAATAATATTATCAAAAAAAATGATAATATGTTGGGTTCATTCTTGAGGTGTATTTGGTAGCAGTGCATAATATGTCTGAAAGAAGACAAGTGATTAAATGCACGAATATACGCGTGGAGGGACAATATGATAATCATCATCAAAAGTGACGATATTTTCACATGCTTATGTGATTATAAGATATACTAGAGAAAAATTATCTACATCATATGTATGCCTCGATTTGCTTCTGAAGTAGAACAATCTTGAAAGAGGTTATAAGCTATCATAATTTGATAGGCTTAAGGCACGATTATATTCCATTCCTGGGGAATGAGAAACTTATTAATGCAAACTGCACTTGATTGTGATTGTATCACAACTCACCTCCGAAAGAGGTTGAATAATTTTGAAATCTACTTCTGAAGTAGTAAATCTGAAATTTATTCATGTAATAGTAAATCTGAAATTTACTAAAGAAAAAGTACATGTCATGGTAAACTTGGAGTTTACTAGAATAAAAGTTCATAAATTGATATGAACGATTGTGACATCTCGAAGATGTGCATGTATTGAAGAACTAGAAGATTCTTCAAGAATTATTTATGTCGTTTGTTCTCATGAAAAGTTGGTTGGACCAACTAATATTGGGATTGGATCCCTTCAAATCTGAAAATTATAAAAGGTGAATAAGGGCCCGTTCACCTATCATGTGATATGTTGAAAAGATGCATCAATAAGATGATCACATGTACATTCATTATCAACCTGCAGTTTGACATTCATAAAGTTGATTGCTCAATAAAATTGAGTTAAGAACATAATTTTCAGATTGATCAATCAAGAAAGTTATCTTGATAATGATGGTTTGACATTGAATGCCTTCGATAAATAGCTAAACCATCGCTAATGAGAACAAAACTTCATGTGTTGGTCTGAAATATGATATGTTGCATACAATAACACTTGTATGCATTAGACCAATAAATTATGATTATTTCTTCCTCCTCAATTGATTCAAGGTTATGAACCAACTATTCCATCTAATAATTTTGATATGCGATATACGATTAATGAATATACTATGATGCACAAAGATGGATTCCTCAAAGAAGATAGAGGATGTATGTTAGTTTTCCTAACATAAGAGAGAGATTATAAGCACTATGAAATATGTTAGGAATTATCACCAGATCCTCATCCAAAAGATAATTCAAGTCAAATGACGAAAGCATATCATATTAAGCGCAAATGCTCTTATTTTGTGTTCCTAAAGGACAAAATCTATGTATGCGTGAAGCGTGGTAGACTAATCGGTTCTAAATGAAATAGTCCTTGAAAAATAAGGAGCAAATAATCATAATAAGAAGGCAATGAGCTCTTGAAGAGCCTACGACATGTCACTTCATGAAATCTTATGAGAGGTTCATGTACCTGAAAATAATGAAGTGATGAGATCTCAAATGTTATGTCGCATTGTGAATCGATACAAAATGATATATCATCAATATCTTTGACACAATATTGACGCAATATTGTGAAAGATTACGAGGATCTGAATTCTACGTTAATTACGTAGAAACATTTATCAAGTGACATGAAAGGATGCATCTTGGTAAGTGAAAACTTATTTGATTTGCAGTCCAGACACTTGAAGACGTCACAAATAAAATGTTGAATATTGTCACTTTGACAAAATTTGTATGAAAACTTCTTTAAGGATTCAAAATATAAAAGTTTCTGGGAAACTTATTGATAATCCTTATATTATATAAGCTTATAGCTTGAAAATTATTGAAACTCTTGGAGAGTTTTCAAAAGTAATAAGATTATTTGCTAAATGAGAAATATACCAATTTGGATTGGTTATGAAGTACCATATCTTAGTACAATTGGTGCACTCATGTATCTTGTAAAAAACTACAAGTCCCAATATAACCTTTCGCTCAATTTGTTAGCAAGATATATTTCTACTCCTACTAGGAGACATCGAAATGGGATAAGATACATTAGTTTATTTTATTCTAAAGATTGCAGTCCCGATCTTACTGGTCATGCTGATGTTGGGTACTCATCTAACCCACATAAATCTCGGTCTCAAACATACAATGTGTTCACATGTGGGGATACTGCTATATCTTGGAGATATACAAAGCAGTCTATCATAGCCACTTCATCGAATCATGCTGAGATAATAGCTATTCATGAAGCAAGTCGAGAATGTGTATAGTTGAGGTCCATGATACATCTCATTCGAGAAAAATGTAGTGTGAAATATGACAATCTACCCACAATTTTATACAGAGATAATTCAGCATACATAGCACATCTTAAGGGAGGATTCATAAATGGAGATAGAACGAAGCACATTTTACCAAAGCTTTTCTACATACATGAGCTACAAAAGAATGATGATATTAACGTGCAACAAATTCATTCAACTGACAATGTGACTGATTTATTCACCAAATCTTCTCCAATTACAACTTTTAAGAAGATGGTGCACAAGATCGGGATGCAAAGGTTCAAGGATGCTCTCATTAGGGGGAGTTAATACGCGCTGTACTCTTTTTTCCTTACGAGGTTTTGTCCCACTGGGTTTTCCTTGTAATGTTTTTAATGAGGCAGCCAAAATGCGTATTATTAGAGATGTGTACTCTTTTTCCTTCACTAGATTTTGTTTCTACTGGGTTTTTCTAGTAAGATTTTAACGAGGCACATTATCTACCAATTAGACATTCAAGGGGGAGTGTTATAAATATATTTACATTATAGTGAATGTCTATCAAGATCTACTTTGATATCTATTAGGATTTGAAGCATCTGTCTTTTACTCAGACTAGGAGTAAATTTTCTCTATAAATAGAGGAGTTTTGTTCATTGTATTTACAATCCGACGATCTCTCATCCCTCAAGAGAAAAAATAAGAATCACTCTCTCTATTCTCTCTGCTCTTCTTCTTTATTCTTTCTTACTTTATAACAAATCTATCCTATTAAGAGTTGTGCATGCACATCCGTTAATTTTGAAGAAGAAGAAAAAAACTCTATGTATATACATATAAGAATCCTCAAATATATTGTCGTGCCCCTTAGACCTTTGAGTTTGAGACTATGAGTGTATGTGCTTCCCAAATTTGAGTCGCTACAATAGCTCAGCTTTATACTAATAGAAACTACTGTAACACAATAGTCATATCCTCCAACGTGTTGATTCCTGATTCTTGAGTCCGACTCTAATTTAATAAATACTCCATACGAATATATATATATACTTTTTAAATCGTTTCACACAATATCAGAAAATAAATGAAAAGAAAACAAAAGGAAGAAAAGGAAAAGTGATTACAACCTGAAAGCTTTACCGAAAGCAAAATAAAGACCAATCAAACAAAATAAATGGTTACGTTACACCTCAAAATTCAATAAAGTTTATTTGTAACCCTTCATCCGTTTCAAAAGAATATTATGCCAAACGTCAAACCGACCACCTGTCTTCCTTTTTTTTTTTTTTTCCCCATTGGGCCCCACCTTAAATTCAATACTATCTTATATAATATTTTCTTATTTTAATACGCGAAATTAAACTCCATAAATTATAAATAAATACTCCTTCTATCTTTAATTGAAAATTTTAGATTTGAATCCTCAATATCATAACATCTTTATTATAAAGTGTTTTATCTATACACAAAAAAAATTGATGTTCCCGCTAACTCATAATAATTGACTTTTTGATTTTTTTTAATATTTAAAATAAATTAATTATTCAATATTCAAGTGAGTTGTTAGAATTCTTCAATTTTTTCCTTTCTTTTGGCTCATATTTATGATTTTAATATTGAATTATTTCCATTTAGCTAAAATTTTCAATCTTTTTGAATGATGTATATCTCTAATTTTAAGAATAACGAAAAAAATAAAAATAGAAAGTGATCTGAGTCTTAATTTTTATTAAGGAGATTTAAAAGAAAATATTTAAATTAGTTAAAGTGATTTAAGTTCTACTATATCTACATAAAATATTAATTTTAGTCATTTATAATTAATATAACTTTTCATCGAAAAGGATTCAGATTATCCCTCTCAACTTTTTCGTTAAAATAAATGTGCATTACCTGATGATTTATTTAATATGAAATAAAAAGAATATAAATTCAATCAAAATTTTAATCAAACTCCATAAACAAATGGACAAGGATCCATAAATGGAGATGGGAGCCCACATGAAAATGAAAACATTACTCTCTTCCAACTCAATTTTGGGATCTCGAAGTTCCTTTAGCCCCTACAATTGCGCCACGTGTCGTGTTCACTGTACCCCTACCAAAACCGACACACTTGTGTTCCAAAAAATTATCCAACCAAGGCCGACACTAGCGGGACCCACAAGGACAACCTCACACGTTGTCATCCTACGTGTTAGGATTTGATTGGTTGTCTTTCACCGTCATTAGGACAGCGTGTCTGTGTCTACATTATTCTACTTTCTTCTTTATACTCCTCTCCCTTCATCTATTTTTTTTATTTTCACTTATATCCAATTTATATGGTAATAAATATAAATGAATTATTTATTAAATTTTTTAAAATAATAAATTTATTATATTAAAAATAATATAATAAAATATATTCTTTATTTATTATTTTAATATATGTATTTATTAAATTAAAAATGAATAAGTATTTATGAACGGAGGGAGGAAGTAATGTTCATCATCTTTCATCACGTCTGTCGTGTAAAAGAAAACTTAGTCGCGTTATTCTGTGAGAATGGTCACATCATAACTTGAGTGGACTTTTTTGGCCGTAGAAATTTATTTATTTATTTTTTCGAATTGAAATTAGAGATGAAGTTTGAGTTGAAATTAAATTGTGTTTTGTTATGAATTGAATTGTTTTAAATTTTTGCGCGAAAAACTGTGTTTGATTTACTTAGATTTCCTGAACTCCACGTTACTTTTTTTAGATGGACTGGACAAGTTGCTCCTGTTTAATGTATAGTCAAACTCGATGCAATGAGCTTAATTGATAAAATGTTAGTAGATGAAATCAAATTCCAAATCTTTTCATGAAATACTCACATACTGTACTAATTCAATCAGCTTTGAATGACTTTGATTAAATTTAAAACCTTAAGAATTATTTGATACATAAAATAAAGTGGATATTCTAGAATTAAGTTTGAGATACGACATCTGATAAAGACAAAATAAATCTTATTTTTTGACTTAACTTTATCTCATTCAATGAATTATTTTATCACATCTATAATTCAATGTTTATGACCACGTATTATAATCTCAAAATAATTTAATCTCTATAAAAAAAAAAAAAAGGACTCCTTTGTCCATGTGTCGTGCTAACAGGGCAAGTATATGAAATCAATATACACTGGAAGTGTGAAGAGCAAAGAAGCCACATAGAAATCAGTTACACTTGGTGTGTACTTGATTACTCTTCACTAAATATATTACGTCCTTTAAACTCCTTCATTATTATAATCATAAATATATTACGTCCTTTAAGCTCCTATTTTATTATAATCATAATTTAAAAAAAAAAAATAAAAAATCTTAATCAGCGTAACGTCCGCGTTTGTAATTGCTATAAAAGGCCAACCTAGTCACATATTTCTACCATATCCAATCAAATCTTATTATCAATATCCAAAAAAGCTTGTCAAAACTTTTACTTTAGTGATCATTCTTTGCTTTATTCTTACAAGTTTCTCTTTGTTTTCTTTGAATTGAAACAGAGGAAAAAATGGCTGATCAGTATGAACACAACAAGCCTTCAGTTGAAGAGACTACCACTGGTGCTAACGTGGAATCAACAGATCGTGGTTTGTTTGATTTCCTAGGGAAAAAGGAGGAGGAAAAACCAACACATGCTCATGAAGAACAAGCAATTTCATCTGAGTTTGGTGAGAAAGTTAAAGTAGGTGAAGAAGAACACAAGGAGGAGGCGAAAAAGAAAGAAGAGAAGAAACTTCATCGATCAAGTAGCAGCTCTAGTAGCTCAGTAAGTCTCTTTGATCATTCATAAATGTTTACGTCAAATCAATAAATATAAAAACACGTGTCCTATACATACATATTGATCTGTGTGTCGTTCACTAAATTTTAATGGAATTTTAAGAAGGGATCTTTACACAAACTGCTGAAGTTTGTTAGTTTATTTTCTTCTAGTCGGTATGTATTGACGATACAAATATTATATTGTCTGCGAATTAATTCGATCTAATTAATCGGATGATTAGGAGTAAAATTAAATCATTTGATCTGATGATCCATGTTATATTTATATATATATATATATATATATATATATATATATATATATATATATATATATATTTTAATACAATTGTAAGTAAGTATAGTTCATCCATATGTTCCTTTTAATGTGACATGATTACTAGGCTTTCGTATAAAATTGCATTTAAACAATTTCTTTAGAACTCTGTAAATATATAATGGAACTCACAATATCCACTTTTAAGTCATATTAGTACCATATTAGATTTGTACAAATATACCTACTTTTGTAGGTCGATTTAACCTGATAGTATAGAATAATATATATTCGTTTTTTAATTGGATGGAACTTATGTTAATGTTGATCATTTGACAGAGTGATGAGGAGGAAGTAGTAATAGGAGAAGATGGACAGAAAATCAAGAAGAAGAAAAAGAAGGGATTGAAGGACAAGATCAAGGACAAAATATCTGGTGATCACAAGGAAGAAGACAAGAAAACCGAAGACACTTCAGTTCCAGTTGAGAAGTACGAAGAAACTGAGGAGAAAAAGAGATTTCTAGACAAGATTAAGGAGAAGTTGCCAGGTGGAGGACAGAAGAAGACGGAGGAGGCCTCCGCAGCAGCAGCGCCGCCGCCACCACCACCAGCTGTGGTGGAGCACGGGGCGGAGGGGAAGGAGAAGAAGGGATTTTTGGACAAGATTAAGGAGAAATTGCCAGGGTATCACTCAAAGACTGAAGAGGAAAAGGAAAAAGAAAAAGAAGCAGCATCTCACTAAATAATTAAAGTTGATAGCATGGGAATGAATGTTTATTTGTTGTTTTTTTGAACTTTTGGTATGTTATGATTGTGTTGTTCTGTTGTTTTTGGATTTTGAAGGATGTTATAAGTGCTGTGTTTTGATATTTCTATATGTAAGTGCATAGTTTTATGTGTGCTTTGATGGTGTGGATTTGTAAAATGCAGTGATTTTGGTTTTCAACTACTGGCTTTTTATGGTTTAGTTGTTTCATTTCCACCTATGTGGTGTATTGTATATAGTTGCATTAGCTTCTTTTTAAACCAAACGATCTGGGATTGGGTCACCAGAGGCGGAGTTAGGATTTGAAGGTTTTGGGTTTTGAATTAATAAAAACACGAAAAATTATAATGCGGTCGGTAGTTTTTTACCCACAACCTTTGTAGCTGAGAGCTCTCTAGGTTGTACGCTTACCACTAGGTCACTTGGTTATCGATTAATATGGATTCTCAAGAACAACTTATATACCTATCTTTCTGAATTTTTAATATAAATATAAGGTCCGCACAAAAGTTTTTGGGTTCACCCGACCAGAATCTCCCTATAACCCTGTGGCTCTGTCCCTGAGTGTCATAGAAAGGTAAAATATAGGAAATGCCTGAAAGGAGCTCTTATCGTCATTTATACTATCAAATCATCTCAAAAGGTATTTATAGCTAGAAGAACTCTTAAGATGTGAATGTGGAATCTTGATGATTAATATATCTTACATGTTACAACAAGTACAACCTAATAATTTTTAACGATAAATATAAAAATTGCTCATATTAACTACCTTTTTTTGTGTTGTGCTTCACTGGATCGAGGTAAGGTGTACTAAGCAAAAGTTTATTTGGCAATGCTAACACCGCCTTTAGCAATGCCTTTATGGATGGACAAGCTTGCAATCCAAGCTTTAAGCTTTGTAAGAAACATGGTCCATAAGCCGTAAGGCATGAGCTGTAAGAGTAGTGAAGTTGTAAAAGTGCATATTCTATTAATGGAGTAGCATAATATTTATTTGTGGGGAAGGGGAGGTATAATGAGTTAGATTGACCCGTGCATCTTTATCTAAAAAGCCTGCAAACCACACAAATTTTGAGCTGTAGGGGCAGGGGCAGGGGCAGGGGCAGGGGCAGTTTATTTAGTGCGTAACGTTGCAAAATAAGTACAAATAATAGAGTTCGAATTTGCAAAATTGAAGAAATTTGTAGCAAATATTGAATCTACTGAAACTCCTGCTTCTACTATTGGTCCTTCCCTCCCATGTTGAAACCAGAAATTTCGCTAACAATGTTCACGAATTGATATATATGTATGAAAAGTAATTTTTAACCTACGTACTTTGCATAATTTTTTATATGTATAATGTAATTTTTCTACGAATGATGTTCAACTGACTATCTTTAACCGTATGTAGCTAACGCCATAGCTTCCCCGGCCCGATCCTGAATGAAACTAAAAAGCAAGTAGCAAAAATTCATAGTTCCCATATAACAAACAAAACGCAGCTTTGCCAAAATTATACGTTCGGAGAGGCCTAAGGAATAATTAAATATGATACCAACTAAATTTCTTCATAGTAAAATTAAAAAAAAGACCAAACATCTAAGTTCTATGTCACTTTATCGAGACAGATCCTTAGGAATTTCCAATTTTTTCACTAGCATAAACCCTGTTTGACATGCGGGATAAGGTGAGATATTCCAGAATTAATTAAGTTTTGAGTTAAAATTATATTATATACTTTGTTTGGTTGAATGTATAAATTCAATCCCAACTTCAATGGTAGATATCACCTTACCCTTTCCAATTTTATACTTATTTTATTACATCTTTGTACCAAGATAACTTTGTCCGCGAACCTAACCACCCCTAGGTGTATATATAATTCACAAACACATCCACACAATTTCATTCATACAACAAAATGAGAAGAAAAACAAACACCTTATTAAGAATTTTCCTGTTTTTACTATGCCTAATAATTGTAAGTGTCAATGGAGAATACTTGATAGGATTAGGAAGTTATGACATGACTGGACCAGCAGCACAAGTGAACATGATGGGTTATGGTAATTTTGATCAAGTTACTGGTGGTGTACATTTTCGATTGAGAGCTAGAACCTTCATTGTTGCTGAAAGTTCACAAGGTACAAGGTTTGCTTTTGTTAATCTTGATGCTGGTATGGCTTCACAACTTGTGACAATCAAACTACTTGAGAGACTAAAATCAAGGTAAAGAGGCATAATTTGATCTAGGAGGAAGTTTGATTTTATTTGACGATATTTGACTGAACATGAACCTTAAAATAAAAAGAATTTGGTACATTGAAGAACGCTTGGAGGTGAGGATAATTTCATGAATAGACACTCTGACTTTTATTTTATTACACGAAAGAGTCACTAAAATATTTTTTGGTTGAAAAAGTCACTTAATTTTGCTTGGGCATCAATAATAAAAAGTCGTCGCAATTTGTTTAAGTATCTTTGAAAATGTTTCATTTGGTTTCTCCTAGTGACTTTTCACGAAATTTAGATAAAATCGAGTGACTTTTTAGTTATATAATTTAGTAATTTTCATGATATTCTGGCTAAATTGAATGATGACTATTATCAAAATTAGTTTATTAGTTTGAATGAGATAAAATGAAAGCTAAATAACCATTCATGAAATCAACCCTTTGAATTCTAATCCATAAACATGTAAAAATAAAAATATTTTTCAAAATTTAAAATATAAAAAAGTATCATTCTTTGGAACAGACAACATAGAAAGTATGAACGTATCATGTAACAAGAAGATATATATCCACATGAATCTTTCTTTATTTGGCTAATAATGCAATTGTAAATAGTTTACAATAAATATTAGGAAATATAACATAAACATACACCTTAACTTATTATATTTATCCAAATCCTCACCCTTACAAAGATTACAAAAATTCCAACTAAGTATCTTTGTTGGATGTGTCGAAAGCTAATTATGTATCTTGACAAATTCAAAATCGGAAAAAAAAATATCAGGAGCTAATTATGTATCTTTACAATGAATTTTTTTTATCTTCGTTGGATTTATCGGGAGCTAATTATGTATCTTGACATATCCAAAATCAGGATTTCTTGTAATTATACAAAATGCCGGGATTTTCTGTAATTAAACTCCAAATTGTCGAGATTTATGTTGTTTTCCCTAAATATTAGTCACTCATACATATATCACATGGATTGTATATATGAAGGTATGGGAATGTATATAGTGAAGAAAATGTTGCAATAAGTGGGACACATACTCATGCTGGTCCAGGAGGTTACTTGCAATATGTGACATACACTGTAACTTCACTAGGCTTTGTACCACAATCATTTGAAGCCATTGTTACTGCCATTGAGCTCAGCATTGTCCAGGCCCATAACAACTTAAAGCCTGGTTCCATCTATATCAACACAGGTGAGAAATTAATTAATCATGCATATATATTAAGATAGGGGTGTGTTTGGTAGACTGACAAAAAAATCCTTATTATATGTGAGATGACAAGGAGATTCAACATATGATGGATGATATATACATACCGAGAAATTTGACCTATTTATACCGTATAATTTTTCATCTATACATCAATTGACTCCTGATCTTGAACTAGTATAGTAAATGCACCATTGGTTACTAGAAAATGACTTTTGTCGTACCAAACACACTATAAATACAGCTAGGTATATTTTAATCGATTGCAGCGTATTACTTTATTGTTTTTTCTACTCTACACTAAATTTTTTGTTTGATGAATTGTGTAGGGGATCTAGAAAATGCAGGCATAAACAGGAGTCCGAGTGCATATTTATTCAACCCTAAAGAGGAAAGGTCCAAGTATAATACCAACATTGATACCCTAATGACCCTTTTGAAGTTTGTGCATGGAGACACTGGAAAAATTATTGGTGCATTTAGTTGGTTTGCCACACATGGAACTTCCATGAGCAGAAATAATACACTAATTAGTGGAGATAATAAGGGTGCAGCTGCTAGGTTCTTTGAGGATTGGTTCAACAAAAATTCCTCTACAAATTCTACTAAGGTGTTAGGTAGGTAAAATATTTTATTTTTGGTTGTGATCATGAACCTCCTTGAACTATGATCAAAGTTGCTACGGCACACTTCAATTTTACGGGGGTCCTATTACCCCTTGTACTCAATTTTAGCGTATTTTTATCATCCTTTTGTGCTGACGTGACACCTTTATTACATAAAATAGGACCCACGTCAAAGGTGCCACATCAGCTAAAAAGGTTGACAAAAGGTATCGCATCAACTAAAAAGAATGACAAAAATATGCTAAAATTTAGTTCGGAAGGAATAGGACCCCCGGTGAAGTTGGAGTGCGTCGTAGCAAATTTGGTCATTGTTCAGTAAGGCACTAGATGCTTTACTCTTTAATTTTTATGTACCTGTGCGAATGATAATTGCACAATATAATTACACCGCCTTGCAAATATTTTTCTTAAGTCGAGCATCTATTGAAAATGTCAATATATGTCTATCTTACACAAGGTATAAATAAGGTCTGAGTACACCCGCCCTCTCCAAACCCACATATGGGATCACACTGGTATGTTGGTGGCGGTGTAAACAAACATTTGCATAATTAAATCTTTTAAGGTAAGGGTTTAGGTTATATATATATATAACCTAATTTCTTATTTTCAGCATCTCAAATTTCACTTGTTAAGTAGAGTTCCTTATAAAATCCTTAGCCGGTAATTTATTTTATTTTCAAGATTACAAACTTACTTGTAGATAATCTATGAGTGACCTGATTGGAAAGAGGTATATTAACTTAAACTCTAGGGGATGTTTGGTTCTATATGCCAATCTTTTTGTTATGGATCAGGTAGAAACAAAGGCATGTTCAATAAAGCATCTAAAATAAAGCCCACAGGAGGAAAAACATGTGCAAACACAACAAGCCAAGGGTTTAAAGTGAGGAAGAACAAAGAATTGAAATTTGTAGGAGCATTTTGCCAATCAAATGTTGGAGATGTCAGCCCAAATGTGCTTGGAGCATTTTGCATTGACAGTGGATTGCCTTGTGATTTTAATCACTCTTCTTGCCATGGCAATGACCAGCTCTGTGTGGGCCGCGGGCCCGGGTAAGACATACTGAAAATCTTATGAGAAAATGTTAGACGACGGTCCAAAATTTCGTTAGTTGTTACAAGCTTTAGGCGAGAGTCTAATATTTTGTTATTAAAGTTGAATAATATATGAGCAAACATTAGATTCGTATCTAGAATTGTACGAAAGAGCAATTTTCTCAAGAGTTATACTTGTATAACTTTTTAAAACAATATAAAAATCTAGAGTAAAGCATCTAGTACCCCTGAACTATGACCAAATTTGCTACGACGCAGCTTTTGTTAATCTTTTTGGCTGATGTGGCACCTTTGACGGGCCCCATTTTATGTAATAAAGGTGCTACGTCAGCACAAAAGGAAAATATGCTAAAATTGAGTCCAGGGCGGTAATAGAACCCCGGTAAAGTTGGAGTGTGTCGTAGCAACTTTAGTTATAGTTCGGAGGGGGTGGCCTAAAAGGAGACATTGCATAAATCAGCCTCCTTAAAATTCACAAATAACCGCTTTTAATCCCTTGTAAGTGAAAAATAGTCGCGGTTCATGGAAATGACTATTTTTCAAAGACGGGGCCAAAAAGTTGTCAAATGGACACTATTTCTAACCTTTGATGTTGGTTAAACTGGACTTTAATTCCTAACGGGCTTCTAATTTTTAATGTGACTACAGATATCCAGATGAAATATTGAGTACAAAGATTATTGGAGAAAGACAATTTCAAAAGGCTGTTGATCTCGTCACTACTGCTAATCAAGAATTAACAGGGAAAATTGATTATAGACATGTTTATATTAATTTTACAAATATTAAAGTTCAATTAGCTGATAATAAGGTTGTACAAACATGCCCTGCAGCATTGGGCCCAGGATTTGCTGCTGGAACTACTGACGGCCCTGGTGTTTTTGGTTTCCAACAGGGTGATACTGAGGTCAGAAATCAATTTAATCAATTAATTAATTAATCAATAATTCTCTATAATCATGAAAAAAATTTAAAATTAATTTATTATTACTATGTTTTAAGGATGAAAATTTTGATCTGATTTGCAGATAAATCCATTTTGGAAGAAGTTAAGAGATGTGTTAAGAGAACCAAGCCCATACCAAGTGGACTGTCAAAAGCCCAAGACTGTTTTGCTGGACACTGGAGAGATGTTTTGGCCATATCCCTGGGCGGTAAGGCCCGGTTCGCTCTTCAAATAAACCGATCTTTAATTTTTTCTGCTAGAAATCAAACTTATGCCTATTGGGTCGTTATTTCTTAAAGAATACGAGGTACAACTTGTGGAGTATTATAATACACAAATATAAAGTTATGCGCCATGAAATAGTTAATTAACCCAAGGGGTAAAAGTTAAAGACCAGCACAAAATAGTGACATAAAGTGCAAATGACCCGAAGAAATAGGACCCACTGGCCACTTTTCGGTTTTGCCTTTGAAAAAATAAACATACCCCGGAGAGAAACTTCGGGACATTTTAAACTCCATAATAATGACTATTTTTTTCCGAATTGAAAAGTGGCTATTTATGAATTATTTCCTGAATATGAATTATGAACAAAAAGAGCATTTATTAATTTCTTTTTTGCAGCCAGCAACACTTCCAATTCAGATTTTCAGGCTAGGAAGCCTCATAATTCTCTTTGTGCCAGGGGGTATGTTTTGACTATGTTAAGAATATATTTTTAAATATAAAATATGTGACATATACTTATAATAGTACTCCATCTTTTGTATAATGTTTATGTGCGTAAAATGGTAAATTTATTTCAAAATAATAATAAAGAAAACCATGCACAAATTCATGTGTTGTACAGAATTTACAACAATGGCTGGACGTAGGTTAAGAGAGGCAGTGAAAGAGACACTAATAAGCAGTGGAAATGGCGAATTTGACGACCAAACTCATGTTGTCATAGCTGGCCTAACCAACGCGTACTCACAGTACATAGCCACTTTTGAAGAGTACGAGCAACAAAGATACGAGGTACAAATGCATAACTTGATTTCAACTCGAGTTATATAGTTGTACTGACAGAACATTATGGTTTATATAATGCATCAAATTTCAAAAAACTTGAGCAGGCTGCGTCGACGCTCTATGGTCCACACACATTATCAGCATACATCCAAGAATTCAAGAAGCTAGCTGAATCTATGGCGAAAGGAGAAAACATTACTAAAGGACCTTCACCACCAGACCTTTTCTCAGTTCAACTTAGTCTCCTACCAGATCCTACCGGTGATTCACCTCCACCGGGCATAAATTTTGGCGACATTAAACAAGACGTTGTTGTACCAAAATGGGGAACATTTACTAAGGGAGACAGAGCGATTGCCACATTCTGGAGTGCAAATCCTAGATATGACTTACTTACTGAAGGCACATTTGCTGTTGTGGAAATGCTTCAAGGCAAAAGTTGGTTACCTGCATATGATGATGACGATTTTTGCTTGTTCTTCAAATGGCAAGCAGAAAATATTACAGGTATTGCTCGTGCTGCTGCGAATGCTACTGCTAATGTGAATAGTTATGGTTATGCTACACTTGAATGGGAAGTACCAGAGGAAGCTAATCATGGTGTTTATCGTTTAAGGCATTTTGGATCAACGAAGGAAACTAAAGAATCATCAAACTCGTATTACACTGGTGCGTCTAGTGCTTTTACTGTGTCATAGAGTAGTCAGAGATTATAAGTCGAGATAATAATGTGCTCAAGTACTTGTCTATCAATATCATGCAGCAGAGGCTCTTATTATTTCGGAGAGAATATTTACAAAATCTACAATAATATGTCTGCTGTAATAATACTTAGGACTTGAACTCGAGACTAAATGAACTGTAATGAAAGTAACATTGTTTTTGAAAGCTGAGATTCAATGACTTAAACAATGCAAAAGCTGCACTAAGATAAATCACTTGTCCATCCAAATAACACAGCGTAGGCTCTTTCCTTGAATGAGCAACTCAAACGCCTTATTGATCTCTTCAAAATTCACTTCATGTGTGACAAACTTGTCCAACTGCAATTCCTGAGAATGACGCGTATGATCACTGAATATTGTCCATGTAACAGTTAAGTTACGAAACTGTATTTTCTAGTAGATTGATTAGGTACCTTGTTAAGGTAACGTTTAGCCAGGACAGGAACATCAGTTTTGGGTTTGAGACCCCCAAAGAGTGAAGCCGTGAGAGTTTTTCTACCCAAAAGAACATCGTAAGAGTTGAGACAGACCTGTGCCTCCGGCTTATCAACTCCTAAAAGAATTGTTTTACCCCAACCCTGCATATTACAGCCAAAGGTTATTTATTATGTATGAGTGTGCTTTGAAAGAAAGTGAAAACAATAGACAAACAAAAAGATGCAGCCTTGTGCAGGGTCCGGGAAGAGGAAGGGCCGGACCACGAGGATCTATTGTACACAGCCTTATCCCACATTTCTGTAAGAGGCTGTTTAACCCGTGACCTCTAGGTCACGTGGCAGCAGGATTGTTGATTAGTCAAAGAGTTATGTTGGCAGACCTTTCTGCAGCAGGCAAATGCTTCTTGCACCAGTTTTGCCAGACCAACACATTCAAAGCAATAATCAGCACCTCCATTGGTCATCTCAATTATAACCTGCTCAAGTAAAAGGGCAATAGATATATATACAAGCTTGAGCACGAGATAAGAATCATGTCATATTTAAGTTAAATGCATCGCCAGTGTCAAAAATCTTTACATCTATTCCGTCTTATTTTCAAGATTACGAATCTCACATTTTAAGAACGCTTACGTGTAAATGTAAGCCACTCAACCAATAAAAGACTCACCTGACTAACAGGTTTATCCCCACAGCTTTTGGAATTGACAAATTCAGTAATTCCAAACTGCTTTCCTGTGTCAAATGACAAAGGTAAAAAAAATTACAAAAAGGAGAAGAAACAAGAATACTACTGTTAATCGATTTCTCAAGATTCTACGTAGTTCTTACCTATTTCAAACTTGTCAGAGTTTATATCAACACCAATAATTCTGGTAGCACCACATAGCCTTGCTCCTTCTGCAACCTAAAAAATTCTCCAGAAGCATAAGAGCTTACAAGATATCGACATACATAAGCAAGAAGAAGCCAGAGGAGAAACTTACTGCTAATCCAATTGATCCCAAACCGAAGATCACTACTGTCGAACCTGGTTCCACATCTGCTGTTTTCCAGGCAGCACCTACTCCTGAAGTTCAATTTAGATCATATCAGACATGTACCTGTTATGAACTCTTAACACAAACAGCTGCAAGGAAAATTTGAGTCACCTATTCGCTAAAAGGAGCAATCGAATTATCAAGTTCTTCGAGTTGATTGCTTAAATGATCACTCAACTATTCAAAATAGGTGAACAAAGTCACTTTTCTTTTGTATCGGAAAAGTCAATTATCTTTTACTATCTTACTCAAAAGTCCATTCATATGATTTTGTATCAGAAAAGTCACTTATCTTTATCCTATTTCAGTTAAAAGTTCACTCATGCACGAACGTAATATACACCATCACTTCTAATCCTTTTAACCAACAAAAAGTTAACATTAAACGCGACTCATTTTAACCAAAGACCTCCAATCCGACACAGTACTTGCATATTATCATATAGATAGTATAGAAAAAATCGAAACAGACAACATTAACATATAGATAATGACTGCAATGTGAAGGTCATGAAATTACCTGTTGATACTCCACAGCTGAAAAGGCATGCCTTATTAGGTGGGATTTCAGGATCAATCTTTGTGACATTAACAACATCAACAACTGTGTACTCGGAAAAACTTGATACATAGAGGAAATGGTGCAAAGTTTCTCCTTCAACAGTAGTGAATCTGCTTGTGTCATCTCTAAGCATCAGCGGCGTGATTTGAAATGGGAATTTGGAACAAAGGTTGCTTTTCTTGGATTTACAGTCTACACAGTCCATACAATCAGGCAAAAATATCGGTATGACTGAATCTCCTTTCTTCAACTCCTCAACACCTTCTCCAACACTCTCCACAACCCTTGAATTCAGTAAAAGTTAGTATAGTCAATCAGAATGTCATATTCCTCTTTCGTGTCATACCTTTATAACCATATTTCTGATCACAAATACTAAGGATACTTTTGGTACGCGCCAGAAGTCTTTCCTTAGTTCTTAAATTTCGTGTCAAGTCAAACATCAGTATTATAAAATGAAACGGAAGGAGTAAAATTTACCCGAAAGCTTCATGGCCCAAAATTCTTGGAAAGCAGCCAGGAAATTCCTTAACAGAACCAAAAAAAAATCAGTTGATACAAAAGTTAATACACAAGCAATTAAGATACTTTGAGTAGATAAATTAAGAATGAAAACATAAATTTCCATACTTTCATCCTCCAGAAGGTAATGTCACTATAACAAAGAGAAGTACAAATGATTTTGAGTCGAACTTCATGTGCTTTTGGCGGAGCCACAATCACTTCTTCTATCACCAGTGGTTCTCCAGGTTTTCTTGACACCGCGGCTGCAGCATAACTCACATATCAGTAAGAGAATAACTACTGTGTTGAGAGGTCATATAATTAAGTAATTAAAAGTGCGCGCTTTTTAACTTTCACTAACAGTAAACAAACAACTTTTATCAACAAAGTCCTCCTATTGGTTTCAAGTTTATGCTAAGAACCTGTTCCTCTTTTTTTTAATAACTGGCACCTAGCATGCAAGCAGTGGCGTAGCCACATACAGTGAAGGGTGGTCAGTCGAACACCCAGTAAACAAACAAATTTTATTGACAAAAATCCTCCTATTAGTTTCAAGTTTATGCTAAGAACGTGTTCCTCTTTTCAGTCCAACACCCTTTGTCGGAAAAGTATATTGTATATTATAGCGAAACATACGAAACATACAAGTCACAAATTACTTTTCGTATTTATATGTATGTACATACAAGTCACAAACTACTTTTCGTATTTATATATATATATATATATATATATATATATATATTAATTCTTGAACACCCTTATCAAAATTTCACACTTCGCCGCTTCATGCAAGGTGAGATTTACTTGTTTTGACTATACTACATGAATTTCATTACTTGTTCATATTCAATTATGATGATCTCATGAGTGATGAGACCAGTGCCGGAATATGTTACTCACTACTCAGACTCTTCAAAACTGTTATTTTTGAAGGATCCAACACGGGTAGAATTTTCACTAAGGGTTCGCCATCTACTATGTATACATAACAAAGAAAAAATTAACCTTATATATACAGTGTGATCTTTCAACGCCCGTGCATGACACTTGTGCTTATAGTCCACAAAACAACATAACTAGACTATGTACACACTTTTGTCAATCTATCATAACCATAAATAATTCACATAGCAAAAAAAAATAAAAAATTAGCAGATTTTTGTGAAGAGTATATACATACCTCTGCAACGAATAGGTTTACCAGCAGTTTTGCTAAAGTCGTATTGTTTCATGGAGGCCATTGTCAAAATTATGAAAAAGATAGTTCAAAGTCACTGCCACTCTATTGTGTTGTGTGAATTGTTATGCCATTCAGTTTTGGTTTTTATAGCCACCGTCACCGACAAGGCTAAGGCCAGTAAAAACTTATCCGCACGTGATGTTTAATATTAAATAGATTATATAAGGTAAAAAATTATTCGTATGTGATGTTTATCTAAATGAATTGCACGAGGTGAAACTTAGACAAATTTCACTTAATCATATGATAAGACCTTATTTATTTACATTTAATTCGAGTCTAAATATGAATCATTTATATTAAAGCCTATTAAAGTGTTTCCCTTTTTTGTTGTTTTTATTAAAATATTTTTTATTTTTGGTTTATATAGCTAGCGTTAATGATAGGGCTAAATTAAGTTCGTAAAAACTTATCCGCACGTGGTGTCTAATATTAAATAGATTATATAAGGTAAAAAATTATCCGTATGTGATGTTTATCCTAAACGGATTGCATGAGGTGGAACTTAGACACATCTCAATTAATCATATGATAAGACCTCATTTATTTGCATTTAATTCGAGTCTAAATATGAATCATTTATATTAAAACCTATTAAAGTGTTTTCCTTTTTTGTTGTTTTTATTAAAATATCTTTTATTTTTGGTTTATATAACTAGCGTTAATGATAGGGCCAAATTAAGTCCGTAAAAACTTATCCGCGCCTAATATGTATGGGTTGAAACTTACCCAACTCTCCCTTAACCATGATAAAATCTAATTTATTTAAATTTAATAAAAGTCTGAATATGAATAATTTGGATCTTAACATATTAAGCGCATTTTTATTTTTATTTTTTGCTTTTAAATAAATCCATTTCTGGTTTCTATAGGTAGCAACGTTAAGGATAACCCAATCTAATCAAATCATTATAAGATCTTACGTATTTGCATTTAATAAGAATATGAAATTTGAATTATTTAGATATTAACTCATTAAGTGCATATCTTTTCTTTCTTTTTTTCTTTTTTGGCTTTTAAAATAAAATATTTTCAGTTCTGATTTTTATAGCCAGCGTCAATGACAAGGCACAACTCTCATTTAATTATTGATAAAATCTCATTTATTCTCATTTAATAGGAGTTTGTATCTGAATGATTTTAGGTCTAACCCTATCAATATATTTCCTTTTTCGATTTCGAGACATCTTCATATTTTATTTTTACTAAAAATTACACAAATTCATACGTTAAGTTCACTTATTACAAAAAATCTCATTTCTCCAAACATATTACAAAAATTCCATTTTTCCTAAAAATACATGTATATGTCGGCCCTGTTATGTATATGAAGCGACTTTATTATGTATATGACGGCCTTGTTATGTATAGACCGGTCTTGTTATACTCGTTATGTGTATGGATCGACCTTGTTATGTATATGTCTGTCTTGTTATGTATATGAATCGGGAGAAAGAGTAAAGTAATTAAGGAAGTGGAATGGAGTGTAAATAATTCTAATAAGGTTGAAATTTACGTTATTTTTAAATTTTTTTTATAACTAGCGTTAGCCTATAAAACTTATCCCCACACCCCATGTGAATGCGTCACATCTATGATTTAATCAATTGATTAATTTAGGTATGATTATAAAAATGACATCCTAACACCCACGCCGTTCCAATTTTCTGACGATGTAATTTTTTTTATTAATTTAAGTAAGTTTATTTACTATCCTTATTGTCATTGTGGGAAAAAAAAAAAAAACAGCATTCTTTTTTGAAGCGTTGAATTCACTCAATTTTATTTTGTATTTCAGAAGACATTCAATTTTTGCTAAGTTAGCTTAAAATTAGGATTAAGTTTGGATAAATAAGGCTATATGTTGCTATTTTTTAGGTTATAATTATTGGAGAAAATGTTAGCTTCGTTTACTCCGTTTATCTTAGCTTTTATAAACTCATATATAAAAGGTGTCTAGGTGAAACTATTTACTCCCGTCATCCATCTTTACTTATTCATGTTGTGAATTATCTCTTAATTTTCCAAATCAAATAAATAAATTAGATAAGTATTCTTGATATACCGGACAATAAAGATTACGGAAAGAATAGCAGAGACCTCATTTTCAGAAACAGTTCAGGACTGTCATGATATCCCCGTTTGGCCATGAAATTATTTTTTTTCCGGAGTTAGAGTTGGAGTTGAAGATGAAGTTGGAGTTGGAGTTGTGTTTGGCTATGAATATAAATTAAAGTTGTTTTTGAAATTTTGTGAGAGAAGTATGAGTGAAAAGGGTGAAAACAAGTAATTTTCAAATAATTTTTCGGAGTTGGAGTTGAAAAATTCATGATCAAACGGTGTGTGTTTTCACTTTTTTCACTAGAGTGAAATAATTTTTCGGAAAAAAGAAAAAAAATTGTATGGCCAAACGGCTACGTACCAATGTCCCACTAGAGTTAAGAAGGAAAGACGTCTAGCATAAGTGCTACTTACTCCGTGCTATATTAGTTGATCACTTTACTATAAATAATTATCCTTTATTACTTGTCAATTTACTAAATCAAAGTGAATTTAATCATTTTTTTCTCATTTTACCTTTACAATTAATTATCTGTGGGTTAGGTAAAACCTATTTTGAGAGGAAAGATCTACCAAAGCATAAAGTCCAAAGCCTAAAGTTTTTTTCAATGCATATGCTTTGCCCAAGGTTTTTTTCAATGAATCTGCTCTAAAAGTCAGACTTGGAATATATTATTTATCTATACTTTATTAATGGGATAGGAATTTGTAGTGGGACGTTCTTTTCGTAAATCCTTCGAGCGAGAAAGGTGTTGCGCCAGGGCCTCCTCAAGGTCATTTGGAACCACTTTAAGGCTATTTACTGACCATAGCAACGCAATATTTAATGGTGGGGCAAAGCACTAGCGAGAAGCTTCCCTTGAGATTGTTTTCCCAAGCAATTTTAAGTGTAAACAAATAATTTGTAAAGTTCCGCAAAAATATCTTAAGAAACAAATTAATAATATTAGAAAAGTGATCAACTAATATGAGATGAAAGTACAATATTGGACCAGGCTTTGCCTATATATGAACGTGCACGGTATTGTACGAGCAGTATATTGGGCCATTCACTTGCTCTAATAAATCAGTGTCAGATGCCCACTTAATTTACAAGTCCCCTCAAATTGGTGGTCCTTAATTTGTATCTGATTTAATGGAAATTAGGGGCAAATACACCTAATTAAGACTTAATTTGGCAACACAAAAATTGTGTAGTATCCAATTCGCAGAAAACTCAAGGTGTAACTACAGTTCATGGAATGAAATGCCAATGTTAAAATGAGAAACTACAGTTCATGGAATGAAATACCAATGTTTAAACAGAGAAAATACAGTTCCAATCCGCTGGATGAACTATCCCATATACACAAAAGGGACGTAATATAATGGTTTTTCCCTCTCCGCGGCATCCAAAAAAGAGGAGAGCGCAATCAGCACCCTGTCTACTTGAGAACCCAAAATGATTGACATTCTTTGGAAACAAATCAGAAAATGAGGAAGAAAAAAGAATTGTTCCCTATTGGCCCTGTTTATCCTGAAACCGCTGAGAAACATCATTACGCAGCATCTGCATGAATTCCTGCAGGAAGCAGAATGTAAACATAAGACCATGACCTTAACAAACATCAAACTCAAATTCCAAATCCAGCTACTCACGTTGGCTAGGTCCTCTTCACTGCACAGTTCATCAGCTAGACTTTGATCAGTACTTCCATTGTGATGCAAAGATTCTGTACTTTGGACCAAAGAGCGAAGAATCTCTACAGGCGGACTATTGTTCTGGATTCCCTGGGCAACCTCATGAAGATCAACCTGAAAACTTAAATTTGCAAATTGATCAAAGAAGAATAGATCATTCTAACAAAATAACAAGCTAACAGAAGCAAACCTGAACATTTTCAGTGCTTGGTGTTGCCCCTCTCACCGCAGGATTCTCACCAGGCCTCTGTGCAATATTAGGAACTTGTTGAGGTGCAGCCGAAATGCCACCAAGAGCTTGAGAGACAATTGGCATCATTTGCTGAAACATCCTAGACAAGTCCATACCACCACCTTGCCCGGAAAACATGCTTCCAAGATCCTGGGTGTCAATCTGCTGGGCGATCTGATTCACAGTGTTCATCATTGCTGGACTTTGAGTGAGTTGCTGCATCATATTCCTCAAGAAATCTGGAGAACCAGCCCCAGTTTGCTGTGAAACCCCACTCAACAAATTATTTAAAGCAGGACTCTGAAGGACACTAGACATTGCATCCGATATCTCTGTTTGGGTATCGACATTTCGGTTTCCAGTGCCAATAGTTCCCATAACTCCCCTATCTGGGCGTGTCCCTGAGGGCATACCAGCCTCATTTCCCCTGGCTGCAAGCGCTGCAAGAGACTGCAACACTTGTTGCCCATCTCTTTTAGGTAGTTCATTTGGATTGTTGCTAGTTGAACCATCAGCATTATTTCCATGAGGTATGGATTGCTTTGCTCGTCTCTGATTTGCAGATCCACCAAAAGATGAGAGAATGTCAAGTCCAGGACCAAAAGTGGGAAAAGCAGTACAAGGAACAGATCACTACATGAAAGGTTGATCCAATTTGTCAATTCCAGATAGCATTCACAAATCTGACTTTTTCTTCAGTTATGAGATCAATAATATAGCATCAAACTAGCAAACCACCGTGACTCAAATTCAATATAATAGTTTAAAATTTAGAGCAAAATTGTTAAAAGGGCAGCACCAGCTCTCAATTTCAGTTTGTACTGTAAAGGAAATGATAAACAAGGCAGAGGAAGAAACTAAATATTCACTAACCCAATCCTGAGAAATCCCAAGGGCCATTAGGGCATTATTTGAAACTCAATGGATAAAAAGCTCACCTCTCTACCCATCACCACTTAATTACCAGGCTATTGTTGACCATGTTACATGCACTTAACCAACACATCAAAAACTCTTAAGAGGCGTGAATGCTAATGCAAGATGCCTCCTTATCACATGTCCTTTCAAAAAGCCTAGTGCATTTGGAAATAAAAAAGAAAGGTACTTTATTATCACCCCATCTTTCAGCCGACTAGCTTACCTTCGGCTGCAAACCTCCAAGCCCTAATCCAAGGGGCACAGATGACGATTCATCGGGACTACCTAACTCCTGACCAGACCTTTGACTTTGAGCTCCTCCTGCACTGGCTGAAGCTTCTGGCTTACTATGAGACATTTCACTTGATTGACCTTGACTCTGGCATTTACAAGTTTAATCAGGTCTAGAATCTCATAATAGGGACAAAAGATAGTTCATGGTATCATTTTATAGGCACCGACCATTTTATCCTCTCTTCCGGGAACATTGTGTGCCAGTAGAGGCTCAGGCACAGTCATCCCACTTGCAGATGAGACATCTCGTTGAGTGCTTACAGTGACATTCTCAGCACCAGGAACAGTAGACCGCTCTTGGGCACTTGTGCCCTCTGATTGGCCTTCATTATACAGAGAAGTGGTTCAGAAAGTATATTGCCATAATGTATCATTATCAGCCAATTGAAAAGTAAATGTTAAACGTGTTAACAAGAAGCTCTTAGTCTGCAAAAAGTTCAGTTATCATAACAGATTATTTGGGACATAAATCTGCAATGCCATACCAGGCTGTGGCATACTAGAGACTGAGATGACAGCAGGCATTGGCGGAACAGCTGTAGCCATTATATTTCCACCAGGCAAATCCCTTGATTGGCCAGAGTCAGTTCCATTACCACGTTCACTCTGTGCTCCATCTCCATTGGTTGCCCTAGAACCAACTGCAGAAATAATAGGTGCCAAAAGCACCAGTTGTTAGAAAAACTTACAACATCTCCTCCCAATTACTGCAATGCTCCACAAGTAAATAAGGAGAAACAATAAGAGAAATACAGAACTGTACTAGTATATTTTTAATACCTGCATGTATATGAATATTGACATGCCTTGGGGCATTCCCAATCCCAAGAGCGCCCAAGGTGCCAGGGTTATGTGGAACAGCCGCTGAGCCACCAAAGAGCGAGCTGGTTTGAAGTGGAAAAGGCTACATCGAGGAAGAGCAACAAATCATTAGAATAAAAAGACATGTAGTAAAGGCTGCAAACCTTCTTTTATCTGCCTAACAAACCTGAACCATTATGGGGTTCGGCCCTGTGGGAGATATGTAAACAGGAGGACCAGCATTCACTGATGTTTCACCCTGCAAAGAGCAGCTTAATAACTGTAAGAGAAGCACTTATAGGAAATGCTTGACCACCAATAAGAGATGGGGAAAAGTCATACAGGTGATTGTCCCATTCTGAAAGTCAATATCGTCCTTCCAAGCTCTAATAAAAGGGCACCTAAATGTTGCATTGCTTGACCAATTAGCACCGACTCTGTCTGCACTTGTCCCCTTAATGCAGGATCACTGGACTCCCCTTCACGTTCCAACCGTCCTGCAAGGTGCTACAAAGTGACAGAAGATTAGCAAGCAAAATCACAGAATAAAAAGAGAGGGGACAACTTTGCCAAAATAAAGGGCATGTAACTAACAACTTTTTGTACAGCTGGATAAGAGCAAGTTGACAAAGCAAAAGAAAGTAAAAAAGTTTAACAATCATCAGGAAGTTACAACAGAAAAAGAATAATGTAGCAATTCTAGGAACCCATATCTTTATCAATGATCACTTATAAGTTACAATATCTTATTAGTGATACTTAATGTGACTGCAGGAAGACCATCAGAGCCAGAAGGTAAAGGAACTCTCTTAAGCAATACATGAGTAAGGCTGCAAACACATTGCATCTAGTGCTATAAGATTTCACAGTTTGACGTCGCAAGTGGACCAAAATTATTATTAGCCATCAAGTTCATTGTTTTAGAGAATAAGAGCAATATATACAGTATCATCCCATGCACGAATGCTGGTGCAGTGGAAAACTGGAGAACATCACACAACACCACTTGTACAGTTGTACAAGTGGTGAGCACGAGGAAGCTGCTGTACTTCTCTCTAAAGTTATGTCCGAGCACCGTATGATATATCCTCACAATATATCAAGTAAATCACTTATTGAGCGCAGACATGGTGACAACCTATCATCATTAAAGCTCCAGAATGTTGGGAGTCGAGAAGAGATTCAACAGACACAGAGACACAGAGCATAGCAGTTCATTTTCCTAGGAAAAGAACAAACAGAGAAGATGGATCCACAGCATCAAAACCACAAAGCACTAATATTTACTATCACGTCAAGAATAGGCAAATATGGTGCAAGTTGCAGAACTTATCCTAAATGAACACATCCTCCTTGAATGAAATATATTAGCACGGAAAAAGCAGACGAGGCTATCTCAGAACAAGGTTCTCTGTAATTTCTTCCCATCTTCCCAAGTGATTTTTTTTTAACTTGAAAAAAAAAAAAGATTTAACTAATCAAATCTTTACCTCCCATCTAAATCCATATAATTAGACCAGGACAGCCTGGTGCTGAATTTAACTAATCAAACCTTTACCTCCCATCTATATCCATATAATTAGATCAGGACAGCCCGGTGCATTAAGCTCCTGCTAGGAACAAGGTCCGGAGAAGGGCCAGACCTCAAGGTCTATTGTACGCAGCCGTATCCCGCATTTTCGCAAGAGGCTGTTTCCACAACTTGAACCCGCGACATCCTGGTTACATGTGGCAGTAACTGTTACCAGTTACGCCAAGGCTCCCGATCATATAAATAGACCAGATTTATTGTTATTTATGGACTTCCCTTCAAGGGTTATTTCCTTCAATGATTCCTATACCAATGTGTTAGGACTCCTGATCACAATTTCAAGATCTTTAAGGGCATGATAGCAGGTAGGTATCTTGTGAGATAATTGAGAAAGCTAGAATTCAAGATCTTTAGATTTTTATGGTCCAATTAAAACGTTATTTATGTTGCAGACTATAAATGAATGAGCTAGCCCCACACCCAACTCTCAAAAGGCTAAACCATTGCACTTTATCCCCCAGCCCACCCATTTTCATTGATTAAGATTTAAGAGGTTTGGCACTTTGGTCCTTTCATGCCAAAAATAAGTCATTTTCTTTAACGGCTTTGATTTTGACAAAATAAAGCCTCTCTCCAGTAGAACTGCTCAAGCTCTGAGCAACATTGCAAGACTGGAAAACTCAAGCTAGGAACTCAGCCAGGACACGGTGCGCCTGGATTAACTAAAGCATGTGCAGTACACAGTACATGCTGCTAGCAATCACTTTCAAAGATGCTTTTTGCAAGTTGATTTCTTAACAGGTAACACTAGAACCCTGCAGATACTAG
This sequence comes from Capsicum pubescens, assembly GCA_030864215.1. NCBI lineage: Eukaryota > Viridiplantae > Streptophyta > Magnoliopsida > Solanales > Solanaceae > Capsicum > Capsicum pubescens. The sequence continues at coordinate 2,052,252 of CM061541.1, forward strand.
AAGGAAAGGAGCCAGGGATGGAGTAGAACCATAATAATAAAAAGACATGATTATATGGGGGAAGGCACTGGAAACAATGACTGCTATATGGGGAGCAATGATCTACACATGGCAAGCGAGAAACCGAAGTTGTTCAAGCAAACAAATGTAAATACTCCTGTTGCTGTAGCACAGATACAAAAAGTGATTAGCGAGAGGATGGGATTGTTTCAATGTTTGTCTAGTTGTTAGAACTGACATTATCACTACTTTTGCCTCTGAGTTCCCTTACTCAGCATTGTAACTTCCTGCATCTTCTTGATGCCATTAATGAAATCTTTACTTCATCAAAAAAGAAAAGATTGTTCAAAGAGAGCTCATAGATGTCAAATTTTGACTCAAAAGGTTATGTAACTAGTTTGGTTTTTCTTGTGATTGGAGATCTAGCTGTCTTAACTAGAAGAGGGTTAATGCCCTAGAGGCTCTTTAGGTGGTATTAGGTATTTGTTTTCAATAGTATTATTTCTCAGTTTATTACCAAAAAAAGAGATAAAATTAAGGTCATGATACATACAGATAATGCCGCAATGACTTGACCACCAAAGAGTCGCTCTGCTTGACGCAGCACAAAGCTCAACGCCTCTGGAGTCGATGAGCCTCGAAGATTTGTAGGCAACTGTACTGCAGGTGGCTCTGCCGCATTATTAGGTGACTGGTTTGGCAGGTAACCTAAGGTAAGAAGATGTGAAGTCATTCAGAGATCCATCCACCACAAGGAAGAAGCAAAAATGATAAAAATCCCCACCGTTCTGTGAGAATACGAGTTCCATCCGATCCATGAATTCATTAAGCGTGAGCAACGAATCAGGAAGGGGCTTCAACATTCAAAAGAGAAGAATCAAATGAGTCAAACATGGCCATGAACAACATAAGACAGAAAAAAACATAATATCCGAAAGACATTCTACCAAATTAATTGAGGGGACAGCTATTGCTGCCCCAAGTGGAATTTGCACTACTTGCGGTAACGATTGACCAGAAAAAGGCTGCCCAGATTGCTGACTTCCTGACTGACTTAGACTCTCATTTGCTTGAGGTTGAGGAACTGGAGCACTGACCTGTTCACAAACCAACCCACCAAGCAAAGATAAGAGAGGAAGCAATGAACACAAATGCACTTCTTCAGCACCTTGCTAGGAGAACATAAGTGAAATAAAGGTCTCACATAAGTGTGAGTCCTGTAACTTTGAAACTTGAAAGGGCTCATCACACAATAGAGAGAAATCCCACTAAAATATAAAAAGCAGTGGGTAAATGTAAGAGATCTGAAATATAAGAGCAAAAGGTGGGGAAAACACCTGCACACCGGGAAGCTGGCCACCAGTCATGTTCCCAATCCCTACAGTGTTTAGAACTGCCCCAAGAACCTATAAAGTTGGACTTTCTTCTGTCATAAGATTATCCCAAATCAACTCAAATTACAGTGATTAAAAAATCTTGCAACTCTATGCAACCCACCCGATTAAGATCAGGCACAACAATTCCTTCCCCCTGATCTCCTCCAACATTAAAAGTTCCTAGGACAACACTGTGTGAAATCTGCCCAATACGATTCCGTGAGCCTCCAGCAGTGGGTTGAGGCTCTTGACCTGTGATACTCAAAGATAATAAAATTGATTGTTACCCCTCTGACTAACAAAATCAGCCAAATGACCTGAAAGACTTAATTTCAGACCACAAAACCTTTACCTCTGTTAATATTGTTAGTACTAGCTTCTCCAGTGCTGCTACCTGATGGAGGTTGTGATTGAGGCTGCCTCAGTACTAAGTGTAGCGTGTCCCCATTTTCCACATCTGGAAAGAGTTAAGATTCGGCAAGAAACCAAAAACTCATAGATGAAAGAGGTTCTATTTTGGGCAAAAATATTATATAATCATGTATATTTGTTAAATCTATGTAAACAAAACATTGGAGTTTCAACTAATAGGTTGGTCAGAGATAACTCTCTAAAATTAATCATAGACATGATAGGACTTAAGAGGTGAGAAATCAATCCATTTGTTAGATGAAAACAAGTCACAAAGCCTACATGGACACCCTTCTAGATGACAAAGGGAAATAATCAGTGAAGATATCTCAAGGTATTTAGGTTTGTGGCAATACCAAATGTCAACTAGAATTACCCTCTTGAGATTAATATTCCAAGCTGACAGAAATCTAATTTTCCATCAGATTTATTCCTACTCTTGCTTCCTAAATTAGGCGCACCTCATAGCCCTACAGCAAATAATAAGCCTGATATTTAAGCGCAGAGTAGCGAGAGAGCTCATTATCCAATGAGTTTCAAACTATGCCCCAGTTTGAACAATTTTAACGCATTTAACAATTAACGATGAGATATGAAACAGAAAAGGTTGGACAAGCATGTGTGAAATGGTATAATCCTAGAAATCACCTCAAGAAAGATGTAAGAAGCTAAATCCACGTATACAAACAACTAAAAGAAAGCCCTGTCCAACAAGTTTAAAGAGGAAAAAATTTCCAGCAAAGACTGCTCGAGTTGCAGAGACAAAGCTTGTATATGTATAAAGGGGAAACTTGAATTTCTCAGTTGATAGGATACGATATTCAGAAAGAAGGTGATTATCCTTCAAGACCTTGCCCCTAAAAATTAGTCTTTGCTGCTCAACAGGTACACCAATCTGACTTGCTAATTTGTCCTTCAAGGCTGAAACTTGGGACTGAGATTGAGAGAGGATAGAGAAGTAAGTAGGACAATGGGAGCCAAATAAGAGATGTATCACAGAAGTACAGAGCATGTGATTGATAAAGATTCCAAATGCTAAAATCCACATTCAACTTCATATCAATAAGTCCTTATTTGAGAAAAGGTTTCTACATTTCCATATGTCATTTCTGACAAGCATAAAGAGAACAATCACTTTCAGAAGCAGCATAAATTTAAGAAAGCTCCACATGTAACTGAATAAGCATGGTGGCAAATACTCTATTTTACCATAATTTGCAACAGAAACAGAGCAAGTAACAAAATTTACATTCTTATCCACGTTACAAGTATACGTCTGGGAATCTAAGGTCTTGATGTTGAGCTCCACGGTTGATTCAGAACCTCCACCAGAATCATTACTTGTGCTTGATCCTTCAACTGCTTGTTGATCCGCCATGAGACTTCAGAAACAACTACCTGAACAGAAAACTCCGATGGACGGTAAGCATTTATTAGAGCAACATGCAAAAGAGTTGAGACAGACTAGGAACAACTGCAAAACCAAAACTCTTCTGCAGGAAGGTAGACCATCCACCCACAGATTCAAATGAAGGCAGACCAGCATGAGCAGCAAAGATAATAATTCAACAAAGCATTAATGTGAACATACATCTGATCTGCTATGTGGAAATTACAATATTTAAATGGTTGTGGGACAGCAGTTCCCATCTATGTTGCACAGACTCTTCAAAAATGTCAGCGGCTGCGTGTCGGATTCGCCAAAAGTAGTGTATTTTTGGAGAACCCGACACGGGTGCGGCATCAAAAGTGAAGAGTCCGCACAACTTAGGTTCCCATAATCAAGCCAAAAATCTAGTGATAAATGCGAATAAAGCCTCCATCAGCTAGCTCGCTGTTCATCTGAGATTGCAATGGCTCAAATTCAAAAATGGAATCAAAGTTCTAATCCTCAATGATACTACACATTAGATCAAACCCCCGAGCTTTAAGTTCATCAAACATCTAAAACTAGGTTTTTGCACAGTTGTTTGAAGAATTTGACCCCTTTAACTGGATTAATTTGCAGGTCTTCTCACCTCATTTTTCTCTCAAAAAGTTCTAACCTTGTCCTTTTTGCTTCTCAAGAGTCAAAAGAATGGATCTTTAACCAAGATTAGTAGATGCATAATCCAATCATTTGAAATGGTTCTTTCTAAAATAATCCCCAAAATATCCTTTAGTCCGTGGTTACTGGACCTGTTGGTCTTATACATATGATCTGCTTTAGGGAAATTGAAATATCTAAATTGTGATGGGAAATCAGTTCCCAGTTATAACCAAGCCAAAAACCTAGTGATAAATTGTGATGGGAAATCAGTTCCCAGTTATAACCAAGCCAAAAACCTAGTGATAAATGTGAAACAGTTTCGGTTAACTAGGTGGCAGTCCACACGAGATTCCAGTAACTCAAATCCAAAGTTCATCCACACCCGGAACTTTAAGTTCATCAAACATCTAAAAGTTCCGTATTACTTCTCACGAGTAAAAAGAATGGACCTTACCGATTAGTAAATGCATAATACAATCATTCGAAATTGTACTGTCTAAATAATCCTAAACTACACTCTACTCCAGCTCACTGGCCCTGTTGGTGTTATACATATGATCTTCTATATGAAAATTGCAATATCTAAATGGTGATAGAACATACCTAGAATCAACCCCAAAACCTAGTGATAAACGTGAAGACAGCTTCCGTCAACTAGGTGGCAATCCAGTAACTCGAATCCAAAAGTAGAATCAAAGTTCCAACCCTCAATAATTCCACACATCAGGCTAAGCTAAACCACATCCAAAGCTTCAAGATCATCAAAAGCTGATTGATTTGACTCACTAACTCCCACAATACATGATAAAAAATACCAGCATAAATATATTCCCTACATCTCTTTTTCCCATTTTGTTGCATAAAATGTTAAGGAAACTGTCTTTGTAAAACAATAAAGGCAACAAATGAATACACAAAATTCCTTCTTTTTCTTATGACCTGGTGACTGGGCCAGCTTTCGCGCACCATGTACCAATAACTCCGTCCATCAAGGCTAGAACAGAACCGAAGAATCAAACAATACAGAGCATTTTAACCTAATTCACGATTAATTTTTGAACATTAAGAAATCACAACATGATTCTACCGGATATAACGACGGGAAACTTACAAAGAGGAATTCGCCGGAGATTGAGATCGAAACGGAGCAAAGTTCGCCGGAGATTTAGGTATAACGAAATCGAAATGTGAAACAGAGGGGAAATCGGGGGTTATTGTGTAACGGGTCGAATCTAAAAAGAAAAATAATAGCCAGCTCGTTATAAGGTTCCAGAAGGATCTGGAATTTTTTTATCCGACTTTGTAGAGACGGCACCAGAGCTCCAGCTGCATTGGGTATGGGTATGGGTATGGATATGGTTGATGGGTATTCGGGTCAGCTAAGCCGAGTCCACCTTGACGTTCTTGCGGATTCCTTTTCTTCTTTTTTTCCCTTAAATAATACTCCCCCCGTGTGTGATACTGATAGTTTTGATAGGGCACCAAGTTTAAAAAATAAGTAAAGAATGATATTTTTTATTAAATTATTTTTTATTAAAATAATATATTATTATCTAAAATCTATATTTATATTTATATCTATATATACATCGATAATTTATAATATAATAATCTATATCTATAATATATTAAAAGTGTGAAGATCCTTATAAAAGTGATTTGAACTTTTTGTTCTTCATTAAAACTCTATGTAATAGACAATATTGTCTTTTTTACTATTTTTTTCTAATTATTATTAATTATATTTATAATAGTTTGACTCCTAAAATATATGGGTTCAGAATTTTAAAAGATTTTGTACTTTTTCTAAAATTAGGAGTCCTAAAATATAGGTAAGGAGTCAGTTTTATTTTGAAATTTGTCTAGGTTTAGTGTTAAATTTATGGTGCATATTTATTAAACAAAACCGTTGAAACTCTTTCACATAGAATCAGCCTTGTATTTGGCTCTCTCAAACGACAAATCCTAAAGCTTTGATGCTGACATGTTCGTTCCAGGATTGCTAATTTCTTAAAGTAGAACACAATGAAGGGGACAAGAATCATGTTCCTGCAGATGCAACACCAATTCTTGATTATTAGCAGACAATCTGTAGATTTTAGTCGCAGTAAGACCTTAGTTTCTCCTCACGAAGATAAAGAGGTTGAATGATTCTGACTCAGGTTTAGTTGAGTTTCCATTATTGTATCATAAAATTATTTACAATGGTAGTAAATTTGCTATTCTATTTCACTTATCTGTGATAGAAAATTCTCAATTATTGTACTTTGATTTAGAAACATAGATATGTCGATGCAATATATATATATATATATATATATATATATATATATACATTTCTACACATGGTCCAGCGAGTGTGGCATTTTTCTTAACAAGCAATTGCCTCCGCATTGCCTATGATAAACAACAAAAGAAGAGGTATAACTCTAATAAAGAGAGTTTTTCATCCTTTTTTCTCTCTTCAAAAGGTATGTAAACTCTACGGTATTGGGTTTCTTGATATTCTTAAATTAAGTATATTCTCTATAGTCATTTTATACTTGGTTCTTATACTTGTCATCAAGTTTTCCTTCAATATTTAGGAGTTTTAAAATTAATTTAAAACAAAAAAAGGTCCACAAAAAATATAAAAAAAAATTATTCTTTATCATAGATATGTGACCAATTACTTTCTACATAAATCAACTATTTAAGTAAAAAAGAATAGAAAAAGATTAAGCAAAAAGTAATAAATAAAGTCGTAAATGTTGGCCGGCACTCCTTTAATTTTTTTTATTCTTAATTTATAATTTTTTTTATTCTTAATTTTTAAAAATATTTAGTGACCAAATATTTATATAATTTTTTAAAATATATGGTAAGAGCAAAATATATAGAGAATTAATGTTGGTAATTTTATTTTTTCTTTGATAATTTTTTCCCCAGAATTAGTGTTGATAAGTTTTGATTTTTCTTGTGTGAGATTGATAAGTCTGTGGAATGGACGAGAGAAGCAACATTCAATTGCTTGATTAGGTCTTGAATTTTGACATTCCATTATGGATTGTTTTATATCAATATGACATACTTTATCTTAGAAGATTTAAGGCTTATGTACGTTCACATTGTGTAACTTGCAAATATGTAAGAAAAATTTTTAGATTTGTATTGTGATTCTTTCTTTTTGTTTGCGGAAAAAGTGCGAAAAAGAATTCTCTATGGTGATTTCGAAAGGGAAGAAGCCTTCTAATCAACTTGTAGTTGAAGAGGTGATCAACGATGATAACTTCGTTGTCGCACTACATCCAACCACTGTGGAGAAGCTTCAGTTCTTCCGCGAAAATCTAAGTTGCGTGGACTCTTCACTTTTGATGCCTCACCCGTGTCGTCTTCTCCAAAAATACACTACTTTTGACGAATCCAACATGCACCCGCTAACATTTTTTAAGAGTTCGAGTAACATAGGCGAAAATACAATTCTCATCAAGGTTTTTTACATGATGTTAATCAAGTTATTTTGTGTATTTTGTTAGTATTTACTTAGAACATGTTTTTCTTAGTGCTTTGACCTCTCTGATAATTTTTAACATTATGCAGAGGAAATATATAAAGAGGCAAGAAGCTCCTATTTTGATATGTTTTCATTTTAATTCCTCAAGAAACATCAACATTTATATTTACTACATGCAGTAAGATTGATTTTTACTCTATTTATTAATATAATTACTCCATTCAGTGTTGGAAAAAAGAGATTCAGTACTCTTTTCTAGGAATTTGTTAAATAAGACTGCTTTATTTTGTTAAATAAGACTGTCTTTTGAAATAGTTACTGCTTAGATATTTCATTATGCTTTCACTTTTGTCACTCTTTTAGGAGTAGCCGAGGGTCTATCGGCTAGCTTTCTACCTATGAGGTAAAGGTAAGGTTGCATCCACTCTACCCTCCTCTATATATGTCATTGCTATTGTTGAGACTACTTTTTAAAAGGAAATTTGTACATGTCAATCTCTTTACTTTTGATACTTACTGAGTGTAGTTGATAAAGACATACTCATAATTCTTCCAATGAACTTAAATTTGTATGTAAGAGGTTGAACAACTGATACTTGATCATTCCAAAACTTGGTGCTTTGCACATATCTTGTGGCACTATTAAGGTATTTTTTATAGAGCATGATAAGTTTCTGCTTCCTAACATTCTCAACTTCTATGAAGCGTTTATTATGCAAGTTGCTCTATGTTCATTTTGGTGCATTCATCGATCTGTGTCAGTGCATCAGAGGAAGTAAAAAGGTGATTGAGTCCTATTAGAGACACAAAGAAAAAAGTGTTTCTAGAGAAACACAAGTTGGTGAAGACAATTATGTTGGCGGCGTTTGTGAATAGTGATGGATCATATTATTTTTTTCTTTTAAAGATGATATTGTTTATTTCACCAACTTTGAGTGATTCTCAATTTTCACCTCATCCAAAGGAAATAACCAGAAATAATTCATGCCTAATTATATCTTTCACTTGATTGCTACTCTCTTTTTGTTTCTTAGCTTGTTCTAACTTGCTTTTTACGATTTTTATTTTACTGTTCATGTTGCAAAGTTTCAAAAAGGCATAATACATAAATATGACCCTAAACTTGACACCAAATTATAACTTTGACCTTAAACTTTGACAGTGCACAAATATGACCTTTAACTATTCAAAACTGCACAAATATGACCGCCGATCCTACGTGGCAAAACGCGTGTTCAACACGCAAAAATGAGTGCGTCCAGCTTTAAATCTAAGGGCATAATATATAAATATGACCCTAAACTTTGACAGTGCACAAATATGACTTTTAACTATTCAAAACTGCACAAATATGACCTTTAAATGAGTTTTCACTATTATTTTTTTATTATTTTTGGCTCAAAGATGAAAATGGCATCTAATTTCTTTTGTAAATGCGGAAAAAGAGCAATATTGAAGATTTATTAATTAGGTGGGTCAGTCTCGTACTAAAAAATCGTGCGGGTATGTATATATATATTATAAAGCAAAGGGTGAATTTAAGTTATATAATATATATAAATATAATTTATTTAAATATTAAATTAAAGATGAAACTATACTAATAATAATAAAAAATTTAGTTTTAATAAAACGCTATTAAATTAACGTTATTAAGGATAGTAGTAGTAGTATATTAAATTAACGTTATTAAAATGTTATTAAATTAACGTTATTAAAACGTTATTAAATTAACGCAGGGGCGGACCTAGGTGGTTTCCATGGGGTTCACCCTCGGTAAAAAAATTACGTTGTATATATAAGGTAGAAAATGCATATTTATGTACGTATATTAATGTTGAACCACATGAAACAAGACACTTAGATAGCCCAGTGGTGTTATTTGCTCTTCTTAGGCGCTTCCTTCAACCTACTGCGCGGGTTCGATCCCTGCTAGTGGTTTTTTTTTTAAAAAAAAAAAACTAATAATAATAATAATAATAATAATAATAATAATAAAAACAACCCTGTTTTAACACAAAAATAAAACTTTGACAGTGCACAAATATGACCTTTAACTATTCAAAACTGCACAAATATGACCTCCCGCCAAGTCAGCCCTTTTAACGACGTGGCATCGTGTGATTGGATTACCTTTCCACGTAGGCGCGAGTGCGACTCACGCATGGGGTTGCAAAATCGGAGGTCATATTTGTTCAGGTTTTGAATAGTTAAAGGTCTTATTTGTGCACTATCAAAGTTTAAGGTCAAAGTTATAATTTGGTGTCGAGTTTAGGGTCATATTTATGTATTATGCCTTTCAAAAAGTCTGGTAACTAAGCAATGATGTTCATTTTTGGCAATATGTAAATTAGGTAATTCCTTTAATCTTGATCCTTTATGTTTTCTCGATTTTGTACACAAGCCTGTATGATCAGAACTGAAAAGATGAGACAGTATAACAAGTGATATAACAAGTGACAGTAAATATATGATTTAAAATTTATGGTTCCTACTTCCTAATTTTTTATAATGATAAAGTTAACATATAGTATATTGACAATGATTGAGTTTATAAACAAAATATTTTGAAGTATATAAGATTTAAAGTTATTGAATTCCTGTGAATCCGTACACAACATTAGAAAAGAATTCATGTAGCCGATATTTTGGTTTGTTAATGGGTAAAAAAGGGGATGAATTCGGTAAAAAAGAGATGGAGACAGTAAAAATAAAAGAGATTTAATTTGGAATTGTAATTGAGTTTGAACTACGAACTACTAGGGTTGGATCGATTTGGTAGGTTAAACGCAAGTCATCCATTAAGGAGACATTTGATGTGAGGTATAGTTAAGGAGATGTTTGGTGTGAGGTATAAGGTATAATAATCCTGAAATAAAATACAAGATTATTTTATTATGTCTTTGGTAATCCCAAAATAAATAATCTCAGGATGACATGTTTCTAGCCAATCGACCCCTTTAGGGCATAAAAGTTTCATTTTTATCCAAGCGAGGCTTAAAACTGTCTAATTTCTAAAAAAAAATAGAAAATCACTATTCATCAAATAATAAAAAAGTAACTTACTATTTTCATATATCTCCTCTCTCATGAACCTGTCGATTAAATGTGTGTTTTTTAAATCCTTTTAGTAACTGAATACAAATCTAAAATAGTCAAACTAATGAATTTTAAGTATCGAAAGTCTTAAGCAATTGAAAAAAAAAAATTGTTTCATATATGTAGAATCCACATTATTTTGGCAAAAATGTTAGGTCATGCACACCGTAGTAAATTTTGCTATAGCTTTTCCATTAAGGCAAAACATCACAAAAAGTTAATTATATGCTATTAATATTTATTTATATCATTTAAATAAATACAACAATGTCAATTGTTATTTTAATAAAAATTTTATGTACAATTTTATTGATTAACATGACATACACATGCAACGCACGTACTCTAAACTAGTAACCTTCTACCAAATTTTCTTGGAGCTCTGGCCAATCGGGATTACATGTCATTGTGATAAGCAAATCTGATTTTCCAAAATATTGAATCAAAGCCATTGCATCCATATATCTACGACGCATGTCCCTAGGACCTCCGACAAATGATGCAGGAAGTATTATTCTTTGACCAACTTTCGAGCCCCTGCTTTCTCCAGTCATAATACTATCAACTATGCCTTGCAATATTTTCCTTCTAAAATTTGATTGCTCAAACCTAAAATATTCAAGTTGAGTAGTTTCTAGCTTGATGTACATGTCAACAACAAATTGTTGAAACAATCGCCCACATAATAGTATTATCGTGTTTTCTCCACTGAGTATTTGCAACTTATAGCAATAGTACTCTCTACAAGAGACACTATTTTTAGCTCCACGTCGTACACCTGCAAAATATTTTTAAATATATTGATATGGAAGTTGTAAGTACACAATTCTAAGAGATTTTGTTTTAAAACTTTACCTTGTTGCTCATTGTCAAACACCTCATGAACGGACACAAATATAGGGTTGTTCTGGTTGAGGCCTGCAACTTCAGTTCCACGCTTACCTTTACTTGTTTTATGCTGTTTTCGTATTCCTTGGTGCCAGCCTAGTTCACCACTTGGAAAAAGCAAAGGATACTGAAGTGGGTCATAACATCCGTAATAATGTTTAACTCTATGAATATTACCCGAATGTTCATGAACAATAATCTCTCGATCAAATGGTATCTAGTAAGGTTATTTATATCTATCTATAATCTATATATAGATCGATAATTTATAATATAATAATAATATATTAAAAGTGTGAACACCCTAGATTTGAACTTTTTGGCTTTCATGAAAAGATCTTTCTTTAGATAAAATTATTTTTCATTATTTTTTTTCAATTTATTATTTCATTATTTATATTATATTAATTAGACTCCTAAAATATATAAGACTCTTAAAATATATGAAAGAAGAATCAATTAATATTTTCCTTTTTACTAATCAATTAGAGAAATACTCCTAAAAATAGAACTCTATTAAGGAAATACTTCTAAAAATATTGAGATGCACGTTAAACTACCGAAAAAAAGGGTTTATTTATTAGAAAAATATGGTTGATGCTAATTTAACTTGATTCGGTTACATGTCTAGATTGGTAGAGGCTTAATTTTCTAACCCTCAACTTCTTCACTGTTTTTGTCAACATAATAGAATTCAACGTGTGTATATATATCATCTTTGTTTTCATTCAAGTCATTTTTTATGATCAAAATTTTCGCTCAGACATGAATTATTTTCATCAAAACTGAAGCTTTGTGATCACTATTGTACTATTTTGTTGTAGTTTACAGGCCGTACATGAATTTACAGGTGATAGATGAATGTCGGTCGGCTTTAATTTTTTTTTTAAAGTAAAGATTAAGTTTAATTGTATTATTTTTATATCTCTATTTTGAGATTTTTTTTTTTGTGTTAATGTTAAGTTTAGTTGTATTATTTTAATAACTCTATTATCGTATTATTTTGTTATAATTTATAGGTGGTAGATGAGTGTCAGATAGCTTTGAGAAATTTTTTGTGTAAAAGTTAGATTTAATTATATTGTTTTGATGTCTCTATCATTGTATTTTTTTTTTGTTGCAATTTACAGGTGGTAGATGAAAGTCGATCAACTTTGATAATTTTTTTTGGTAAAAGTTAGGTTTAATTAATTAAATTCTCCAAAAGATGTTGAATTTAATTATTGTATTTATCTTTATTATTTAAATAAATATTCTATTTAGTGTGACGTTTGAATTCAATAAAGTGAGGTATATGCGCGAGACGCGTACACCTAAATTAGCTATTTAATTAAGTGGGGCCTTATAAGTGGGATCAATAAAGATAAAAGTGGAATTGTGTCTTTAAATAGTTACCAAATAAGAAAATATGACATTATTTTTTGGACGAACAAAAAAAAAATGATGACACATAAAATAGGACGGAGGAAGTAATAATAATAATTAGAGGTGATTGTTTTGAGAAATTGATGATATTATTAGCAATTGGATAAAAGGATCTACGCTTCTCTTATCAATAATACGTGTGTGATTTATTATTTATTTGAGATCTTTAATTTTCGAAGCGTTGTACTGGGGGTCGTTTGAAAAGAAAAAAGTTATTCCGAATCTCGATATTAGTTGTCTTACCATGTATACAAAATAACTTATAAATGATGAGATAAATAATTCCGGAAACAACTAATATCTCCAACCAAATAAGGAATAAAACAATTCTTCATTTTATTCTAAAACTTTTACAACTTATATCCACATCAATCGACATCTAAAAGTCAATTATCAAATGTCATGATTGTGAAAAAAATGTTCTTGATAATTATATATTTGCATCTAGAGTTGTTTGGAGGTGGTTTTGCAAGATCATCATTACAAATAAAATTCATCAAGTAAATATAAATTTTGACAACAACAACATACCCAATATATTCCCACGTATTGGGGACTAGTATAAGTTTTGACATGTAAGATATTTTGTGATACTCAATTTAATAAGTTTGTAGACATGATTTATGTGTCTGAAAGGAAAAAAAACACAAGTGAAAAGAAGAAGAAGATAAATCACTTGCAGAATGTATAATTTTTTCAATAATATATGTATTTGAGTGTATATTTTACTACTTATTATTTTTGACGATAGAATTAACAATTGTTGGTGCCCATTCGTATAGCATATAGCGAGTAGTTTTATTTAATTTTCTCCTTTTGTTTTACTAATACTCCTTTCTTTTTTTTTTTCCTTCCACGTATAAACAAATTCTTCGATTATCAATTTGTTATTTATCTGTTATACAATCATTCAAGGTAAACACATTAATCTTTTTATATTGACCACTTCAATATACTATATTCTTGTATATCATTGTTTTTCTCCAAGAGAGTAATTATTATTCAACAACTAGAACGCTCATCTAATTCTTGACTAATTATCAGTTGATTTCATAAAAGAGGTGTTAATAAAATCGATAATTAACTATTTTTAGATCAAGAATAATATGAGATTGAATCAAGACGCTATATATATCACTTTGCATGACCGCCAAGTGTCCTTCTACATGAGCATTATGTGTCTCATAACACACTTATCACTTATCATATGTAAATATTTACGCGACTTATAAGCTATCTACTTGATCGCAAGCCCCAATATACTACTGCAAGACTTTTCAAAAGCCGAATGAAATCCATAATTTAGTATATTCATCACGAAAAAAGAATTTATAATAAAACTACACTAGCTCATCATAAATGTACTAAAAGTGCTAAAAGAAAAAGTCCTCCCTTCATTTTTAACACCATTTCCTTAATTTAAGACTGAAGTGACACAAAAATTCATTTTAGGGACCAAATGGTCTATATGCTTTACTTAAGGGACTATAAATTCCATTTTCTCCCATTTCACTAGTACTAGCACAGAAAACCGGCGGCGATTACTGAACCGGAGTCGAATTTCTAAACCGGCCGAAGTCAATTCCCGGCGATGGCAATCTCTACACCACCGTCGAGATCCTCCGCTACCGGAGGAGGTTATCAGAATCCTAACAAATCACTAGGTTTCTTCGCAAACGCAATGAAGAGGAAGCACAGCTTTATACAATTCTTCGCTATGACGGGAATTCTTCTTCTGAGTGTGAGATCGTTAGGGCAGAAGTATCGTATACATGATTTGCAGGAGGATAACGCTGCGCTAAAGGAAGAACAAGAAGGACTTGTTAACCGAATGAATCATATTAAGCAAAGTCTACTTGCTGAAGCTGATATTGAGCCTACTGGTGCTTTTGCTTCCCGCCTTCGTCAGCTATTTGGTGATGAAAGCTGAAACAGTTGAGTTTATATTTCATTATATCTGATGGATTTTGGAATTTAGGAATTTGTAGACTTCATTTTAACCTAGAAGTGTTAAATGTGAAACCTTTTGTCTCCAGATATTTCAAATTTTATCATGTCTACGGTTCTTTACAGTTTTTGTTTCACGCATTTGTAGATGGTACTCTATCTCATTCAGTTGTTTGTATGGTTTTGACTCAACATAGAGTTTAAGAAAGTCGAGAAGATTTTTGAATTTTGTGGTCTTAAACTAGTTTAAGTTGCGTAGAACATATTCAAAATGTTGTTTAAGCTTGTGTTCGTTAAGCAAAGTCTCCTTGCTGAAGCTGCTATTGAGCCTACTGGTGCTTTTGCTTCCCGCTTTCGTCGTCTATTTGGTGATGACAGCTGAAACAGTTGAGTTTGTTGTTCTGACTGAGTTTATATTTCATATCCATTTGGTCCAGTATTAGCAGAATTTATGAAAATCGGAGCTTAGTGTTAAATGCGAAGTCTTTAATCTTCAGATATCTTAATTTGTCATTTCTAAGGTCTTTTAATTTACTGGTTTTCTTTGGCAAATTTGTTATATGGTATGATTTGTTCAAGAAAATTGCTAAAGGGAACACTTATTTCTAATAAAATTAGGTTATTGTAACAGTGGGTGAAGTTAAATGGAATGTAAGAATCGTGTAACATCTACATAATGCCAACATTTCCATCTGTTACTCAGCCAATCAACTAGGAACCACTTCCTCTTATTCCAATCCGTGAAGGTCCACTTAAAGGCAATGAGATTCCCTGTGACCTCATATTGTATCCAGACAGATATTGCAAGTCCCTAACTAGTATAAAACGACTCCTTATACAAACAGAAAAATCTCCATGCTAGTAAAAATCGTTGAGATGTTTTGAAATGACGAAAGTATCATGCTTTGGAAATCATAACTTCTTTTTCCCTAGACTTTCACGGGGGCTAAATGTTGGTCTATGCCAAAAACTAAAAAGGTTTAATAGCTCTGATGTATTCAAGGTGGAGCTTATAGTTCAGTTGACTGAAGAAGCTATGACAATGCACCTTAAAAGTAAAGTGTTTATTTGTTGGAGTATCTTGCATGGTTGCAGCATTTCTAAAATGATCATCAGGTTGACTATCCTTTTTCTGTTTGAACTAGGATATCCTTCCATGTCATTTCAATTAGCGATTCGTCCCTTTTATGTTTGTATTCCATGGAGCTTTTGGTTGGTTGAGATAGTGGGATACATAAGGGACACTAGGTGACTTCTTTCCACCTGTCTAAGTCTTGGCAGGTTGAGTTAATTGGTAAGTGTGGTGGGAGGTAGTGAGTGCATAGTGAATTAGTCAAGGTGCACATCAAGCTGACCCGAACACCACCACTGTATGTAAAAAAAATTATTGCAGAAATATGTTATTCTTTTATTTGAAGCCTCCAACATCAACTGGCTCATCGTAGATGATGGTTATGTTTTGTTGTAAGATCAACACCCTTCGAAGTTGAGTTCGGTAGGCATTTACAACAACAACAACAACATACCCAGTATATTCCCACATAGTGGGGTCTAGGGAGGGTAGAATGTACGCAGTCCATACCACTACCTCTAAAGAGGTAGAGAGGCTGTTTCCAATAGACCCCCAGCTCAAGTTAGAAGACAGCATACAAAAGCATGAAAATCCTAGAACACAATAAAATAACAACGGTACGACATCCACAAAAAATTGTACGTTGCCAAACACAAGACCCCAAAGTCCACCTAAATACTGACAACGCCTCAACCACACCCTTAACCCTCTATCCTAATGCTATTCCTCCATATCTTCCTATCCAGGGTCATGTCCTCAGTCAACTGTAACTGCTCCATGTCACGTTTAATCACTTCTCTCCAATATTTCTTCGGCCTACCCCTACCCCGCTTGAAGCCATCCAAGGCCAACCGCTCACACCTACGAACTGGGGCATCCGTGCCCCTCCTCATCACATGACCAAACCATCTCAACCTCACTTCCCGCATCTTTTCCTCCACTGACACCACTTCGACCTTCTCCCGAATAATATCATTCCTAACCTTGTCAACCCTAGTGAATCCACACATCCAACGCAACATCCTCATTTCCACCACCTTCAGCTTTTGGATATGAAAATTCTTAACCGGACAACACTCCGCTCCATACAATATAGCAGGCCGGACTGCAACTCTAAAGAATTTGCCTTTCATCTTGAGGGGCACCTTCTTATCGCATAGAATTCCTGAAGCGAGCCTCCATTTCAACCAACCAGCCCCAATACGGTGGGAGACATCCTCATCTATCTCTCCGTTTCCCTGAATCGTAGACCCGAGATACTTAAAACTCTCCCTCTTGCAAACCGCTTAGGAATCCAACTTCACTAACACCTCCTGCTCTTGCCTCGAGTCAATAAACTTGCACTCCAAGTACTCCGTCTTGGTCCTACTCAATCTGAAACCTTTAGACTCCAGGGCTTGCCTCCAAACCTCCCGTTTATCATTAACCCCTTGTCGCGACTCATCAATCAAAACTATATCATCTGCGAAAAGCATCCACCAAGGCACCTCATATTGTATTTTTCGCGTCAACGCATCCATCACCAAAGCGAATAAAAACGGACTAAGAGTTGATCCCTGGTGCAACCCTGTCAAGACTGGAAAATGCTCAGAATCTCCTCCCTCTGTCCTTACCCGAGTCTTCGCCCCCTCATACATGTCCTTAATCGCTCCGATGTACGCCACCGAGACCCCTTTCGCCTCCATGCATCTCCAAAGAACCTCCCTAGGGACCTTGTCATACGCCTTTTCCAAGTCAATAAACACCAAGTGAAGATCCCTCATCCTCTCTCTATACTGCTCTATCAGTCTCCGCACAAGGTGAATTGCCTCAGTCGTGGAGCGACCAGGCATAAAACCAAACTGATTCTCTGAGATAAACACAATCTTCCTCAACCTCCGCTCCACCACCCTCTTCCAAATCTTTATCGTGTGACTCAACAACTTAATACCCCGATAGTTGTTCCAACTCTGAATGTCACCCTTGTTCTTATAAACAGGGATCATCGTGCTCCATCTCTACGCCTCAGGCATCTTTGCTGACTTGAAAATATTGTTAAATAAGTTGGTCAGCCACTTCAACCCTGACCCGCCAGAGAACTTCCAAAAATCTACTGGTATCTCGTCGGGCCCCATCGCCCTGCCCCTCCGCATCTTGCGAATGGCCTCACTGACCTCATCTACCTTAAAACGCCGACAAAAACCAAAGTCGCGACCCTCCCTGGAATGCTCCAACTCCCCTAACACAACACCTCTATCCCCCTCATCATTCAAGAGCCTATGAAAATAGGACTGTCATCTTTTCTTAATGAGGTCATCCTCCACCAAAACTCTGCCATCCTCCCCCTTAATGCATTTCACCTGGTCGAGATCACGACCCTTCCGCTCCCTAACCTTGGCAAGTCTAAACATCCTCTTCTCCCCGCCTTTCTCCTCTAACCCCTTATACAAACTTTCAAAAGTTGTTGTCTTAGCATCTGTGACTGCTAACTTAGCCTCCTTTTTTGCTAACTTGTACTTCTCTCTACTCACCCGCTTCTCTTCTTCATCCTTACTCTCAACCAACTTAACGTAAGCCGCCTTCTTCGTCTCGACCTTCTTCTTAACCTCCTCATTCCACCACCAATCCCCCCGATACCGGCCAGAACCGCCCCTCGAAACCCCCAACACCTCTCTAGCAGACGCCCTGATGCAACCAGCAGCCCTATCCCACATACTATCCACGTCCCCTCTGCACTCCCACACTTTCATCCCCTCCAACTTCGCCCCAATCTCCAAAGCATTAACCGGAGTCAGGCTGCCCCACCTAACAGTAGGCCGACCCTTCCCACCCCGCCTCATCCTGCCTTTTTGGATAACCAAGTCCATCACCAGTAGTCTATGCTGGGTCGCAAGGTTCTCACTCGGGATTACCTTACAATCCTTACACAAAGCTCTATCCCCCTTCCTAAGCAGCAAAAAGTCGATCTGAGTCTTGGCTATCCTACTGCGGAAAGTGACCAAATGCTCTTCCTTCTTCGGTAGGCATTTAAATTCAAAATTATGCACTGTTGGCTAAGTTAGATATGCAGACTCCCTTCTATCTATTTTGGCTTTGGTTGTGTTGGAATTTAATCTCCTGTATCCAAGCTTCTGGTTAGCAGGAAATTGGATAGATGTTGTGGAAAAACCTTTCCAGCATGAGGCTTCATTAGTTTTGAATTGGCCATGGAGAGTCGCAACATTTGTAGGGGGCTATTATGAATCCCACCTGATTTAATATTATCAAAGCGGATTAGCTTGTTTTAACATTACTATGACAAAGGGTTATAGTGCTTGCTTTCCATTTTGACTTATTGTCGTTTCTTTCATATTGACTTAAATGCCTTTTTGGTGATGTTTTTTCCCATTAGTATCCAAATTTCTGATCAAATCATCCTACAGATTGCCCTGCATCTTATTCATATGCAATAGGTCTTTCATTTCCCTTTCAGTTTCCCCCCCTAGATGGTACTATCCAATTTTATGTGCTTCCCACCTCGGTTCTTGCTGTCCCTTTTTAGTGATGTACTTTAGTTAGTACTAGTCCAAATGATTTGTCAAGACATTTTACATTTTGTACTAATCAATAAACTTCTAGAAATCATATTATTATGCAGCTTTGACAAGTTTCAAGAACTAAAATTCTAGAAGCTTGTAGCTGTTTTTTCTGCTTATGCATCTTCTTGATGCCCTTTTAATGATAACACCTTATTTCATCAAAGAATAATTAAAAAAATTAACATCTTTATAAAAGATTAAACCATTTTCTTCTGTTTAAATCAGTTTTCAGCGCTACTTTGAGATCCTTTATACCAGCAATTACGTAAATACTTAGGTGACATTGACCTCTTAATCTTCTTCTCCAGTCACATATCGTCGTATAAAACGTGAAAGAGAAAACACGGATAGAAATGCAAAAGATTTAGAAAAGCGTTTCTCCTATCGTCTGAAAGCTCTTACTGCTGTGTTGTGGCAGTTTTCAGTTGGTTTTTGTATTGTTTAAGCTTATTAATGTGTCAGTAATTTATAACCTCCTTGCAGACTTCGTACTGTATTGTCCCTTTTCTCTCTGTTCCTCCCTTGCTGGCTCCTTTCTCTTTCCCCCCTTTTCTATAGTGATGGTTTCACTTCCATATGTCCATCATTTTTGTTTTATACATCATTCATGAAGACCTTAAGTACCATTGGCTCCTGGCTCAATAGTTTCTAGCTGTATGACTATCGCAATTCCCACTCTCTTTCCTTACATTAGTCAGTGTTAATTGCTGTTACCTTCTGTGGTTATCTTTGACGCATACAATTTGACAATTTGTTATTTCTGCTCAGTTAAGTAGGTGTGAGAGAGTAAGGAACTATGTGAGATTAGGTTCTAGAATTTGTTATGATAGATTAGTGATTCATCCTTCATTGTTGAAAGTCTGTTTATTTGTTTTAAAACATAGTTCAGCCGAATTTGACTTCAAAAGAGCATGATCTTTAATCTCTGGCAACTGGATTCAACTTCAATTATTTGAAGGCATCTTTTCCTCTTGACGGGATGAAGAGTAATAGAGATCCATCTCACTTGTGCCTCTAAGAACCATTTGAGGGATTGCAGTAAGCATTTTTTCATGAAAATCTAGAAATTGTCATGAAAATATGAGGTGGTATTCCCAAGGAATGTGAATTCTGGTATGTTGTTCTAGAAATGGAGTTGTTCTATGTTCTACTACAGGGAGAGCGCGACAATGATTCATCGTGTCTACCAGTTGCAACTCGGTTGAAGAATGCTCATAAAACTTCCATTTTCCAATCAAAAGGACAATAAAGTGCTCTATGCTTAGATTAAAAGATGCAGATAATCTATTGGTAGAAGCTGGATAATATATTGCAGCTGATTGGGCTTTAGAAGGTGTGATTTCCCAACAACAACCCCGTGTAATTCCACAAATGGGGTTTGGGGAGGGTAGAGTGTACACATACCTCACCTCTACCTCGTAAAGGTGGCAGGTTTGTTTCCGATAGACTCTCAATTTAACTCGTACCTGCCAAAACAATCTGTAAAAAGATACATATATCGGAAGAATATGTAGATATCCCAGATGATGTTATATTCGATCTCAGAGGAGTAAAGCTAATACTGGCCTGTGCAATTATGACACTCCAGTGCAAGTTATGAAAATTCATTTTAGTTGGTTGCAGATGCAATGATAATTAGTTTGAACTCTTTAACTTAGTAAACACTTTTTCATGTATCACGGATGTAAGTTCCTAGTTGCAATATCATGTCTGGAATGCACATTCAATTTAGTCAAATAAAAGCAGAATCAAATTATCCATCATCAATATCTGCTGTCATTATTCATAATATGCAGTTAATTCTTGACTTTGAGACCAAAAGTCTACACCAGACCCTCCCACCCCAACAACCCAAAAAAAGTTGTAGACAACTTTTCGATCATTTTTGTAAAGTCAAACCCCATAGAGTTAGCATGTCCAATTTGGATATTGATCTTGGGGCAGAATTCCCCCATACTTGTATAATGTTTTCTTTTAGCTGCAACACTATCCATAGATCCTTTCTTTTTCATGTTCCTTAAAATACAATGACAGTCACGGGTCATGAGGTTTGTTAAAACGTCTATGTTCAGGAATAGATGCTGATGTTGATCTTTGCACGTTATGTGGGTTAGGCCAGTGTTGGAGCTACATACAATGAAGGGGTGGTCAGTTGATCACCCTTAGGAAGAATATACTTTGTATAGAGAAAATTAAATTATAGTGTATATGAGGAGGGGTACGGATGCCCCAGTTCGTAGGTGTGAGAGGTTGGCCTTGGAAGGTTTCAAGCGGGGTAAGGGTAGACCGAAGATCCAGAAGTGATTAAACGTGACATGAAGCAGTTACAGTTGACTGAGGAGATGACCCTGGATAGAAAGATATGGAGAAAAAACATTAGGATAGAGGGCTAAGGGTGTGGATGAATTAGGTGGACTCTGGTGTCCTTTGTTTGGCAATGTACAATGTTTTGTGGATGTCGTACCTATGTTATTTTATCAGATTCTACGCTTTTGATGCTTTTGTATACTGCCTTGTATCTTGAGCCGGGGGTCTATCGGAAACAGCCTCTCTACCTCTTTAGGGGTAGTGGTATGGACTGCGTACACTCTACCTTCCTCAGACCCCACGTTGTGGGAATATACTGGGTTGTTGTTGTTGTTGTTGTAGATAGGTCAAAAATTACTTTCTCTACGTACATATTAAATCTTAAATCCCAACGACAACATATCCAGGATAATCGTATTTACTAGTGGAGTCTGGGTAGGTTATTGGGTGTATTCAGACCTTACCTCTAACTTGTAAGACAAAGAAATTATTTTTGAAAGAACCCCGACTCATGTAGAATAATTCTAAGCTCCTGTGAAAAGGAAATAGAATACTAACAACGATAAATAATACTGAAAATTTTGAACCCCATTATAGACAATGTATTTGAGTGGAGGACAGGGAGATTAGCCCATTACTAATCTACAGTTTTTAGTTGTGTGCCACTACTTTCGGGAATTTCTACCCCACAAAAGTAATGATAAGGTTTGCTTACACTCACCCAGTCACCCCTCGGTGGGATTATACTGGATATCTTGTCGTTTATATCAATCTTAGTGCTAAATTAAGTACCACTATAATGTTCAATATTTGTTTTTTTGTATAATGGCTGTCTAAGCATGAGTCCAAAATAATTTCACTTTCATTACCATGTTCCTTTTCACACACAAAGGACAGGAACATGGCCACTGATTGCGGCACGTTGGGTCCAAGTATTATGAAAACATTTGACTTGTGCTAATGTGTATCTCTGTTACCTTTGCCCTTACAGCAAAGCAAACATGTGTTGTATTATTTCTTTCTAAGTTTCAACTTCAATTGTTATTGTCAAGACTCAATTAAACTTTCTAATTTTTGCTTGAATTGTTTTAGGATGGCGTTTGTATAAAGAGTTATAAAAGGGAAGGCGTTGGAGTGACAGGCATATCCAAAGATTTAAATTTAAATGGCGAGATCAAGTCCCTATTCCACAAATGATTTGGGACTCAACAACCCCAGATATTGACGCCTCTCAACTAGAGCATGAACAATATATGGGCTCGACATTGGGTCAAAAATGGATGAATCCAATTCTGATATCTTGATAAGATTTTTGGCTTAACTTAATCCCGAAAATTGGCTCATGAAATGACAACTTTTCAAAGATCATTTGAGGATGACAAGTTTTACATTCATGCTCAACATAATTTAACCTTTATAGTGTTCATTCTTTTGAATTGAAATGTAGTGATGATATTCACATATAGTAACATTTTAAAAACGAGCAGTGCTAAAAATCATATGATGGTGATTGCTATAATGGCACATGGGGTTTGGTGGCATTTGTTAAAAAATGTTCATTTAAACAAAGGGACACTGCAAAATGAAATACATTTATGTATAGTTGTTAAGTTCCTTGGATGTTGCCTTACCTTGAAAGTCTCTACAAAATCAATACACCACGGCCCACTGTTTTTTGCAAATTAAATCATTCCAAAAACTCTTGTGCTTTTTTATCTTTTATATATATAAAAATCCTTTTGGCAATAAAATTTGGCCATAATAGTGATAAATCCTATTCACACTATAAAGTAGTTTTCTTTTGGACATTTTTGCCCCTTTCATCTTAAATTTAAAATCCTTATTTTATTACTCTTTCCCAATACATTGAAAACTATCTCAAAGAATTGACAAATTAACATCATTTTCATAAATATGATTGCATAGTATTTATTGCTTGAAAAGAATAGCGTAGGATAAAAATAAAAATATTAAATTAATTAATTGTATTCTCATATATCCAAAATTAGTGTGACCAAAGTAGTATTATCTGAAATTTTAAATTTAACATTATATATTTATGTATCATATCTACTTAATTATGCATTTTATCCTATAAATGATTTTTTATTGTTATTATTTAATTTTAAATTTTATATCTCTTTAATTTATATAGATAAATAAGAGGTATATATATATATATATATATATTAAAACCTATCAATATTTTGAATAATTTTTAGTTTTTTATTTTTGTTGAAATCTGATTCGTAGTTTAGTACTATTACATGAAATAAGCAATTATCGAAATTTCCAACACAAAAAGTTAATTATTTTTTTATGAATTCAGTTGTACAATTTTAATTATGCTATAATTTTTCTCATGATAATTCAAATAATTTTTTTTTTTTCATTTCAAATCTTTTCTATCTATTTTTAGAAGTACAGAGGAAAGAAGTCACATAACATTTGAAAATTTCGCATAAAAATTTTCTTAGTTGATAAAAAAATTTATCCTATGTTAATCTTACACTTAAATTATATATATAAATGATAAGAAAAATACATAAAGAAAAGAATAAAAATTATTTACGAGTTTTAAAACTAAAAGTTTGCATAGTTAAATAATTTTAAATATAATATGAAAATATTTTAATAAAAACTTAAAACACTTTAGACGTGATAGACATTGACAAGTTATAAAAATAATATAGTTCATAAGTGTCGACTTTAATTAACAATAACCTAAGAGAGTCACACATTGATGTTGTAGTCTTGCGTCACTATGTTACGCCGATTTAATAACGTAGGAACCATTATTTATATTTTTATTAATACATATGACTTCTAATTAATGAACTATATTAATTTTTATGTTTATAGAAATTTAAACTACATATTTGAATATTATTTTTTTAAAATATAATTTAAAAATATTTCAATAAGCTCAAATTACTTTAGACATGATAGATATCGATACAAAATAAAAATCATATAGTTCAAAAAAAGTCGTTATTGGTTAAACATCAATTCAAGAAAGTCACACGTTAATGTTATGGTCTTGTGATCCTACGTACTTTAATTATTATATTTATTAACTGGTGAATTAAAAATATAACTATTAACTGGTGAATCATTAATTATATTTGTTATTAATAAGAACTTTAACTACTTAATTTTATTTTTATATTTTAAAAAATCGAACAACATATTTAAATAGTTTTAAAATATAATTAAGAAATATTTTTGTAACGATTGTCTAAATTCAAAATTCTTTAGACATGATAGATATTAGCACATTATAAAAATCATAGAGTTCATAATTGTTGACCCTAGTAAACATCAACCTAAAATAATCACTCAATATAGATATTAAGCTAATCATTGTCATAATTTGTTAGCACTCTAAATAAAAATTAACTATGTCCACACTTAATTGTTTTCACATTTCTTAATAACCTGAAGTAGAAATATTGATTAATTATAATACTTTATTTGAAATAATTTACTGAGGTTACTTTTGCTAAATTAGCTTTTATCGTGTGAAAAATAAATTTTTTCACTTACACTAGACATGTTGTAGGTGAAAATTAAAAAGAATTGAAAAATTAAATAGCTGAAATCAAAGATAGGTAAATTTTATCTGCTATTACATAACATTGATTCTATCACATAAAAAAACTTCGAACATAAACATCATTTAACTTTAAAAATTAATATGTTTGTGACATAAAAATATTTTATCTTTAAAATTTAGAACACAAAAATTATTTGACCACAATTTTTGTGTACTATTAGAAAATAACAAAGTAAAGAACATATAATAGCTATAATATCGATTTTATGAAATTGATTTGAGACACATAATAAATACTAATTCTCATAGCACTTGATTAGGATAAGCTTGGGTGAGACTTATTAAAATTTTGTTTAGATTTGATATAATTAGTTAATCAAAGTTAATATAATTACTTATTTTTAAAAATTACATTTAAAATTTATAAGCTATAAAATTGGATCCCATCGTCGACAACTCTAATGACACTTCAAATACTCTATATGTAAGACAAGGCTATCAATTAATTTTAATCGTGGATATATATATATATGCTTAAGATACTGAAATAGCTCATTATTGGTATCAAATCAGTAATAATTCATACAAGCTAAATCTTCTAATCGATAATTAAGTCAAAAAATGAAATTTAATTTATTCATTTTGCTCTTTATAAAGAGGTTTTCTTTCATCCGAAAATTGATTATAATTTCTTACATAGATTTCATTTCAAAATACTGAACTCCTATCGACGCCATTACAATAAAGATATTATTATCGAACAAACATAACGCAACACTTAGTGAAATTAATTTATTTAAAATTAATATAACTAGTTGATCAAAAGCAATTAAATTTAACTATCCATTTATTTAGATATAAATTATTGTATAGATACACTTTTATAATTATTATGTTCAGTTATTAATCCTTGTTCAACTAACAATAATTACATTTGCAGTAATTACTAGTTAATTCAATTTAATAATAGACCATAAAAGTATTATTCCAATAAATAATATTTGAGCGTCATAACAATTATCAAAATATCTGATCAAGATAAAACTTAAGTTAAAACGCAGCAAAATTTTATTTGAATCGGCTATAATTAGTTAATTAAAAATAATTACATTATACTCATTGATCTATTTAAATTATATTTTAAATTTACTTATAAGACTCAGTAAGATTGTATCAAATCGAATCAAATGATTAAAACTATAATTTAATTAGATCGGCAAATATATTATTGTGACGAAACTTAGTGTTTGATTTTATGATAAAAGAAACTAAACACTATGTAGACACAATATAAATTTAGTATTGTATTTTTGAAATCTTTTTTCAAAGAAGTCTTTCGCTAATGTTGTGGGGGCTTATGCTCTCATGTTACGCCGATTTGATAACTTGCGAATTATCATTTATATATGTTATTAATATGACCTCTAATTATTAATTATTTTTAAATTATATTTTATAGTCGTGATATTCGAGTCAACTTGCAATAAATTTAAACTACACATTTAAATAATTTGAATAATACAGTCAAAATTTCAAACACACTTTAGACATAATAGACGTCGACACATTATAGAATCCTAAAAATTATACAGCTCACATGTGTTGACCCTAGTTAACAACAACTCTAGATATCAAGACACATTAATGTTGTAGCCTTAGACCCTTAGGTTATGCTGATTTGATAATTTGTGAATCATTACTGATAATTTTTATGAATATGTCCTTTAATTAAGCAATTTTATAAAATTTTATATTTAAATAAATTTAAATTTTATTACAATTACTTTTAAATATAATTTCAAAATATTTCAACATCGACAGTCAAAATTCAAAACACTTTAAACATGAGAGACATCCACATATTATAAAAGTCGTATAGTTCACGTATTTTGATCCTAGTTAACAGCAACTCATGAGAGTCATGCATTAATGTTGTCGTCTTACATTCTTATGTTACGTCGATTTTATAATTTGCAAATTATAATTTATATTTGTTAGTAATGTGATCTCTAATTAAGTAATATTATATTTAAATAAAATTTAAGCTATATATTTAGATAAGTGTTAAATATAATTTAATATATTTCATTAGCGACAGTCAAAATTCAAATCATTATACACATAATAGATATTGACACATTATAGAAATTGTGAAAATCACAAAATTCACATTTGTGGACCCTAGTTAACAACAACTAAAGATATCAAGGCACATTATTATTGTAATTTTGTACCTCTATATTTCGGTAATTTGATAACTTGTGAATATTACTTATATTCACTATTAATATATCCTCTAATTAAATAGTTTTAACTAATTATGATATTTTAATAGATTTAAACTACATTTAAATAATTTATAAGTCTAATTTAAAAATATTTCAATAATGATAATCAAAATTCAAAATATTTTAGACATGATAAACATTGACACATTATAAAAATTATATTTTTCATATTCGTTGAACCTAGTTAATGTTTTAAGAAAAACACTTTTGTGATAAACTTTAGAATGAAATGACTTTTATATAATTAATAAATAAATAAATTTCTGTGATAAATTCAAAATTTAGTTGACCACTAATGGCTTTATCCAGAAAAATTTTAAAGAATTATGATCAATATATAATAATATTAGTTTTAAATTTCGATAAAAAAAGAAAGACTAAAGAGAAATTGAGGGAGAAGGACGAAAAGGGAGGGTGTGATTGGATAAAAGGTTAGTATGATCTTTGTACATTTATGGCCAAAAAATTATGGCCATTTAGCAGCATCCATAAAAATAAATTATATTCCTTTTACTTTTTTTTTTTTTTTTTTTTGCAATTAAAAGAAGAATGGTTCTTTTCCTTTATCCGCACACATAATTAAAAGACATTCTTTTCCTTTTATATATGCCTTTTGTGCTTAGAATCTTCAACAAGAATGTTTCTTATGCTTTTTCTCCCTTACCTCAAATATATATGATGCATTCTCACAGTAAACTTTCTTGTTTCTGCTATAGACAGCCATGTTAAATGTCTGGGGTTAGAGTTTGTGATCCGAATTTTTGTTGATTCGATTTTAAAAAGTTTGCGGTGTGATCTATGTTTGTAATTTTTTGTGGGGTCTGTGGTGATAGTGGAGGCCTGTATGCTTTTGGGCTCAGGACTTATTTGTACGAACGTATTATATAAGTGTGATTTAGTGGGTTGTTTTGGTGGTTCAGAAAAATACGTTATTGAGACTTTCGTCTCCTCCTTGTACTCCTCTCCATTATAGTGAATTTCCTCCCCCTCTGTCCGTGGTTTTTCCCGTCAAGGATTTCCACGTAAAATCTGCGTGTTCTTATTCTTTTTTATTTTTTATTTGTGGTATTGTTTATTCTTGTCCGTTCTATAACATGTGGGTTGAGCCAAGTTCGAGGGGATCAAAGTTAGTTAAGTTAATAATTGACGGGTCATTAATCCGTTTAAAATTTACTTGAATTGAGATAAAATGGGTCAGATAGACTAAATAACGTGTCATAGTTCAACTCGCTCGACTTTATTAAGCGCACGAATATTCACTATAAAAATATGATATGTCCAAATACACATATTATGTGTGCGGATACAATATATTCCACGGCCTTTTGAAATGAAATGTTATTTTTCATAAATATGAAAGCAAATTTCTCTTAAAGAAATTATTTGTCCATAGCATGACGTGCACTTTAAGTTCAACTTTTTGGAATGATTAACTATTTCTTAATTTATTTCTTTTTAACTATCATGTGAACATATACAGATTCGTTCTTTAAAAAAAAAAGAAAAAAGAAAAAAGAAAAACAGCATTTGTTTGTCTAAATAGAAAGACAATTACATTCCATGTATCTTTTCAATAAATCCACCACGTGATTGGAATAAATCAATAAGTTTACTATCTATGTTTCTTTGGGTATTTTTAGTAATTTTCTAACAGTACATGTGAGAGCCGCCAATATGGGCTAGGCCCGATGAGTCGGCTCGACCCATAATTTGATGGAATTGAGTTTTAATTTTTGTAGCCCATTTAAGAACAGAGTTTTTTAGCCCAGCGCGTATAAGCTCGTGACCCGTGGGGCTTGAGCAATGTGAGTTGGGCTAGCCCATGGGTCGTCCCGTAAGTCAAATATATGCAACTATTTAGATCGCTTATTAGTATTTTTATTTGATTCGAATGATATCATGTCAAAAGTTATTTAATTTCACTATTAGGAGTATTTTCTGGGGGTGTTCAAGACTTGATTAACAAGTATTAACACTATGTAATATTGTCTGGTGATATTTATGTTTATTAACATTCTAAAATTAAACTATAAAATATTATTTTTTAGAAAGTGGGCTGGCTCGTGAGACCCGCAGCCCACAGAGTAATGGTGTGAGTTTGGTGTTTTTTGGTCCATCATTTTGATGGGCCAACTCGACCTGATCCGTCAAACTTAAAGCCCGTATGAACTAGCCCAAATGGGCTGGGCCGACCCGTATTGACAACTCTAGTAGATGTTAAGCCAAAATGTGTAAAACTTTATTACATGTACAATGTTCAAAGTCAGACTTTTGTCCATGCAATATTGCTGGTAATTAAAAGGTTTCTTAACTAGAAAATATATACATTTAATCTGATTAAGAAGTCTTAATTAGTTGGAAATCGTAGTAGTCAGTTAATTGACTATATAAACTTTTATCGTATTGGTGAGGATTTAATTCTTCGTCTTGTAATTTCTTTGTCTATTTCACCTATCGCCAATTTTTTCTTAGAAAAAGTCTTGATCGGTTTTCATTTCTTCACATGTATCAACTCTATTGCATGTGGGTAATACTAGAGTCATGAAAATTTTATTAATTAGATACAGGCAAAATATTTTCATAATCAAATCACCAGTAAAAGAAAAAGGTAGATGCATCACATTAACAGTGAGTGAGTTCATCTTAACTAAACATTTTTCATGTGATCAGATACATATTTATATGTGGAGATTTATATAAAAATCTTTTTATGTAAATATCTATTAAAACTTTCGACAATTATTATTTGAGTGTTAATTAAAAACTTTACATGGCAAAGTACAGGGTGGATCTAGAGATCTCCTAACGAATTTACGTGAACTTAATTATTATTGTAGGAGTAATATTTATTTGAGGTCGATCTATTAAATTCATAAATTTTACAGGTTTAGATTTTAAATCTATTTAAAAAATAATTCCGCATTTGTTATAGCCAAAGACATGAACATGAGTTGAAAAGTTAAAAGAAGATTAATAGTCTCATAAAAAGATCAATCTAAAATGTGTTAAAAGAATATTCAATTCTTCAGGCTGTACTTTCTTTTAACACATTTCGGATTGATCCTTTTATGAGATTATTCATCTTCACTTCTTCAAAATATATATTTAGATGAACGAAAGATACAATGACCTATCGAAAAGTAAGTTAATCAAATCAATCTTCTTCTTACAGTAAATTAGATTCACGATCTGATGAGATGAATAAAATCTCTCATAATTAACTAAATTAAAGATTTTGAATTCGAACAGTTAAAATAGTAAATTTAGAGTTTAGACTGCCAAATAATTTAACCAAAAATATGTTAAATGGATGCATAGGTCGTAATTGGATCGCAGTGGGAGAGGAAAGTATTAATTGGAGTATGATTAATTAATTTTCTCGAGATGTGATACCAATAAAAACTACTCCCAGTAAACTTGGGATTTTAATTATTGCATTCTGACTTGAATGATGTGATGTATACTACTGAATGAATATTATTGGAGAAAAAAATTGGCAGCTGGAAGTGGCTGGCTGGCCTATATTATAGTGAGTTATGTTAAGGTAGTGGGCATAGAAAAGAAATGAGTAAATGTGCAAAAAAGGGATAGTCAACAATTTATGCTACACTTTTTTTTTTAAGAAAAAAAATACAATGTATATATTAAAAAAAGAAAAAATTTACGTCAAAGAGATTTATTTAATAGTTTATAAAGACTATATTTCATCTTAACATTCAATTTGGACTTTAATTTTCACCCTCATGCAGCTTCCCGCTCAACGGTAAATATCAACAGTTGGCGTTTACACTAACAATAGACTACATAAATTTACTATAAGTAAATGATTAATTAATATATATGTTTATATCCATCTCATAAAGGAAAATTTTGATGTTACTGGGTACTCGTAAAGTATTGTTATGTGATCGATCAAGAGAGCACGAGTCGCATCTAAAGATGTGAATTGTGATCTAGTGATTCAATGAAGTAATTGATTTGAGCATCATGAGGTCTCGAGTTCAATTCCCAACAGAGACAAACACCATAGTGATTTCTTTTCATCCGTTCTAAGTGATTTCTCTCTATCGGTTCTAATCTTGATGGACAGAGTTCCCCGATACCTGCTGCTGGTGGGAGGTGGCAGGTATGCAGTGAAGTTAGTTGAGGTGTGCGCAAACTAACCTGCACACCACAACTATATACAAAAGGGAGGTGATAGATATGCCGTGAAGTTAGTTGAGGTGTGCACAAACTAACTTGCACACCACGACTATATATATATATATATATAAAAAAAAAAAAAAGATCACGAGTCTGAGTTGTGAAACAATCCCATACAAAAATGTGGAGTAAGATTGAATACAATAGATCCCAGGGAGGAGCCACCTTCCATCGAGGAATTCATTTGAATTTCCTTCGACAAAAAATTATAAGTACTATTTTTACATAATTAAAAATATTTTTTATGTATATATAATATATGTTGAACGTAACCCCCTTGACTGATTTGTACATTTACTTCTAAATTCCCTCAATAAAACTTTTGACTCTACCACTGATTTCTATAGCTTATCGCTCGGCTCTTTTCTAAATTCTGAGCATGCGACAAGCTTAAGATATCAAACTCCCACTTCATGTATATACATTTTATGTAACTGTTAAACATCGGATACGAGTAAGTTATTATCTACTAATCGAAAATTGAGACAAGTGAGTGGAGTATTATGTTGAAGGGAGCAGAAAGGACAGGGGGAGATGAGGGTAGGCCACCCAGCCTTTAACTCATCACATGCAAGGGCTCGATCCATCGCACAGTACTAATCTTTCCAAAATTCCCCACCTAAATGTTGCTCAAAAGCAGAAAATATTCGAATTAATTAAGTGAGATTATTAATTAATTTGAACCATACACTTAATCACAACATTCAATTAATAAAACTACGAAAATCTGTACTTACCTATATTAATACTAATCTTTAACCGTCAGAGGTTATAAATGATATTCAAGTCAATTTACATACGCATCGATTATTAATGAATAAAGTACCACTACATATTATATGTTGTTATATTGTAATAGTTAGATTAATAAAATTAGAAAGTACAAATGAAACAACATTTTTGTGGGATATATAATAATTAATGACTAATTAATGGTTATATAATAAAGTGTTTTATAAGTTTTTGCTATAAAAACTTGGGAGAAATTTCCAAATGATAATTGACAAAAGGAAGCATGTGGAGGGGTCTTTCTTTCCAATTTCTACTGTTTAAGTGCCGTGTGGACCCCAGCACCGACACTGATCAAATTTTTATTTTAGTAATATTACGTACTATTTTTCATATATTTCTTGGTTTCCCCAGTAACAAATTGAAATTGCAGTTGTCATTTTTGAAATTTTGCATTAATATTTCCCTCTTCTTTTTTTTACGGCTAATATTTACTTTGGGCCACATTGCTACCCAACTCAGGGGCGGCTCTACCCGTAAAAAATAAAATAAAAAATAGGCGACGCTTTAGGCCTCTAAATTTGAGGGGCCTCATTTTTTATAATAATTTAAATATTTTTTTAAAAATAAATATTATTTATTAAAAAAATTATTTTTTTATATAAAAGGAAAGAATTATTATAAGAAGTTCATAGATCTAGTGTATTATGTTTCAAGAAAGATTAAATGCATTGATTATATTATTACTTAGAAAAAATCGATTATATAATTTTGAAAATAGAGTTCATTAAAAGAAAGTTATTTTTTCTTAAAATTGAAAGACCTCCATTTGATTTTCGTCTTAGGCCATGAATATGTTTGAGCCGCCCCTGCCCCAACTTGACTTTTATTCCATAAACGAGTACTAGTAATGATAGTCATTTTTGTGTTGGAATACAGTGAAATGAATGAGATTTATCGTTTTATTGAAAGTTTGGGGTTTCGTTTCGAGCATGTGTAACAGAAAGGATTTGAAGGTATCCCAACATAAATTTGATGATATTAGATTAAAAGCTTATATGATGTTAAATTAAAAGTTTCTAAATCCACCTTTACGTCTCTAAACATGCATCTCACTTGAATAAGTGTTCGAGCTAAACAACTTTTAAGAAAAACAATAAAAAAAAAAAAAATTATATGTCCAAATAAGTCCTTAATATGAAGCATTTCTCTTTTAGTGGATCATACATACAACAAACGTAAGGAATGTAGCTCAATTGGTTGGGCTATAGTCTCTTTATTGATATGAGTTTAATTTTCCATTTTGCATCCCCTCTCGCATGTTTCTTTACAATAAAAATATGCAATTACACCAACATATTACGTATAATTTCACAAATCATAAGTTACGGGAACTAAAAGGATATAATGATTTGTATGCATATCTTAACCTATTCTATAAAGATAAAAAAAAGAGTACACTAATCGTAAATCATACACAACAAATTTAAATTAATTGAAGCAGTAAATTTTGAACAATGGATTTTTTTTCTTCAAAACAATGGATAATTATATGAAAAAACAATATAATAAAGTCTGTACCGCACTCTTTTAAATATGCCATTCCCTTTTCATCACCTTCACTTTAATTCCCCCCCACCCCCACGCCACCATTCTTGTTCGAGAACCAACTATTTTTTCTTTTAAATTCCTTCTATTTGCACTCTCTTTTTCTTATTATAGCAAATTCCACTGCAACATAAAATAATTCAGAAAAAAATGTTGCCACTAAAACTTGCATTAGCAGTGTTTTTAGTGGCAGTTGTGAATACGGTTGTTGCAGAAGATCCTTATAGATACTTCGACTGGAATGTTACTTATGGAACTATTTATCCTCTTGGAGTCCCTCAACAGGTGACTTTCTCTTTCGTTTGTTTCCGTAAACGCAATGTCGACGAAAAATTATACTGTTTGTTTGTTTATACGTGGTTAAAAGTTATTCGTCATGTGTTACTTTTAACATATTTTGAACGTCGTAATGAAAATCCTGGTTCCGACAATGTCTTTTTTTTTTGTTGGATCTGGTTTTAATATGTTCATGTAATGGTGATTTTTTTTTTTTTTTTTTTGAAATGTGTGTAGGGAATTTTGATTAATGGACAATTTCCTGGTCCTGATATTTACTCTGTCACAAATGATAATCTTGTTATCAATGTCTACAATAGCTTGGATGAGCCTTTTCTACTTTCCTGGTAATTCATCTAATTAACTTTCATTTTTTTTTTTGTTCACAATTTGTGAGTTGATTCTATTGAAGTTCATGTAACACAGTTAACAGACATAACTACTTTGGAATAAATACATTTTGAGTTCTGATTTCAATGCTGAATCTCCAATTTGGTTTGGGGATTTTCAATTGAGATCTTTACACCAATAGTGAACAGATTTTGCTGGGTTTTTTTTTTGCTGGGTTTTTTTTTTGCTGGTCAGTATACATAGATTATTTTTTCGGTATAGTTAGGCAAAAGGGCAGTTCGATGCACTAAAGCTACCGTTATGTGCGGTGTTCGGGGAAAGGCCCCACCATAAGAGTATATCGTACGCAGTCTTACCTTATATTTCTGGCGGAGGCTGTTTTGGTCTAGTTAGGCAGATGTATTAAAAAGGTTAGGCACTCAGATCTCAATATGATAAAGCAGATTGAGGGTGAGTTTTGTTAGTTAACTGAACTCACTCATTTAAAAAGTACTTCTAAACTACTCCCTTGGTTCAATTCGTTTGTTTGATTTTGACTTCAAATGAAATTTAAGAAAATAAAAATAACTTTTAAATGTCATGATCTTAAATAAAATATGTGCAAAATGTATGAAAATATTCTTTAATTTTATGACTTTTAATATATTACGTGAAAATTTGGAATTAAAACTTTTTGATAAAAAAGAAAAGAAATATGTATTTTTCTAAAAACAGTCTAAAAGAAAGAACGGCAAATTAATTGAAATCGGAGTTGTCCTTTTTTTCCCTCCCTCTATTGATTCCTTCCCATTTAGCTGATCCTTGCGTCATGTAGAATAGTTCGAGTGAATAAATTCAAAATATATGAAGTGCCATATAAGTTAAGAACATTGTAGTATATTACATTATTATAATATTATCTTTTTACCCTTTTTTAGGAGCTTTCACATTTTTATAATGGAAGAAAGTGCTTATCATCTGCGCAATCTCTCTTGTATTTGATCTAAAACTAGTAATATTGGGAATTATTTTTTCCGTCTCAAATTATCGGTCTCAATATAAATTGAGATGACACATTAATTAAGAAAAATAATTAATAACATAACTAATTTATCATAGTACCCCTACTAAATGATGTTTATATTTTAATTTGAAGAAAAAATAATTAATGCAAAGGGTAAAACATGAAATTTTTTTTGTCTCTTCTTAATTAATGAAAAAAAACAAATAAAATGAGAAATCAAATTAGAAAATTTGAAACGAGTAATTTGAGACGAGAGAGTATTTAATTTGTGGCTAAGGTAGTATTTGGACGACAAGTTGACAAGTTCCACTTGCTTACTGTTGGCTTCTTCTACTGACAAAAATAGAGAAAAGAATACCACATGGGCATTGACATCAACAATTTGCAAGTCTCGTCCGAATCTTCGTGGCATTTTCTAAGTTCATACGTCTCGGGGCTTGTTTGGTAGAATGTATAAGAATAATGAAAAATATGATGTATTAGTAATATTTGTATTAGTTATGTTTGCATTAGTTATGCTTGTATTTTTCCTATGCAGTGTTTGGTTCGATGTATTAAAAAAAACATGAATTACATAATTTCTAATTTTTTTTTTTTACATAATACCCTTAATATATATGTTGGAAAGGATGCGAAATTTTTTTTGAGGGGTAATAGGGTCTTTAAGCATGTTAATGCATGCATTAGATCCATTGCATTACTAATGCCATGGATTTTGAGGTATTAGTAATACACACCTTAATACACAATAGAGTGTATAACTAATGCGACTCGCATTAGTTATACATAGGATAAAAAGGTATATCAAACAAGGTACTACTAATATACATTAGTTTAATACATGCATTAATATTTCAATACACTCTGCCAAACGACCCCTAATAAGTTAGTTATCCAGCTGTATAATTATTAGCTAGTTGTTTTCCAATTTAATTCATTCTAGACTATAATGTACAAGCAACAATGTTATAATGGTCCAATAGGAGAAGAATGAAATGTAATGATATGATTTGAGAGTGATTGCTTCACTCTTAATCAAAAGTTCTCGTTTTGATAACATAATATAAGGTTTTGATATTGGTTAAATCGTGAGATTAGGGATGGATATAGATTTGACACCGTGATAAAAGAGTTGACTTTATATATCTTAACACAATTTCAAAACTAGTTTCTTGAAGTTAATATTGACTAAAACTATAAAGGGAGATCTATATATATTCACATCTCACACGATGTCTCCGAACTCTAGAGTCCGATTAACAACAAGAACGACACACTCGGCATAATTCCACAGATAGTGTCGGAGGAGGGAAGGGTACATCAAACCATAACTCAATATTTGTGGTGTAGGAGGACTGTATTCGATAGATCAGCTAAACTTTAATTTACGAGTCTTGAGATTGGTAAAGAGCATTATGCCATGTATTAGTCTGTTTACGTGGTATAATTCAAGTTAGTAAATTTCACATACGAAATGATTACAACAACAACAACAAATCCAGTGTATTCCCACAACGTGAGATCTGGGGAGAGTAAGATGTACGCAGTCCATACCGCTACCTCCGAAGAAGTAGAGAAGCTGTTTCCGATAGACCCCGGCTCAAATAATGATTAAAAAGCAAAAATAAATAATGTGTAGTGGTTCTTATAATATATGCAAAATCACATGGTTCATTGGGTATGCTGAACAAATGATGTGTTTGTTGAAAATTATAGATTGAATGTAACTAGTCGGTGGTTCATGTGAAATGCATGTGAAAAGTAGCTGCAAATTCTGTGTCTCTTTGAAGATTGTGCTTTGTCCATTCAATAATTTAAATAGTCGAAAGCTCCGTATGTTGTCCATTTTAGACCCTACATTCTTGCTAAATTTTAAAATAATAAGATAATAATATTAATTGTTTGCATGTTGTGAACATATCATCTAAAAGAAAGTTTACGTTAATATCATTTTATCGGCGAATGTACATGTAGGAACGGGATACAGAACAGGAGAAACTCGTTCGTAGACGGAGTCTATGGAACAACATGCCCAATACCTCCTGGGAAAAACTACACATACAATCTACAAGTGAAGGATCAAATAGGGAGTTTCTACTACTTCCCATCTCTTGCATTTCATAAAGCTGCTGGTGGTTTTGGAGGGATTAGGATTCTCAGCAGGCCTAGAATCCCCGTTCCTTTCTCGGACCCTGCAAACGATTACACTATCCTCATTGGGGATTGGTACACGAAGAATCACACGGTACATATTATTCTTTTTACGCTTTCAGTGTATTAAAGTTAAATTCAATGTAATGCATTTAGTTCTTGCAAGTACATAGGGACACATGCTTTGTATTATTAATAGTCAAAAGGACCCGTGGGTTGTCTAATCACTTATGTCTTATAGTGTCGGTAAGGTAAAGTGGCAATGTTTTTTTTTTTTTTAAATTTTTTGGAATTGATTGTGCTTTTTCTCATGGCCCATTGTTTGTTAGGTCTGTCCTTAACCCAGTAGTGTGGGCCCATTAGGAGACATCAACTGGAAAATGCACTTCTTCTTCTTCTTATTTTATTTTTATTTTTTTCAAAAAAATAAATAAAATAAAATTCTCAAAACACCCTCAAGTAGAACTGTAAGATAAGACTGCGTATAATAGACTCTCTCATGCACAGCGAGGGCGTTAGTGTACCTTGATGCACTTCATGATTTTTGGATTTGTCAATCAAGTTGGTATAAGTTTCAGTACTGAAGAGCTAGGATTATTGTTTTGGAAAGAAAAATGTAGATGTATAAGTTGAATTAGAGTTAAATGAAATAAATTTTAGCCTTTGTTCATTAATAGAAACTCAAGTTTATTTATTTACACTCCTATTTGATTGAAATTTGTCTTCGTATACAGGCCTCGAGAGCAATTCTTGACGGAGGGAAGAAGTTACCTTTCCCCGATGGCATTCTTATCAACGGTCGTGGCCCTAATGGTGTCACATTCACAGTTGAGCAAGGTAAACAGAACACGAATATCATAGACTAATGTCATGACATTTCTGAAAAAACTAACGGTGAGTTTTTCTTATAACAGGGAAAACTTATAGACTCAGAATATCCAATGTTGGATTGCAAAGTTCACTTAACTTCCGAGTTGAAGGACACAAAATGACATTAGTTGAAGTCGAGGGAACACACACATTGCAAACAAGTTATTCCTCGCTTGATGTTCATGTTGGTCAATCTTACTCTGTCCTCATTACAGCTAATCAAGAAGCGAAAGACCATTACATTGTTGTTTCATCTCGTTTCACAACTCCAGTCCTCACCACCACCGCGGTACTTCACTATAGCGGCTCTAACACCCCTGTCTCTGGCCCTCCTCCTGGTGGACCTACCA
The DNA here is from genome assembly GCA_030864215.1 of Capsicum pubescens. Classification (NCBI taxonomy): domain Eukaryota; kingdom Viridiplantae; phylum Streptophyta; class Magnoliopsida; order Solanales; family Solanaceae; genus Capsicum; species Capsicum pubescens. Next base: position 2,091,241 of record CM061541.1, read on the forward strand.
TCCAAATCGACTGGTCCCTTAACCAGGCTCGCTCCATCAGGTATGTCCAGCTTCCACTAAGCTCATATGTAGAGCCTGTTAAGTTTAACGATTACAAGTATCTGATAAGTTGAGGATTGTGTATTTCAGGACAAACTTGACGGCAAGTGGACCAAGGCCAAACCCACAAGGTTCGTATCATTATGGTATGATCAACACAACTAAAACCATCAGACTTGCTAGTTCTGCTGGTCAAGTGAGTGGCAAACAGAGATATGCAGTCAACAGCGTGTCGTTTGTGCCACTTGATACTCCCCTCAAGCTTCTCGACTACTTCAAGGTTGGAGGTTTCAAAGTTGGAAGCATATCTAATGCCCCAACTGGTGGAGGAATTTACCTAGACACGTCTGTCCTAGGCATCGATTACAGGCAATTCATTGAGATTATATTCGAGAACAATGAGGACATCGTCCAAAGCTGGCATCTTGATGGCTACTCTTTCTGGGTTGTAGGGTATGTTAGAACAATCTTCGCTGCCCATGATTTTCTAGCATATACGCCTTATTTTGTTCTTGATTTTGATTTTTTTTTTTTTTTTCCAATTTTAAATGTAGGATGGATGGAGGTCAGTGGACTCAAGCTAGTAGGAACGGATACAATCTTCGCGATGCAGTGTCACGTTGCACCACTCAGGTAAAAACGAATGAACAAAACATATTTTGCAATCACTTGTTTATTATTGAGATGGTAAACTAACACAATAATAAAATGTAAAAATGCAGGTCTATCCCAAGTCATGGACCGCGATATACATTGCATTAGACAATGTAGGAATGTGGAACCTAAGGACTGAATTTTGGGCGCGACAGTACCTCGGACAACAACTATACGTGAGAGTCTACACAGACTCTACCTCATTGAGAGACGAATATCCAATACCAAGGAATGCTCGTCTTTGTGGCAAGGTAGCTGGACGACACACACGACCACTCTAAGCAAATTCTGCAGTTCTAGTAGAGGAAAATTTTATTTATACAATCTTTGGATTATTGTGAGTTTAGAAGTAATGCCTTATTACTACTATTTTGCTACTACTACTAGCTGCTAATTTGAATGACCTTAGCTCAAGGTCAACATTCTTTCTTCAATTCCACCAAAACATTGTATTTTGTTCTTTCTTCATTGCTGTAGTTCTCTTAAATTATTACTTGCTATATTATAAATGAAGTGCTTTTTCATTATTGTATGCAGATTGCCAGATTCGATTTCTTTTTTTTCCTTTTTGCAGTTCATTTTCTTTACATGATTAGAGAGGATTGTTTGCATAACTTGATGTTCAGAGTTCCTATAATTAGCCGTTTTAATTTCAGCTTGGTGTAAAAAGCTCCCTATCAAAAGCTATATATTTCATCCTCGGGTCATAATGACAAAAAAAAATGGATCTTGATCCAACTTAAACTCAAATATCGTATAAGAAAGACCATTTCATTCTTCAACAGTAACCTTATCTATGTGAATAGTAAATACATTTAAACAATGACAGGTGAAATTGTTGCAACTTCAACCATATTGGTGGCAAATTTAATGGGCAATTCAGCATTAATTTACAACCAATATTTATGAGCCGCCTACATAAATAAGTACCATATTATGTTCGACTATCAAAAGGTTATAGAATTAGCATTTAACTAATCTTACCTTTTTATGTTTAACTATCAAAAGGGTTAAAAGAACAGTTCCATGATCAAAGCATCATAGTTAGCAAGTCCGAAAAAAAAGAGAAGAATATAATGTAGCTAACTTACTTTAATACGAAACTTAGTAATTATTTTTATCCGACTTATCAATAATACATCATGTAATTCAATATTTATACAATATTATAACGGATAAAAATATTATACCTAATGTGTCAACCTTATATAAAATATATAATTGTAATATATAAAAAGTACTTATATATAATTTTGAATCTAAATCGGGTATAATGCTATATTATATTTTATATTAAGCTAGGAGACATAAATATTTTACCATTAATGTAAAAATGCAACTTTTTTATAGTAATATTTTGCCCAAATAACAGAAAGTAAAAAGGGAGAGAAATTCCGATTTTATTTTGTTCAAAAAGTGCCGCCAGTCTCAAAATTTCCCTGACAAACGAGATGGCCGGTGAACTTGTGGCGGCGGCGGCGGCGGCGGAGGTTACCTGCGTCAAGCAGTTGAGTTCAGCTGAAGTTGCGGCGGAGGAAGAGAAGCTGCGTCTTCTCCGGGAAGCCGTCGATGCGCTGCCGGTGAACGCCGTAAACGATTTATGGTCCATTGGGGTATGCATTGTTTCTTATTCATATTCTTATAAAACAATTAATTTTTTCACATTTTGTATGTTGTTGAGTTAGCTTTGTTATCAATTAACTTATATTCTGGCTGTTTTAGTTTGTTTATCTGGTTTGGACTTGACACGAAGTTTAAGCAGGTGAAGAAGTGCTTTAAGTTTTCCATTAGAAAGTTAGAGCTAAAGAGTTGTCAAAAAAAGGGAAAGACATTTTATTTGAAATAGAGTAAAAAAGAGTGAGACAAACAAATTGAAACGGAGGGAGTAGTTTGTGTTTTTGAATGTTTAGTTTGTTTATAAGATATAAAAACTTCAACTTTGTGGTAGTATCATATAGATATTGTCATATTAGTACAATGAATTGTTTGGAGAAAGGAAAGAAGAGGGTCTAAGTAGTTTTAGTGTTAAGAGTTAAATTCGAGCTAGAATTCATTCTACCTGAATAACATGATGCGCTGCGAATAAAATGACTGAACTTCTTGAATTTTAATGTATTGGTGCACCGTGGACAGTTAGAACTAAAGAGTTGCCAAAAAAGAAAAAGACATTTTTTTGAAACAGAAAGCAAGACAAACAAACTGAACGGAGGGAGTAGTTCTTTTTCTGAATGTTTAGTTTATTGCTAAGAGATAAAAACTTCAACTTTCTTGTAGCATCACATAGATATTCCTATATTACTACATTCGTGTAGTTCATTGAAACTATGAATTGTTTGGAGAAGGGAAAGAAAAGGGTCTTCGTAGTTTTAGATTTAGAGTTAATTTGCGCTAGAAGTCATTCTGCACGAATAACATGATGAGCTGCCAATAAAATGACTGAACTTCTTGAACATTAATGTATTGGTGCAGCGAGGACAGTTAGAACTAAGGAGTTGCCAAAAAAGGAAAAGACATTTTCTTGAAACAGAAAGTAAGGCAGACAAACTGAAATGGAGGGAGTAGTTCTTTTTTTGAATGTTTAGTTTATTGCTAAGAAATAAAAACTTGAACTTTCTTGTAGTATCACATAAATGTTCCTATATTAGTACATTATTAGTGTAGTTTCATTGAAACTATGAATTGTTTTGAGAAGGGAAAGAAAAGGGTTTTAGTAGTTTTAGATTTAGAGTTAATTTGAGCTAGAAGTCATTCTGCATGAATAACATGATGAGCTGGTGATAAAATGACTGAACTTCTTGAACGTTAATGTTTGGGTGCACCAAAATTATGTCTTTGCAAATTATGGAGCTAAAGTTTAGTAGAAGTATTACCTGATCAAAAAGTTCAGTAAGTATATTGTTAAAGTAGGTTTCTGGTGAATTAAGTCCATTTTATGTAATTTCAAAGCCATGTCAAGGGGTATGTCTCACTATGCCATACTTGAAGGACTTTCTTCCTCTAAAGAAAGAAGTGAATAATTGGTTAAGGTAATTTGGTTATAATTAGTTGCCTTGTCATTGGTGTTGAAGATGTTTTCGATTAGTTCTTTATCTAGCAACTCGTAAATTTCTTTTGGTTTGTTTGTTTATTTTAGGCATGCGTTCGATGCATTTTTCGACTATTTGGACTTCATGAACTCATATGTGCACATCCTTCACTCTCAATATCAAAGTGGTGTGATATTTTAGAAGATGTAATGAGAATTAAAGATGAAGAATTTAATGAGCAATCATACCAAGAACGATCAAGGGAGACAAACTTTTGCAAAATTTGCTTAGGCATCTTGCAATTTCTCTACTATGACGATACTGGAACTTTATTGAAAAAATATAGTGCCGATGACTTTGCTGTTGTAATTTCTGAACTTGTCAATCAACAATATCAACAAATTGATGGTTTTTCTCTTGAAGTCTCATTACCATCGGCTGTAACAGAAAATGATCAAGCAGTCTGGTAAGATTTTGGAGTCTCATGAATTTCTTTATCATTTTCATTCATGTTGAGAAGGAGGGTCAGATGCACCTCCAAAATCGTTATGCTAAAGATATGACTGCATATTATTTCTTTCTTTGATCTGAAACTAATACTTGGATTTTGTTGGTTTCCACCATTATCTTCCTTATATATATGTGTGTGTGTGTGTGTGTGTGTGCGCGCGCCTGCCTATCTAATTTGAGCAACTTCCAAAATATTTCTTTTTTCCAGGTTGTATATGAAAAATAAGTACCACCATGAACTTTGGTTCCAACAGAAGGCCGAGTGTCAATTCAGTTCTACAAAAGACATCTTGAAATTATTAGTGATAAATCCATTACAAAGACTGTTGGTAATGAGATCTTCTTTTCTGATCTCTTTTGCACCTCTTCAGTTATATCAATAATTGAAACTTTATGGGATTAGAATTTTGTTGGTAATAGTTTTTTTTTTTTTTTTTGGTGTGAATGTATATGGTACAAGATACCTTGAAATTGAGCATATACATTTGGGACAAACGTTCTAATTGAAATAAGCTCTGCTGGTTGCTCAATATAAACCTCTAAATAGAGGATGTACATGTAATGGTTTGTTCATGTTCTGCAGGGTGTAAAATCTAGTCAAAGTTCTTTTCGTGTTCGCTTAACATACTCACATTCTGATGCATTAACAAGAGATGACGTTCAGGAGGGAAATGGAGGAAATAAAAGGAGGAAAACAGGCATGCTATCTTGTCAAAATGCTTCTCTTTTTCCCGTTTGAGATTTATGTTTCTAAAACTTGTGCCTTACCTGCTGTCTTCTCATTACTGTGTCTCAAGAGTTGAGACACTATCAAAGATTATAGTTGTTTTGTGGGCAGGTAGGGATAGATAAGCATGCATTCTTCATTTTTCTTTTGTTTTGGACAATATATTTTTTTTTTCCATGTATTACTCTTGTTAGTAAACATCATGGCCTAGAATCATATGCTGGGATGATGTAAACAGACGATACTTCTGATGTTTTGCCTGTTTACTTACTACGAAGTTGCATAAAAAGGTCTTCTGTTTCAGGTTCTTTCTATTCTTTCCCTTGCATATATTTAGTACCTTCAGTAGTATCTTCCTTTCATACTCATATTTTTCTTTTGTATGCTGTCTAGAGCAGACTGGTTGGAAAGATTTTTTTCCAAATGTGAAATTTTAGTTAAATTGAAATATAAGGATCTTGATCTATTTAATATTAGGAGATTTATGACTTCTAATATCAATGTTCTAAGAAAGTAGTTTTAAATTGGAAGGAAGATAGAGATCCATGAATTATGATTTCTAGCATTTGATTATTAGATCTAATAACTTCAGTGGAAGAAGTATTCTCTCAGTAGTCTTCATTTTCTGATTATCTGCTAACAAGGTTCCATTCTGTGCTCCATAATATCTGTTGGATCAAGTGTTTGTTGGTTGCCATCCCGGAGTTTATTTGAGAGCAACGGAATGTATTAACAGATTGTTGACAGACAAAGCAGGTTTGACTGGTGACCTCAAGACAACTGGGGAATCTGTCACTCCCCATGTTGAGGCTTCTGATAGTCACATTGGTGATCGAGATGGACTGACTAAAGTTTGTTCCAAGGAGTCGCAAGATCTCAGTTGTAGTTCCTTATTGGCTCAGTTAGATAAGGTATTGTGTCCAGGAGTATTCAGTTGGGTGGTTCTCTAACTTCCATTTATTTTACTGCACTTTATGTGATGGAACTCCTGTCTAAGCAGTGTAACTTTTCACTCTATCTGAAGTATATTCAATGTGCATATTTTTCTGTTATATATAATGAGATTTTCTGCACTTACAGGTCAGTAAGCCTTGTTGTCTGACCATTCATTGCTGTAGAAGCTCTATATATATTGGAGGGAGATATCTTAAGGTATAGTAAATTCGGCCTGAAAAGCTTTGCTTTTCTGTAAATACTCTCTGCAAAATGTTCATGAATGCCCAGTGGTTGTTTGCCATCATTGAATTCTGATCTCTATATCCAATTTAGTTATTTGATGCCAAAATGTTATCGCCAGCGGCCAGTGTTTGTTCTGCATTCTGTACTTCAAAAGAGGAATAACTAATAAGACTAGAAGGAGAAGGATGAAATGTGGTGAAGTTAAATCATCCTATGTAATAGATTGTTATAGGTTGAATGAAGATTGAGGATTGTTGCTTGAGAAAATCTTGTTGTCAGTGAAACACACTACCCTTTGACCCAGGGGCGAATCTATTAAGGCCCGTGGGGGTGGCACGCCACCCGCAAACTTCGACGGAAACACTGTATGTATAGCTGTATATATATAAGAATATAGTTATATATTAAATCTGCCACCCACAATAACAAAGTATTGTCCAGTGCAAGTGGCAGAGTGTAGCTTTTGTATCCCCAAGGTCGTGTGTTCGAACTTGGCTAGCTGCACTTGTTTTTTTAATTTTTTTTTGGTTAACAATTGTTTCATTAAAACAAGGCAACAACAAAAAGGGATACTTTACACCTAATAAAGGCGTCTTACCAGTTAACTTTTATAGAAAAGTAATGTTAGTTTTTGACTTTTTTTTTTAATTTAATTGTTTAAAAAGGTTAATAAAGTATCTCACATTAAAATAAACAAAAAAAACTGTTTGGCTATTTCCAAATCAGAGCAAATCAAAACGCTCTCTTGTTCTTGGCTGTTGAGGTTTGCTGCTGCTGCTGTGTTTGCTCTCTCTCTCTGGTTGCTTCTTGCCCTCTTTGTAAGTTGTTTTGAAAAATTATTTTGTTTCTCTTTCTTGAGCTTAGAAATTCAAATTTGAAATTATCTTGATTTAGGAGAAAGTATTCTAATTTTGTGAATTGAGATGGAGAATTTTTTCAAGAAGGTTAATTATTCTCAATCAAGTTCTAGAAGGTTAATTATTCTCAATCAAGTTCTAGTAATGTCAATGTCAATTGTTCTTATCTTATAACTGAGCTTGATTTGTGTTCACTTAAAGACGATCCGGGATAAAGAAGACCTATTTCTGATTATGATCCTCGAATACGAGATGAAGTGAGAAAATATTATATTGAAAAAGGGCCTTGTCAACCTGTTTTGAAACCATATCCTTCAAGCGAAATAGGAGGTAGAATGCGTCAATTTGCTTCAAGTTGGTTTAAAGGTTCACATTCGACTTGGTTGGAGTATAGTGTGGAGAAAGATGCCGCATATTGTCTTTGTTGTTATTTGATCGATAAGTTTACTTGGCAGTTGGCACCCACAGAGTTCGGATCCTGGATCCGCCTCTGCTTTGACCACTAGGTACATTTGGCATTTTTTGTAGGCTAAATATTTAAATCAATAGCTTTTACATGTAGCCGACACCTTAAGGCACTGACTGGAGCAGCTCAAGATTTTGAGAATCCCTGCAAATTGGGTGGCGCTGATAATATTAATTAATATGTAAAAGAATGTAAACTTCCAATCCAAAACATGGGATAAGTATAGTGATTAAGGACATTTATTGTCCCTTTGGATGCCAATATGCCATTATATATCTGATGTAGGACAGTCTCTAACGATATGAAATTATGGAAGGTTGCTTATTCTTCAAATCTAACTTATTAATTTACCATTTTTTTGGAGAAAAGGGTAACTTAATATTTACCATTGGAGATATAGGTTATAAGTCGTCTAAGCTCATTCTTGGTCTCCTCATTGTTAATAGAACATGTTAAGCAAGCAAGCCCATGTGCTAATGTCATGTCTGTTCCTGATAAGGGTTATTTCTATATATATGCATTCGGCTTCTTGCCCATTATAATCAAGCTTTATCTTTGGTCAACCTTCTTAGTTCATAGTCCATTTAAAAAGTTGCTTTGATGGAGTAATGCCCAACTGAGAATGTGCCTTTACTGCAGTATTCAAGAAATGTTAGCCAGACACGCTGGGTTATTGATGATGAACGAAAGGGAGAAGCATCCGTTGAGGTATCATCCTATAACTCTTAGTAGTAATTTCTATTGTTAGTAGTTAACGTTGCATAAATGTTAATCCTTATTTGTATGTTCTCTTAGGAGATAGTAGTTGGAGCCATCCTTCCTATCATCCAAGGTGACAACTATAAGTTTCATGCTGCCGGTAGGGAGGACATTGATGTAAGAAAGATGTGGTTTCTGACAGACCCATAAGTATTGGAAGATTTTTGATCCTCTATTCTCAACACTTCCTTTCTCAGGTTCGGATGCTGGGTACAGGCCGTCCTTTTCTATTAGAGATACAAAATGCACGCCAAGTTCCTTCTGAAGCGCTCATAAAAGAAATAGAGAGGAAAATTAATAGTCTAGAAAGTCAATACGTGAGTTAGTTAATACTTCTAAGCTATTTTTGATAAATGAGTATGGAGCACATAGCACCCCGTCATTTGGCCATTCATATATTTAACAGTCGTTACATATTTTGCATGCAGGTCCATGTTAAAAATCTTAGAGCTGTGGGTAGTCAAGTGTGGGACCTCATGCGTGAAGGAGAGGCAGAGAAGCAGGTAAACCTCTGATTATTTAAGCTAGCATTAGCCGTATTTACCAGCAGATCTCTGCTGAATAAATTATTTTTTTCTTAAGAAGTTTCTTTCCATCCTATACAGAAGCAGTACGCTGCATTGGTGTGGCTATCTCGTCCTGTCAGCGATGAAGATTTTGAAACTATATCATCACTAAAGGAATTAGTGAGTGGTTCTCTATTTGTATTTAATAGTTTGAAGAATTTCTAGTTGTTTGTGAAATTTACAATAAACATATTGCAAATATATCCTCATATATGTAGAAAAATGTGTCGGGAATATATTGAAATAAACAGCTAAGACCAATATTCCTTTTAGCATTTATAATTTGGAAACAAAGTGTGCATTTTGTTTTTTTGCTTTGAGAAATTTCATAGAGTGCTAGCTTTTATTAACCGTTGGAGCCCCTGGCATGATTGTTCAGTATCGCACCCCTCCTTTAGACTACTATTTAACATTGGTCTAGCATCAAATTTGATAATTTGTTAAGGGTTATCCACCACCATCTTATCTGATAATTTGTTTCTTTTTTCTCTCCTTACTTTCTTCTTTGGGCTTCAGAAAGTTGCTCAAAAAACACCTATAAGAGTTCTTCATCGCCGAAGTCCATTGGAGAGAGAGAAAATTATACATTGGTACGAACAGTTTCTAGCAATAGACTACCGACTATGAGTTTACTTTTATACCAATCTGACTAGTATTGTTCTTGTGACAGGATGAAAATGGAGAGGATATCTGGAAGCTCCCAATATCTTCTACTGCATCTGTGTACTCAGGTTACCATCTACATTGACATTAGTTTGTTTTTTTTCTCTAACTATGTCTTCTTGGGAAAGAAATACGCTAAATACCTATCTGCAATTTCTTTCGAGTTGTCAAATTGTTCTTTCTCCTGATATACGAAAGATAATGGCTAATAGCGTGTCAAGATAAAAAAAAGATACATCACAGTAAGAGGGGAATTGTCACTGCCTGTCTTCTTTTTTTTTTTTTTTTTTCATTTCATGTCCTTTCTTTTTTTTCTTTTTCATTTGGTGGGTGTGGTGTGGGAATAAACTGGGTTTGTTGTTGTTGTTGTATTTGGTGGGTGTGGGCGGGGTTGGGGGTTGGTGTAGTAAAGAAGTAAAAGATACCAAAGAGGAAGTTTATGGCTGCATCGTCTTTTACCATCAATTTTCTCGTGTATTTCTGTGTACTTAGTTCTCTTGTGAATCTTTTTACAGTGTCATTTTTGTAATGCATGTTTTGTCTGAGATAAAGAGTTCTTTTTGAAATTATTGTGAAATAGCATAATGAAGTGGTAACTGTCTTTTACAGGCTGGGACATATATCAAAGAATTTGTTCATGGGGATTTTGGTCGCACTCAGCCCAGGTATAAAGTGGTTATCTATTGTCTTATTCATTTAGTTTAGATCACAAAAATAAAAAAGGGCAACCCGGTGCATTAAAGCTTCCGCTATGTGCGGGCTCTGGGGAACGGCCGGACCTCAAGGGTCTACTTGATGCAGCCTTACCCTGCATTTTTGCTAGAGGCTGTTTCCACAGCTTGAACTCATAGCTTGAACTCATGACCTCCTGGTCATGGCAGCAACTTTAGCAGTTACCCCAAGGCTTTCCGACAATACTTATTTTTAAAAAAAAAAAGATTCCCCAGAAATAATTGTACTCTTAGGGGCCATAGTGTGACCATAGAGGATTATGATCTGCAACAATTACCACAGAGGAAATTGTCGGAGAGTCAAATGTGCAGATTATGCTTGTGAAAGCATTTGATTCTTGATTTTATAAGTGATACTGGAATAGGGATGATAGTAATTAATTTTGTGGCCAAAAGAGTACTTTGGTCCTCATTCAACATGTATGTGAGGCACTCTTTCTGCATTTGTAGTACAATAAACTCAATAATCTTTTTACTACACATACTTTTTCCAACCCCCCACCCCCACCCCACCCAAAAAATAGGTATTTTACGACATACAAACGAACCCTCGCTGCTTTGAGAAGGGGGTAAAATCCCGTAAAATTGAGCCAACAACACAACAAACAGGTGAGCCTTTGTCTTTACTCACACTCCGAGCAGGTGTGTAACAATTGGAATTGGAGATATTATATCCTTCTACTACCCAATGCTGAAGTGACCTTGTCTGTTTGACAGGGTTAGCATAAATTAATCATGGCGGCTCAGTAGAAGCTGGAGTAGTTCGCCATTTTGCTATAATCTTCTACTCTAGTGTTATAGTTACATGGCCAACTCAAGAACCTTTTAGATTCATCATCTATTTGACAGGGTTAGCATAAATTGATCATAGCGGCTCAATATAAGCTGGAATAGTTTGCCATTTTGCTATAATCTTCTACTCTAGTGTTATAGTTACATGGTTATGGTATTAATAACTCCACGGCCAACTTGACAACCTTTTAGATTCATCATCTATTTGACAAGGTTAGCATAAATTGATCACGGCGGCTCAGTAGAAGCTGGAGTAGTTCGCCATTTAGCTATAATCTTCTACTCTAGTGTTATAGTTGTTACATGGTTATGGTATTAATAACTCCATGGCCAACTCGAGAACCTCTTAGATTCATCATCTATTTGACAGGGTTAGCATAATTTGATCATGGCGGCTCAGTAGAAGCTGGAATAGTTTGCCATTTATCTATAATCTACTCTAGTGTTATAGTTACATGGTTATGGTATTAATAACTCCATGGCCAACTCGACAATCTTTTAGATTCATCATCTATTAGCCAATATTTCAATTGTTGTACGGATTTGGATGAGAGGAGTCTGTCACTATTTGTATCGATAATAAGTGGTGTAATTTAGTCCATGAGACATTATTGTATCTAGTTATTGTGCTCTGTTGATCTACTTATTAGTTCTTCAACCTTAACTTTTTTAGCCTTGTCGTGTGCAGTGTTGGTTCAATTCTTGGTTGCAGAACAGAGATATTGCAACTCGATGTCACGGATGTGAAAATGGATTGCTTTTAGGTAGAACCACTTCGAACATTAGTACATCCTTTCTGGGCAACGTGTTGTCTACATTGTAGGATGAGATTTGTATCAATTATGTGAGAGGAAGTACGTTATTCTGCAAAATCAGTTGATCATAAATGCTATTTTCCCAAGTTTTAGGATAGATAGGTTCATACCATTTGTATGGTCATAACATTATATTATTGTTCTGCATTTTAATGTTGTTTTATTTCATAGTTATTCAATTGTATGCTCTTTATGATTGTATGATTTTTGTATTTAATAAGTACCACATTCACATATTTACTTTATTACGAGGATTATAAAACATATTTATAGACATTTACATATTTTATTTTGTTTATTCTCTTTTAATTGTACTTGCAAATTTACCTTTATTTGTGAACATTTTAGTGATTTTGGGCGTTATTTAATTTCATAATATAGACAAAGTAAAAACACAAAAATAAATCATAGCCTAAAAAGGTAATTTTCTTTCTTTTTTGGTTAACAAGGGTAGTATTAAATAAGCAAATCAGTAGCAGAGATTACAAACATCAGACATTTGGGGGTTAATAGAAAAGGAGTTTCCTATGGTATATTGGGACTATGATTGATTTGTCTCTCAAAAATAGTTCCTACCATGTCTGACTAGACATACTTCCTGGCAAACACCGGAGGAACTATAATTTTTTTTTTTTCCTTCATAGACTGCAGACGATGCTCTTTGTTTTGCCATTGCGTTTGCCACTTGGTTTTGTTCCCTATAGTAGTGCTGCACTACTGGAGCTCCCAGCCTCCTTAATCTTAACCTGCATTCATCAAGAAGAGCATTAGAGTGTAGGTTACCATTTTGGAGCATGTTAATAACCTCTTGTCCAGTTTTTGAACTTTATGGGCGAACAGTCCCCCCCCCCCCCCCCCCCCCCTTTCCCAACCTTATCCTCCCACCCCCTTTTTGTTGTTCTCTCGTTTACCTTTATTAATCATTTCAAAAGCAAGTTTAGTTGCACGTTTCTTATGATTTCTGAAATCTGTAACCATATGAAATTAGTTACTATGGTTTAGGGATTCAGTGATATGTTTTCAGTAGTTCAAATTAAGGGTGTCAAACGGGCCGGGCTGGTTAAAACCGGCCCGAACCGGCCCGAACCGGCCCACATAATTAAACCGGCCCACATAATTAAACCGGCCCAGTTTGACTCGGCCCGGTAAGCCCAAGGGCTTTAGGGATCCGGGTCCCGGTCTGGTTGGGTTATTTATTTGGGCCCGTTAACCCGGCCCGGACCCAACCCGGTTTGGGTCCGCCGGTTAACCGGCCCGGCCCGATTAAGGTTGTTTTTTCTTTTCTTTTTTTTGAAAATTCAGAATTTCACAAACTGAAATTAAAAACTTAGTTTTAATACATTATTAATTTACTATCAAGTATTATTAATTTATTATATTAAGTAACATATGTTTTATACTTTTATTTAAAGTAGTGTATATATTGAATGGTATATATATATATGTGTGTGTGTGTGTGTGTATCTTCTAAATCTAAAGTAGTATATAGTTAACGTATAAATGTGTATATGTTTTATAAATTAGTAAATAACTATATATATATATAGTTATATTGTGGTGTATATATATATATATATATATATATATATATATATATATATATATTTTAGTATATGTTTTATTTAAAGTAATATATATATTGAATGGTATATATATATGTGTGTGTGTGCATATATCTACTAAAGTAGTGTATATTTAACGTATAGATGTGTATATGTTTTATAAATTAGTATATAACTATATAACTATATATATATTGTAGTGTATGTTTTATTTAAAGTAGTGAATATATTGAATGGTATATATATATATATATGTATATATCTTCTATAGATGAGTATATTTAATGTATACGTTATGTATATGGTTTATAAATTAGTATATAACTATATATATATATATATATAAATATTGTAGTATATATATAATAATTTCATATACAGATAGATCAGTCAACAAAATCACTTGCAGTTTCAAACAGCATTTCTTCACATTGCTAAAAGGATTTAAAAAAGAAAACACCAGGGGTTACTACCACGGTTACCATCAACCCGAGCCCTTGAGGTTGCAAAAGAAACGTTTTGTAAGAAGCTTACAAGTTTTTGTGTTGGACGCCCACATCCATGACCGGCCTTACGCTCAATCCTGCCAATGATTGGGTTGGTCTGCGGACTTTTCTCCTCACTCGTGCACAGAAAGAAACCTATTGCATTGTCTGAAGAACATGGGGTTAAGTTATACACACTGACAATGTAAAATTATTTATTAGCGCGATTTGAGTAATAAGTAGCTTACCACCAGTAGTTTTAACGAGTGTACTGGAACCACCCTATCATCATGATCTGCAGTCAATAGCATGATGGAATTAAGGGTATTGAACAAATCCTATATTGGCAAATTGTTCCCATGGCCTCCTCACATTATGCAATGGTGAAAAGACATAATTACCCTTCAAATTCTTGATTATCACTTTTCATATATATCTATATCTATCTATATCTATAATCTATAATCTATAATCTATATCTACAATATATTAAAAGTGTGAACACCTTATAAATGTTGTTTGAACTTTTTACCCTTCATTAAAAGTCTTGGCTTTAGATAAAATCGTCTTTTCACTATTATTTTCTAATATTTAAGAATTAAAAATTAATTAAATATATTTATGGTAAAACCTTTCCTTATTAGAACTCATCAAAATTAATTGTCCTAAAATATATGACAAGAATAAAATAAATTTTAAAATTTAAGGAATCCTAAAATATGTATAAGAAGAAGAGAAAATATATGAAAAGAAAACTTAATAATTAAAAATTGCCTCTAACTTTCGCTTCCCGATCCGATTGAATTTTGGCCACCATTTTTAGATTATTTTGATAAATAAATTTTTGGCTTTCAGGACAATTAGGAGTTGTAAACTAATATTTCATTGATAGGTTACCCATTTCTCTTTTTTTCACTTAATATTAATATTCTTTTTACAAAAATTACTTCATAATATAAAGAAAAAGAAGATCCAATTATTAATGTTTAGGTTAGTATTTTCAAAATAAGTAAAAAAAAAATAAAACTTTACTATAAATAGTTTCATGCCATAGTTGATTTTTGCTTTTCAAAAAAGAAAAATAACTTTTCTCATAAGTGGTAATCCTTTCTCGGATGAAAAGGTTATGAGCTTCTATAAATTAACTATTCTTCCTTACTATCACAATTAAAAAATAGATTTCTTGGCTTTGTTCTAAATGTATATATATTGTGTAATCTTCAGACATTGATAGTTGTCTTCAATGTTTGTATGGTGTTTCATTTTTCGTGCTGTTGAACTTTAATGTAACGTATATATGTTGTATATTCTATAGATATTGATAGTTATCTTCAATGTATGAATGGTGTTTCATCCTTGGTGTTGTTAAACTCCAATATGATTATTATTTTGGCATTAGAAGTTGTAAAGTTCATCTCATGTTATCAAGCTATTAGTTTGAGTGTTGAGTTTATTGAAGCTTTTATCTTTTAATTTTTTTTTAAACTCGATTTATTATATTTTTGATGTTAAAGCAGTGTGATATGCTGATCAATCATATATGAGGTCATGAAGATAAAGACATTTTTCTATATACGTCGAAGAATTTATGTTGATATCATATAGATATAATATGACTTCAAGCCTTTTTATTTTTATTTGTATGAATACATAATTACAAGATCTTATATTTATTTCAACCATTTATACTTGTGATTTATGTGTGTTTAATGCATACATTTTATGGTAGCAAATGCATAGAAAAGGAGAAAAATAACTCACAGGAAAATTAAAGGTGAAAAATAAGGATACATTGAACTTTTTGTCCTTAATTAAAAATCTTTATTTTAGATAAAATTATTTTTCACTATTTTTTCTTAATATTTAAGAGTTGAAAATTAATTAAATACATTTATATTAAAATCTTTTCTTATTAGAAGTCATTAGAATTAATGACAACCAATACTTCTTTATTATTTTAAAAGTTCTAAATCAACTAAATTTGATTTTTAAGAAGATTAGAAAAATCTAGAAATAAATATAAAAGCATTAGAATGAGAAAAGTTTAATAAGTGGTAAATTTTTAAAAGTTTTAAGTACGTAATAAGAATGTAATCAATGATTTTATAAAGATTTTGACTTTAAAAATAAGGAAAGATTTTAAATATAGAAAAAAGAAATAATCGTACCACAAATATGGTTCAAATTGATGCATCTCTCTTAGTCTCAGCAAAGGAAAGAGATACTGCATGACAAACGCAAAAACGATGATCCATCAACCACTTGAAACCTCTGGTGGTAAAATACATATGTGCTTACACTAAAATATATGTTTATATTTACATTATTATATTAAAGTGTGAACGATCTTTGAAAGATTATTTGAACTTTTTACACCTTATTAAAAATCTCCATAATATAGATAAAATTATCTACTTTTAAACAATTAAATGTTACACGTGCGAGGCACGTGAGGTTAAACTAGTATATTAAAAGTGTGAACTTAGAAAAGTGATTTGAACTTTTTGGCCTTCATTAAAAGATTCTTCTTTAAACAAAATTATTTTTTCACTATTTTTTTAAAAAATTTATTTAATTATTTTTTATTATATTAACTAGACTTCCTAAAATATATAAGACTCCTAAGAATTAATTAATGTTTTCCTTTCTATTATACTTCCTAAAATATATTAGACTCCTAAAATATATGGTAGCAGAATTAATTAATATTTTTCTTTCTACCGTTCAATGAGAAAAATACCTTTAAAATAGGACTTTATTAAGAAAATACTTCTATAAATATTGAGATATACGTTAAACTATAGAACAAACTGATTTGCCTATTGAATTCATGAATATATATTTTGAGATGGCGTGATATGATAAAAGAGACACGTTTTAAACAAAAAAATTACTTGCCTTTTTTGCTGCAGAAAAGTCATCTACCAGAATGAGTTATCCCTTACATTTGGTGGTATAACAATCCTACCTTAATTTATCCCTGGCATAAATCCGTGAAAAGACATAATTACCCTTCAAATTCTTAATTATCACTTTCCATATATATCTATAATCTATAATTTATTTATAATATATTAAAAGTGTGAAGACCCTTAGAAAAGTGATTTGAACTTTTTGCCCTTCATTAAAAGACTTTTTTTAGACAAAACTTGTAACACCCCGCATTTCGGGCTAAAACGAAAACCGTCATTTCTATGCGTAGATGATCCAAAAGCAATAAATCCTATGCAAATATGGCATGTTAATCATTTTAGTAGTGTGGGGAATTGAATGAGTTTTCCGTCGACATAAGATTCGTCCAAAACGGACACTCGGTGAAGGAGTTATGGTTAATTTAAGTCCTAGTAGTAAAACACCGTTATTCCTGTCCTTGGCGCGTCGCAGAGAGGGTTTAAATGACGATGGTCAATTTTCAGTGAGACTCCGCGATGGTGGCGCATCGCGGAGTGGGCTAAATTCCCATTCGTCAATTTCCAGTGAGCCAACGCGATAGTGGCGCGTCGAGGTGGCCCATAAGATCGAGTTCCCAGTTTAAATTTTTTCAATTTCGTTCAGAAGTTAACAAGGGTAATTTGGACTTTTTTTCAAGTCTCTTAAAACGTCCAAACAGGAGATTTAGACCTCTACAAGCATAATATACGACATTCTCAAGATTTTCCTCAAAACAAAAACCCTAGTTCATATACTTCTCTTCCAAAAAACTCAAGATTCAACCGTGGGTTTTCAAAATTGATCGGAGATTTGGAATCCCCAAACCGTAGGCTTCAAGGATCAGCCATTATTCTTCATAATCGAGGTACGCGGGGTTTTCCTAAAATTTCATGGGTAAGAAATCATGATTTGAAGAAAGGGATTTTTGAATTTATGAATACATTCATGTTTTAGAAGCTTCGATAATATTATTTTGGTCTTTAGTCCTTCCCCCAAATTGATTTGAATTATATATATGTACGTATGCATTGAAAACCGTGAATTGTGAATCAAGAGCATGAAATATATAATCTCTCTCTACCATTACTTTATTATTTGATTTACAAGTTATGAATCCTTACATTTTATGATTTACAGAATGATTCAAGATACTATTTGTCTTATGTGAAATTCATGATGATTAAGAATGGGAGAGAGGAATGCTTTAATAATTTTAAGTGTTGAGATTGATAAACAAAGAAACTTCCGGAATGTTTTTGAGAAGTTGGCCACTACTTATTGAAATTGTTGAATGAATGGAAAGCCTTTGCATGATTTTTGACTTATGATTTGAGATATGACTCTTCTTACACTATATGCATGATCAAGTGGGCTGAACATTGTTTTAGAATGAAATAATCATATATGGCTTAGAATAACGACTTCCAAGTCTTGATATGACGATATCAACTAAGACAATGCCATAACAGAGATAGACTAATACAAAAATCAGACTTTCATGTTTTAAAATTTCAGAATGATGCATGTTCAGAAAAGGCTAACATAGGGCATAAAGAGATGTTAGGTGGTTCCCTGAAGAGGGCACGAGTTCAGATAACTCATTGCCCAAAATCGTAATTTGCCGATCCGGGTATATTATATTACGCTGGCCTAGTGCCGTGTGGCGTATCAGAATCAGAGACTCCAACCCTTGCGGCATACTTGGGTTGGGGGCTTCCCCGCCGAGTCAATGATGGATTCCATATAGCCCGTGGAATATCAGAGTTGTAGGGGAGTGCCACCTAACTCAAAAGTAATACAAAGAACAGTCAGTGCATTGACAAGAATGACTTATGATTTTCAGAAAGTGCTCATGTGTTTTGAGAACTGTTTATGCATGATGTTTTAACAAATTGCTCTCCACTATTTTACTTATATAAAAGTTTAATTTTGGATTACTTTGCATACCAGTACATCTGTATTGACCCCCCCTCCTCCCTCCAGGTTCTGAGGCTCAGTCTAGGGGTCCAGAAAAGCAATAGATTTTTGTCACGCCCCAAAATCCCATCGGGCCGGACTGGCACTCGAAGCCGAGAAGGCACGGGAGAACCCGTTCAAATACCTGTACTTTCACTTACATGTCACCAAAAATTTGGGCAGCACTTCGTTACATATAGAAGGGTCTAATTTCCTGTATCAGCACAACACGCACAAATATATATATATATATATATAATACTTGGCCGTCGGGGCCACCACATATATAAATATAACATCACTATATAAACTTCCATGACTTTACCCTTCCTTATGTCTACAAAGCCTCTAGGATATACATGACATAACTAGGGTCGGGACAAACCCTCGCCCACACATGACTCCTGTACAATAACAAAACATAAAGAAGCGACTCAGAAAGCTCCGAAGCAAACTGGAGCTCACCAACAATAGCTGTATGACCTGGCTCCTACTTGTGCGGTGTATGAGCTGAGGTACCTGTGCCTGCAGCATGAAATGCAGGTCCCCGTGGGGGACGTCAGTACGAAATATGTACTGAGTATGTAAAGCTGTAGATAATCACATATGATATAGGAGCTCAATAGAAATCAGAAACAAGTGAATAAAGCGTAATAGGAGTGGACCACACTTACTAGAACTTGTGACAACCTGTACATTGCATTTATTCAATCACTTTACCTTCGTTCTTATCGTCTTTGTAATCATTACTGTACTGTACTGTGACCATTAGGCTGCCCCAGTACATATCAACTGGGATCGACCCATGCTAGGCTTATGCCCCTGGGATACCACCCATAAACACATAAATAGGAATCGACCCATGCTAGGCTTATGCCCCTGGGATACCACCCGATAAGAGAGAACTTCCATCACTTAGTTCAATTAGTCTTTGAGATTGTTATTTCGGTCGCCACCACATTTTTGATACTTTGAAACAATGATACATCAATAGGAGACATATAAATAGACCATCAATGCAATAACAATGAAGTAAGAACTCATTGGCACATCAATGAAGTGTTTTGGAGTCATCAATGCCATAACAATAAAGTAGGAACTTATTGGTATATCAACAATGTGTTTCAGAATCATCAACATCACAACAATGAAATAGGAGCCTTTTGGTATATCAATGAAACATTTTGACACTTTATAGGATGGAAACAACTTCGTTGGTAACGTAGAACAATACATGTTTTTGGACAACCTCGGAATCTTACTTGATGGAACATTGGTGTTTTCATGCCAAAGAACATTGTTAGAGTATGCTTTACATACCTCGTTGTAGATTCGGATACCAATTCAACACAACTTCCCACCTTTACAAATCACTTATCTACAATGAAATGTTTGGCATCTAGTATTAGCAACCCAACACCACAATTCTCTTCCATAATTCCATACAACCAATATTTGCAAAACATTCCAAAAACCAACTTGAACAATAGGTTTATGTGTATATATATATATATATATATAATCATCATTTCAATACCACATCATCAATACCAAATCCCTTCACAATTCAACATAATCCAACCATGCACAAGAATAATCCAACATCATTTCCCAATCATCTTTCAACAACAATCAAATAACATACTTCTTATGCTCACATGCATATATATATATATATATATATATATATATATATATATATACATATCCATATAAATAACACCAACATAATTTACATCCTTACCATAAAATGGCCCTTTTGGTTTCGAAGTCCTGTTGGCACAAATAAGGGGTGCTTCTCGAAGCCCTCGAGACGGTGAACACAACTACAGAATCAATTTGGACTTTCTACGGTTGAATCACAAGATAATTGGAGTTGAAATTTGGATAGGGTTTCTTATTCTTCAATAATGGATGATAAATAATGGATATAAGGCTAAGTATATGTATATAATGACCAATTTTCGTCCATGAGGTGATGGAAAATGACCATATTGCCCTTAAAAATTTAAGTAAATCCGAATCTGTCCATGGTGGACTGTTTTGACAGGCTAAAGTAAATAGCCATAACTCTTTGCTCTGATATCGGATTTGGGTGAAATTGGTATTGTTGGATAGATAATTCAAAGGGATTTCATTTCATATAAAGTAGGCCACCCAGTTCGTCCTGTACAAGGATTTATGATCGTTTGAAGTTGACCCAAAAAAACTGTTTTGATAGGCTGAAGTAAAACGAGTATAACTCCTTACTCAGATGTTGGATTTGGATGAAACCAATTGAATTGGAAAGAAGACTCAAATATCTTTCTTTTGATATGTGGTATCTCTCCCAGTTCATTATATTAAGGGAGTTATGATCGTTCAAAGTCGACCCAAAAACTGGCAGGCCTCAGTAGTTTGTGTGCAGGAAATTTTCCTGCACATTTACTATTCACCATATCCCGGCCACCGTTTTATAGTTTCGAACGTGCTCGATTATATCCGAAACTTATCCGTTTTTGGAAATCTTTATATCGTTGGAAAGATTATTCAATAACCTTCGTATGGAACCATCGACGGGCAAATTCCGGTATAAATAAAATAAAAAATTAATTCCATATAAATAAGACCAATCACGTACTTGAATACGCCAATACATGTACTTGAATACGGGGTGTTACATCCTTCCCCCCTTAAGGACATTCGTCCTCGAATGTGAAATGTAGTTATTTAGTCGATACAAGTTCGAATTCATAATTGATATTCACGCCATCATATAGATATTATGCATATGTAAAAACTTACTTGTTAGTGTCCCAGTTCCACTCCTTGCACTTCTTTTTCACCTTTGAACAAATAAGGGTATTTTGATTTCATTGCTTCCTCCGCTTCCCATGTAATCTCTTCCCTTTGTTGATTTCTCCAAAGTACTTTCACCGATGCTACTTCTTTATTTCTCATCTTCTTAACTTGATGATCTAATATAGCAATAGGCATCTCCTCATAGGTAAGATCTTCTGTTACTTGCACATCTTCAGTAGAAGTAATAAGGGACGGATCTCCGATGCACTTTCGAAGCATCGATACATGAAATACTGGATGCACTGATGAGAGTTCCTGGGGTAGCTCTAATTCATAAGCAACTTGTCCACATCTTCGAATAATCTTATACGGGCCTATATATGGTGGACTCAACTTTCCTTTATTGCCAAATCTCATCACCCCTTTCATTGGCAATACCTTCAAAAATACCCAATCGCCTAACGAAAACTCTAGCCCTCTTCTTCTACTATCCGCATATGACTTGTGCCGACTTTGGGCTGTTTTCAACCGTTGCTGACTCACCTTGACTTTTTCTATGGCTTGATACACAAGATCCGGTCCGAACATAAGAGTTTCACCCGCTTCGAACCATCCGATTGGTGATCTACACTTCCTCCCATATAAAGCTTCATATGGTGCCATTTTGATACTTGAATGATAGCTATTATTGTAGGCAAACTCAATAAGAGGTAAATGATCATCCCAGTTGCCTTTAAAATCTATAACACATGCTCGTAGCATATCTTCAAGTGTTTGAATGGTGCGCTCTGCTTGTCCATCCGTCTGAGGGTGAAAAGTTGTACTCAGATTCACTTGTGTTCCCAAACTCCGTTGGAAAGACTTCCAAAAGTTTGCGGTAAATTGAGTTCCCCGATCCGATATAATAGAAGTTGGCACTCCATGTAATCGGACTATTTCCTTAACATACAACTTCGAATATTCTTCAACTGTGTAAGTGGTCTTAACGGGTAAGAAATGTGCGGATTTAGTAAGCCTATCCACAATCACCCATATAGAATCAAATTTTCGAGCTGTACGAGGCAAACCTGTAATAAAATCCATGTTGATCATGTCCCACTTCCAAATTGGAAGATCTATGCATTGCATATAGCCTCCGGGCTTTTGATGTTCCACTTTAACTCGTTGGCAATTTGGACATTCAGCTACAAATTCTGCGATGTTCCTTTTCATGTCATTCCACCAATACATATCTTTCAAATCTTGATACATTTTGGTTGATCCTGGATGAATGAAATACCTTGAAAAATGTGCCTCTGTCATAATCTTCTTTCTTAGCCCGTCTACATCCGGCACACACAATCGGTTTTGGCACTGAAGTACTCCTTCTCGCGTAAGCTCAAATGCCTTGGTCGCACCACTCTGAACGTTCTCCTTAAGCTGTAATAAAATAGGATCTGCATCTTGCTTCTCTTTCACCTCAACTACTAATGAGGATTCCGCGGCATTATGCACAATAAGCTCCTCGTCCGGAGTTTCGAGAAGACGAACTCCTAGACTAGCTAATTGATGAAGATCTTTAATCATCCCTTGCCTTTCTATAGGTGCCATCATAGCCTTACGAATCAACACATCAGCTACTATATTCGCTTTCCCTGGGTGATACAAAATATCAACATCATAATCTTTTAATAGTTCCATCCACCTTCGCTGCCTCAGATTTAGATCCTTCTGACTGAAAATATATTGTAAGCTCTTGTGATCAGTATATATATCAACATGAACCCCATATAAATAGTGGCGCCATATTTTTAAAGCAAAGATAACCGCTGCCAGCTCAAGATCATGTGTGGGGTAATTTTTCTCATGTGGCCTCAATTGCCTTGAGGCATATGCTATCACCTTACCATGCTGCATTAATACACATCCTAAACCAATTCTCGAAGCATCACAATACACTGTATACCCTTCTGTACCTTCTGGAATTACCAACACAGGTGTAGAAGTCAGCTTATTCTTCAATTCTTGGAAACTCTCCTCACACGCATCATTCCATTGGAACTTGGATGCTTTATGCGTTAGCTTGGTTAAGGGTGCTGAAATGGAAGAAAAGTCTTTAACAAACCTTCTATAATAACCGGCCAACCCGAGAAAACTACAAATCTCCGTAGGCGTTGTGGGCCTTGGCCAGTTCTTCACAGCTTCTATCTTTTGAGCATCAACCTTTATCCCTTCACTAGATACAATATGACCCAAAAATGCCACCGACTTTAACCAAAACTCACATTTAGAGAACTTTGCATAAAGCTTACAATCACGAAGAGTCTGCAATGTCTGTCGTAAGTGATTGGCATGGTCCTCTTCTGATCTAGAATAAACTAGAATATCATCTATAAAAACTATCACAAATACATCCAGGAATGGCTTAAACACCCTATTCATCAAATCCATAAAAGCTGCAGGTGCATTTGTTAGCCCAAATGACATAACTAGAAACTCATAATGACCATACCGTGTTCGGAAAGCTGTCTTGGGTATATCCTTCTCTTTGACCCTCACTTGGTGGTAACCTGACCTCAAATCAATCTTAGAAAAACACTTGGCGCCCTGTAACTGATCAAATAAATCATCAATTCTTGGGAGAGGATATTTATTCTTAATAGTCACCTTATTCAATTGCCGATAATCAATACACATCCTCAGCGAGCCATCCTTTTTGTGCACAAATAACACTGGTGCTCCCCAAGGGGAAATACTAGGCCTAATGAACCCCTTTTCTAGCAAATCTTTCAATTGCTCTTTCAATTCTCGTAATTCTGCTGGGGCCATTCTATACGGAGGAATGGAGATTGGTTGGGTGCCTGGTATTACATCAATACCAAACTCTATTTCTCGTTCAGGAGGCAAACCTGGAAGATCTTCAGGAAATACATCAGGAAATTCATTTACCACCGGAACAGCGTGAAGAGTTGGTGGTTCCGCTTCTGTATCCCTTACTCTAACTAAATGATATATGTATCCCTTGGAAATCATTCTTCTTGCCTTAAAATAAGAAATAAATCTACCTCTTGGCGCGCTAATTTCACCTTTCCATTCAAGGACTGATTCATTTGGAAAATGGAAATATACCTTTTTCGTGCAGCAATCAATTGTGGCATAACAAGACGCCAACCAGTCTATACCCATTATAACATCAAAATCTACCATTTCTAACTCTACAAGATCAACCATCGTATCACGACCACAAACAGTTACTATGCAGTCTCGATAAACCCTTCTAGCTATAATAGATTCCCCGACCGGTGTGGACACTTCAAATGGCTTAACTAACAGTTCGGGTATTCTTTCGAACTTTCCAGCAACCAATGGAGTAACATAAGATAATGTAGAACCGGGATCAATTAAGGCGTATAAATCGAATGAAAATATAGACAACGTACCCGTAACCACATCTGGGGAAGCCTCTAAATTCTGTCGATCCGCTAGAGCATACGTACGATTTTGAGCCCCGCTAGAACTCGTGGCTCCTCTATCACCTCTAACACGACCCATTGGCTGTGCACCCCTTCCTGAATAAGGCATCGATGATGATGATGCAACAAATGACCCCGTAGGTCATGCCATACCCCCTATGTCCCTTCGTGGGCATTCCCTCATCATATGCCCTGACATACCGCACCAAAAGCAAACATTGGTCCCCAGCCGACATGCGCCCAAATGATACCTTCCACATTTATTGCATGGCTCTCGAGGAGGTCTCGATTGGCTCATATTCCCTTGCCCTTGGTAACCCACTGATCGCGAACTATGACCCTCACTTCTTTGCCCAAATTGACTGCCTCTGAACCCCTGATGTTGTGGTGGAGCACTACCTGCAGAATAAGAAAATAATGGCCTAGGTGGTCTAGCAGAAAATTGAGGTCTAAAACCTCCCTGTGGCACCATAAACTGCCCTGTAGATCTGGCCCTCTTAGAAGATCCGCTTTCAAATTCCTGTGTTCTTCTTCTTTGCCTCTGATCTTCCATTTTCTGTGCAAATGCTTGGATCCTAGCTATATCCATGTCTTTATTCAGTGCAGCAATAGTACAATCCCTAACCAAATACGGATCCAATCCATTCACATACCGATGAACTCTGTCATCCATAGTAGCTATAACATTAGGAGCATATCTGGACAAGGAATTAAATCGAAGACTATACTTCCTCACACTTGTATGACCCTGTCTAAGATTTAAGAACTGATCCGCACGGGCCTGACGAGTCTCATATGGAAGATAATGATCAATAAATGCCTCTTTGAACTCTTTCCAAGTAGCTGGGGGTGCATCAATGCCCCTTGACCGTTTCCAGTCTTCATACCAATATATAGCCTCACCTTTGAATCTATACGCGGCTAACTCCACTGTCTCTCTGCCCGATACATGCATCACCTCTAGGGCCCTTTGGATCTGATCAATAAAGTCCTGCGAATCTTCGTTAAGATCGGATCCGGTAAAAGTAGGCAGATCCATCTTAAGAAAATCCTGTGTTCGAAGACTAGCCGCCCTATCTATACCACTAGGACCTGCAGTAGGAATAGCTTGCCCTTGAGCTTGCCCAGCAACTATACGAGTCAAAAGTTGCACTGCATTTCTAAGATCTTGATCAACAACATTAATAGGTGGCTCTAGAGATATAGTTCTCCTCCCCCTTATTTCTTCCGGACTGGGGGAAGTTTCTGATGCATGCTCAGCTGGAGCCTTACTTTGATCAGCTGGTATAGTGGGTGACTTACTAGTCCCCTCTCCGGCAGCCACATCTACTTGCTTACCGGTATTCTTGCTTCTGGTAACCGGCATCATTACTATAATAAGAGAAACAAACTGATTCAGTGGTCAACTATGACTTCATATACAATATAAGCTCTATCGCACGATCTAAGACATGAAGAAAAGAAACAATTCTTAAATGTCCATAGCCTCCTGTTTATAGATGTGGTGCACAACACACTGATAAACAAGACTCTACGTAGACACGGCTTTGTAGACTCACTAGGACGAACCGTCTCTGATACCACTTTTGTCACGCCCCAAAATCCCATCGGGCCGGACTGGCACCCGAAGCCGAGAAGGCCAGGGAGAACCCGTTCAAATACCTGTACTTTCACTTACATGTCACCAAAAATTTGGGCAGCACTTCGTTACATATAGAAGGGTCTAATTTCCTGTATCAGCACAACACGCACAAATATATATATATATATATATATATATATATATATATATATATAATACTTGGCCGTCGGGGCCACCACATATATAAATATAACATCACTATATAAACTTCCATGACTTTACCCTTCCTTATGTCTACAAAGCCTCTAGGATATACATGACATAACTAGGGTCGGGACAAACCCCCGCCCACACATGACTCCTGTACAATAACAAAACATAAAGAACCGACTCGGAAAGCTCCGAAGCAAACTGGAGCTCACCAACAATAGCTGTATAACCTGGCTCCTACTTGTGCGGTGTATGAGCTGAGGTACCTGTGCCTGCAGCATGAAATGCAGGTCCCCGTGGGGGACGTCAGTACGAAATATGTACTGAGTATGTAAAGCTGTAGATAATCACATATGATATAGGAGCTCAATAGAAATCAGAAACAAGTGAATAAAGCGTAATAGGAGTGGACCACACTTACTAGAACTTGTGACAACCTGTACATTGCATTTATTCAATCACTTTACCGTCGTTCTTATCGTCTTTGTAATCATTACTGTACTGTACTGTGACCATTAGGCTGCCCCAGTACATATCAACTGGGATCGACCCATGCTAGGCTTATGCCCCTGGGATACCACCCATAAACACATAAATAGGGATCGACCCATGCTAGGCTTATGCCCCTGGGATACCACCCGATAAGAGAGAACTTCCATCACTTAGTTCAATTAGTCTTTGAGATTGTTATTTCGGTCGCCACCACATTTTTGATACTTTGAAACAATGATACATCAATAGGAGACATATAAATAGACCATCAATGCAATAACAATGAAGTAAGAACTCATTGGCACATCAATGAAGTGTTTTGGAGTCATCAATGCCATAACAATAAAGTAGGAACTTATTGGTATATCAACAATGTGTTTCAGAATCATCAACATCACAACAATGAAATAGGAGCCTTTTGGTATATCAATGAGACATTTTGACACTTTATAGGATGGAAACAACTTCGTTGGTAACGTAGAACAATACATGTTTTTGAACAACCTCGGAATCTTACTTGATGGAACATTGGTGTTTTCATGCCAAAGAACATTGTTAGAGTATGCTTTACATACCTCGTTGTAGATTCGGATACCAATTCAACACAACTTCCCGCCTTTACAAATCACTTATCTACAATGAAATGTTTGGCATCTAGTATTAGCAACCCAACACCACAATTCTCTTCCATAATTCCATACAACCAATATTTGCAAAACATTCCAAAAACCAACTTGAACAATAGGTTTATGTGTATATATATATATATATATATAATCATCATTTCAATACCACATCATCAATACCAAATCCCTTCACAATTCAACATAATCCAACCATGCACAAGAATAATCCAACATCATTTCCCAATCATCTTTCAACAACAATCAAATAACATACTTCTTATGCTCACATGCATATATATATATATATATATATATATATATATATATATATATATATATATATATATATATACATATCCATATAAATAACACCAACATAATTTACATCCTTACCATAAAATGGCCCTTTTGGTTTCGAAGTCCTGTTGGCACAAATAAGGGGTGCTTCTCGAAGCCCTCGAGACGGTGAACACAACTACAGAATCAATTTGGACTTTCTACGGTTGAATCACAAGATAATTGGAGTTGAAATTTGGATAGGGTTTCTTATTCTTCAATAATGGATGATAAATAATGGATATAAGGCTAAGTATATGTATATAATGACCAATTTTCGTCCATGAGGTGATGGAAAATGACCATATTGCCCTTAAAAATTTAAGTAAATCCGAATCTGTCCATGGTGGACTGTTTTGACAGGCTAAAGTAAATCGGCCATAACTCTTTGCTCCGATATCGGATTTGGGTGAAATTGGTATCGTTGGATAGATAATTCAAAGGCCTTTCATTTAATATAAAGTAGGCCACCCAGTTCGTTCTGTACAAGGATTTATGATCGTTTGAAGTTGACCCAAAAAAACTGTTTTGATAGGCTGAAGTAAAACGAGTATAACTCCTTACTCAGACGTTGGATTTGGATGAAACCAATTGCAGTGGAAAGAAGACTCAAATATCTTTCTTTTGATATGTGGTAGCTTTCCCAGTTCATTATATTAAGGGAGTTATGATCGTTCATAGTCGACCCAAAAACTGGTAGGCCTCAGTAGTTTGTGTGCAGGAAATTTTCCTGCACATTTACTATTCACCATATCCCGGCCACCGTTTTATAGTTTCGAACGTGCTCGATTATATCCGAAACTTATCCGTTTTTGGAAATCTTTTTATCGTTGGAAAGATTATTCAATAACCTTCGTATGGAACCATCGACGGGCAAATTCCGGTATAAATAAAATAAAAAATTAATTCCATATAAATAAGACCAATCACGTACTTGAATACGCCAATACATGTACTTGAATACGGGGTGTTACAATTTTATCAGACAGAGTTGCAGTGTCCAGTTGGTGAGCCTTCTTTATTCCAGAAGGCCTGTTTACTTTCAGACAACTATTATTAGATATGGTTTTGGTCTACTAGGGGCCTTGTCCCAGTTTTCAGAACAGTTTTGATATGTAGTAGAGATTTCGCAGTTTGAGTCAGATCTTATTCAGATGTTTTGAATTGCAGTTTTTCTTTCTTATGTTTTGAAACCCAGAGTTAATGACCATGTTTCCGTATCAGATTTTATTTCCGCATTTTCTTTTATGATATGAATGTTGTGCATGATTACCAGATCAGATTGAGAAGGACGTCCGGGCCTTCATGGTTCGGGATGTCCGTCACGGCCAGGCCCTAGTTCGGGTCGTGACAAAATTGTCTTTTCATTATTTTTTAAAATTTATTATTTAATATTTTTTATTATATTAACTAGACTTCCTAAAATATATAGGACTCCTAAAATATATGGTAGGAGAATTAATTAATATTTTTCTTTCTACTAGACTTCCTAAAATATATGAGACTCCTAAAATATATGGTAGGAGAATTAATTAATAATTTTCTTTCTACCGTTCAATTAGAAAAATACTTTTAAAATAGGACTCTATTAAGAAAATACTTCTATAAATATTGAGATATACGTTAAACTTTAGAATAAACCGATTTGCCTATTGAATTCATGAATATATGCTTTGAGATGGCGGGATATGATATAAGAGACACGTTTTAAACAAAAAAATTACTTGCCTTTTTTGCTGCAGAAAAGTCATCATCATGTAAAATAATATAATATATGTCCACTTATTCAATTAAGCTGTCCACTTATTTCTATGGTTTGCCTTTGAAAAATTCTATAGAAATCAACTTCTTCACTATTTTTATCAGCATAATAGAATTCAACATGTGTGTATATATATATATCCTCTTTGTTTTCATTCAAAATTATTCTTTAGGGTCAAAATTTTCGCTCAGACAAGAATTAGTTGAATCAAAATCGAAGCTTTGTGATCTCTATTATATTTTTTTTATAGTTTACAGGTCGTAGTTGAATGTCAGTTAGCTTTGAAGAATTTCTTGTGTAAATGTGAGGTTTAATTGTATTGTTTTGATATTTTTATTATCTTATTATTTTATTTTAATTAAGATGCTAGATGAATGTGGGTCGACTTTTAAATTTTTTTTTAGGTAAAAGTTAAGTTTAATTGTATTATCGTAATATCTCTATTAGTGTGTTATTTTGTGGTAGTTTACCATTTGTAGATGAATCTAGATCGTCTTTAAGAAGTTTTTGTGTGTAAAATTTAAGTTTAATTATATTGTTTTGATATCACTTTTATCGTATTATTTTGTTGCAGTTTACAGGTGATAGATAAATATTGGTCGGCTTTGAAGAATTTTTTATGTAAAGATCAGGTTTAGTTGTATTATTTTGATATCTCTATTATCATATTATTTTGTTATTGGTTATAGGTGGTAGATGAGTGTCAGGCGACTTTGAGAAAATTTTTGTGTGTAAAGATTAGATTTAATTATATTATTTTGATGTCTCTATCATTATATTATTTTGTTGCAATTTACAGATGGTAGATGAATGTCGATCGACTTTTAAAAAGAATTGGTAAAGATTAGGTTTAATAAATAAATTCTCCATCTTTACATACTCAAAAGATATTAAATTTAATTATTATATTCATCTTTATTATTTAAACAAATATTCTATTTATTTTAATGTTTAAACTCATTAAAATGAGGTACACGCACAAGGCGCGTACACTTAAACTAGTATATATATATATATATATATATATATAAGAGAACGTGAAATTTTGGTAGTCCTCACATCAATTTTTTTTGTCAATTTTATTCCTAATTTAAATTTTAATTACTCTACAAATTTTTATCCATTTGCTAAATTTGAATAATTATATGAGCTTATTAAATGCTACAAAAATTATGAGTTGTGAAAAAATGATAGTAACACCATAAAAACTACTCCTATTTATACAATCAAATTCAAAATTGATCCAGCTGTTTATTATTTTTTTATTTTGTAGATATGTTTATTAATCTTATTTTGAATTTTCATTTTTCCTTACAAATTTATCATGGACAAGTAATTAAAGTATCTTGACATTCCCTTTGTAACTTAATACATGCTTAATTATTAAATAAAAAATTATTTTTTATATTTAGCTAAAAATATTTGAAAATATAATTTGACTCTCCAATTAATGATACTAAATAATGAAAAATGAGCGTAATTCTTTTTCACATTTTTTGATGATGAATTTTGTTAACAAAAAATGAGATTATATATCAATATTTTATAGAACTAGTTTAGTGTACGTGCTTTGCACGTGTATATTATGTCAAAATAATAAAAAAATTATTAACGTTAAAATAAATGTGATGTTTTAACTTAAATCGAAAGTGAAAATTCTTTTTGTTAATTGATACATGAAATCACATCTTATTATTCAAGCAATAGAACTTTTCAAGTTAATTACTATTATTGTCATGTATCATAACAAAGAAGATTAAAAAAAAAAAGATTATTTTAGAAGTATACATAATCTGTTTTAATCTTGGTGGACAGAGTTACCTGAAACCTATATTGTTGGTGGAGTTGGTAGGTATCCCGTAGAATTAGTTAAGGTGTGCGTAAACTGACCCGGACATCACGATTATAAAAAAAAAGTATATATATGCTACATAACTTTAAACGACGTAAACTTTTAATTAATGAAAAAATCATGCTAACCAAAGAAAATAATAGAGAGGAGATCAGTTAAAAATATTAATGGTGCTCTAAAATTTAATTTAGAGTTGTGACTACTCATTTTTTTTATGATATTTAGAATTCTAAAACCAACTAAATTTTGAGTTATTAAAGTCACAGGATTATGTAAAAACTCTTTATATTTAAAGTAATTGAAATTTACTACTACAATATATCACATCGACCTTTTAGGTCTTTTTACTACAGTATTTAGAACCAAATCAACATCGAAGAATTTGAATTTAACTATTAAATTATAATTCATTCAAAAAAAGAGTAAGAATGAGTTGAAGCATAGTCAAGTATGTAGGCTAATGGTTAAAAGTAAAAACAAA
This sequence comes from Capsicum pubescens, assembly GCA_030864215.1. Taxonomy (NCBI): domain Eukaryota; kingdom Viridiplantae; phylum Streptophyta; class Magnoliopsida; order Solanales; family Solanaceae; genus Capsicum; species Capsicum pubescens. The sequence continues at coordinate 2,123,533 of CM061541.1, forward strand.
CTATATAAAAAATGTAATGTTTTACTATTAAAACTGAAAATCATATTTCAAATTAAAGTCAACCAATAATAACAACAAATGAAATGTAATTCTTAGAGTATACGTTGACTTTACCCCTATCTTGAAAGGGGAAAACAGAATAATGCCAACACATTCTTTTGATTACCATCAATCCAAGAAAATTGCTAAAATACATAATGCGCAAGGGTTTTTCGATTTTTCTAGGATACAAGCATAAAAAATAAATTTAACTAATCCAATAGAAAAGAATAACAAAAGCAAACTCTGCAGCACAAGTAAACAAACAATAACCATATCATATAAATTCGAAACTGCCTTCCATACATTCATAACAATCAAGGAAAAGATATTTAGTTAAGTACATAACGGGTTTCAAGAGATAAATTGGACAATTACATGACATAACTAATCTTCTCAAGACTTAAAAAGAAAAAAAGAAGAAACATTGACATACAAAATTAAAAATTTCATTTATTTAAGTTGGACAATGTCACAAAAGAATCCATCGGACATATCATCCATGAGAACACCTTCAATTAACACAATTCAAATCTCGTCATTTTGTAGTAAATCGACAAATCAACATGTTTGATAATTGTATATGATCATCCAAAAGCACAGAACAAAACAAAAACATTAACCAATTAAATTCAAAACTCTCAAATCTTTTTAATTCAAAAACAAAGAAAATAATTAAAACTCTCAAACTCTGAATGCGTACTCGACTCTCTGTCACCTCGATTCTCATCACGCATCCATAGCAACCTAGGAAAAGATATCCAGATAAGCACATAAAGTATCTCAAAATATCAAAATATAATCCTATATTTTGAATTTAACAAATAAGTGTAATTAAAGATTCAACTATGATACTAACAAATAATATGCCAAAATATAGTAAATTAACATAATCAAAACTAATCAAAATTAAGTAACAATTAAAAAATAAAGAGAAAGAGATAAACCTTTGACATTTTGACTACTTCATTTGGCATCAACATGTTTATTTTATTGTAGGCCTTTTAAAGAGATTTTACAGTTTATGTATTATTTTTGGTAACTAATATGATTTTATTAATCACCAAAGTAACCATTACAGATCAAAGCACAGCTTAACAAACTCAGCTGGCTATACTCAAAGAAAAGGGAAAGACAAGGATCCTAATCAATCAACTAGAAGGGAACAAAAGACCACTCGAGGCAATAGTCAAGCTAGCTAGAAACGATAATTATCCAGAAGAGTATTGATTGTTGGTTTAGCTCTGGTAATGCAGGTGTAGGCTATTTCTTTTGCAAGGCTGTCACATGTCCTCTGTTTTCCCTCAAATATTCTTTGGTTTCTTTCAATCCAGAGAGAGTGTTCACATTCAGCAAATACAAGTTTGAAGATCCTTGCTTCTTGCGATCTTCCTTTAGCATTCTTTACAGCCCACGTTGTCTAGTCCTACCATGTGCCTGCAGTGATAGCATCTTTATGTATCTAGTGAAGCATCCGAGCCCAGAGGGTCTGTGCAAAAGGACAAGAAAGGAAAAGATGATCTCTAGTTTCATCTTGCATCAGACATAGAACACAAGTAGGGGAAAGTTTGAGACCCCATTTAAGAAGTCTGTCCACAGTTAGTAAATTCCCATGAAAGTAAAGCCACATAGTAAAATTTGCCTTTGATCGTGCATCATTCTCAAACATCAAGCATTTCCAAGACGTAGGTGGTTCAGCAGGAAGGAGAGCATGATAGAACTGTTTGATGAGGCTATGATAGGAAGTTGAAACCTGATAGACTAAAGCAACAGTGCCTCTGGCAAATATGATTTGTTTAATCATCCAAGATGTATACGAATCTCATTGAAAAGTCTATCTTTTATATAGTATGTATGAACCCATCTCACCCATAATTTGTATGCTTTATTGGCTATATCCCAACATATTTTTGTAATAGCAGCTTTGTTCCATAATCTCAAGTTAATCAAGTTTAGTCCTCATGTGGCAATAGGTGAGCAGACCTTATCCCAGGCTACTAATGCCTTTCAAATTTGAAAGTTTAAATTTAGAGAATGCTTTTTGAAATTTTGGTCAGTGGACCTAATTAGTTAGATTTTTTTTTTTGTTCAATTAATTTTGATTGATTTTTTTTGTGATCGGTATATAAAATTTAAGTACATTTTTTTTTTTTGAAATACATAGAACTGTTCATATTTTGGTTTGGATTGACTTCGGCTAAATCAAAAATCAAAATTAAATTTACATGGAAATTCATATAATAATTTCAGCCAACTATCAACTTAAAATTTGAATCTGTAATCTGGAGTTTGCATTCAAAGTCAAAGTTCAAACAATATATTAGGAAATGTTAGTATCAGTGAAAAGGAAATTCAATAGATTTTTGAAGTGCGGTCTACAATAGATTTTATATTTTTTGAACACCATATGATAAATATTTTCTCTATTTTGACATTAGAAATGATATGCAAACAAAGATTTGTAGAGATCTAAATTCTGTTACTCATTTATAATCTTTTTATTTTCATTTATCTAGATATAGAAAAAAAAATTAACCATGAAAATGAAACAAGATTCAAACTTAAAAAATATGGATAAATGAAAGTAGCAGATGGAGATCAAGTAATATGAATTTGAGAGAAGAATCAAAATCTGGCAATAATTTTTTACTTTTTTTTAATCTTCAACAAAGATATCAACTTTTTTTCTTAGCATTAGCAACATTTCAAATTGCTAATCAATATTTGAACACTAATATTTAAGAAATTACAAATTTAATTTAATAGATGAACATGTAATTTTGATTTTTAATATAAGTATTTAGATAAATAATGAAATGAATTTTTTGGTTTAGAAACAAATTTTTCTGACAAAAAAAAGTGGAGAAGTCTAAAATAATTGAATTGTTGGTTGGAAATTGAAATGACAAATACGTTAACCCCCTCTACTTTCAATAACTTAAAATTATTTAACTTATTTTTCTGTGGATCCCATAGTCCACTTTCAATTTTTGCTCAAATGCTACTTTTTTTTTTTTTGAAGTGGATCCTATATTCCATGTATTAATAAGTTAGTGGAACCTCATACAAATTTTGTTGGTTGAGTCTAATTCAAAATAAAAAATTTCATGATGATGCAAGGATATAACTTGAATCATCATCAAATCAAAACCAAAATATAAGAAGGAAAAAGTAGAAGAAAAAGAAGCATTCGTTTTTTTTTTATAAATTTTAATTTGATCCATCCAAATATTACTTAAATAGAGTTATAAAAATTCTTTTTATATAAAGTAAAATTCTAATTGATTTAAAAATATTAAATATTATGATTTCTTACCTAGATTAATAACCAAACCTAAAAAATATAAATTAAATTAAGTACAACTTTATTTTTTACCTAAATTAAAAAGGGTACATTAGAGCCCTTTCACCTAGAGACAAAATATATATATGCAATTTCTTTTAATATTTTCCCTTTTTGATTCCTTTTTTTTAAAGTGACTTTCCATGTCCATTTTTTTTAAATTTTTTTTTTACGTGATTAATTGATTTGTAGATTAAGGAAAGTTTATTAGTTAGAATTAAAGAGGAAAAGGACTCCACAAAAAGGGTTTTAGCACTAGTCGACGATTTCAACTCAACTCTTTGAAAAGAACGTGCAATTCTAATCCATGGAAAACGGAGTTTGTAGTACGTAGTCAGTCATTGTAAAGATGACTCTGACTAAAGCTTTACTTATTAAAATCCTTGAAAATCTACGAAAAGTGGTTAATATAGTTCGGACACGATAGTCTTGAGAAAATGTTATGGGATCTCCAAAAATGCAATCGAAAAGGGAGGTAAATCAAGAACTGCATTAAGCACTTACCGTAATGCTTTTGAAGATTTCATTAAAGGCGACTTGGACTACTTTTGGAAATCTATCTTGGAAAGGTGAACTTTCGTTGCCCAAGATCAGAAAGATACTAAATGTTGGGTGAGTATCTTAGAAACGAAATGGGAATTGACGATCCCCTTTAGAGCTTTTTTGTTTCCTTAATCGCATCGCAGCTGTAGTTGAATATAAGAGTGACAAACGGGCCGGGCCGGGCCAACCCGGATCCGGCCCTCCCATTTTATCCGGGTTCCGGGCCAGTTACGGGCCGAGTTTGGCATTAACCGGGCCGGGCCGGGTCAAACAGTAAAAAAAATTAAAACCCACCCGAACCCAACCCACTTAACCCAATCCGGTCAAACCCACCAAAACCCGGTCAAATCCGGTTAAAAAATAAATAAAAAATCCAATATACACTATATACACTCCAATATATACTATATACACTCCAATATATACTATATACACTCCAATATACAATATATATTTTTTTAAAAATATATAAAGTATAAACAATTACACATATATACGTACCATTCAATATATAATTATATATGACTATACGTACTACTTTAAATAAAACATATGCTATAATAGTATAATATATATATATACACACTACAATATATATATACTAATTTATAAAACATATACACATGTATACGTTAAATATATACTACTTTAGAAGATATATACACATATATATGCACCATTCAATATATATGTACTACTTTAAATAAAATATATACTACAATATAGTGATATACATATATATATATATATACAACAATATGTATATATATATAGTTACATACTAATTTATAAAACATATACACTTGTATACTTTAAAGATATACGTCTATAGAAGATATATACACATATATACGCACCATTCAATATATATGTACTACTTTAAAAAAAGTATATACTACAATATATATACTAATTTATAAAACATAAAGCAATGTATACGTTAAATATACACGTCTATAGAAGATCTATTCACATATATACACTCTATTCTATGTATATGTAATACTTTAAATGAGATATATACAATATATATACATTACAATATATATTTGTATAGTTATATACTAATTTATAAAATATATACACATGTATACGTTAAATATACACGTCTATAGAAGATCCATTCACTCTATTCTATGTATATGTAATACTTTAAATGAAATATACTATAATGTATATACATTACAATATATATTTGTATAGTTATATACTAATTTATAAAACATATACACATGTATACATTAAATGTACACTTCTATAGAAGATATATACACGTGTATACACACCATTCAATGTATATATACTACTACTTATAAAATATACTACATTATATATACATTACAATATGTATAGATATACTTATATACTAATTTATAAAACATATACACATGTATACGTTAAATATACACTTCTATAGAAGATATATGCACAAATATACAAAACATATGCTACTTAATATAATAAATTAATAATATTTGGTAGTAAATTAATAATATATTAGTAGTAAGTTTTAAATTTAAAGTAGAAAACTAGAAATTCAATTTAAAATTTTAAATCGTTAAATAAAAAAAAATAAAAAACAACGACTAAGGACTGAATGAATTTGGGGAATTTTATTGATTGCAAAATGATCCAAAATTTATAATTTACATGAATGAAAAATCTATAAATTATGCATCATTTTTTCCAACTCATTCATGTTAATATTAATGGGAACTTGCATAGGATAGTCGAAGTCAACGGGGGCAAAACCATGCATTGGACTTGATTCTGCTGAGTTCTCCCGTGAAGTCATAATTTCTTCAAGTTTCAGCTCGTCGCTCGGCTCCGGTTCCATTCCTTGGTTTCTTCTTTCCGCTCTAATCCAATCTCTGAGGCAAACTAGAACATTCATTGCATTGCTTCCCAATGAGTGTCGGTTGTCTCCAAGCTGTTGTCGTCCCTGACTGAAGGCGCTCTCTGATGCAACGGTTGACATTGGAACATTCAGGATATCTCTAGCTAATCTTGAAAGCACAGGATATTGTGATTCATTATTCCTCCACCAATCCAACGTGTTAATCCGTCGTCTGCGATTCTCTGGTGCCGTCCGAAGATAATATTTCAGCTTTTCCCGATAAGTTGATGTGTAAGTTCTCTCATCAACACTGTTCCAACAATTTAAATCATAAAATGAATCAGAAAAACCACTATGTGCCGGCCTTTTAGAAGATGATGGCTCCTCGGGAGGATGAAGAGCGACAGTTGGAGTGATATTTGTAGGTACGGCTGAATCAAATAAATCAGCATAGTGATTATATAATTTTTCTATGTAATCCTTTGCATCAGCCGTAGCCGTCCACAAATCAGGTTGTACTTGTTCAGAATCACGGTTAATATTTATTTCTAAGATAGTATAAATAAGAGTACTAAAGTGACACATATGAGTATATTTCATGCACGGATTTAGCATAGCACCAATCAAGTAAATAGGGGGAATCGGGAAAAAATATTTTTTAAATTTCATAAACATGGTGCCAACAACTTCTTTATAACCTTCTTTATTTTTATATTGTTGGAGCAAATCAGAAATATCGGCTATATATGCCAAAATATTACAAACAGTAGGATAGTAAGCACCGGAAAATTCAACCGTAGCTACATAAAATTTTTCTAAAAACTTAACAAGATCATTAATTACAACTCAATCAGAATTATGTAGCATGCAATCAGCAGAATCAGCAAATGAACCGCAATGTTGGTTAAAAACTAGTGTAATAGGAATTCTATATTTATAACAAGTTTTTAAAAATTCATACGTGGAATTCCATCTAGTATCAATTTCCTCAGGCATCAAAATCGGTGTAAGTCCATTTTCTTGACGTTTAACTTTAAATTCTCTAATTCTCGATCTACGATTATTTCCTTGAATAAAACCAACGGCAAGACGAATTTTTTCAATATAAAGCTCAAAAAACTCAAGACCATCTTTTACAATTAAATTATATATATGACATGCACACTTAATATGAAAAATTTCAGGCAAGGGCGGAGATAGCGTAGATTTTATTTTTGTTATAGCAGTCTTGTTGTTAGAAGCATTATCAAAAACAATACATAAAATTTTATTTTCTATATCATAATATCCGACAATTTTAACAATAGAACCAGCAATAAATTGTCCAGTATGTTTACGATCTTCATCATATAAAAAAACAAGAATACGTTTTTGCATCACGAAATTACTATCCATCCAATGACAAGTAACGGTTAAATAATCATTTTTATTTACAGCACGACCAAGATCAGAAGTTAGGGACAATCAACATTGAATATTTTTTAACAATGTTGATAAATAAAAACAATATTGTGAATAGAGTCTAAAAATATCAGACCGACAAGTAGTTCTAGGAATACCATTAAACATAGGATTATAAATTGCTTGTATATAACGAATAAAGGCATCAGAAGAAGGAAAACTAAAAGGCAAACAACCCACAGCTACCATTTTAGCTATTTCTTCTCTGTCCCTCAATTTATTATACTTTTTCGCTACTTGACCGGTTGCTGGGTCCATTCTAGTTTGCGTTGACCCACCAACATCCCCACCACCTTTTGCAATAGTTAACTCTCTTTTGTGATCTTCAGCTATATGTCTCATTAACGTACCCGTACCCCCTTGCTTGCCTCCACTTCTATGCTTATATATTTGTTGACAAATATTGCACTGCACCTCAATATCTGATATACGTTCAAAAAATTGTCATGCAATACTAGTTCTTTTACGAGGTTTTGGGGCACTGGGAGGACGGGAAGGGAGATTAACTGATTCAGATCTAACGTTAGCATCTCCTACTACGGGTGTTTCAGCAATATTTTCATTATCTTCGTCTAAATTAACCGCATCTACTTCATTTTCTTCTTCTATACCGTAATTTTCCTGAGCTTCTACATAATTCATATCGTGAGCACCTACATCTATTTCTTCCTCAAAAGGTGTACCAAGCGGTACCGGAGGCGAAGACACACGGGTATATCTACTACTTGAACTACCTCTACCTCTAGTAATTCGCTTTTTACTACCACTACCGCTTCCGGGACAAAAAATTTTAACACCTTTAGTAGCGAGGTTTTTTAATTTATCCATAATATAAATTAAATTAAACTAAAAATATTCAAAATACACAAATATAATAAAATTAAATATTAAACAATTAATACAATAAATAAAAATTAAACGTAAGAGATGGAACGACAATACCAAATTTTGAAAGTATCCGAAGATTGCGACTTTAGAAACTTCCGTTTGTACTTTGTAAACGAAAATTAAAAAATTAAAGTGAACACTTTAAGAAATTAAATATATTGAATATTAGAGAATTGAGAATTGAGAATTGAGAGAGAATGAGATTTGAGAGAGTGAAAAATTGTGTGAAAAATGATTTGAAGTTGTAGGGTATTTATAGATTTTTTTTGGGGATTAAAAAATATTTTTTAAAGTTTTTTGTTTTTGTTTTTTACTAAATGGCCCCAAACTAGCCGTTTGGACCCAAAAACGGCTATATAGCTGTTGGGCCAACGGCTAGTTTGGCCCAAAATCCATTTTTTTGGGCCGGGCCGGTTAACCGGTGGGCCTGGACCGGGCCTGGACCGGGCCGGGTTAACCGGGCCCATTTTAACAAAATAACCGGCCCGGCCCGTTTGACACCCCTTGTTGAATATGAGAAAGAACCAGTATACACTGTTTTAATAGAACATATACCTTCGATATTATGTGATGTAACAATTACATTACTGTTATTAGAAAGGACTTCTAATATCATGATAAAAGGGATATTAGAAGGTTTGATGCATGCTTTCAAGTTTTTTCTGAAGTTTGTAACATCGAGAATAGTGTATCGAAATACAGTGTGCGACTCTTTGTTGGTGATGGATGTTGGGAAAAGTAATGGTTTTTATAAACAAGTCAAAATCATAATTAGTGTCCTTGATATATGTTTCAACAGAGCTGGACAAGTGCCTGGATATTGTCCAAACCGTGAGATTAACTAAATTAAGTTGTAGGATACTAATGAGGATTCTTAAAGAGTTGATGGATTGTTCAAAACACTTTCTTGGTACCAAAGAAACAGTGTTGCAAAAAATCAAAATGGAGAAGTGAACAAGTCTCATATATTATGATTGGTTTTGGGAAGCACGAAGACACTTGGCTTCTTGATTACAAGGATTTGCTGAGTGCGGTGGCAAGAGTAAGCTTGCTTCCTAAGCTACAAGAGAATATAGTGTTCAGTATTGAAATTGATAGATCACGTATTTTAATTTTTAAGTGAATCCTATGATTTTGTAATGAATGCCAGCAGAGATATGCTATTGGCTAACTTGACAACTCAATTTAACGGGGATGCTGATGGAGAAGGGAATGGTTTGGAACACTGTTTGAAGCAATCTTTACCAGTGCCAATATTGGTAATGGACAATATTTCTTTTTAGCTTGCTCAGACGAGATCCGAATCCAAGTAATACCTCTCTCACTCCTCTATTTTCATTTATATCTGATAGAATACTAAGTGTGTATCAAGAGATTCCAACCAACACAACAATAACAAGATGAACAATAAAGTGCTAGTGAATCGAAAATGGCCACACACGGCTTCACTAGGCTTGCAACACTTGTTTGAACTAGAAAAGTGAGTTTAACAACAAGAACAACAAAGACAATATTGCTAGTGAATCGAAAGAGCCCCACACGGCTTCACTAGACTTTTATATTCAACAACACAATGTTAACAAGATTTACAAAGAAAGAGATAGAAATTTGACACACAATATTCATTAATCTAAGAACCCTAACAAGAGAAAGGACCCTAAGACTAATAAATATCAATACCAAGTTCTTACTTGGACCAAGAGGAACTCAAAGAACCTCAAGAACCTAGTTTCTAGCCAAGATACAACACTAGTATCACTCTACTAGTGAGAATTTGGTTTTGGCCTCTCCAAATAATGAGAAAGAGAAGTCAAAAATTTACAAGTCTTTGTTTCTTGAATAATAGGAATGAACTAAAGCAAGACTAGCCCTATTACATGGCTTATATAGTCACTTAGAAAGGAGGGACAAAGACCAAATTACCCTTGACATTTAAGTGGGTGGGTTTGGGGTGTCTTGGTGGGCCTCTTTACATTTTATTAAATATAGGCCCTTAGATGGGCTCACAAGGGCCTCACACATGGCCAAGAATGTGAACAAGGATTGGAGTCGTTGCAACTCACGTGCTTGGCTTCGTGTGAAAGGTCTCGATCTAGGAATTCCCGTATCATCCTCTCCATCTTGAAGGGAATTTGTCCTCAAATTCGGATCATTGCCATCCTCCACCGTTTCCACCCGAGAGAGATCACACACGTTGAAAGTGTTGTGCACTTGATATTCCGGGGGTAGGTCAATCTTGTAGGCATTGTCGTTGATCCTTTCTAATACTTGGAACGGGCCATCACCCCGTGGCATCAACTTAGCATTTCTTTGAGACAGGAATCTATCCTTCCTTAGGTGCACCCACACCCAATCTCCCGGTTCAAGAATGAGCTTTCTTCTTCCTTTGTTGGCTCGCCTCACAACTTCTTGGTTTTTCTTCTCCAACCGCAACCTCACCTTCTCATGTAGCTTTTTCATGGCCTCGGCCCGTTCGCTTCCATCTAAGCTTATCACAAGATCACTTGGCAAAGGGGTTAAATCCAAAGGGGTGAGGGGGTTGATGCCGTATACACACTCAAAGGGTGTCATCCCCGTGCTCGAGTGTATAACACGATTATAAGCAAACTCAATAAACGGTAAGTGCTCCTCCCAAGAAGTCATTTTTCCTTTAACCATGGACCGTAGCATAGACCCTAAGGTCCTATTTACTACTTCTGTTTGGCCATCGGTTTGTGGGTGGCATGAAGTCGAAAACAACAACTTAGTACTGAGTCTACACCACATGGACTTCCAAAAGTGGCTTAGGAATTTAGAATCCCTATCACTCACTATGGCCCTCGGAACACCATGAAGTTTTACAACATTATCAACAAACAAAGAGGCTACGCTAGGCGCATCATCACATTTAGAACAAGGAATAAAGTGAGCCATCTTGGAAAACCGATCCACCACGACAAAAATACTATCCCGCCCCCTTCTAGTCCTCGGCAATCCTAACACGAAGTCCATTGATATGTCAAGCCAAGGACGCAAAGGGGTGCACAATGGGGTGTACAACCCGTGGGGTTGGAGCCGTGACTTGGCTCCTTTGCACTCAACACATTGGCCGCAAATCCGGGCCACATCCTTGTGCATTCTAGGCCAATAAAATTGTTCTTCCAAAATTCCGAGGGTCTTCTCGACCCCAAAATAGCCCATTAGACCGTCATTGTGTGCTTCCCTCACAAATAATTCTCTCCACGAACTTGAGGGAACACACAATCGTCTACCTTTAAACAAGTATCCATCAAATTTGGTATAGGGATGGGAACCGTTATCCGTAACCCACCTATCCATTTCCAACTCTTTACTTTCCCTATAGATAGGAGCAAAGTGAGGGTCCTCGGGATATAAAGACTTGAGGCTTTCAAACCCCATCAACTTAGACGACAAAGTAGACACAAGCACATGTTTTCGGGACAAAGCATCGGCAACCACATTGTCTTTACCCTTCTTGTATTGAATAACATAAGGGAAAGTTTCAAGAAATTCAATCCATTTGGCATGCCGCCAGTTAAGCTTGTCTTGTGCCCGTAGATGCTTCAAGGATTCATGATCCGTTCGGATCACGAATTCTTTAGGCCACAAATAATGTTGCCAAGTGGCCAAGGCTCTAATCAAGGCATACAACTCTAAATCGTACGTAGAGTAGTTTAGAGTTGCTCCTTTGAGCTTTTCGCTAAAGTAGGCAATATGCTTCAATTCTTGCATTAAAACCGCGCCTATGCCGACTTTGCTTGCATCACATTCGACCTCAAATGTCTTGTCAAAATTCGGCAATTGTAGCAAAGGGGTTGAGATGAGCATAGCTTTCAAGTCCTCGAAGGCCTTAGCTTGTTCATCTCCCCACTTGAAAGGCCGATCCTTTTTAATCACTTCGATCAAGGGGGCGGCAATGGTGCTAAATCCTTTGACAAAACGTCTACAAAAACTAGCCAACCCATGGAAACTTCTCACTTCACCTACGGTTTTGGGAGTTGGCCAATTTTTAATGGCGTCAATCTTAGATTCATCCACTTCGACCCCTCTTGAGCTCACCACAAACCTAAGAAATACAACCCCATGGATACCAAAAGAACACTTTTCTAGATTAACGTATAACTTCTCCTTTCGGAGGACATCAAACACACATTATAAATGCTTTACATGCTCATCTAAGGACTTACTATACACCAATACATCATCAAAATAAACAACAACAAACTTTTCAATAAATGGCTTCATCACATGATTCATTAGCCTCATGAAAGTACTTGAAGCGTTTGTTAGGCCGAATGGCATAACCATCCATTCATAGAGACCGAATTTGGTCTTGAAGGCGGTTTTCCATTCATCACCCGGTTGCATACGAATTTGGTGATAGCCACTCCTCAAATCAATTTTAGAAAATAAACACGAACCACTCAATTCATCAAGCATATCATCTAACCTAGGAATAGGGTGACGATATTTTACCGTTATCTTGTTGATGGCTCGGCAATCAACGCACATACGCCAAGTCCCATCTTTCTTAGGAACTAGTAGCACCGGAACCGCACAAGGGCTCATACTCTCCTTGATATATCCTTTGTTGAGGAGTTCCTCAACTTGGCGTTGCAATTCCTTGGTATCCATCGGGTTGCTCCTATAAGCCTGTTTGTTGGGCAATTGTGAACCCGACACAAAATCTATTTGGTGCTCAATTCCTCGAAGTGGGGGCAATCCTTGCGGTAATTCCTTTGGGAAGACATCCTCGTAATCCTGCAAATCATGAGAAATAGGAGGATAAATGGAAATGTTAGTGGCGTTAGTGTTAAAACAATGAGCCAAGAGGAGCATCGGAGTGTCCTCGTCATGATCCACAAATAATTCTTTCCTCCTAGCCATCATCACCACACTTTCTTGCCCCTTAGAAATTAGGAGCCCCTCGATTTCCCCTACTCTTTCACTCTCGGGTTCCCCTCTTTTTCCCTCACTCTCGGCCTTCTTTCCCCTTTTCCTCAATTCCCGCATTTTTTGGTATAATTCATTCACTTGGGAAGGCAATAATGGATGAAGAGAGACCTTTCGGCCATCTTTCTCAAGTGTATATCGATTGGACCTTCCATCATGTTTGGTCGACCTATCGTATTGCCAAGGCCTTCCTAACAACAAGTGACAAACTTGCATTGGTATCACATCACAAAGCACCTCATCATGGTAGTTGGCTACTTTAAAACGTATCACACATTGCCTTGTGACCTTTAACTCGCCGCATTCATTCAACCATTGCAACTTGTAAGGACTAGTGTGAGGTGTAGTCGGCAATTTCAAGAAGTTCACCATTGCAATACTAACCACATTCGCACAACTTCCACTATCTATCAACATAGTACACACACTTCCCTTCACAAGACATTTAGTATAGAATAAATTCTCCCGTCGGCTAGGGTCATCTATCGCCTTACTAATCATGGCACGCCTCACTACAAAGTTTGGAACCACGCACTCCCCTTCTTGCGGATAAGCATCCTCACAATCATCATCATGTGGCTCATTTTCGGGTTTCTCTCCATCTTGAGGCTCGGCCTCATTCTTTTTTTTTTCAAGACCCACTTTCTCACCAAGGTAATACAATCTCCCTTCCCTTAGGATCACATTGCGCCGATTTGGGCATTCATTGGCTTTATGTCCCCAACCTTGGCACTTGAAACATTGGAACCCTTTAGGATTAGGATACTTGTGAGCTTCTTGCCGGGGAGGAAATATATGGACTGTTTTAGGCTCAGACAACCTTGTAGTGGCGAGTTGGTCCTTGTTTTTGGGCCAACCCGAAGATTGTTGAACCATATCTTTGCTCCTCGGAAAACCCGAGGTTGATGGTCCCTTTGCCTTGAACGACGACCTCTCTTTAAGCTCTCTTTCAATCTCAAGAGCCGCTTGGAAAATCCCTTCAACGGTATCAAACTTGTGAAGCGTCAAATGAGTGGAGATCTCTTTGTTCAACTCGCACTTGAACCGAATGATGCCATGGCCTATTTGTTCTCCCCGATGATCAAGCTTCAACATGAGTTGTTGAAACTCGTCATAGTATGCCATAACACTTCGATTCCCTTATCGCAAATTGTACAACCTAGCAAGCAACTCATGACGGGAAGATACTGTTGCCTCATTAGGTACCTCAACCGAAACCATGGTGGTGGTTGTCCCTCTATCAACTCGTTGCCGAACCGCTTGACGTATTCCCACCAAGTGTTAGCATAGCCTTCAAAATGAGCTATGGCATAACAACTCTTCTTCTCCTCCGAGATATCATTCACTTGAAACACTTTATCACACACCGACTCTCAAGCAAGATACACCTCGGGGTCACTTTCACCCTTAAATATAGGTAGGCTCAATTTGATGGTATTGATGCCTACGTCTCTCTCTAGGTGTCGGTTTTCCCTTTCTCCATACCCTTGGTATCTCCTTGGATCCACATGACCTCCTCTCATCTTTTCCTTCCTCATGTAGGCATCGTCAAAGGCTCCATACCCTTCATAATCCTCTCTACCATATTCCTCAAGGTGGACGGGACGATTTTATACATTTGGAACTTGATTCGGAGGAATTAGATTTTGTGGAGGTGGTGGTCTTTGGTTTAGTGGAGCTTGGAAGGGGGGTTCGGATTTTGTGGAGGCATTTGACGTCCGAGTACCTCTTGCAGAACTTGAGACATTTGGGAATGAGTTGGTTTATTAGAGTCTCGGTTTAGAGGGTTATAAGTGGTTTGGCTTGCGGCATTTAGTGGAGCTAGTGAAGGATTTGGCAATTGTGGCCATGTTTTGGAGGTAACGGTGGCGGAGGAATTTCTATCATGTCCACTTGACGAAACATGTCGAGGAGTAGAAGGACGAGAGTCCCTTTGACTCTTCACTTGTTCTAACCTTCCACTAATAGTTGTCACTTCTCCCCGTATGGCTCCCACTTCCGTACTCAACCTTTCAAGAGCTCGGGTCATAGCCTCAAGAGTGACCCTCATATTCTCCATTTCATTAGAATCCATGGTTTGAGACGTGGTTCCCTCCATTATCAAGGTATCATCTACACAAGCAACAAACAAGTTAGTTTAAAATCCCTCTCCTCACTCACACTCTCTTGGTTCACTCACACTCAAGTTCCACAAGAGTTGTAGATTGGCTAGGAACCCGTGAATCCGTAAGGTATGAGTATGCTCTTGCCCGGAATGGATTCTTGTTTGAAACTCAAAGAATTCTCGTCGGACTAGAGCCAAGAGTTACAACGTGTTCAATCGACAAAAGCACACAAACAAACATTGACACGAACACAAGGCTTCAAGCGACTAATTGACAAGCTAGTAGGAATGTACTAGTTTGTTAATTAGTTCTCAAGTCAATTAGAGGAAACTAGGAATCAATAATTAGAAACTAGAACATCCAAATTTGAGCTTAATTATCACGTGAACAGTAACTAGGGTGACGTGGTAGCATGTCAATGGCCGCGGGTCCACATAAATAGTTTATCAACTTGAAGTCTTAGTCCCCTTAGATCTTTTGTAATGGATGACTTGTTATTGGAATGGAAAACATAAAGTGTTGTAACATTTTTCAACCCCCCACCCCCACACCCCTTTTTTTTTTCAAACTCAAAAGGTGATGTTTGACCTCACTAGTCCCACAAGACAAGGTTCCTTGTTTTAAGAAAAAGTGGTTGTCAAGTCTTGAAAAGGTGATGTTAGCAAGTCTTCTCACAAACAATTTTCAATTTTGTCTTACAACCTTTTTGGATCTATTTATCTTTATAGAAGTTAAGACATAAGATGAGGAGAAGTTTAGGATGAACACAATATCAACACCTTCAAGAACACAACAACAATACACCACAATGGTCACTTCCAAGTTTTTTTTTTTCACAACACAATTCTCTTTTTCATTAAGCTCAACTTTAGATTTAGACACCCTTTGTGTTGATGATAAAGAAACCAACACAAGAAACAACTAAACAAGTAAAACTTTTGTAGATCTACAACCAATTTTTTTACCAAAATGTTCAAGAACACACTTTTTGGTAAGAGCTTTCCAAGATTGTTTTTGTAAGAACAAAACCTAGCCTTGAGCTCTGATACCAAATGATACAATGCTAAGTGTGTATCAAGAGATTCCAACCAACACAACAACAACAAGATGAACAACAAAGTGCTAGTGAATCGAAAATGGCCACGCACGGCTTCACTAGGCTTGCAACACTTGTTTGAACTAGAAAAGTGAGTTTAACAACAAGAACAACAAATACAATATTGCTAGTGAATCGAAAGAGCCCCACACGGCTTCACTAGACTTTTATATTCAACAACACAATGTTAACAAGATTTACAAAGAAAGAGATAGAAACTTGACACACAATATTCATTAATCTAAGAACCCTAACAAGAGAAAGGACCCTAAGACTAATAAATATCAATACCAAGTTCTTACTTGGACCAAGAGGAACTCAAAGAACCTCAAGAACCTAGTTTCTAGCCAAGATACAACACTAGTATCACTCTACTAGTGAGAATTTGGTTTTGGCCTCTCCAAATAATGAGAAAGAGAAGTCAAAAATTTACAAGTCTTTGTTTCTTGAATAATATGAATGAACTAAAGCAAGACTAGCCCTATTACATGGCTTATATAGTCACTTAGAAAGGAGGGACAAAGACCAAATTACCCTTGGCATTTAAGTGGGTGGGTTTGGGGTGTCTTGGTGGGCCTCTTTACATTTTATTAAATATAGGCCCTTAGATGGGCTCACAAGGGCCTCACACATGGCCAAGAATGTGAACAAGGATTGGAGTCGTTGCAACTCACGTGCTTGGCTTCGTGTGAAAGGTCTCGAGCTAGGAATTCTCGTATCAATATCTCCCCTTTAATCTCTAGCTCTTATAATGTGACGCATGAATAATTACTCCTTTGCTAAATAATCGTCATGAGTTAATTTCCACATCGCTTGATAAAAACATTAATTAGTTATTACACTAAGTTATCTGTTCCAAAATTAAGTGGCGTTTTTAATCTTGGAGGCACCCTACTCATTGTTAGAAAACAAAGAGTTTTTACTTGTTAGAATTAGTGGGAGTTACATATGTAACATGTGACTCCTCAAATTGAAGAAGACACTGAAAGCCACTTATACAAAACAACAGTTTGCTTATTCTGAGATTTGACCAACAAAAATTGCATTATTTCAAGTGTTGAAACTTCCCTATATATATTCTTTAGATTTTAAATCAAAGTATTCTCATCTTACTTGTTACAATTACTTGCACTACAGGAGTTGGCAGATGTTTGAGATTCCCTAGAATCTATGAGTTCATAGGAATTATGATAGCTCTTGCCTTGATACATGGCATCCCGATTGGACAAGGTAGTCTTTGAAATGATGGCCGGAAATGAGGTTGTGTGGAAAGATACTTTATATCAAGAACCTTTTCTGTATCGAAGTTGTGAGTCAGTTCTTAGGATGGATGAAAACACCCTACGCGAGATGGATTAGAAGTTTATATGGGAAATTCATGGAGTGGAGCAAGGTTGTGCGAAAATGGATCAACCACTGTGGTGGGAAAGGAAAATAGAACTCTGTTCGTAGAGTTGTTGACTCAGAGGAGAATTGCTGAGCCTATTAGCCAAATGGCTTATGAAATTGTTGCAGGGTTTTCAAGAATAACGGATGGCTTGGAATCAACCCAATCATTCTTTAAGCAGATCGACTTCCCTGAGCTAGACCAACTTTTGCTTGGAAACACAATTATATCAGTGGATGACTGGAAGATACGCACAGATTTGAAAGGATTTGAACCAAATGACTCATTTGGTTTTGGCAGGTATATATGATTTTTGGTAATGCATTCATTTCTTTATTTATTTTTACAAAGTTCATCCTTATAGTAACAATTTTTTTTTTGTTATAGATGGTGACAAATATGACTATGAAGGATAGGGCTAGCTTGCTGTTCTATTTGTCATCATTCAAGAGTATCCCAATTGGAGGATTTCATTATCTACTTGCATTCAAAATCGCGATAATACGAGACATAGATATTGATGGCTTGCCCAGAGCAACAACCTGCCTTTTTACCTTGTATCTCCCAGAATACTCATCTTATAGCAGAATGGTAGATAGGTTTAAAGTAGTTCTGAAAGCAATCTGATAAAGATTGCTGAAGATTTTGGAAATTTAGCTCAAATCTAAATACTGAAGGCTACTATTCATAGTGCTTGTCTTGTTTTTAAAGTGTGTATTATTGTTTATCATATTACTTGGTGTTAGTATTATTTTTGTTATTATCTGATGTGTTAATACCTCTTATTTCGTATTCCTTTACTATTTCTTTTCTGAACTATTTTTGTGTTGAGTCGGGAGTCTATTGGAAACAACCTCTCTATCTCACCTCTAATACAGTGAATTTATGATTAGTAACTACCGGAGCACTTTCTGGTTGAGATGAGGTTGTTATCATGGATCAATTCTTAATCTGCTTTATATGTTTGGGTGTTGGATGAATTAATGCAGAATATCGTTCAAGATGAGGTGTTACGATATATATTATTGGCAAATGATACTTATGAATGAGACTTGTGATGAAGTTAATGGCCATTAAAGACAAATCCTGAATTCTAAAGGATTTAAGTTGAGCGGGACTTAAAGGGAATACTAAGCGTGCAATTTCATTGATGCAATGTGTGAGGTCGTCGTCTAAGTTAGGCTTGATACACATGTCCTCTTCAATAGCATAAGTTTCAAGTATCTTGGATCTTCAATCTAAGATAATTGAGAGCTCGACAATAACATCATACATCATGTTGGTATGGGGAGAAATTAAATGGAGTCACTTTCAAAATCTTGTGTAATAAAAGGGTACTATCAAAACTTACAGATTTCTACAGAGTGGTGGTTAAATATACCTTTTGTATGCGATGGAGTGTTTAAGTGAACCATTACCACTTTTCAAAAAAGGCATGTTATGCCTATATAAACCTGCTTTCATCCACAGGTTTAGCTATGAAAAATAATTTCTGAAATACAAACTCTTCTTGTCTTCAAATATTCTGTGTGATCAATCAAATTGTTGAGTGAGTTCGTAGAATCCGACAATTTGAGGTACCACTATTGTTCGGATTGAAGGCCATTTTATTTTGGGAGGAAGATTCCATAATCTCGGATACAGTGAGAGGAATTATTCCTTAAGTACACTCCATGAAGTCGGGGGACTTGGTCTAAATTTCTGTTTCATCTTTTTTTGAATATTAACACACTTCTAAAATAGATTATTCATAATCTAGTGTTGAAGGTGTTAAGAAACTTCATAAGTTCTTGTCTTGAACTTGAACTTGATTTGAAGTTCGTGTTGCTTATATACAGATTCTTGTACCCGAATACATACAAAATAACACATATGACACATCTTTTCCTTTTGCTGCCTTTGGTGGCGGTTCTCTTTCGTTTAGAGAGAAGATATCGACGTTTATTAACGATGACAATTATTTTTGTTTAAATAAATAAAGTATGTGAATATTTAAATTGTCAATTTATTTAACTACTTTTGTTGCTCACATTAAAAATGTTGATCTCTTTCTTTTGATAAACTTCATTTGATGGATGTATGTTGTCTAAGAAAGATCTGTGAGCCGTGGCATACTTGGATTCCTAAATCAAACAAATACTCAAATCTTCATCGTCATGCATCTACAGTGTCTTGATTGTTCTTTGTACCTTTGTAAAATCAGTGGTTAAATTTGAAATTGAATTGAACACCTGAGGCTTTCACTAATAAGTAGTAATTGCTCAAGAAATGTAGAGCAACTGCATGAGTTAAACACGGTGCATCATCTTCCTATGTGTTGTTCATGTGATAATTCATAAAAGGTTTTTAACTTTGTAATTTATTTTGTATTATTCTCCAAGTTCTGCAACAATTCCATTGCTTTGCAAACAAAGTCTTATGTCAATTACTATATTGAAGCACCCTTTTGTCAATTACGTTTAGTTTATTTTGATAGCTTTTTAAATAGGTGATCTATTTTGATCACTTTTTTCTTTTTAACTTATTTTGATTCCGAGTTCTGTAAAGTCAACTATTCACGCAATTTTCGCCCCGGCCCACGAAAATCAACCTTATATAGAAACAAACAAAATCGTTGGGATTTGCGTGGAACCTAATCGATCTTCTTCTCGGTCGATCTCCTTGGTTTCAAGATGTTTGTGGTGTTACCAAAATTAGGAGTTTTCTTGATGAATGCTCTGACGCAGATGATCAATGCCGAATATATTAATGAGAAAGTAGTGAACAAGTGCCTCAATAACATCAACCGTGCTCTTCTCCAGACCGACGTTCAGTTTAACCTAGTTCGCGATATGTCGTCTAATATCAACAACAGCCTTATCAACCTTGACGGGGCCCCTAAACACAACAGGCGTACCATCATTCTACAGGTTTCATTATATTATTTCTGACGAGGAGGATTATCTTTATGGTTTGGAAAATTTCATCTTGTTCCAATTTGGTACATTATCCTTTAGCCTAAAATTGATGTAAATGTAATGATTGTGTTAGATCAGTGAATGGGTATAATGCTTCTGTATAAATTTTGTAGACAGGTTGGAGTGGAACTGCCTTGATTTTTGTTCGTTTGCTAGTCATTAGGATAAACAATGAAGGTAGCTTTCTACCCCTCAATAAGTCTGTTAGGTTTTGATACTCGGCTTGTAATAGTTAGCTTTTGGAACTGGAAAGTCTATTATTAGACTTGAAATTACCTGAAATTTTGAAACATGTCCATTACAAGCTAGGAACTAAACCCTTGGAAATCTTATTCCTGAAACTGTATTCTTCTTACAAAAGGATTAAGCCTGTTGGAGACATTGTATTGCTTGGGGCATTAATTTTAGAAGATCTTGCAATGCCATTGCCTTTTTTTTTTTTTTTTTTTTTTACTAATTCAAGTAGTATGTCTCTTTTAAGTACTTTTCTCTTTTTTCATATCCTAGAATGTATCTTAACCTTGCTCTTCTTGGTGTTGATCATTATACTGTATAATTTATATATTATATTTCCAGTGAACAAGAACACAACACAAGTGAGCCTGGTATCTTTCGGAAACAGCCTCTCTACCTCATCTTAGGTAGTGGTATGGACTGCGTACCCTTAACTCCACCAGACCCCACTTTGTGGTAATACACTGGTTATGTTGTTGTTGGAGAAAAGAACACAAGTACTATGGAAAAAGAAACAAGAAAAGAAAGCAAATGAAATTATAGACTTTCTATCATCATCTCTCTTTTAATTTATTTCTTCCTTTTTGTGATGCTAAACTGGTTTTCTTATTGTGTCCCGTTGGATCTTCATTGATTTTTCTATTTTCTTAGTCGTTTTTATATATTTATTCCCCTTACTACCTTCTTGTATTGACTTACGATAGTTTCTTTCATTTGTGTAGGCTGTGTATAATGAGCTCTGCAAGATATTCGACTCTGGGAAGCCTTCATTTGCACCGCAAAAAGGGAAACCTAGTGTTGTATTGTTTGTTGGTTTGCAAGGTGTGTTAATTTAGTAATTTTCTACTTTAGGTGTATCTTCTGTCACAAGTTAATAATATTTGAGCTGCATTAACTATCTCAGCAGTAAGCATTATTTACTGCAATTATTATAATGCACACCAAAAGCTTTCCCTCTTCAATTAAGATGCTATCCTTGTGTTTTTTGTAATTTCATACAGGGTCTGGAAAAACTACAACATGTACAAAATATGCTTATCACCACCAGAAAATGGGTTGGAAGCCGGCTCTAGTCTGTGCAGATACCTCCAGAGCTGGTGCTTTTGATCAGTTGAAGCAGAATGCAGCAAGAGCTAAAGTTCCTTTTTATGGAAGGCATATCCTCTTCTGAATCTATTATTTTTATTGTTATCTGATTATCTCCACACGTTTAGAAGCTTGATGTTCATTCTACTATCTAATGATGATCACAAGATTAAAGTTAATTAGCTGACAGCTGCCCAAAAGTGAATGGTACCTTACTAAGAGCGTCCCTTCCATGGTAATTGGTACTGATGCATGAGAAAATATGCGCTGTTAATAAAGCCTAAAACTTGATCTCCCTATAGTTGACTCAATCTCTCCTGCTACACTTCAACATCCTACTTCCTAGTCCTCCATATCTCATTTCTAGATCCTTGTTCATGTTGTTGAAAGAACTGTGTAAAATGTTTATAACTCTGAACTTTTAGCAATTTTATATCTGAATCTTTCGAAGTATTAAACAGTATCCAACTGCGTCGAGTGTGCTTCGTGAGCTAATGATATGATACTTTGAACAGTGGAACCATGGAAGGGAACCAAAAAGGTACAGTTACATAATTAATCCTTTTAAGTCGAATTTTCACCCAAATGGGAAAAGGAGGGGAAAATGAGAAAGCTATTCTTGTTGCTGTTAGGCTAAAGGAATATACAGTTCACCTGCTTTGATGGAATTTACTGTTGTTGTGCATCTTTCTTAATAGGACTGAACCTGTAATTGGTAATCTGGTCATTTTGAACTGCATAACTTTTCTAATCATCACTTCAGGCCATTTTGTTTTAATTGTATGAATGTTTGTGCAACAGCTATACAGAATCAGACCCAGGGAAAATAGCTGTGGACGGTGTAGAAATGTTTAAGAAGGAAAACTGTGATCTAATTATTGTGGATACCAGTGGGTGCCACAAACTGGTGCCACAAACAAGAAGCAGCTCTTTTTGAAGAAGTGCAACAAGTTTCTGAAGCAACGGTATGTTCTACTATGCTCTATATTTTTCGTTTCATTAGATGCTCATCTTACAAAGTCTTTGTTCATCTTATTGTTTTCTGCAGAAACCGGATCTCGTGATATTCGTTATAGATAGTAGTATTGGACAAGCCGCTTTTGATCAAGCTCAAGCATTTCAACAAAGTGTTGCTCTTGGAGCTGTGATTCTTACTAAGATGGATGGCCATCCAAAAGGAGGTGGTGCCCTGATTGCGTAAGTTTTTAATGGTTTGGCTGTATAATGAAATTTCTTCTTATAGTTTGGGAACTGTTGCTTAACTACAGACCATATGTTAAGCTCGCAGTATCAGCTTCTAACAATTGAACTTCTAGCCATTGTAGGTCCAAGTTGCAGGCTGTTTCTTCTTGAAAAAGAGGGGGGGGGGGGATGCAGCCTGTTAGTTTGCTTTTTCTGGCTAAGATGGATTCTCTTGTTGGTTACCTATATCTGTTGCAGCGTAAACCATTAATATACTCCTGCAGAAAATGATTCTTCTTTATCCAGCGAGATTAGAAATTGATGCTGAACAGTTTTTTTGAAAACTTGAACTACTGCTTAAGTTTTGGAATTTTAACCCCACGGTTTGGTTGACAATGTTGTGATTATATCTTTTATTATGATAGTATCATTTATCTTGGAGTTGAAATTTTATAGTTGCTTTATGGTTCAAAGGGCTATCTTGGAGTCTTGAAATTTTATAGTTGCTTTATGGTTCAAAAGGCAATATAATTGCAACTTCTATTACCTCTTAGCTACCAAAAGATCAAAAACTTTTATTGCCTGTAGCAGATATATCCTTCTTTTGTTTACAAGGTTTTTTCATATTGGTGGTGTTCGGGCAAAGTTGTATTCTTGCGGCATATGTTGTCAAGGTAGCCTTTCTCAGAAAGCTGTAGCAAATTAGCTCCATCGTGCGTGTTGTAACTGGAATAAAGGCTTGGGATGTCCAGGTTGTTAATCTATCACAACCACTAGGGCATCCCCTGGGGGGCTATATAAGGTTTTTGTTATTGATTATACAAATTATTAGTTGGATCGAGTTTTGACTAAGCATTCTGGTGAATGTTTTTGGCCTGTTTCGTTGGATTTAAAAATGATTTATTTGTTCGTTTGCTCTTCCATCTGCAGAGTTGCTGCAGCTAAAAGTCCAGTCATATTTTATGGAAATGGTCCAAACATGTATGATTTTGAAGTATTTGACGTTGAACCATTTGTCAACGGTCTTATGGGTTTGCATTCTTCTGTTGATATTGACAACTTTGTTTGCACCATATTCCTATTTCCACTGCCATTGACTTTGTTCTGCTGAACTATCTCCAGGCATGGATCACTTGTCTGGATTGGCGACCACGACACGGGATACGGTCTCAATGGATCCCGAGCTTTTTCTGAAGTATTCAAAAGGACAGTTTACCTTGAGGATCATGTATGAGCAATTACAGAAAGCGCTTAAAAGGGATCCCCTTGGACAGGTTTGCTACTCCCTTAAATTAATCTGATCCCCAAACCCTTCTCCCTCTCCCCCTTTTTGAAGTTTGGCAAACTTCTTCTGAATGTTATATCATTGATGACCAAAAACCAGAACTAATAGGTTTTGGTTTTCTGAGTCAAACAATTGTGTGGTGTTTCGATCATGGTTTCTAATTTCTTAAATTTTGACTTCAGTTTGATTGGATGGGAACTTGTCAACTCTTCTGCCTGCCTCCTTTTTGGTTCCCTCTCTTTGGTTCCTTCTTTCTTTTTTGGGAGTCATGCTTGTGCCTGTTTGCTTTCCCTTCTGCTACATCATTGGTTTTCTTTTTTGGTGGGGTATAGGTTGAAAAGGAATGTCAGTCTGAATATAAACGGTATGTGACAATGATGGAGTCCATGACTGATGAAGGCAAGTGAGCTACATTTTATGGAGTTCAGTTTAAGTTATTTGTACACCTTATTCAGAATGTAGTTTTAACCTTTTGATTTGAAATTGACAACAACAAACCTGCATGCAGAATTGGACAGTCCCAAGCCAAAGATTATGACTGCATCTCGAGTCATGGATATAGCTAAGGCATCTGGCTGCCTAGTTCATGAGGTGATGGAGATGTTGGAACGATACAAATGTTTTACCGTGATAACCAGCAACATGAAGGATCGTCTTAAGAAGGAACAGATGAGCTGCCGGTCCAGAAACATGAATGCACAAAAGATCCCCATTGATTGTTGAAGCAGAATTTCAACATATTATTGTAGATAAGTATAAGTATCTTGTGTTCTATCTGTCTAAAAACTTGGTCTTTGTTAGAGGGCTCTCTTCCTCGTGACAGAATTCATCTGTTTCCTTAATTTTAGCATCGTTAACGTAAGTCAGCTAGCTGTTTCCTCAACTCCGTCTTCGAATATTCTCCATCAAGGTTTTTACTAGCAATGGGAGTAGTGTTTCAACAACTTGTGCTACTATCAGTATTTTACTAATGACACTATTGATATGTATAACTTAAATCTGTAATAATTTAATATACAGATAGATCAGTCAACAAAATCACTTGCAGTTCCAAACAACCTTTCTTCATGATTGCTAAAATTCTTTCCTGTGCACCCTCACACCAACCTCAACTTGTCTCGACTTGTTTGGAACTGAGAAATAGTTATTGCACCATGACGTGAACATTTCCGAAAACTTGGCTTTTGTAAACAGATACCTTTTATTTGATAAATGAAGCACTAACTGTGAGGACATCAAAATCCAACCACACATTATTGTGTTCCATTAGTTTCCTTATTATGCCTTTGTGCAAAACTTCATATTACTCAATCCAAGCAGCACCCAGCTCTTTAGCCATGAATGCATATCTGTCTGCTGCTTCATCAATCTGCAATACATGTTAATAAACATTCATTAATCTGACTCTCCCAATCCGCACCTCGGGTCAGTAGCTGGGCTCACCGGGACATTACTACCACGGTTACTATCAACCCGAGCCCTTGAGGTTGCAAAAGAAATGTTTTGTAAGAAGCTTACAAGTTTTTGTGTTGGACGCCCACATCCATGACCAGCCTTTCGCTCGATCCTGCCAATGATTGGGTTTGTCTGCGGACTTTTCTCCTCACTCGTGCACACATATTGCATTGTCTAAAGAACATGTCGTAATGGAGTTAAGTTATATGCACTGACAACGTAAAATTATTTATTTAACGTGATTTGAGTAATAAGTAACATACCGCCAATAGTTTTAACGAGTGCAATGGAACCACCCTATCATCATGATCTGCAGTCAATAGCATGATGGAAGGGTACTGAACAAATCCTATATTGGCAAATTGTTCCCATGGCCTCCTCACATTATGCAATGGTGAATACCTGAAGAGAAAATTTGTAAACAAGATGAGTAACTTCAATGTTGGTGCACGTGTCGGATCCCCTAAAAAGAGTGCATTTTGAATGATCCGACACTTATCTGTCAGCATTTTTGAAGAGTCCAATCAATATGGTTTTTAATACTCACCTGATTAGCCAATGAAACTCTTCCTCCTTATCAGAACAGCCAAAATCAGAGGTCCATGCATGGCCTAATGAGAAACAGAAAATAAATTGTTGTAACATACAGAACCAACTAACTAAAGTAGCAGCAAAATATAACTGTAAACAAACAACACACTCACCTATAGTGAACTTGTGAAATCTAAGCATATCCATAACACCAACATGAGCAAGAGCACAGCCAAAGAGATCAGGTCTCTGCAATTATGAAGCAACATAACCGTCAACGTAAACACCTTTTACACTACCAGACAGCGGCAGAGCCAGAAGTTTCACTAAGGAGATTGCACCATCTCATATAATGCCGGTCGATATAAGTTAAATTCGTTGAATAGAATACTTAAGTACCTGATTGATGCAGGCTGCAACAAGAAGTCCACCATTACTTTCACCTTCAATACACAACTTATGTGGTTGTGTATAACCAGCACTTACAAGATACTCAGCAGCAGAAATAAAGTCATCAAAGCAGTTTTGCTTTTTGGAAAGGGCACCAGCTTTGTACCACTCTTCTCCATATTCACCGCCACCACGAATATTTGCTAAGCAAAAGACTACACCTAAATGCTTTGCAAGCACAACGCGAGCAGCAGAAAAATGTGGTGTCATACTAACGTTGAATCCTCCGTATCCAAATAACAAACAATGGTTGCATCCATCCAGAGAAATACCCTTTCTAGCCACTATGAACATAGGTATCTTTACACCATCTTTACTTGGCCCGAATACCTGCAAATGGAGCTCCGTTACAAGAAGAATTGGCCAAAAAAACAATTTCTTCTTTCTTTTGTATGTATAGAAGGAAAGCTTCTACTATAGTTCCAAAGGAGGTTTAAAAAATGGTTTTAGTTCTCAGCATTCTTGCAGTTTGGAGTTCTCGTGTTAGAATTTCTGGTTCCGCCACTGTATTACAGTGTTGTACAACATCGGCTGGGTTTACAACGCAAAAAGAGAGATGCAAGAACACACAAGGCAATCACTATTTTCAAACATGTTCCCTATAATTGTCTTTAATTTATCGTGCATACAGAGGTCGAACCAGGATTTTTAGCTTACGGATTCTGGACGACAACTCCTTCTTGCCTTGGGTTCGAAACAAACATACTAAATGAATATTCTAACACAAAACTAAAGTTACTGGGTTCTGCC
Source organism: Capsicum pubescens (assembly GCA_030864215.1). NCBI lineage: Eukaryota > Viridiplantae > Streptophyta > Magnoliopsida > Solanales > Solanaceae > Capsicum > Capsicum pubescens. The sequence continues at coordinate 2,151,115 of CM061541.1, forward strand.
AAAACAGTTAGAAACTAAATGAATGCACATAGAAATGTAAGTAACATATATTTCGATTATCTTTTTAAGTTGGGGGTGATTGCAATGTTGAAAAAGTTGTTCACCTGATTTACTTGGAACTCGGTCCGATCAAATCCAGGAACGATGATTTCTCGAAATACTTTAAGCTCAGGAATCTCACCCTTAAGGTTACACTCATATATAAGTCCAGGGATCAGGAAGTTCATGAACCCAATGAAAACAGAATCATCTTTACGACGAGCAGAAATTCCAGTCACACTACCGATATCAATTGGTAAATGATGAAGCAGGGCCCCTGATTCTAAATCCCTCAACTGCAGCACATTTTTAACATCTCTCAAATAATTCACAACAAGTTGATTCTCATTAACTGCAACAGCTGATTGTAGCACGTCCTTTTCGTCCTCGCGAATTATGTCAAACCAAAAATCAGGATTTTCTAAATCCACTCTGACTAACTTGTACTTTGGAGCATCCTTGTTAGTTAGGAGAGTGAAAACAGTGCCATTATGTGCAACATAATCATACGATGCATCAAAATTTCCGACAAGCTTGCTGAAGGAGAGCGCGTCGCGTCTGCCTTTGTAACTGGCAACGCCGTTAGGCAGTGTGGATAAATCACAGTAGTATAACTGATTGACAGTATCACAGTTCCGAAAAACATACAAGAGAACATACTGCAAAACAAACAAGAAAAGTTTGATTTAGGCAAAAGGAATACTTTTGATCGGTCATGGTGTACTCAGAATTAGTGGTGTCAAATGCGCGAGTTGAGCTGAATTTAGGCGGGTCAAAATGGACTGCGTTAGTAAACCAGTAAGGAGAGCAGGAAAATAGGTTGCTCATAAAAAAAAAAAGGGGCAGCCCGGTGCACTAAAGCTCCCGCTATGCGCAGGGTCCGAGGAAGGGCCCCACCACAAGGGTGTATTGTACGCAACCTTACCTTGCATTTCTGCCAGAGGCTGTTTCCAAGGCTTGAACCCGTGACCTCCTGGTCACATGAATATCAATATTTCCATTTATCATTAGCATGATGAATATCTATGTTTCCACTTATCAATCTGACATATTATATCAGTTATCGTGATCATCTATTTCCTCGTTTGGTATATGAATCAATCTCTAACCACAAGTATGAATTATTATTTTTTTCAATCGCGATAAGGAAGCATGAAACTGATTTTATTTCAAAAGTCTCTAATGCTCACATTACACAATCATGCAACAATTAGGAATATTAATGTAGATTTAGAATTACCTGTCCATCTTCAGTCACTGAAGCTATATGTCTATGCATTGGATTTTCTGAATCTTTCCAACACAATACATCATCAGATTGATCAGTACCCAAACTATGATAATACACTTCCTGGTGTAAATTTGCATTTGTCTCTCTACCAGCATCTAGTTTTTCGCCGTTCCTACAAAGAAATAATCACTATCAGATCATCTAAAAGGTACATAATTAACGACAACCATCCATAATAAGAGCCAGTCGACTAAATTTTACTGATCGTGTAAAAGTTATTTATCTATCGATACAAGTTAAAAAATAAAAATACAACTTTATCAACACTTACTTGGGAGCTGGATAACGGCTGTAGAAAAATCCTTTACTATCACAAGTCCAGCTGATGTTTGAGAACTTAACCTATAAAGAGACCAAAATTCCAATTAACGTAACATAGTGCACTTACAGTATTTATTTTATACTGTCAGCGTATATAAAGTTAAATTGAGATATCATATGATCGTACCCATGAAATTGTATCAGGCTCGTCGCGCTTATCTTCCACCCTCATAATTTTGATAGTCACCCAATCACTTCCACTTGAACTGATACCATATGCCAAATATTTAGCATCTTTACTAACTGCACACATACTCAATGCTACTGTGCCATCATCGCTAAGTGTATTTGGATCAAGCAATACCTCTGGCTTTCCATCCAAACTATCCTAAAAATACACAAATAATAAAACACAATCCATACAAATAACATTAGTGGAAAATAACAAAACTGGACTTCAACAGAATGAAAAGGTCTAAATTTATCCCTCTAGAGTTTAACTACCATATGAAATATCTTGATTTTATTGAAAAAAGTTCAAAATATATTTGCCCAACGGGACCATTGCTTGAATACATTCACACTCGGTGCGTAAGGGTCTAAAGTGGTCCACTGGACAAATATATGACACAAAAATGAGGTAATAAATAGTCGAGGGGGTCATAGGAGGCTTGTTACATCAAATTTCGTTTTAAAGTCTAGGTATATTTCTGACTCTTTTCCATAGATTTTACGCTAGATCATTCATGACATTGTCGTCAGCAAATGGTCTCGTATTCGTCCTTGAATTAACGTAGAAATGGTGCTTATTGTTACTAGCTACTCTTCCATCTCGTGTTTGAAAAATAGCCATTCTTCATGGAAAAATTGCTGAAATGTGGCTATTTGTGAAATTTACTCGATTTTAACCAAACTCCAACATGCACGCGGGAGTCTACACATGTCACGAAACATCGAGAAAAAGGTCCAAATTTACTCCTAAGGTCTGATAAAGTTAGAGACAAATGCAAATTGACTTGTTAATTAGCAGTATGAACGACCTTAAAGTATAACAGAGGGAAAAATTAAATTATTATTGCGCGAACCTGAACATAAAGGACTTTTTGAGGTTGAAGGCCTGTGTTATGGAAGTAGAAGTACTTATCACCTGCCCTAAATGGAACATTATACTTGGGAAAATCGAACAATTTTGTGAGTTTTTCCCTTAGCTTATCTCTTATCTCACAAGTCTTGAGCACTGAATCTGTCAAAATCACTTGTTTTTCAACAAATTCTTTCGTCTCCTTTGAGTCTGGATCCTCAAGCCTATACAGGCAACATTGAAAACACAATAAATCAAAACATCACAAAATAAAAAAATAATAATAATAATAATAAAAATTAGAGTATGCATATTGAAGTACGTACCCACTCTGTTTCATTTTATATGACATAATTTGATGATAGGGGAGCAACCAGAAATATGAATAAGGGAGTCAAAAATATTTATATGTCATACCTAGAGTAATTTTTGAACCTCAATTGCTACGAATTAACTAAAATCTTTCTCTATATCAAGGGGATTCAACAGGTATTACTCCCTCCGTTTAAAAAAGAATGACCTGGTTTGACTTTGCACGGAGTTTAAGAAAATAAAGAAACTTTTAAATGTTGCGGTCTTTTATCTTAGGGTAAAAAGTTGCTAAAAACGGGGAGAGGTCATTCTTTTTTAAACAGACGTAGGTCGAGAGGAAGTATATGCAATCAAAAAGCGTTTTTCTCTATTTGTGTTGTATAACTTCTGGCAAAGGGAATTCAATCTAACCGCTCTTATTAATATTAAGTATGACATGCTGTCATGACATTTCTATGGGTACAAGAACATGTCATTCAAGGTATTACATTTCATTCAACATGTTAAAAGTTTAAAGAACTTCAAAAGTATTAGAAATGTATCATTCGTTTGTAATCAGACTAAAAATAAACGAATAGCATATAAAATGAAACAGAAGAAGTATACGTTAAACGCACCATCTATAAGGATCAGGAACATCAACACCGTGATAGTTATCAACAACAGATTCATCACGACGAGCAAATGGATATGTCAAACTACGCTCGTCGATAGCCGGAAGCGAACCCATTGATCTCCACAGAAATTTTTTAACAAACTAAAAACTTAACGTAGAGTTTTACAATGCTTAATGTGAATAAAAAAGGCTGTTTTTTTCTTTTTGGAGTCTTTGACGTAGGAACAACGTTGTTTATTGGAGGAGTAATATATAAGATAGAACAATAGAGAAATGTCCTGTATTAATGGGAACAAGAGATACATGTTGGAGAAAATTGAGATGAAATATGGCGTGAATTGGTGAACAAATGAGAACATTGTTAGGAACATGTCCAAGTTTCAATGGTTTATTTAGGTGTTAGAAGGAAAAATAGGCGGGAAAAGTAATAAAGAATTGGGCAAAATGTTGTCATTTTGTGAGAATTATGTTGTCATAGACTTTGGGACAATTACTTTCATTAGATTCTTTCAATATCGTGAGGAGATCTCTTATTTCACGGGAAACCAAAAGAAAAAAAAGAAAAAAAAAAAAAAAAAAAGATGTGTGATGCCGAAGCCATAAACTTTAGCTAAAAACTTATACGCATTCGGTGTATACATCAAATTAATATTTTTTACTATGGTTATGTAATTAAATTAAGTAAAATACATATTGATTAATCATGGTTAAGTAACATAAACTTTAAATTCAAACACAAGGCATGCATGTATTGACTTGGTGTATACACCGGGTGCGTGTAAGTTTTACCCTAAATTTTACTAGGGGTGTTCAGATTTAATATATAGATGTTAAAATTAATTTATGATCCATATACATTGTATAATTTTTATATACATCATATAATTTATTTTTCAACGATGGATAGTTGACTGACCATCCTAAGATATATGTGGCTACGCCAGTACGCCGTGAATAATGCATTCTTGGTATTGTGGGACCTTAGTTGGTCTTGGTCAATATTTAATGAATTGCGTCAACAAATTAGCAACAAAATTTGGCTGACCACAGTAAGATATATGTGGCTATGCCAGTATGCCACGAATAATGTATTCTTGGTATTGTGGAACATTAGCTGGTCTTGGTCAATATTTAATGAATCGTGTCAATAAATTAGCAAAAAGAATAATTTTGGCCGATCACCCTAAGATATATGTGGCTACGCTATTACGCCACAAAGGATGCATTCTTGGTATTATGGGACCTTAGTTGATCTTGGTCAATATTTAATGAATCGTGTCGATAAATTAGCAAAAGAAGAGTTGGCTGAAAGCATAAGCGATCTTTAATTTTATCGTTATATTTCATATTGGCTCACTTGTTAATCTGTTATTACGTGCGGGGAAAAAAATATTGAAATGACGTACAGCATTCTTGGAATTGGACAACGTGTTCTTGGTCAATTTTGTGCGGATAAGTTAAATTTGAAAAAAATTGTTGGGAGAAGACTTGTTTATAAGAACAAAGAGAAAATATCCAATTATCCTCCTGAACTATATTTAAAAGGTCATGACACATCTCAACTTAAAGGGGGTCCTATTACCCCTGAACTAATTAAAAATATAATTTTGACATTCTTAGTACCTACGTGGCACACACGTGGGTCTACGTGAACACTTCAATGTGTTGCACCACGTAATCTTTTTGGGTATAGTTCAGGAAGGTAATTGGGTATTATCTCTAAGAACAAACAAATTATAGAGTAGAGGGAGAATATCCTCAATATATTCCAATTACATTTTAAGCATATTAAAAATAAAATTCTCAAATTGTAAGAAATACCTGTTTAGCATTTTTATTTTACCCTTCTCCCTAGAAGATGTCTTTTTTTGCTTCTTGGTGAATTAAATTTACGATCTTTAAGTTGAAAATAGAGAATATTTTATGTCCGAACTACTCCCTCTTGTCGGAATAGAAACATTACTAGAAGTCATGCTTGATTTTTCTTTTACTTTTGATTTTTTTTGGAGTGGGTCTATGAGCTTTGAATAAGAAGGGAACTTAGAAGACAAGAAAGTTTATGGAAAAAAAATAAAAAAAATTAGTGCGGGCGTTTGGTTGATCGTTTGATTGAATATGGAAATTAAGAAATTATAATTCAAATCAGCTCAAATTTGATAGGATTTTCAAGTTTGTTTTTGGATATTTCTGATTTTCGATTTTGACTTTTAAACTTTTAAGAGAGACGATAAGAATTAGTAACCTCAATCCATTTAAAACTTCACTCTTTAATTAGAAATTTAGAATGTATAACTTTCTAAAAAAGGGCAGCCCGATGCACTAAAGCTATCGTATGCGCGGTGTCCGGAGAAGGGCCCCACCGCAAGGATGTATCGTACGCAGCCTTATCTTGCATTTCTGCCAGAGGCTGTTAGGCTTGAACCCGTGACCTCCTGGCATCAACTTTACCCGTTACTCCAAATTATGATATATTAATTGTATCATTAATTTGTGAGCTGATGCTTCTATTGGGTCGACATAACTTGATTTGGTTCAAACATAAGTACATAACCCATGAATAATTTCTTTTTCTTCTTTCATATCAGACCATGACTACACTTAAGTGATGGCAATATGAAATCACAAAACATTATGATGCACGTTGCTCCTGTCTGTGAAACATGTTCTCCTAGTTTTTGTCTATATAGTACTACATGTTTTGTAGTCCCACCGTTTAATTCGAGTTCGAGTTTTGAAAATGAAAAATATTATTTGCTGGGACTTGGGAGTGTTACCTTCATAAATGAGCTAATCTATGACGAATCGGATTTAGTCGTGCCATACTACAAGTATTGAATACCTTATGAGGAAAAAAAAAACATGTTTTGCACATTTTTTCATTCTCAATTGAAACAAAAAACGAAGAAGAAATTGCTTCAAGTACTTCCATAGAATGATTTTTTTCTTTTTTTTGGGAACAAATGTGAGTTATTTATTAGGATTCAATGATTCGATCTGTATTCTGTAAGCATTGGTATAGTTATTTAATAGAGTTTAAGTTCTGTGAACAAAATATTCTACACTATCAGTTAACTTGACCTGCTATTGTAGGTTATCAATTATTTACATAAAAATTAAATTTATTGTAGGTTACCCAATTATTTACTTAAAAATTACAAAAGGAAAAGTTAGTAACCTAACATAGCAAGTTAAGTTTACCTGATAGTGTAGAATATTTTGTACACTGACGGTGCACAAAACTTAAATTCTATTTAATACTCCCTCCGTCCCAAATTACCCGTCCCAAATTGAGATGTCACATTGATTAAGAAAAATAATTAATAACATGCCTAATTTACCATAGTACTCCTATTAAATAATGTTTATATTTTAATTTGAAGAAAAAATAATTAATGCAAGGGATAAAACATGGAAAAAATATCTATCTCTTCTTGATTAATAAAAAAAAAAAGTAAAATGGAAAATCAAATTAGGAAATTTGGAACGGGGGAAGTATGTTTTTTTTCTGCATAATTATTGATGTTTAAAACTTACACGTCCGATGTATACACCAAATTAATGTTTTTTACTGTGGTTATGTAATTAAATTAAGTAAAATACATATCGATTAACCATGGTTAAGTAACATGAACTTTAAATTCAAACACATGACATGCATGTATGCATACTAAGATAACATTACTAAGATATCCGATAAAAAGTAATTATCATAGGAGCTGAAAAGTTGATGAATTTTTCTCATTTAATAATTTAATTATATGTTTTTAAGAATAAGTTAAACATGAAATCAAACGAAAAAAATTAAAAAAAAAATCACAAGAAAGAAAAATACAATGCTTGAGCTATGAGAAGTTCCACGATAAGTCCATATGAACACGTAGCCAAAAGGCTATATCCCCTTAATATTAATTATTTTTTTCACATCAAAATATTTTTTTCATAAAGAAAAATAACAAATAGTTCTTCTTTGATTTTTATCATTAAATTGAACTGTCACGATTCGAACCGGGGCCCTGATCGTGACGAGCATCCCGAGTCTTGAAGGCCCGGTACGCCTTTCTGTATCTGGTGATCATGCACACATTCATAAAATAAAGGAAATGCGGAAATATAATTTACAACGGAATCATGGTCATAAGTCTGATATAGATCAAGAATGGGGAAAATGAAATCCAAACTGTAAATCAACATCTAAAAACCGTCTGCGAAATCTCTACTACATGAATAATAACACTGTATGAAAACTGGGACAAGGCCCCCAGTAGACCAAAACATGACTAAAGATAAATATCTAAAAATAAACAGGCCTTCTGGAATATAGAAGGCTCACCACTGCACAATCTGATCTGCGATCTGAAATACCTACTGTTTATCTGGACCCCTAGACTGTGTCTCAAAACCTGAAAGGAGGGGGGCCAGCACAAATGTTCTGGCACGCGAAACAATCCAAAATAAAGTATTCGAACATATATATAATCACATCATGAATAAAATAGTTTCTGAAAACACATGGGCATCATTCGAAAATCATAAGACATTCTTGTCAAAATAATTTCTGATCTTTGTATTACTTCTGAGTTAGGTGGCACTCCCCTACAAGTCTGATATTCCACGGGCTATATGAAATCCGCCATTGACTCGGCGAGGAAGCCCCCAACCCAAGTGTGCCACAAGGGTTGGAGTGTCTGAGTCTGATACGCCACACGACACTTAAGCCAGCGTATAATAATATACCCGGATCGGCAGATCACGGTTTTGGGTAATGAGTTGTCTGAACTCACGCCTTCTTCGGGGACCACCTAACATCTCTTTATGCCCAATTTTATCCTGTTCTGAATCATGCATTATTCTAGTTTCAAAAGTTTGAAAATTTGATTTCAAACATGCATTTTATTCTGGTCTGAATTATCATGGCATAATCTAAATTGGTGTCGTCACACCAAGACTTGCAAGTCCTATTTTTGAGCCATAATGTCATAAGCATGATCTTTTATAAAAATATAGTTTCAGACCACCCAAACATGTAATTTGCATAAGAGATTTCATATTCCGAAACTCAACTCAAAACCATGCAAAAACTTTCATCAAACATATGGTGGTCATGTACTTTTGGCAAAACCATGCACTCTTTCATTATATGTATATTCAACATTCACAACCCTCTCTTGCGTGTTCAAAAATCATATCATGCTTTTCAAAACGCATTCAAAACAATTCGTATCATACGAAAATGGGAAAGCTCACAACACAAGAGGGATTCATTATAATTCATGCTCTCAAGAATGAAACACATACATACATATACATATAAACTGTCAAATCACTTTGGGGAAGGCCAAAAGACCAAAACAATGTCATTAAAGTTTCTAAGAACATGAATATGTTCATAATTCAAAAACCCATTCTAAAACATGATTTTTCTATGCCCATGAGAATTTAAAAAAATCATGTGTACCTCTATTTAAGAAATTGAGGGATGATCCTTGAAGCCTACGATGTGGGGATTTCAAATCTCCAATTATCTTCCAAAACGCACGGTTGAATGTTGAGTTATTTGGAATTTTTGTTTGAAACACTAAGGGGTGTTCTTGAGAGAAAATTTGAGAAAAGGATTATATTTTGATGAATTGGGGGCTAAATCTGGTGTTATAGACGAAATTTGGGTGAGGTGAAATGACTAAAATGCCCCTAAGAAAACAAACAAAGTCGAAACTGTCCCTCAGTTGACAAGCTAACAGGCTGAAGTAAAACGGGTATAACTCCTTACTCAGATATTGGATTTGGATGAAACCAGTTGCATTAGAAAGAAGACTCAAAGATATTTCATTTGATAGGTAGCAGCTCTACCAGTTCATTATATTCAGAGAGTTTTGATCGTTTGAATTTGACCCTGAAATGCTGAAAACTGGGCAATAGGCTATGCGTTTTGCTACTGTTTTGAAATCCAAACGCAGCCTTATGCGTTCCGAAAAATTACGAAACTTATCCGAGATGTGAGATTTCCCGATTGTAACGCAACTTGAAAATCTAAAAACGGATGTCGGGAAGGTTGAAAAGTTGTATCCCGAAGATTGCCAGCTAAAATGACTCTAAGTCCTCATTACACTTGGAAATTTTTTCAAGTTTTTAAGTCTAAGAGCACTCTATTAAAGGCTAATCCATGCACGACTTTTACGGGGTGTTACATTATCTCCTCCTTGGGATCATTCATCCTTGAATGATGGGTAGGAACTTGTTGAAGCCTTAAAGGTATGGAATAACGCGGACACGACATGTCCTCTAATAAAGAATACACTGATTTGAAACATGACCATATGGCTGAAACTACTGATATTCTGAATTCTTATATCAGACATGCATATCTGATGCATGGAATACACGACTAAAGCTACTCATAAGCTGAGTTCTCATAATGAACATGCATATCTGATGCATGGATTTGTTACTGAGTTGTTCTCATGAAAGCAGAACTGAATACACTGATAAGCTGAACTTTTTCTATTGGACATGCATTTCTAATGCATGCATATCTGACTGAATTGACGTATGAACGTATGACTGAATACGCAATGATAACTGGTGCGAAGCTTGTAATAAGAATCTATGCATGCAACTGAATGGGGTATCTCCCCCTTAGGACCCTATGTCCCTCTATGAATGCTCAATTCACTAAGATGCTCAGAAAACTGAGGCGATGCACAGGGCATGTACGAATTGAATCATAACTGAACCTCTGGAATCTAAATCTAATGCATGATGCATGAACTGGGCTATACTCGTAACTACTGGTATATTCTATCTTGGAATAGTAGCATGTCTGAGATTTCGAGTAGCATGAACAAATGAAAAGACGAGAAAACAAGTCATGCAAATCTGACTGTTAAACTGACTTACTGACTATACAGACTGAATTATGTAGGACCTTCATACTTAACTGGAGTATCTCTTCAACACTCTCTCTAAAGAAGTTTTGGCAGTAATAGGGAGCCACGAATCATGGGTATGGATTACACAAGACATCCAACTGAGAAAATCACAACATTGACACTACTCTGCAGTCTAGAATATAGACATATAACTCATAAATTAAGATGGAAGGCCTTTGGCAACACAACTTCTTACTTTCAAGCTTAGCACACTTCTTGAACATCCCTAACTATACTATTCTCATTCAATACCATACTCATTCAATTTAACTTAAAATTCTCATATGAACATTGACAAATCTTTCTACTAATGTCTAAAATAGCTTAATCCTCTTTACCGTGATCAGGACTAACTCCAACTCACAAAATACTACATGCCACTCCACGATACAAGTCTAAACCATAAGATTCAACCTTTTATATCTCTTAAAAGATCACACCCTAAGCCTATCATTATAACCACATATGAACTTCAAAACAAACACTCATAAAGACACACTTCGCATATTCTACTAACCATCTATCGATATAGCTCCCACACGCTACCCCAAGAACATACACGCGCACACCTTTCAGCTAACCATCACATGCATCAAAGATTTGACCCCAGCCTTACTTCACACTTATGGCCTTATCTAAAACAAGCATACCATGATCTTCCATCAACAAGAAACATTTACTCCGCACCACTATCATCACATAAAGATGAGTCACTAAAGATTAGAACATAAGATCTTAAAGCATGGAAGGATATTATATGAAACTTGACACTCAACTGAGGCCTGAGGAATAGCAAATCAACATCCGAAATTTATCAAAGAAAATCTGAATTGGGGCATACATGACTATAAGATGAATCTTTTCAATCATAAAGAGTATAGCATGATTTATGGGAACTGAGCACACCATAAAGCGTGAGTATATGAGTCATGAGCTGCATGACCTCAATTTGAAGTTTATAACATATAGAATGTGATTCCGACTACTGAATGAACTGGAACTCCTCATTTTAGAACTGGAAGAGCACGTGATTCTCTATCATATACATGAACATGAACTATGATCATGGAACTGAAACGTAAAGCTTGAGTAGGCATTGGGATCACTGAAAAATACTGAGATAAGAATGGGTTGAGTCTCACCCTCACTTTCTGATGTTCTATATCATCATGACATCACTACTAGAATCTGAGAGCCTGACTTGGTTATTCGTTATATCATCTCCCCCTTGGCTTTAAGCCATCATATTAAGTTCAAAAGATCCCTTATTACTAGACTCTAAAATGAACTACACTCACCGCACTCTAGGGTCTGGAATACAACAATACACATAATTAAATAGAAATTTAACCCGAAAGACCACACATGAAAGTGGAAAGCCCACTACTAATACTACATTCTGAGATACACTTTATATTTCGATAGCCCCAATAGTCATAGTATAATGCTTGCACACTTATTTCTATCAGTTCAACCTTCAAAGCTCAAACTTAGATTTCTAACACTTAACATGGATATCACCGAGCCTTTGATGAACCATACCACTTTCTTCATAGCCTACCAATATCGCGACTCCAAACTTATATCTCATTACTATGAGAATCAAGATCATATAAAAGAGCCCAACATTATCAATCAAAACTCTTTAACCTGGCTATTTAGAGCCTATATAACATCTACTAGTATTTCTCCATCTAGCAACTCAATGGTACTACTAGCCACACGCAACATGCAATAGTCTTAGAGAAATGCCACTACCTCATATCACCTTGGCATACTTCTACATCATACATACAACATCATACTTCATTACGAATTTAAATAAACTTAATCTCTTGCGTACACTGTTTAAGCCTATTGGATCACTTCTATAAATCTGGTATCATTACTCAAGCAATCATCACAACTACCTTAATGGCCATTAACTGTGCAAACTTAATGTCTAGTGCTAAACATGATTTACAACCCAACCTTACGCATAATTCTCACTTGGACACTACGAAATAAACATCAAGAAACACTAGTATGCTAGAACTTCACAACCACAATAATCGATCATGACCTTATGGCTTTCCTTATCACAATCCATTTGCATGTACTATTTCAACACATCAAGCCTACTAATTTAATCTCACAAAACATACATCATTAATTTCATGCCACCATTTTTACCACCACATTCTACACTTAAATTCAAGCCTATAGTTTGGCAACAATCATCTACCACCAATGACGAGTGCAACATAATATACTAATCCATCAAATTGGAACATTCTATCCAAATACCTCAAAATCTGCTACATACCTTCTCATAAGTTGTACTAGTTTACAACTACCAACAAAAAAAGTCAAGGGGTAAAGTCACATAATAGACATGATCAACCTTAATATGATATTATAACCCCATACAATCTTATCTACTTATACGGATTTCTCACCTCATACTTACTTACTCAATCATACATTTAGACTACCTTCAATTTCCACAACAACCATGAGTCTATAATTATAACTTACTGGCTAATATAGCCATTTTCATACTTCAAGCAAACACAATTCACCTTGACTAGTAACTCTTTCCCTACCCTCTACTAAACTAACACACTAGGACGTATCACTTCATCACCAACTCAATCTCATGCAAACAGATTCAACTATACATATATCCCACCAACACGAGAACAACAAGTTGAACAACACATTGCTAGTGAATCGAAATAGGCCTCACACGGCTTCACTAGACTTTGATTTTTTTGTGTTTTGAACAAGAGAATGGAATGAATAACAAAGCAAATATTCTAGTGAATCGAAAGAGCCCCACACGGCTTCACTAGACTTTTTAGTTTCATCAACACGATGATAAAATATTTTCAAGAGATAGAAACTTGACACACAATATTCCATAATCTGAGAATACACATCTTACTTTGTATAAAATAAAAATCTGAGTGAAGCACTTCCCCCAAAGAATACCATAAAATTCACACATGCTACTAGCTACCACATTAGTATCACGCCCCAAAATCCCATCGGGATGGACTGGCACCCGAAGCCGAGAAGGCCCGGGAGAACCCGTTCAAATACCTGTACTTTCACTTACATGTCACCAAAAATTTGGACAGCACTTCGTTGCATATAGAAGGGTCTAATTACCTGTATCAGCACAACACGCACAAATATATATATATATATATAATACTTGGCCGTCGGGGCCACCACATATACAAATATAACATCACTATATAAACTTCCATGACTTTGCCCTTCCTTATGTCTACAAAGCCTCTAGGATATACATGACATAACTAGGGTCGGGACAAACCTCCCGCCCTATCATGACTCTTGTACAATAACAAAACATAAGGAACCGACTCGGAAAGCTCCGAAGCAAACTGGAGCTCACCAACAATAGTTGTATGACCTGGCTCTTATCTATGTTGTGTATGAGCTGAAGCACCTGTGCCTGCAGCATGAAATGCAGGTCCCCCGTGAGGGACGTCAGTACGAAATATGTACTGAGTATCTAAAGCTGTAAATAATCATATGTGATATGGGGGGTCAAGAAAATCAGACACAAGTGAATAAATCATAATAGAAGTGAACCACACTTCATAAACACTTTTAGGATCATGTACATTATCATTAATCTGAATTGGGTTCTTGAATTCAAACACATTTGTGGAACGGTATACCTTCGTTCATTTCATTCTTTACAATTATCATTCGTCATTACCTCCTCCTCCCGAACCTCCAACCACCTAACAATAATCAATACTGTATCGTACTGTGACCATTAGGCTGCCCCTAGTACATATCAACTGTAATCATATCAAGTATCGGGATCGGCCCATGCTAGGCTTAAGCCCCTGAGCTACCACCCACACGTATATCAAGTAACACACATAAGAGATCTTTCCAATAACTTAGTTCAAAAGCTTTTGAGATTATTACATTAGTGTTCATGACAATATAGTACCTTTGGAACAATGATACATCAATAGGAACCAAGTAATAGACCTTCTATACAATAACGATGTAATAAAGACTCATTGGTATATCAACAATGTGTTTCAGAATCATCAATATCACAACAATGAAATAGGAGCCTTTTGGTATATCAATGAAACATTTTGACACTTTATAGAATGGAAACAACTTCGTTGGTAACGTAGAACAATACATGTTTTTTTGGACAACCTCGGAATCTTGCTTGATGGAACATTGGTGTTTTCATGCCAAAGAACATCGTTAGAGTATGCTTTACATACCTCGTTGTAGATTCGGATACCAATTCAACACAACTTCCCGCCTTTACAAATCACTTATCTACTATGAAATATTTGGCATCTAGTATTAGCAACCCAACACCACAATTCTCTTCCATAATTCCATACAACCAATATTTGCAAAGCATTCCAAAAACCAACTTGAACAATAGGTTTATGTGTGTATATATATATATATAATCATCATTTCAATACCACATCATCACACCAAATCCCTTCACAATTCAACATAATCCAACCATGCACAAGAATAATCCAACATCATTTCCAATCATCTTTCAACAACAATCAAATAACATACTTCTTATGCTCACATGCATATATATACATATCCATATAAATAACACCAACATAATTTACATCCTTACCATAAAATGTCCCTTTTGTTTTCGAAGTCCTGTTGGCACAAATAAGGGGTGCTTCTCGAAGCCCTCGAGACGGTGAACACAACTACAGAATCAATTTGGATTTTCTACGGTTGAATCACAAGATAATTGGAGTTGAAATTAGGTTAGGGTTTCTTATTCTTCAATAATTTGGATGATAAATGATGGATATGAGGCTAAGTATATGTATATAATGACCAATTTTCGTCCATGAGGTGATGGAAAATGACCATATTGCCCTTAAAATTTAAGTAAATCCGAATCTGTCCATGGTGGACTGTTTTGTTAGGCTAAAGTAAATCGACCATAACTCTTTGCTCTGAAAATGGATTTGGGTGAAACCAATTGCATTAGAAAGAAGACTCTCGGGGCTTCTCATCGATATATAGCAGCTCACACAGTTCATTTTGTACAAGGAGTTATGATTGTTTAAAGTCGACCCAAAAATCTGTTTGGCTGCAGTACTTTTGTGTGCAGAAAATTTCTGCACATTTACTGTTCATTGCGTCCACCGTTTTCAAGTTTCGAACATGCTCGCTTATATCCGATACTCATCTGTTTTCAGAAATCTTTATATCGTTGGAAAGCTAACTCGATAAACTTCGCATAGAATCTTCGACGAGCAAATTCCGGTATAAATAAAGTCGATTCCTATACACATATAATCAAACTATACACTTGAAACCATCTCAAAATAATCAATACTCATACTTAAACTCATATATACCTAACTTATGATCAATACACATACTCCAACACATATAACCATGGCTAATGCACATAATTAAGTACGGGGTGTTACATCCTTCCCCCCTTAAGGACATTCGTCCTCGAATGTGAATGTAGTTATTTAGCCGAAACAAGTTCGAATTCATAATTGATATTCACATCATCATATAGATATTATGCATATGTAAAAACTTACTTGTTAGTGTCCCAGTTCCACTCCTTGCACTTCTTTTTCACCTTTGAACAAATAAGGGTATTTGGATTTCATTGCTTCCTCCGCTTCCCATGTTGTCACGCCCCAAATCCCATTGGAGCGGACTGGCACCCGTAGCCGAGGAGGCCCGGGAGAACCCGTTCATAACCTATACTTTCACACTTACATTACTTATGAAAATTAGAAATTTGGGCAGCACTTCGTTGTAAATAGAAGAAAACAGTACCTGTATCAGCCCAGCAGACACGCATATATATATATAAACAGTAATTGGCCGTCAGAGCCATCACGTCTATCAACCAAACACTCCTATGGCTGTACAATATGTCTACAAAAGCCTCTACATAGATACACAACTGAGTTAGGGTCGGGACAAACTCCCGCCCACAAAAGACTTTTATACAAATACCAAAAGTACATATAGAAACGACTTGGGATGCCCCGAAACAACTGGAGCTCACCACTATCAACAGAATGTCCTGGCTCTTACTGCGGAGGTGTACGACCTGAAGTACCCGTTCCTGCAGGCATGAATACAGGTCCCCCGTGAGGGACGTCAGTACGGAAATATGTACTGAGTATGTAAGGCAGTGAGTATCAAGATGAGATACAAAAGATCAACAGAACCCAGATACCAGTGAATAAACAGTATGAGTAGACCACACTTAAAAGAGCTGATGGGATACCTGCACATTACTTTCATATCATTACTTCCCGTATTCCTTATCAATACATAACATATGTCATACAATGGCCAACTGATCAGTGGTACTAATACAATACATCAGGGACCACCCCTGGAATAGCATATATACATAATCTTTATAATACAATGGTCAACTGATCAGTGGTACTAATACAATACATCATATCATCAATTTAAAATAAAGACATTCCATTTCTTAATTCAATTAATCTTTGAGATTGGTTACTTTGTGGTCGCACCTTATGGAACTTGAAACCATGATACCTCAATAGGAAAAACATGTAAATAGGTAATCAATATCATGAAAATGAAGTAGAGAATCATGGATACCTCATTAAACCATTTCGGAGTCAACAATAGTATATGGACATTTTTTTTACTAGCCGGACATCTTAAAAGTGAAAACAAGTTCAATTGGTGGTGTCGAAGATCAAATGATGTTATTATGTGTCATGTGTCGTAGGACAATGTTGGAAGCTTACTTGAGAGTGCCATGGGTCATTATTCATGCCAAAGATTAGATAGAGTATGTCTTACATACCTTGATATAACCACTTCAATACAAGTCCAACTTGACTTCCCGTACTCTTCGAACACTTATCTACAATAAGTCATTTGTGGCAAACTAGTATTAGCAACCAAACCTTAACATTTAGGTATTAACTTCACCAAATAATGTCTAGGAAGTAATCCTTTAACTCATCAATAAGAGTGCTACATACATCCTCTTATACTCTTATTACATTCACATATCATGCATTTTCATGCAATATCCCTCAACATCACTCTTAGCCTTTATTTCCCCTCTTAATCACCATCCAATACCAACATGATCACTAGGCATACATAACCACTAATATAATGATATATCACCACAATTCATCCTCCATAATCCAATACAACAACTTCCATAATTTACTACAACAATTTATACAAAACAATTCATAACTATGTTTCTAGTTATCTTCCAACATCAAGACAATACTCATAATCCTTTATCAATACTTATTCATGGATAAGAATCAAGAATAAACAATATTCATACCTTAACAATGAACTCTTGTATTTAGAATCCTCCTTACATAACCATGGAGTGCTTCTCGAAGCTTTCGAGATGGTGAACACAACTACGGAATCAATTCGAATTTTCTGCGGTTGAATCACAAAATATTTGAAGTTGAAATTAGGCTAGGGTTTCACCTTCTCTTAATAATTGGATGATATATGATATATATGAGGCTAAGTGTATGTTTATAAAGACCAATTTTCATCCAAGAGGTAATAGAAAATGACCATTTTGCCCTAAAAATTTAAATAAATCCGAATCTGTCCCCAGTAGACAGTTTTGACAGGCTGAAGTAAATCGATCATAACTCTTTGCTCCAGTATCGGATTTGGGTGAAACCAATTGCATTGGAAAGATAATTCAAAGGGATTTCATTTTCATATAAAGTATACCACCCATTTCTTCCTGTACAAGGAGTTATGGTCGTTTAAATTTGACCCAAAAATCTGTCCCAAAATTCTGTTTTTTTTTTTGATAGGCTGTAGTAAAACGGGTATAGCTCCTTACTCAGACATTGGATTTGGATGAAACCAATTTCATCGGAAAGAAGACTCTCAGAGCTTTTCGTCGATATATAGAAGCTCACACAGTTCTTTCTGTACAAGGAGTTATGATCGTCTAAAGTTGATCCAAAGAAAATTACCTAGCTGCAGTAATTTTCCTGCAGATTTACTGTTCACAGGCTTCCCGGCCACCGTTTTGAAATTTCGAATGTGCTCGCTTATATGAAATACTCCTCTGTTTTGTGCAAACTTTATATCGTTGGAAATATTATTCCAATACCTACACATAAAACTATTGACGGGATACTTCCGAACACCATAAACTTAATTTAACCCATACGCAAGCCTTTAGGACTCCATATAATCGCGATAAGTGTACTAAAAAATTTACGGGGTGTTACATTCTCCCCCCCTTAAGAACATTCGTCCTCGAATGTTAGCATAGTTACTCAATTAAGACATGTCCAAGCTTACAATTAACATATTCATCATCATAACATACTTGCATAAAAATAAACACTTACTTGTTATTGTTCTTCTTCCGTCTCATGAACTTCCTCTTCATCGTTGAATAGGTAAGGGTACTTCATCTTCATCGCTTCCTCGGCTTCCCATGTGATCTCCTCAACTTGTTGATTCCTCCAAAGTACTTTTACCGATGCTATCTCTTTATTCCTTATCTTTTTAATTTGGCGATCAAGAATAGCAATAGGCATTTCTTCAAAAATGAGATCTTCTGTAACTTGTACATCTTCCATAGTAGTGATGTGCGATGGATCTCCGATGTACTTGCGAAGCATCGAAACATGAAATATGGGATGAACTGCTGAGAGCTCTTGAGGTAGCTCTAACTCATAAGCAACTTGTCCAAATCATTGAATGATCTTGTACGGACCTATGTATCGTGGACTTAACTTTCCTTTCTTGCCAAACCTCATCACTCCTTTCATTGGTGATACCTTCAAGAATACCCAATCGTCGATAGAAAACTCAAGTCCTCTTCTTCTAACATCCGCATAAGATTTGTGTCGACTTTGAGCTGTTTCAAGCCGTTGTTGGATCACTTTAACCTTCTCCATTGCTTGATAAACAAGATCCGGTCCAAACAAGACCGCATCACCTGCTTCAAACCATCCTATTGGCGATCTACAGTTTCTTCCATACAATGCTTCATATGGTGCCATTTTGATACTTGAATGATAGCTATTATTGTAGGCAAACTCGATAAGAGGTAGGTGATCATCCTAGTTGCCTTTGAAATCTAATACACATGCTCGTAGCATATCTTCAAGTGTCTGGATGGTACGTTCCGCTTGTCCGTCCGTCTGAGGATGAAAAGTCGTACTTAGATTTACTTGTGTCCCCAAACTCCTTTGAAAAGACTTCCAGAAATTCGCGGTAAATTGGGCTCCTCGATCAGATATAATGGAAATTCGAACTCCATGTAACCGAACAATCTCCTTAATATACAACTTCGCATACTCTTCCGCCTTATAAGTTGTCTTAACTGGTAAGAAGTGCGCGGATTTGGTAAGCCTATCAATGATCACCCATATGGAATCAAACTTCCGAAATGTACGAGGCAAACCCGTGATGAAAACCATATTGATCTTGTCCCACTTCCAGACAGGAAGATCTATACATTGCATGTAACCACCGGGTTTCTGGTGTTCTACTTTGACTCTTTGACAATTCGGACATTCAGCTACAAATTCGGCAATATTCTTCTTCATGTCATTCCACCAATATATTGCTTTCAAATCTTGATACATCTTAGTCGACCCAGGATGGATGGAATACCTTGAACAATGTACTTCTGTCATAATTCTCTTTCTTAGCTCGACTACATCAGGTACACATAAACGACTCTGACACTGAAGCACTCCTTCTCGCGTAATCTCAAATGCCTTTGCCATGCCACTCTGCACATCCTCCTTAAGCTGCAATAAAATTGGATCTGCATACTGCTTCTCTTTCACTTCAGCTATCAATGAAGATTCCGTTGCATTACGTACAATAACCTCTTCATCTGGAGTTTCGAGAAGTCGAACTCCCAAATTAGCTAGTTGGTGAAGATCCTTAATCATCCCCTACTTTCCTATAGATGTTATTTTAGACTTACGACTCAGTGCATCCGCTACCACATTCGCTTTCCCTGGATGATACAAGATATCAACATCGTAATCTTTCAACAATTCAAGCCATCTCCGCTGCCTCAAGTTTAGATCTTTCTGACTGAAGATATATTGCAGGCTCTTATGATCGGTATATATGTCAACATGAACCCCATATAAGTAGTGACGTCATATCTTCAAAGCAAATACAACTGCAGCTAGCTCAAGATCATGCGTGGGATAATTCCTCTCATGTGGTCGCAACTGTCTAGAGCCATAGGCTACTACTCTACCATGTTGCATTAATACGCATCCTAAGCCAATTCTCGAAGCATCACAGTACACTGCATACCCTTCTGTGCCTTCAGGAAGCACCAATACCGGTGTAGAAGTCAACTTGCTCTTCAGATCCTGGAAACTCTTTTCACAGGCATCATTCCATTGAAACTTGGAGGCTTTATGCGTCAACTTAGTCAAGGGTGCAGAAATAGAAGAAAAACCTTCAACAAACCTTCTATAATAACCTGCCAACCCGAGGAAACTACAAATCTCCGTAGGCGTCATGGGTCTTGGCCAATTCTTCACAGCCTCAATCTTCTAAGTGTCAACTTTTATGCCTTCACTGGATACAATATGGCCCAAAAATGCCACTGACTTGAGCCAAAACTCACATTTAGAAAACTTCGCATACAGCTTACGATCACGAAGAATCTGCAACGCCTGCATTAAGTGATTAACATGATCCTCTTCTGATCTAGAGTAGACCAGAATATCATCTATGAAAACTATCACGAACACATCTAGAAACGGCTTAAACAGCCTATTCATCAGATCCATAAAAACTGCGGGTGCATTTGTCAGCCCGAATGACATGACCAGGAATTCATAATGAACATACCGTGTTCGGAAAGCTGTCTTGGGTATATCTTTATCCTTGACTCTCACTTGATGATAGCCTGATCTCAAGTCAATCTTGGAAAAATACTGGGCACCTTGCAACTGGTCAAATAAATCATCAATTCGGGGAAAAGGGTATTTATTCTTGATAGTCACCTTATTCAATTGCCGATAGTCAATACACATCCTCAGCGAACCATCTTTCTTACGCACAAACAATACCGGTGCTCCCCAAGGGGACATACTAGGCCTTATGAATCCCTTCTCTAGCAAATCTTTCAATTGCTCTTTCAATTCTCGCAATTCTGTTGGGGCCATTCTATATGGAGGAATGGAGATTGGTTGGGTGCCTGGTATTACATCAATACCAAACTCTACTTCTCGTTCAGGAGGTAAGCCTGGAAGATCTTTAGGGAATACATCAGGAAATTCATTTACCACTGGTACAGTGTGAAGATCCGGTGATTCCGATTCCGTATTCTTTACTCTAACTAAATGACATATGTAGCCCTTGGAAATCATTTTTCTCGCTTTGAAATAAGAAATAAATCTACCTCTTGGTGCGCCAATCTTACCTTGCCATTCAATAACTGCTTCATCAGGAAAATGTAAATACATCTTTTTCGTACAACAGTCAATTTTGGCATAACAAGACGCCAACCAATCCATACCCATTATAACATCAAAATCTACCATTTCTAGTTCCACAAGATTGGCCATCGTGTCTCGACCACACACAGTTACTACACAATCTTTATAAACTCTTCTAGCAATAATAGATTCCCCAACCGGGGTAGACACTTCCAACGGTTTATCTAACAATTCGGGGGTCCTTTTGAACTTTCCAGCAACCAAGGGAGTAACATATGATAATGTAGAACCGGGATCAATTAGAGCATATACATCAAATGAAAATATGGACAACGTACCCGTAACCACATCTGGGGAAGCCTCTAGATTCTGTCGATCCGCTAAAGCATAAGTGCGATTCTGAGTCCCGCTGGAACTGGCGACTCTTGTTTCATTTCTAGCATGACCCGCAGGTCGTGCGCCCCTACCAGAATAAGATACCGGTGACGATGACGCAACAGCTGATCCCGAATGTCGTGCTACGCCACCTGCGCCCCTTCGTGGGCATTCTCTCATCATATGCCCCATCATACCGCACCAATAACAAAAATTTGTTCCCATTCGACATACGCCCATATGATGCTTTTCGCATCGATTACATATCTCTCGAGAAGGTCTCGATTAGCTCATGTTCCCTTGCCCACGATAACCCACTGATCGCGAACTATGACCCTCACTTCTTTGCCCAAATTGACTGCCTCTGAACCCCTGATGCTGTGGTGGAGCACTAGCTGCAGAATAAGAAAATAATGGCCTAGGTGGTCTAGCAGAAAATTGAGGTCTAAAACCTCCCTGTGGCGCCATAAACTGCCCTGTAGATTTGGCCCTCTTAGAAGACCCACTTTTAAATTCCTGTGTTCTTCTTCTTTGCCTCTGATCTTCCATTTTCTGTGCAAATGCTTGGATCCTAGCTATATCCATGTCTTTATTTAGTGCAGCAATAGTACAATCCCTAACCAAATACGGATCCAATCCATTCACATACCGATGAACTCTGTCATCCATAGTAGCTATAACATTAGGAGCATATCTGGACAAGGAATTAAATCGAAGACTATACTCCCTCACACTTGTATGACCTTGTCGAAGATTTAAGAACTGATCCGCACGGGCCTGACGAGTCTCATATGGAAGATAATGATCAATAAATGCCTCTTTGAACTCTTTCCAAGTAGCTGGGGGTGCATCAATTCCCCTTGACCGTTTCCAGTCTTCATACCAATATATAGCCTCACCTTTGAATCTATACGCGGCTAACTCCACTGTCTCTCTGCCCGATACATGCATCACCTCTAGGGCCCTTTGGATCTGATCAATAAAGTCCTGCGGATCTTCATTAAGATCGGATCCGGTAAAAGTAGGCGGATCCATCTTAAGAAAATCTTGCGTCCGAAGACTAGCCGCCCTATCTGTACCGCTAGAACCCGCGGCAGGAATGGCTTGCCCTTGGACTTGCCCAGCAACTATATGAGTCAAAAGTTGCACTGCATTTCTAATATCTTGATCAACAACATTAATAGGTGGCTCTGGGGATATAGTTCTCCTCCCCCTTATTTCTTCCAGACTGGGGGAAGTTTCTGATGCATGCTCAGCTGGAGCCTCACTTTGATTAGCTGGTATAGTGGGTGACTTACTAGTCCCCTCTCCGGCAGCCACATCTACTTGCTTACTGGTATTCTTGCTTCTGGTAACCGGCATCATTACTATAATAAGAGAAACAAATGGATTCAGTGGTCAACTATGACTTCATATACAATATAAGCTCTATCGCACGATCTAAGACATGAAGAAAAGAAACAATTCCTAAATGTCCATAGCCTCCTGTTTATAGATGTGGTGCACAACACACCGATAAACAAGACTCTACGTAGACACGGCTTTGTAGACTCACTAGGACGAACCTCTCTGATACCACTTTTGTCACGCCCCAAATCCCATTGGAGCGGACTGGCACCCGTAGCCGAGGAGGCCCGGGAGAACCCGTTCATAACCTATACTTTCACACTTACATTACTTATGAAAATTAGAAATTTGGGCAGCACTTCATTGTAAATAGAAGAAAACAGTACCTGTATCAGCCCAGCAGACACGCATATATATATATAAACAGTAATTGGCCGTCAGAGCCATCACGTCTATCAACCAAACACTCCTATGGCTGTACAATATGTCTACAAAAGCCTCTACATAGATACACAACTGAGTTAGGGTCGGGACAAACTCCCGCCCACAAAAGACTTTTATACAAATACCAAAAGTACATATAGAAACGACTTGGGATGCCCCAAAACAACTGGAGCTCACCACTATCAATAGAATATCCTGGCTCTTACTGCGGAGGTGTACGACCTGAAGTACCCGTTCCTGCAGGCATGAATACAGGTCCCCCGTGAGGGACGTCAGTACGGAAATATGTACTGAGTATGTAAGGCAGTGAGTATCAAGATGAGATACAAAAGATCAACAGAACCCAGATACCAGTGAATAAACAGTATGAGTAGACCACACTTAAAAGAGCTGATGGGATACCTGCACATTACTTTCATATCATTACTTCCCGTATTCCTTATCAATACATAACATATGTCATACAATGGCCAACTGATCAGTGGTACTAATACAATACATCAGGGACCACCCCTGGAATAGCATATATACATAATCTTTATAATACAATGGCCAACTGATCAGTGGTACTAATACAATACATCATATCATCAATTTAAAATAAAGACATTCCATTTCTTAATTCAATTAATCTTTGAGATTGGTTACTTTGTGGTCACACCTTATGGAACTTGAAACCATGATACCTCAATAGGAAAAACATGTAAATAGGTAATCAATATCATGAAAATGAAGTAGAGAATCATGGATACCTCATTAAACCATTTCAGAGTCAACAATAGTATATGGACATTTTTTTGACTAGCCGGACATCTTAAAAGTGAAAACAAGTTCAATTGGTGGTGTCGAAGATCAAATGATGTTATTATGTGTCATGTGTCGTAGGACAATGTTGGAAGCTTACTTGAGAGTGCCATGGGTCATTATTCATGCCAAATATTAGATAGAGTATGTCTTACATACCTTGATATAACCACTTCAATACAAGTCCAACTTGACTTCCCGTACTCTTCGAACACTTATCTACAATAAGTCATTTGTGGCAAACTAGTATTAGCAACCAAACCTTACCATTTAGGTATTAACTTCACCAAATAATGTCTAGGAAGTAATCCTTTAACTCATCAATAAGAGTGCTACATACATCCTCTTATACTCTTATTACATTCACATATCATGCATTTTCATGCAATATCCCTCAACATCACTCTTAGCCTTTATTTCCCCTCTTAATCACCATCCAATACCAACATGATCACTAGGCATACATAACCACTAATATAATGATATATCACCACAATTCATCCTCCATAATCCAATACAACAACTTCCATAATTTACTACAACAATTTATACAAAACAATTCATAACTATGTTTCTAGTTATCTTCCAACATCAAGACAATACTCATAATCCTTTATCAATACTTATTCATGGATAAGAATCAAGAATAAACAATATTCATACCTTAACAATGAACTCTTGTATTTAGAATCCTCCTTACATAACCATGGGGTGCTTCTCGAAGCTTTCGAGATGGTGAACACAACTACGGAACCAATTCGAATTTTCTACGGTTGAATCACAAAATATTTGAAGTTGAAATTAGGCTAGGGTTTCACCTTCTCTTAATAATTGGATGATATATGATATATATGAGGCTAAGTGTATGTTTATAAAGACCAATTTTCGTCCAAGAGGTAATAGAAAATGACCATTTCGCCCTAAAAATTTAAATAAATCCGAATCTGTCCCCAGTGAACAGTTTTGATAGGCCGAAGTAAATCGATCATAACTCTTTGCTCCAGTATCGGATTTGGGTGAAACCAATTGAATTGGAAAGATAATTCAAAGGGATTTCATTTTCATATAAATTATACCACCCAGTTCTTCCTGTACAAGGAGTTATGGTCGTTTAAAGTTGACCCAAAAATCTGTCCCAAAATTCTGTTTTTCTTTTTTGATAGGCTGTAGTAAAACGGGTATAGATCCTTACTCAGACATTGGATTTGGATGAAACCAATTTCATCGGAAAGAAGACTCTCGGAGATTTTCTTCGATATATAGCAGCTCACACAATTCTTTTTGTACAAGGAGGTATGATTGTCTAAAGTTGATCCAAAGAAAATTGCCTAGCTGCAGTAATTTTCCTACAGATTTACTGTTCACAGGCTTCCCGACCACCGTTTTGAAATTTTGAATATGCTCGCTTATATGAAATACTCCTCTGTTTTGGGCAAACTTTATATCGTTGGAAAGCTTATTCCAATACCTACACATACAACTATTGACGGGATACTTTCGAACACCATACACTTAATTTAACCCATACGCAAGCCTTTAGGACTTCATATAATCGCGATAAGTGTATGAAAAAATTTACGGGGTGTTACACATGTAATCTCTTCCCTTTGTGGATTTCTACTAAGTACTTTCACCGATGCTACTTCTTTATTTCTCATCTTCTTAACTTGACGATCTAATATAGCAACAGGCATCTCCTCATAGGTAAGATCTTCTGTTACTTGCACATCTTCAGTAGAAGTAATAAGGGACGGATCTCCGATGCACTTTCGAAGCATCGATACATGAAATACTGGATGCACTGATGAGAGTTCCTGGGTTAGCTCTAATTCGTAAGCAACTTGCCCACATCTTCGAATTATTTTATACGGGCCTATATATCGTGGACTCAACTTTCCTTTCTTGCCAAATCTCATCACCCCTTTCATTGGCGATACCTTCAAAAATACCCAATCGCCTAATGAAAACTCTAGCCCTCTTCTTCTACTATCCGCATATGACTTGTGTCGACTTTGGGCTGTTTTCAACCGTTGCTGAATCACCTTGACTTTTTCTATGGCTTGATACACAAGATCCGGTCCGAACATAAGAGTTTCACCCGCTTCGAACCATCCTATTGGTGATCTACACTTCCTCCCATATAAAGCTTCGTATGGTGCCATTTTGATACTTGAATGATAGCTATTATTGTAGGCAAACTTAATAAGAGGTAAATGATCATCCCAGCTACCTTTAAAATCTATAACACATGCTCGTAGCATATCTTCAAGTGTTTGAATGGTGCGCTTTGCTTGTCCATCCGTCTGAGGGTGAAAAGTTGTACTCAGATTCACTTGTGTTCCCAAACTCCGTTGGAAAGACTTCCAAAAGTTTGCGGTAAATTGAGTTCCCCGATCCGATATAATAGAAGTTGACACTCCATGTAATCGAACTATTTCTTTAACATACAGCTTCGAATATTCTTCAACTGTGTAAGTGGTCTTAACGGGTAAGAAATGTGCGGATTTAGTAAGCCTATCCACAATCACCCATATAGAATCAAATTTCCGAGATGTACGAGGCAAACCTGTAACAAAATACATGTTGATCATGTCCCACTTCCAAATTGGAAGATCTATGCATTGCATATAGCCTCCGGGCTTTTGATGTTCCACTTTAACTCGTTGACAATTTAGACATTCAGCTACAAATTCTGCGATGTTCCTTTTCATGTCATTCCACCAATATACAGCCTTCAAATCTTGATACATTTTGGTTGACCCTGGATGAATAGAATACCTTGAGAAATGTGTCTCAGTCATAATTCTTTTTCTTAGCTCATCAACAATAGGCACACATAGCCGATTTTGGCATAGAAGTACTCCTTCTTGCGAAAGCTCAAATACCTTCGTCGCACCATTTTGAAAATTCTCCTTGAGTTGCAATAAAACAGGATCTGCATCTTGCTTCTCTTTCACCTCAGCTACTAATGAGGATTCCGCGGCATTATGCACAATAAGCTCCTCGTACGGAGTTTCGAGAAGACGAACTCCTAGACTAGCTAATTGATGAAGATCTTTAATCATCCCTTGACTTTCTACAGGTGTCATCATAGCCTTACGACTCAACGCATCAGCTACTATATTCTCCTTCCCTGGGTGATACAAAATATCAACATCGTAATCTTTTAATAGTTCCATCCACCTTCGCTGCCTCAGATTTAGATCCTTCTGACTGAAAATATATTGTAAGCTCTTGTGATCAGTATATATATCAACATGAACCCCATATAAATAGTGGCGCCATATTTTTAAAGCAAAGATAACCGCTGCCAGCTCAAGATCATGTGTGGGGTAATTTTTCTCATGTGGCCTCAATTGCCTTGAGTCATATGCTATCACCTTACCATGCTGCATTAATACATATCCTAAACCAATTCTCGAAGCATCACAATACACTGTATACCCTTCTGTACCTTCTGGAAGTACCAACACAGGTGTAGAAGTCAACTTATTCTTCAATTATTGGAAACTCTCCTCACACGCATCATTCCATTGGAACTTGGATGCTTTATGCGTTAGCTTAGTTAAAGGCGCTGAAATAGAAGAAAAATCCTCAACAAACTTTCTATAATAACCAGCCAACCCAAGAAAACTACGAATCTCCGTAGGCGTCGTGGGCCTTAGACAATTCTTCACAGCTTCTATCTTTTGAGTATCAACCTGTATGCCTTCATTTGATACAATATGGCCCAGAAATGCCACTGACTTTAGCCAAAATTCACATTTAGAAAATTTTGCATACAACTTGCAATCACAAAGAGTTTGCAACGCCTGTCGCAAATGATTAGCATGATCCTCTTCTGATCTAGAATAAACTAGAATATCATCAATGAAAACTATCACGGATACATCTAGAAATGGCTTAAACACCCTATTCATTAAATCCATGAAAGCTGCAGGTGCATTAGTTAGCCCAAATGACATAACTAGAAACTCATAATGACCATACCTTGTTCGGAAAGCTGTCTTGGGTATATCTTTTTCTTTGACTCTCACTTGATGATAACCTGACTTCAAATCAATCTTAGAAAAACATTTGGCACCCTGTAACTGATCAAATAAATCATTAATTCTTGGAAGAGGATATTTATTTTTAAGAGTCACTTTATTCAGCTGCCTATAATCAATACACATTCTCAATGTGCCATCTTTCTTGCGCACAAACAACACTGGTGCTCCTCAAGGGGAAACACTAGGCCTAATGAACCCCTTTTCTAGCAAATCTTTCAATTGCCCTTTCAATTCTCGTAATTCTGCTGGGGCCATTCTATACGAAGGAATTGAGATTGGCTTAGTGCCTGGTATCACATCAATACCAAATTCTACTTCTCCTTCAGGAGGTAAACCTGGAAGATCTACAGGGAATACATCAAGAAATTCACTTACTACTGGTACAGTGTGAAGATCTGGTGATTCCGATTCCGTATCCTTTACTCTAACTAAATGACATATGTAGCCCTTGGAAATTATTTTTCTCGCTTTGAAATAAGAAATAAATCTACCTCTTGGTGCGCCAATCTTACCTTGCCATTCAATAACTGCTTCATTAGGAAAATGTAAATACATCTTTTTCGTACAACAGTCAATTTTGGCATAACAAGACGCCAACCAATCCATACCCATTATAACATCAAAATCTACCATTTCTAGTTCCACAAGATTAACCATCGTGTCTCAACCACACACAGTTACTACACAATCTTTATAAACTCTTCTAGCAATAATAGATTCCCCAACCGGGGTAGACACTTCCAACGGCTTATCTAACAATTCGGGGGTTCTTTTGAACTTTCCAGCAACCAAAGGGGGTAACATATGATAATGTAGAACCGGGATCAATTAGAGCATATACATCAAATGAAAATATGGACAACGTACCCGTGACCACATCTGGGGAAGCCTCTAGATTCTGTCGATCCGCTAAAGCATAAGTGCGATTCTGAGTCCCGCTGGAACTGGCGACTCTTTTTTCATTTCTAGCGTGACCCGCAGGTTGTGCGCCCCTACCAGAATAAGATACCGGTGATGATGATGCAACAACTGATCCCGAAGGTCGTGCTACGCCACCTGCGCCCCTTCGTGGGCATTCTCTCATCATATGTCCCGTCATACCGCACCAAAAACAAACATTTGTTCCCATTCGACATACGCCCATATGATGCTTTCCGCATCGATTACATAGCTCTCGAGAAGGTCTCGATTGGCTCATGTTCCCTTGCCCATGATAACCCACTGATCGCGAACTATGACCCTCACTTCTTTGCCCAAATTGACTGCCTCTGAACCCCTGATGCTGTGGTGGAGCACTAGCTGCAGAATAAGAAAATAATGGCCAAGGTGGTCTAGCAGAAAATTGAGGTCTAAAACCTCCCTGTGGCGCCATAAACTGCCCTGTAGATCTGGCCCTCTTAGAAGATCCACTTTCAAATTCCTGTGTTCTTTTTCTTTGCCTCTGATCTTCCATTTTCTGTGCAAATGCTTGGATCCTAGCTATATCCATGTCTTTATTCAGTGCAACAATAGTACAATCCCTAACCAAATACGGATCCAATCCATCCACATACCGATGAACTCTGTCATCCATAGTAGCTATAACATTAGGAGCATATCTGGACAAAGAATTAAATCGAAGACTATACTCCCTCACACTTGTATTACCCTGTCGAAGATTTAAGAACTGATCCGCACGGGCCTGACGAGTCTCATATGGAATATAATGATCAATAAATGCCTCTTTGAACTCTTACCAAGTAGTTGGGGGTACATCAATGCCCCTTGATCGTTTCCCGTCTTCATACCAATATATAGCCTCACCTTTGAATCTATACGCAGCTAACTCCACTGTCTCTCTGCCCGATACATGCATCACCTCTAGGGCCCTTTGTATCTGATCAATAAAGTCCTGCGGATCTTCATTAAGATCGGATCCGGTAAAAGTAGGCAGATCCATCTTACGAAAATCTTGCGTCCGAAGACTAGCCGCCCTATCAGTACCGCTAGAACCCGCGGCAGGAATAGCTTGCCCTTGGACTTGACCGGTAACAATCTGGGTCAACAGTTGTACTGCATCCCTCATATCCTGATCAGCAGCATTAACAAGTGGTTCTGTGAATGTGGTTCGCCTCCCACTTATTTCATCTGGAGTGGAAGACATTTCAGATACCCGCTCAGCTTGAGTTCACTCTGATTAACTTGTACAGGTGGTGACTTACTAGTCCCTTCTCCGGCAGCCACATCTACCCGCTCGCCGGTATTCTTACTTCCGGTATCCGGCATTCTTACTGTAATAAGAGAAACAAATGGATTCAGTGGTAAACTATGACTTCATTTGCTATATAAGCTCTATGGCACGATCTATGATCTGAAGGAAAGAAACAATTTCCTAAATGTCCATAGCCTCCTGTTTATAGATGTGGTGCACAACACACCGATAAACAAGACTCTACGTAGACACGGCTTTGTAGACTCACTAGGACGAACCGCTCTGATACCACTTTTATCACGCCCCAAAATCCCATCGGGATGGACTGGCACCCGAAGCCGAGAAGGCCCGGGAGAACCCGTTCAAATACCTGTACTTTCACTTACATGTCACCAAAAATTTGGACAGCACTTCGTTGCATATAGAAGGGTCTAATTACCTGTATCAGCACAACACGCACAAATATATATATATATAATACTTGGCCGTCGGGGCCACCACATATACAAATATAACATCACTATATAAACTTCCATGACTTTGCCTTTCCTTATGTCTACAAAGCCTCTAGGATATACATGACATAACTAGGGTCGGGACAAACCTCCCGCCTTATCATGACTCCTGTACAATAACAAAACATAAGGAACCGACTCGGAAAGCTCCGAAGCAAACTGGAGCTCACCAACAATAGTTGTATGACCTGGCTCCTATCTATGTTGTGTATGAGCTGAAGCACCTGTGCCTGCAGCATGAAATGCAGGTCCCCCGTGAGGGACGTCAGTACGAAATATGTACTGAGTATGTAAAGCTGTAAATAATCATATGTGATATGGGGGGTCAAGAAAATCAGACACAAGTGAATAAATCATAATAGAAGTGAACCACACTTCATAAACACTTTTAGGATCATGTACATTATCATTAATCTGAATTGGGTTCTTGAATTCAAACACATTTGTGGAACGGTATACCTTCGTTCATTTCATTCTTTACAATTATCATTCGTCATTACCTCCTCCTCCCGAACCTCCAACCACCTAACAATAATCAATATTGTACCGTACTGTGACCATTAGGCTGCCCCCAGTACATATCAACTGTAATCATATCAAGTATCGGGATCGGCCCATGCTAGGCTTAAGCCCCTGAGCTACCACTCACACGTATATCAAGTAACACACATAAGAGATCTTTCCAATAACTTAGTTCAAAAGCTTTTGAGATTATTACATTAGTGTTCATGCCAATATAGTACCTTTGGAACAATGATACATCAATAGGAACCAAGTAATAGACCTTCTATACAATAACGATGTAATAAAGACTCATTGGTATATCAACAATGTGTTTCAGAATCATCAATATCACAACAATGAAATAGGAGCCTTTTGGTATATCAATGAAACATTTTGACACTTTATAGAATGGA
Organism: Capsicum pubescens; assembly: GCA_030864215.1. Classification (NCBI taxonomy): domain Eukaryota; kingdom Viridiplantae; phylum Streptophyta; class Magnoliopsida; order Solanales; family Solanaceae; genus Capsicum; species Capsicum pubescens. The sequence continues at coordinate 2,183,778 of CM061541.1, forward strand.
AACAACTTCGTTGGTAACGTAGAACAATACATGTTTTTTTGGACAACCTCGGAATCTTGCTTGATGGAACATTGGTGTTTTCATGCCAAAGAACATCGTTAGAGTATGCTTTACATACCTCATTGTAGATTCGGATACCAATTCGACACAACTTCCCGCCTTTACAAATCACTTATCTACAATGAAATGTTTGGCATCTAGTATTAGCAACCCAACACCACAATTCTCTTCCATAATTCCATACAACCAATATTTGCAAAGCATTCCAAAAACCAACTTGAACAATAGGTTTATGTGTGTATATATATATATAATCATCATTTCAATACCACATCATCACACCAAATCCCTTCACAATTCAACATAATCCAACCATGCACAAGAATAATCCAACATCATTTCCAATCATCTTTCAACAACAATCAAATAACATACCTCTTATGCTCACATGCATATATATACATATCCATATAAATAACACCAACATAATTTACATCCTTACCATAAAATGGCCCTTTTGATTTCGAAGTCCTGTTGGCACAAATAAGGGGTGCTTCTCGAAGCCCTCGAGACGGTGAACACAACTACAGAATCAATTTGGATTTTCTACGGTTGAATCACAAGATAATTGGAGTTGAAATTAGGCTAGGGTTTCTTATTCTTCAATAATTTGGATGATAAATGATGGATATGAGGCTAATTATATGTATATAATGACCAATTTTCGTCCATGAGGTGATGGAAAATGACCATATTGCCCTTAAAATTTAAGTAAATCCGAATCTGTCCATGGTGGACTGTTTTGATAGGCTAAAGTAAATCGACCGTAACTATTTTCTCCGATAATGGATTTGGGTGAAACCAATTGCATTAGAAAGAAGACTCTCGGGTCTTCTCATCGATATATAGAAGCTCACACAGTTCATTTTGTACAAGGAGTTATGATTGTTTAAAGTCGACCCAAAAATCTGTTTGGCTGCAGTACTTTTGTGTGCAGAAAATTTCTGCACATTTACTGTTCATTGCGTCCACCGTTTTCAAGTTTCGAACATGCTCGCTAATATCCGATACTCATCTGTTTTCAGAAATCTTTATATCCTTGGAAATCTAACTCGATAAACTTCGCACAGAAACTTCGACGAGCAAATTCCGGTATAAATAAAGTCGATTCCTATACACATATAATCAAACTATACACTTGAAACCATCTCAAAATAATCAATACTCATACTTAAACTCATATATACCTAACTTATGATCAATACATATACTCCAACACATATAACCATGACTAATGCACGTAATTAAGTACGGGGTGTTACAATTAGTCTATCACTATAAGGAGGTAAATCATCCTCAAACATCGATTATTCAACAAAAATATTTATTTACACCAAAGTCACCCTCACTCTGACTTCTAACTTTGTGACTTCACATCCCCAACTTCTTGGTTCAATATCACTACCAATAGGTCATGACAACAACACTTTAATGCATACTACTATTCGGGTGGAAATACAGTTCCAACATTCTACTACACATCATCCCCCCTTAAGCAAGACATTTGTAACATAAATTTGAAGGGGACTAAATGCAATTAATACCTCAAGCTGAAAAGCACGATTCCATCAAGATCAATGTTTACATCGGAATCAATACACATTGAAGCACTAACGGACTCTTCTCAATTCCTTGCATAAATTTAAAATCTTAGATGACTCAATCCGAAGGAACAATACCGTTTAGACTCTAAACTTCTGCACTTGAATTACCCCAATAATGAGACATATTTAAGAACATCAGTGTAAGGGAAGAATTTGGGATGACTTTACACTCATATAGGCAACACCATAGCACGAATTAGAGTATGGACGAGGGACATTCTGACTCCATAGCACGAACAAGAACATAAAGAAAGAGAGACATTCCTAAACGCCTAGTAGCCTCCTGCTTATAAGTGTGGCGCGCTACACACCCATAAATAAAACTCTACCCAACGCGATTTCGCAGACACCCTGGGACCATGAACCGTGCTCTGATACCAAGTTTGTCACGACCCGAATCGAGGCTTTGGCCGTGACGAGCATCCCGAGTCATGAAGGCCCGGTACGCCCTTCTGTATCTGGTGATCATGCACACATTCATAAAATAAAGGAAATGAGGAAATATAATTTACAACGGAATCATGGTAATAAGTCTGATATAGATCAAGAATGGGGAAAATGAAATCCAAACTGTAAATCAACATCTAAAAACCGTCTGAGAAATCTCTACTACATGAATAATAACACTGTATGAAAACTGGGACAAGGTCCCCAGTAGACCAAAACATGACTAAAGATAAATATCTAAAAATAAACAGGCCTTCTGGAATATAGAAGGTTCACCACTGCACAATCTGATCTGTGATCTGAAATACCTACTGTTTATCTGAACCCCTAGACTGTGTCTCAAAACCTGGAAGGAGGGGGGTCAGCACAAATGAACTGGCACGCGAAGCAATCCAAAATAAAGTATTTGAACATATATATAATAGATGAGAGCAATTTTCATCAACACATCATGAATAAAATAGTTTCTGAAAACACATGAGCATCATTCGAAAATCATAAGACATTCTTGTCAAAATAATTTTTGATCTTTGTATTACTTCTGAGTTAGGTGGCACTCCCCTACAAGTCTGATACTCCACGAGCTATATGGAATCCACCATTGACTCTTCGGGGAAGCCCCCAGCCCAAGTGTGCCGCAAGGGTTGGAGTGTCTGAGTCTGATACGCCACACGACACTTAAGCCAGCGTATAATAATATACCCGGATCGGCAAATCACGGTTTTGGGCAATGAGTTGTCTGAACTCACGCCTTCTTCGGGGACCACCTAACATCTCTTTATGCCCAATTTTATCTTGTCCTGAATCATGCATCATTATAGTTTCAAAAGTTTGAAAATTTGATTTCAAACATGCATTTTATTCTAGTCTGAATTATCATGGCATAATCTAAATTGGTGTCGTCACACCAAGACTTGCAAGTCCTATTTCTGAGTCATAATGTCATAAGCATGATCTTTCATAAAAATATAGTTTCAGACCACCCAAACATGTAATTTGCATAAGAGATTTCATATTCCGAAACTCAAGTCAAAATCATGCAAAAACTTTCATCAAACATATGGTGGTCATGTACTTTTGGCAAAACCATGCACTCTTTCATTATTTGTATATTCAACATTCATAACCCTCTCTTGCATGTTCAAAAATCATATCATGCTTTTCAAAACGCATTCAAAACAATTCGTATCATACGAAAATGGGAAAGCTCACAACACAAGAGGGATTCATTATAATTCATGCTCTCAAGAATGAAACACATACATACATATACATATAAAATGTCAAATCACTTTGGGGAAGGCCAAAAGACCAAAACAATGTTATTAAAGTTTCTAAAAACATGAATATGTTCATAATTCAAAAACCCCATTCTAAAACATGATTTTTCTATGCCCATGAGAATTTAGGAAAATCCCGCGTACCTCTATTTAAGAAATTGAGGGATGATCCTTGAAGCCTACGATGTGGGGATTCCAAATCTCCTATTATCTTCCAAACCCACGGTTGAATGTTGAGTTATTTGGGATTTTTGTTTGAAACCCTAAGGGGTGTTCTTGAGAGAAAATTTGAGAAAAGGATTATATTTTGATGAATTGGGGGCTAAATCTGGAGTTATAGATGAAATTTGGGTGAGGTGAAATGACTAAAATGCCCCTAAGAAAACAAACAAAGTCGAAACTGTCCCTCAGTTGACAAGCTGACAGGCTGAAGTAAAACGGGTATAACTCCTTACTCAGATGTTGGATTTGGATGAAACCAGTTGCTTGGAAAGAAAGACTCAAAGAGCTTTCATTTGATAGGTAGCAGCTCTACCAGTTCATTATATTCAGAGAGTTATGATCGTTTGAATTTGACCCTGAAATGCTGAAAACTGGGCAATAGGCTATGCATTTTGCTACTGTTTTGAAATCCAAACACAGCCTTATGCGTTCCGAAAAATTACGAAACTTATCCGAGATGTACTATGAGCTTGACCGATCGTAACGCAACTTGAAAATCTAAAAACGGATGTCGGGAAGGTTGAGAAGTTGTATCCCGAAGATTGCCAGCTAAAATGACTCTAAGTCCTCATTATACTTTGAAAATTTTTCAAGTTTTTAAGTCTAAGAGCACTCTATTAAAGGCTAATCCATGCATGACTTTTACGGGGTGTTACATAAACTCCACTATATATATATATATAGTATTTCATATAAATTAATATATGCACCTAAGTTAGAATATAATTCTCCTAACCAATCTCCTTAATTAATTTAAGAAAAATGAATAAAAAGATAAATTGTTAAGCTGCAAAATAAGGAAAGTTAAAAGAACAACGGACCCTCTCCTTTTTATTTTATTTTATTTTTTGGTCATTTTCTTTATTTCGTTTTTACCATTTACATTTTCTCCCTTACTGATCAAAAGAGTCCTTAAAAAGAGAAGAAGAAAAAAAGGAAATTAAAATCTCATAAACTCTTTTGTTTAGAATATTGTATATACAATTTCAAACGAAAGAAAATGTTAAATACATTCTCCTTCACCATTCCGTCAAACTATCTCTAACTTCCTCATTAAAATCTTTTATTGTCAACATCTCTATTTCATCCTTTCATTGATCTATATACTCTGATGAAACAAACTCTTTAGGCGGACTTTTGAAGAACAATGATGAATGTTTTGCATGATATTCTTGTATTTTCTTCTTTCTGAGTCCTTAAATTTTTTTTTTACTGCTCTCATTTTCATTATTAAAGAGGGTCTTCTAGAAACAACCTCTTTATTTTTTCAGATCCACTGAAATTTTTGTTGTTGTTGCAAATCTTTTGAAAAGAACTATTTGCTTGATACGAAATGCTATTCATGTTGTATTTATAGGCTTAAAGTTTTACGTTTTTTTATGTAATTGCTCAAGATGTGGGTATTAAGACGAGCTAATGAATTCATATTCATCAGTGCAGAATGGAAAATGAATGATTCTCTTAATAAGAAAATAAATGATAGTCTTAATGATAATGCATGAAATAATTAAGATATATATAATTTTTTAATTGTTTAGACATTATAAATATATATATATATATATAGGGGTTTATATAAATATAAATTTAATTGTTGATTTAAAAGAAAACATTATTTAAGGAAATTGTATATAATATTGATCACGAAATTAGGAGAAGAAAAATATTTATTGTAAATCAAAAAAATTCAAAAATTCTTTGAAAAGAAATTAATACCATTGATGATGAAAGGAATTAAATTTGGGTACCTTTAATATTCTATAAGATATTTAGTGTATTGATAGAATTTTATAAATGAGAATTTTTTTAAAAAAAATCACAAAAAAGATAAATGACATTCCTTGATTCTTAGGCATGCCACATCAGCAATGTCTAATGTTTCTTTTATATATATAGAGAGAGAGATATTATTTAGTTAGGTATGTATCGGGTAATATTTACTGATAGTTCTCTGTGGCCTTTGGACAAACAATATAATATACTACCATGTCAGTAAATTTGCTGGATAGTTAAAATGCATTCATATCATAACTTTGCATCTTTTTTTTTCGGTGTTCGGTATCCGCATTGAAACCTGATAAATTTGAATTCGTGCTGGGTAGGGCCCCATTCGAGGGCAGCGCTTCCAACAGAGTTTTCTCCATGTCCAGGGTCGAATCCTCGACCTCTGATTAAGAATGGAGCAGCTTCATCCCCTGCCCCATAATTCATGTTGTGCTTTGCACCTTTCTAGTAGCTCAAATGTCAATCACAAACACCAAATATATATTTGTAAAAGTTTCAACAATAAATAATTGGATATAGTATTACCCTATAATTTAATTGAAGCGGGGTGTACTTTATAGTTCAAATTAAATTTATGTAAAAAAAGAGGAATAATAATTCATCATCATCAATATAATCTAGTTGGTGTAGGTTGCACCATTGATGACTATTAATTAGCCAATTGGCAACTATATTGGTACTATATACCAATTGGAATAACGTTCTCCAAAGGAAAGGGACACTCACCAAACTAAATTAAATTCTTTTGGTAGATATAAATATAGCAATACATTCCTAGCCCTTCTCATTAATTTCAATGCAGTGGTTGACATATGCTTCACTCTCTAAAATTATTTGTTTCTTTTTTTATATTTTATAAAAAAAAATAAAAAATTAATTATGTAATTACTTTCATTTACACTTTAAGATATATTTGTAGTTTCAAGAATAATTATTGCTAAGGACAAATAACTTTACATAATTACTTTTAGGAATTACTCAAAAAGATTTGGGACGAACGGAGTATTATGTTTTTTTTTTGAGACGTTCGTATCCAGGGGCAGACATATATATATATATATATATATATATTTTTGTGCTTCGGCACCCGTTAAGGCCGGCACAAATTAGGTAAAATTGTATAAAAAAAGGATAAAAGATTAGTATAAGCTTCAAAGAAAGCACCCAGAAAATCAAGAAGATAACTAAGTGTTTTGATTTTCAGACGGATCGGAGCCTTCAAACTTTGAGCGTTAATATGTGTGTGTTCGAACCTCACAAACACCCACAACTCCTAAATTCTGAGTCCGCCACCGGTCGTATCTGTCTAATCCGCCGGAGTACTTCCATTTCAATATCACTTAGGATAGCTATATCATATTAACCTATAGATAATACAAATTACAAAGTCGTACAGCTAGGTAAACAAATATGTTTCATCTAGGATTTCATTTCAACATACACACATTGACACACACAAACTATTACGCTTGAATCATATTATCTAACAATTACCACAAAAGGTTAGTTACTACCAAATTCAAAACGATACGAATTTCAGTTAAGAGTAAAGAAATTTTCCATTCATTACATTACATTTGTGGTAATAGAATAGTTTATCAGGAACAAAATGGAGTGACAACCTACTTTCTAGCGAAGGAGCAAGAAAAATCGATGTATTTAATCAGGGGTGGCTCAACATAATTGGTGGCCTAAAGCGAAATTTTAAAATGAGGCTTTGAATTATTTTTTTACAAATCTATATTTATAGCTTTTTGAGGTGTAAAATTATAAATAAAACTGTTTTGTAATTGATTTATCCGGAAAAATCTCTTTTCAATTAATATTATGCTTAATTCATTTGATATCTCTTAAAATATTTTTTTTAAGCTTAAGTAATATTTTTGAAATTTTATTTTTAAAAAACTTCTTTCAGCTAAGATAATTATGTAGGAACAAGAAAAATATGCATTCATAAAATAGTAAAATCTTTTTATTTGATCGAAATACATCTTATCTTTCAACTTCTTTGATTCAACTGTAATTGTTGCTTTGATTCTTTTCGCCCCATTAATCAAAATAATAAATAGAAGGTATGATTTTCTAAGTTACCTCTATTTATTAGATGTTTTTTTTAGATTTGAGAGTATTAAAAGATTTTTTTTTAATGTTGATTGTCAACTTTAATCTTGAATTTCTAAAGTGATATTTTTATTTGAGCATAAGAGAAATTAAAATGTGGTGAAGAAAATATTAAGAAATATTTGGTATTTTCTAAAGAAAAAAATCTAAAAAAAAAAAAACTACAAACCTATAATGCTTTAAATAAAAAATGATGCCTCCAAAAATCGAAGGCCTAAAGCGCTTGTTTCGATGGCTTCACCTTGAAGCCAGCCCTGTTTTTAATTATACTGAGCCGGATCTGTTTTTAATTATACTGTTATAATGCAGTTTCTCTTGTATTCGTTATGAAGCTTTCCAAATCAGACAAATTAAGAATTACTTTTGTAATTCTGGAGCACGGATAATATAAGACAGGGGGCCTAACATCGTAAACAATGAATTGGGTGATAAGACGGGGGGCCCAACATCGGAAACAATGAAATGGGTGGCGCTGACTCTGATACCATGATAAAGAAATAGACATTGGACCTAACTCAACCTGAAAAGCTCGCTCGTGATGGGAGGATTGACCAAGACCATATAAGAAGACCAAGGATCCTTTAACTCACTGATATGGAATTCCAACAGCAGTAGTAACTGTTTTTCCAAGCGCCTCGGCCCAGGTACTCATATACATTTTTTTTTTCACAAAAAATAAGCAATAGTAATCTGATTAGTTTCATTGAATTAATAGAATAAACAATTTCAATTTCTTTTTTTGGATTAATATCATTGTAGAGTTAATCAAAATCTTTTCCTCGAATCAAGCAAAAGTCAAAAGGAGTCTAATGCCATGTGATCATGGGGTCTTCCTGCTTTCCTCAAAACCAAACGTTCCATTTTGCGTTTGAGAAGAAAAAAACGTTGATGCAACCTTCACTTTCATTACAACGACTAATTAATAACCTACTAACATAGATATTGAAGTGGAATGATTCAATATATCTTTAATTAGAGATTTGATTTTAACCTTCTACAAAAAAATAAAATTCCATTGAAATTTAGTTGAATAAATATGGATGAAAAATGCTATCATAAGTTATTGTGAGACTGTTCGAAAGTTCAATACTATTAATTAAATTTTTTGAGCTTGAGCTAATGAGAATGAATAAAATCCTGCTGGAAATAATAAAAATGTATCCTCAATGCGTTAATCAAATTTAGCCAAACCACTGTGGGTCGAAAAATAAAACTAGCTAATAGCTTCATGAAATGTCATAGGATTTCGGAATTTCTCCATGCTTAACCACTTCTCTAGCGTTTAAGTTCATTAAAATGAATAAAATCATGTCGGAAGCATAAAAAATGAATCATGAACGAATCCACATTTAGTCGAATCAATTACAAGTATAAATAAAATTAATTAACAATCTATTAAATGATTTTCGTTTCTTAATCAAAGTTCTCACGTTTAGCTCGAGAGAATATATAAATAATTGAGTGCGCAGTGAAAGAAAGAAAATGTCAGCTGCTTTTATGACAAACGCTTTTGCTTTTTCTCCCACTTTGCTCGACAATTCTTCACTCACAATCATACCAAACTCCATAATTCTCCATTATACAATTCCCCTTTATCACACGTAGCACATTCTCCCGTTGTACTAGCCGGCGCCGGAAAATGACGAGTTCACCGTCTTCCGACGATGAGTACGATTTACAGAGCGAGCGTTTTGATGACAGTTACAGTCTCAGTGCTGACGTCAGCGAATCGGAAACTTGCAGTAGTACGAGTACTTTCTCTTGCCGTCAACAGGAAGCGTCTACTTCATTGTCGTCTTCTTCTACGTTGAATTTTAACTCTAATTCCGGTTTCACTGAACCGCCTAACGTTATGTTGCCGGTCGTCGGAGATAGACACGTCATCTTTCCGGCTGAGAAGAAACCTGAGACCGAATTATCAGGTGCATGATTTTTGTAACTTTTTTAGCTGCAGTTTTTTGCTAAGCAAGTTCAAATGCAACTTATAGTGATAGTTTTTAGCTTGTTAGTGTATACATAAATTTGAAATTTAAGATATAGAGTTAATATAACTTGATTTAGCTTCGAAGTTAGTTGAATTGACCCTCGTGAAGTGAAATGCGACGAATACAAGTGAACGGAGAGAGTATAAGTTGAATTTATATTTAACTCCAATTCCGGTTTAGCTGAACCGCCTAACGTTATGTTGCCGGTCGTCGGAGATAGACACGTCATCTATCCGGCTGAGAAAAATCCTGAGACCGAGTTATCAGGTGCATAATTTGCTGCTTCTTTTATATTTTGTGTGATTGTTGTAACGATTTTGCTTCGGTTTTTTTATACTGTGTGGTTGAATTAAGCAATTATGCATACTGAGCAAGTTAAAATGCAACTTATAGTGATAGTTTTTAGCTTTTCAGTTGAAAATATTGAATTAGTTTAGCTCAATTTAGTTACAAAGATTAGTCAAATTGATTCTCATGAAGCGAAATGTGATGAGTGAAAGTGAACGGAGGGAGTATAAATTGAATTTACTTTTTAATGTGTTTTTGCTTCTTTGTTTGTTAACTAGAGAATGATGTTCAACACTAATTATGGTTTGTTTTCATACAGTGGTTTCAATGGCACGTTTTTCAGCGTTCGCTTGCTTAGAAAGTCTCTTTATCTGTTAAAAAACATTGAAGTAAACAATTGTTATCTGTAGAGGCGAATCCAGGATTTTAGCGTTGAACACACTATATTTGTAAAGTTATGGATTCACGTCTAGTATTTATAACAATTTTAGTGCAATTTTTACACATAAATTTATAATCCGTGTATATTGTGTTAAGATGAACCCACTAACAGAAAGTTGCATCTGCCTCTGGTTATTCGTCTGGAGGAGAATTGAGTTGTTCCGGATAAACTTTTATTTACTTTGAGCCTATAGAGTCTTTGCCTCTCTGTTATTTTGAGAGAAGTATCTTACAATGAGATCCACGTCCTTCCCCTTGATAAACTTCTAATGACATTTCTTGGAAGTTGGAAGATTGTCATTTCTTGTGATTTATTATTGGCTTTTGGACAGTTCTTTTAGGCTGCAAAATGGGTCAAAGGATGCCATTTGTGCAAGTTTGTCTAATTTAACTCTTGTCAATAAGTTGTGTGTTTATGTACTATAATTTTTACCTGATTTCATCAGGCACTGAATTGTATTTTTGTGATTACAGAAGTTGAATTGATGAAAGAGCGGTTTGCTAAACTACTGCTTGGGGAAGATATGTCTGGAGGAGGAAAAGGGGTCTGTACTGCTTTCGCCATCTCCAATGCCATCACTAACCTAGCTGGTATGTCACTTTGCTTCTAAATGAGATTTGGACAAATTCCTCTAGGATTGACATCGCTGTATGTTCTCTCATTCCTATTGCAGCCACTGTCTTCGGGGAGCTCTGGAAGTTGGAGTCATTAGCACCACAAAGGAAATTGATGTGGCGTAGAGAGATGGAATGGCTTCTATCTGTGAGTGATTCGATAGTAGAACTCGTACCTTCTGTGCAAGAGTTTCCTGGTGGTGGGTCTTTTGAGATTATGGTTACTCAACCACGGTCAGACCTCTATGTAAATCTTCCAGCACTCAAGAAGCTAGATGCAATGTTAATTGGCATGTTGGATGCCTTTTCTGGCTGTGAGTTTTACTATGTTGATCGAGGGATACTTGTTGCTGATGGAGAAGATGTTGAAGCATGTCCTTGTTCCCCATCCTCTCATAGACCTTCCATTAGGCTTGAAGAGAAGTGGTGGCTACCATTCCCAAAGGTCCCACCAAAAGGTTTGTCAGAAGAGACAAGGAAACGATTGCGGCAGTGTAGAGAATGCACAAATCAAATCTTTAAGGCAGCCCAGGCAATCAATGCCACCACACTATCTGAAATGGAAGTACCGAAAGATTACCTGAAGGGCTTGCCAAAGGTAAGTGTGCTTACAACTGAAATGGTCTATCTTTTATAATTTTTTTCTCTTTTCTATCAATTAATAAGCTGTTTTTTTTACATGGACTGAGATGGACATTTCTTCATCTGCAAGAAAGACCAGAGACTCGTTAGTTTCTAGGCACACCGTATGTTAATTGCAATATTATTGTGTACAATCTCCTATTTCCTCCCATTTCTTTTCCATTTATTAGTGTTCACCCTACTTCATGTTGTCCGTGGCATGACAATCTTCTCCGCTGATACAGTGGGTGCAGCTGAGTTTCTTCTTTGCCACTTCTTTAGTACAGTTCTCGATCATGGTAAAACATGCTTTCAATTTCTGTTTTTTGCATTGTCGGACAAACAATTAACTTTGACTGCTTAATGAACATACAGATAGCTAATTCCACTGTTGTTGTTCTTCTTGGATGCATGCCTTTGATATATATCAGCTCCTAGTGTATTTCTCCAGGCTATGGCACCCTAGTGCAATGCAATTTCATAAATACCACCCGCTAGAAAATTTTGTTCCGAGATCTGACTGCAGATTCAGAATAATATCTGCACGCTTGATTTTGTCTCGATTAGCTTTCAGTTTTGAGCCTCCTCCATCTCCTTTGGACTAGGTTTTGGATTTACTGATACATGATAAAATAATGTAAAATACTTCTTTGTTCTTTCTATGAATTGAGCTAGGTCATTGCTCTAGCGTCGTCAATGGCTGTTTATACCATTTTCTCTTTTTCTTCATCTTTTGAAATTTGGTCTTTGATGATGGAACCAAGTATTTCTTGGTTACAAACAGAAATAGAGCTTCTTGATATGGAACTTTTCTGAGATATGCCTCATCTAACATCAGAAAGAGTCTTCAAACATGATCTTCATAGCCTCTGCCTTTTATTTGTTGTGTGCTCGCCCCTTTGGGTTTTTGTAGAACCTTGTTATTGAATTTCCCCCAAATATCTTTTCACATTAGTTACCTGAATAGTTCTCTAAAAACTTTAAGACATGCTGCTGTGGTTTAATTCATCATTGGCCTGTAATTTCTCAGAGTGGGAAAGCATCTTTAGGGGAAATTCTCCACCGATATATTACTGCTGATCAGTTCTCTCCAGAATGCCTCCTTGATTACTTGGATCTCTCATCAGAGTACACGACTTTGGAAATTGCAAACAGAATTGAAGCTGCTATGCAAGTATGGAGGCAAAAATGTGAAAAGAAGAACTTGAACCGGTCAAAACCTGGAAAATCATCGTGGGGTGGAACAGTAAAGGGACTTGTTGGTCTTGTGGAAAGATATCAACTCTTGTCACAGCGAGCTGAGAACCTGCTGAGGAACTTAAAGCTAAATTTCCCCGGCCTTCCACAAACTGCATTGGATGTGAACAAGATTCAGTATAACAGGGTAATACTCATGAGCCTCCTCTTTACGTTCTGCTTCTGTGACCACTGCCATCATATCCAGCTTTTCAAGTCACTTTGGCTTATTAATGGCTGAAAGCTAAGTAAAGGAGCTGATCACCAAACTTGGTTGAACTGCCTGGTTAAGTTGCTTATTCCACGTAATCAGAAGATGATTACGTGCTGCGACCGAACCATTATTTGAGTTAGCAAACATGGGGTCTGATAGGGCTTTAGAACCCTTCTAAGTATAACCTAAAAAAGAGATCACAAGCGATTAACCTTTGATGGTTGATTCTACAATTTTCTGAAAATTTAGAATAAGGTCGATGTCGTCCGGCCCTTCCCTGGATCACATAGCGGGAGCTTTAGTGTAGGGTTGCCCTTTTTTAAGAAAAATAAAAGGTCGATGCTACAATTTTCTTATTTGATATTTGCATGAAGCCTCAAAAGCTTATCTCACGTTTGCAATATCATTAACATTAAAACTTCAATCTAACTGAAAGCTTGTACATTTGTAACAATTGCTACCTAAAGTAGTTAATATAGTCATCTTTGATTGATATAGAAGGTCCCTAGAAGGACAAACATAAAACTGTTTTACCATACTAACGGAAGTTAATGTGCTGCATGAATTACACGTTATTTGATCATGTCTAGTTCATGTGTTCCAAAAAGTTCCCAATTACATCAGGATTAAAGAAACTGTGCTGCAACTTTCATGTATGCAGGATGTGGGACATTCGATCCTTGAGAGCTACTCTAGGGTGTTGGAGAGCTTGGCCTTTAACTTGATGGCAAGAATTGAAGATCTACTATATGTAGATGATGCCACAAGACGGCGTGCAGCTGAAGAATCAGCAGCAATGCTCGACCAGCAAGGATTCTTTAACGGGCAATCCCCACAGAATCAGGTTGCTTGTGCTTCCAATTTTGACCGTAATAAGTCTCTCCCCTTTTTACCAAAAGCTTTCTCCCTGGATATAGTAGAGGAAAGCCCTAAGAGAACGGCTCAGTCAATTGGGCATACTGTTCTTAGCAGGCCAAGAGCTGAGAAACACAAAGCACTCAGTTTTTGAAAGACTCCGAAGGGTGGTAGTGCCAAGTGGGTATAGAATACAATGACAACTGACTGCGATTTTGATGGTCATCAATTTTAGAATTTCAGGGTCCATTAGACTTTCGAGAATGCCTATTCCAACATCAGTCTAATTCTTTGGGTAGTTAGCTGGAACTTAAAAGTCCTTCTAGATAATGCAAAAATCCAAACATCCCCGGAACTGTGATAATTTGTTTATGGTATATTCTGGATTTGGACAACTATATGTATATTGTTAGAAACAGCTTGTATGATATCAATCTAAACTTCAACCTTCTAATCCAATAAGGGCAATCATCTGGGTAATATTTTTACCTTATGTAAAAACATACTTAAGTTAGTTTACCGTAGCATAACTTGTTCTTTCATCTTTTCTTGTATTGATTTCATGATATGGCATTGGTCCTCAGCACTCTGGCCGAGACTTAAAATTTTGTATCTTAACAAAAAATGTGTTTATGTTTGCAATTATAATGGACTAATGCAGGGATTAGTAATGTAGAAGTCTTAAGATTTCCAACTTTGCCTTTAATGGGATGCTCTTCTAGTGTACAGAGGTTGAAGTTATTTCTATGAACTCCACTAGGAAGGGCATTTTTATATAAATTTGTGCTAAAAAAGTCTTATTTTTTATACTTCGTTATCGTCAAATGGTGTCAAACAAATTGCAACACCAAGTATTTTCCAGAAAATGTTTTCCTTCCTACCAAAATGAATTGAATACACTTTTGCTTGGTACCCAAACGTGCTTTGAGAAATGGGAGATTTTAAGCATCATTAAATATCCTATTGGGCAGAAAGCTCTTCCATTTAGTATAAAAGTTGAACACAAACATCATTTGACTGAGTGGGCTGTCATAAGTCATGAGTTCTGGGGTTAGAAATGATTTTAAAGTCTTTGAACCAATTGTCTTCACTAGTGAAATATCCAAAGCTCCATTTGCTGCTCCCTATTTTCCCCAAGATGTAAACATGGAAACTTGCTCTACTTCGATACAACAACATTACCGAGTGAAATTCCACAAGTGAGATCTGACAAGGGCAGAGGGTATACAGACCTTACCCCTACTGAGTGAGCTCTTGTTCTATCTTCGATCTATTATATAAGTAGTAATTTGTAACATTGGAATGGGATAATATTAGATAACTATTTGCGAGTGAATTAAGTTAAATTTAGCAAAAACATTCCAGCAAATTGGCAAAACCACATCCAGATAGAAGAAGAGCAAAAAAGATCACAACTTTAATTGCATCAGGCTAGAACAATTGAATCATTTTTCATTTTTTGCCTAACCGCCAAGGGTGTGGTGAAATAGATTGATTTCTTCCGCTCTTAATTAGAAATCTCAAATTCCAAGTGTCATAACAAAAAATTCCATGAGCATGTATCAAATTAATCAAATGCCCCCTACTGGGTGCTAAAAAAGTCTTATTTTTTATACTTCGTTATCGTCTGGAGGACTAAATAGTGGTAATGGTAATTAATACTAAATAGTAGGTAACCTCATGGGACAATATCAACTGAAAAGTCTTAAAACATTAATGTTTAGAAGAAAACTTTTTTTAAGAGCTCAGCCAACTATAAATATTAACTAAAAAACCCCGCAAAAAGGATAGGTGATTGAATTGATTGAGCAAGCGATCCTCCAAATAGAGGAATCAAAATCGAAACCCTCTTGCATGATTTCTTAGGCTAAGCTCGTCACACGAGACTCATCTAATGCAATTTATCTTCCGTGGGATTTGCGAGTTAACGGTTGAACTTTTTATTTCTTTTTTTTCAACCACTATCTTTACGCCATATGAGAAGGTTTATTACCATGTAGCAAAAGGTAGGTCCGTTCCAATTCTCCATTATTTATGCAGAGGGAGTAGTAATTCATTAGGTCCCCTTTAATAGGAGCGTAAAAAAAGGAAATTAAATTTGCCATAATTTATTGGCAAAATGTCAGACAACAATCATGAGCCTACCTATTCCCCCCTTCCCTCCCCTCTTCATTAATCCACTCTGCATGTTCATCCAAGTTGTATTTCAAAATTCAAACTTTATAGATTTTGAGTTTTATCATGTGTGCATTTTACTTCTCAATAAACATATCGAGCTTGAGCTAAAGCTATCAAATTACGCATATGTACTACGTACAATGCCCGGACATAATTCCGGTCTCACCTTTCTCGTTCAATAATCGAAAAATCCCCGAGGACTAGTTGGGTGAAAGTTCAAAGTTAACTATGCACAATGTAATGAGAACATATCTTCACATAAACGTTGCATTTTTACTATTGAATCCAAAGTCAAAACCTAGCAATAGTACTATTTTCATGCTTATTTTTTCTTCACCAAGCAGACAAATTTAATTTCTGCTTGTAAAATTAAAACCTTTAGGTAGCAGTCAATTCCAAGTACATAAATAATCCCATACTAGATCTGACCAACGATCCATCCTACCTTCCTTAAGGTTCTTGACAACTCATTTTTTACCGAACAACCTTTCAGTGGCATGTTTTGATCCTCTTCCCCGTTATTTAGAAAAAGTGAGACACCGATTCAGGTGCACAAGATACTATGATTACGGCTGGGACAATTAGCTAGACATCCAAATATCTCCAATTTAGATGTCTGGCTAGTATCATGTTATTACCTAAATTGATAACAACAAACTTAACTCTAAATCATGATATATACTATAAAGATGGTCTAAACATTAACTAAAGAGTAAAAGCTACATGTTATACATTAGAACATACCAAAAAGAAATGATACAACAATTGTCATCCTATAGGGAACATATACAGATATTATAAATGCAAATCTTTCAGTTCGACGTTTGACACAAATAGTACTGCTGTACTGGAATAAGCAAACTGTTCTCTGGATCCCTAACCATATATATACATTTAGTAGTAACTTCTTCTCATGAATAAGCAAAGACAAAAGTCAAAACAAGTGCTCAAGTAGTCTATCCTTTTCCAAAAAATAACAATTGAAAGAATAGGAAAGAAGTACATACATACATACATACATACTAAAAAAGCTCTGGGTATATGGTAATTAAGTAGAAAAATGAAGGCCTAAAAATGGGGGAAAAAATAGGGTTTTGAGCTCCAAGTAGCATTTGATGGATCAAAAATATGTTATTTTTTCTTTCAATTTCATTACAAGAAAGAAGTTTAATACAAACATTTTAGAAGTACCCCTTTTTCTCCATGGGCTCTTTTGAGGATTGAAACCTAATAAGTTTCGATGTCTCATCCATGTGGGATTCTATAAAAATACACTAATTTTGATGAATCCAACACACACCCGTCTACATAATTGAAGAATCCAAGCAACATAGATTGAAACAAGAAAAATCAGAGGAAAACTGACAATAGAAAACATTTGTCTTGTTGTTACCTTTTTGGAATTTCCCAAAAAAACCTAGACGACATCATCATCAGCGCAAATTCTGGGAGGAAATTAACAACAACAAGATCATGAAGAAGGTGTGAGATGAAACATCACGGGGATTTCACAAAGAGTAACCAACACAACTCTGTTGGCAGTATGCCCACCTCCATTATTATTTTATAAAAAAAAATAAATAATATGCTAGCGTTTGGTCATAGGTTTTGAAAATTTATCGTCAAATATTTATCTGATGACAAACATGAAAAAAATCTAATCTTCAAATATTTTCACGTTCGTAAAAACTTACTCAGACCAATCTTTGGATTTTTGGGGACTTTCACTTACACAACGTCAAACTTTTTTTCAAGTAAAATAAATATAAAAACATAACTTCAAATTTCAAAATTGATCTATGACCAAACGGAAGCATATATATATAATACGTGAAGGAGGTGGACAGAATGCCAAAGAACTGGTGTGAGTTACCCTTTGAGAAACCTCCATGAAAATCAAGATTGTTGCCTTCTCATAAATCTGCAGTATTACTACTAGTATTTAATTTTATACGCAAATGAAAATATAGAGAAAGTATATAGTAGTAGTTGAAAAAGAGGGGGCAGTTGAGCACTATTTAAGATGGTGGAGTTTTTCTGGTACGTACTGTCAAATATGTATTGTTGTTGGCTGTAAAACAATTAATAGAGAGAGAGAGAGAGAGAGAGAGAGAGAGAGAGAGAGTGTATTGTTGTTGGCTGTAAAACAATTAATAGAGAGAGAGAGAGAGAGAGAGTATTGTTATTTTGAGAAAAAGGAAAGGGAAAGATCATAAATAATCAGATTGGATGTTTCGTGGATCATCATATTTATTCTGAATTTTGCCCCACCGTTCAAGACACCCTGCTCGCTATCGTTGATTTGAAATTGAAATTTTATTTAACTAAAGATAATTTTAGAGAGATTCCAGGACGAAACATATAAAAAAAAAAATATTTTATGTCAAAATGAAAGAATAATATCGCAATTTTTCTCTTTCCAACTTAATGAATAATTTCTTCTTACAACATTAATCAAAATTGATATTATTTGATTTTCATAAAGAAAATTGTGAGGGTAAAAGATAGTAAATAATGTGTGAAGCAAAAAGAGTATTAACGTAACTCAACATTAATCAATTTTATTTAACAAATTCAATAAAGAGTTAAAACTCTTCTCCCCTAGGACTCTCCATGAAATATATTACTCTTAGTTTTATTTTAACTATTGCTTTATCTTCTTAATATATTAAAGATATAATTGAAAATAATGATCGACTTTAATGTTGAACTCCAAGAGTAACAACCAACTTTTTACTATAAATTTTTAATTTTAAAAATAACAGTTTAAATGAAATAGATGGAGTATTATTATTGTAGGACTAAAAAGGTGTTTGTTATCAACGGTACAAATAGCATCAATGATCAAAGATATAATAATAGATGATAGTCAAAAACCTCTTAGTTACTAATAGCCTAAAAATATGCTCCCATAATCACTAACGGACATAATTAGAGATTATTGTGTCTCCAAATTGAATATGATACCCAAAGATCAATATATGTTTGGAGGTATAATTCTTTCATTATGAATTACTGTTTATTAACTTCTTATTATTAATATTTATTGGCTAACTTTTGATAGGATCGTTGTAGTATATATTGATCGTATAAAAGTTGTGATGTGATGGAATAGCAAGTATTTCGTCATCCTAACCATAATATATAAAACATGAACCCTATGAACATCGGGAGGCGGATCTATAGTCAAATTTATTTTTTGGTATTTCGACACCTATTAAGTTCAATATTGACTTAGTATAATTATATAAAAATTGGTATAAGATTTAGAAAAGTACTTGGTGAGTCAAGAAGATAGGTAGATGGTTTAGTTTTTAGACAAAACTATCCTAAAACTTTGAATGTCAATATATGTGTTCAAAGCTTCCAAATTTCTAAATTTCGAATCTGCCACTAATGAATATTCTTATAGTAAGTGAACTTTCTAGCAAAATGAATATGGATTATTCAGCATTTTTAAATAAATATCAAATACCGAGCGAGAAACGAAGAAAAAAAAAGTTGTGTAGACTTTTATTTGAGAGATTTTCTTTGTGGGGTGGGTAGTCGGCCACTAGAGGTGGCATCCTAGGTATATACGTTGCTGCTAAAAGCAAATACTTTCTCCGTTTTAAATTATCCGTTTCAAATTGAGATGATACATTGATTTAAAAAAATAATTAATAAAATACTTTATTTATCATAGTACCCTATTAAATGATGTTTATATTTTAATTTAAAGAAAAAGTAATTAATGAAAAGGGTAAAATATGAAAAAAAATAATTGTCTCTTCTTGATTAATAAAAAAAGATACTCCTTCCGTTTAAAAAAGAACGGCCTACTTTGATTTGACACAAAATTTAAGAAAATAAAGAAGACTTTTGAATCTTATGACCTTAAGTTGAAATTAAAGTATTGCCAAAAAAAAAAAATGATCATTCTTTTTTAAATGAACCAAAAAAAAAGTAGGTCATTTTTTTTTAAACGAAAAGAATAAGTAAAATGAAAAATTAAATTAAAAAATTTGAGATGGAGGGAGTATAGTATATTATGAGGAAGTTTCAAAAATCAAATGATAAAGTTTTGACCAATTTTGACAACACAAACCCAATTATTACACATCTGATCGAACAATAGAATAGAAGAAAGATTAATAAAGGTCAATGGCTTCAATTATATTGCTTCGTTCACACCTCACTGCAGTGTTCTCTCTTGTCAATACCATTTTCCAAGACCAAATTTTCTCATTTACTATTTACTACTACTACTCTATAATCCTATTGGAAAATAAAAATAAAAATTAGAGGAGTAATAAATCTTTCCATCCTTTTTGTCGAGTGATACGTCGCACTCATTATGCCCACACACACTTTCACCATTTGTGAAGCGTTTATCAGAAATAATATTTTTATCTCAAAATTAATTAAGAAAAAATAAAATTTACACACATGATATTCTTTTCAAATCTTATTTTATTAGACTATACAAATTTTATATTGTTGTTGTTGTACTTATTCTGCTATATTTTTATAAAATAAATTTGAGACTAAAATAGATGTAATATGAAGGAGGAATTTAGATCAACAATATTATCATCTTCATGTAATTTTTAAGTGGAATTAATTATAATACTTACATCTTAATGGTTACTTACAACACTCCCTTTTAAAGTGAGACTCTTTTCCCATTTTTGCATTAATATAAAATATTTTGTATGTGTTATATAATATAGATGTCATGTGACATGTATACGTGTGAAATATCATTTATTAGAAATAATAATTAGTAGTCAAGTTGAATTTGAAGATTAAAGTTACTTGTTCAATTTGAATTTGAATACCTAAATAGTTGGTTAACTTGTCAACTTGATATCAAATTTAACAATTTTAAGAAATACCTTTAGTGGTCTATAAATAGTTATCCTTTTGTACATTTTTATACATGTCAAAGTAGTACAATAAAAGTATTACTAAAGTTCTACTTTTTTCAAGTTTGATATTTATATTTTGTCTTTATATTATAACAGTGTGCTAATTGTTTTGCTTTTTTACATAAATGGATATGGTGTATAATATTGGTCCTTTTACCCCTTGACCAAAGTGTACACACACCATCTTCATTTTCACCCAATTTATTGCTTGAAAACAGCAGCCTACCAAACTCTCATTTCATTTTTTGGTGCACTATTTATTGCAAACCATGCCCACCCTCACCCTTCCCTCATCCGAATTAAATCTCAGCAGATGCTAATTTTAAATTAGAGTAATACGTAATTAATAATTAAGTTGTAGTTTCTAAAGTTTTAATATACATTTCAAGCCCGAATATTAATTTTTGACTACGTGAACTTATA
This sequence comes from Capsicum pubescens, assembly GCA_030864215.1. Taxonomy (NCBI): domain Eukaryota; kingdom Viridiplantae; phylum Streptophyta; class Magnoliopsida; order Solanales; family Solanaceae; genus Capsicum; species Capsicum pubescens. The sequence continues at coordinate 2,205,063 of CM061541.1, forward strand.
AATTAGTGGTATGGACTGCGTATATTTTATCCTTTTCATACCTCAATATATGGGAATACACCGGGTGTGTTGTTGTTTTGAATTTATAAGTTAATCGATGAATACTTGACCAATAAGAGTTGGGGTATACGAATATAATTTTTTTCACTATTTAATCAAAAAATTCGAATTTAAATTCTAAATATAAAAGAAAATTACATTAAAAAGCATTTTTCTCTAAATGAACTTTATGCAACGTGAACTCAAATATCAAACACCTAACGAAAAAATTCATTAAAGAAAAAGTAGATCAGCCTAAACAGTGAAGTATTAGGGCAACAAAATTGACATACTTATTTGTTTCTTCTCCTTTACTTTCTGTAATAATACTAGCCATTAGTGTTCTTGGAGGTCTACAAGACCAGTTGGCATTTGTCAGATACCGCCATGATTGAATCTTTGGGATACTCATCAAATTAATATACTCCCTCCGTTCCATTTTATGTATCGCTTTTTAATCGAATACGAAGTTTAAAAAATGAGTGCTCATCTTTAAATCTATGTATTAGTTGTCTTTTCTTATTAAGTGAGATTCAATAAAGATAAAATTGGGATGTTGTCATTAAATAGTTAACAAATAAGGAAAGATGACATTCTTTTTGGAATGATTAAAAAGAAAATGACCACATATAAAATGGGACGGAGGGAGTACGTAGGTAATACAAATTTATTAAGGCAAAAAAATTAAGATATAAATTAGATATTATTTTTTATTTTTGTTTTTTCTTAATTATTGTCATACTACTCTTGAAAATTTAAGATATTAATCATGATAACTACTTCGAAAATTCAAGATATTAATTATGCTAAAAATAGAAATAACTAATACGAAACGAAGGAAATAATAAAATTTCTTTTATTTTCATCAATGAGACAACTTAATTAAAAAAATATATATTTTTAGCGATAGGGTCAACTAAAAGAGGGGGGACTTCCTTCCATAATTAATATTCATCAACGTATAGACATTATTGGCAAAAATTGTCAATAATTCGTTCTTAAACTATTGATAAATTTCATCAGTTGATTTAATTGGTAATAATATTTCTTGTAGTGTTGATGATATCCTAGCATCATGCTTAGCACAATTGGAAAAAATTTGGAAAATGTTTAGCTAGAAAGATAAAAAGGCATCCATTTGGAGAAAAAAGATTGACCTTTTGAAAATAATCAGTACTAGTTTTTTGGGCAGGCAATTTTGGTGACATTAGAAACTTTAATAGTAACATACTACTACTAACTTTCTAGACATGGATTTTCTTCCTAGTATAATAATTTAATTTATGGTTGTTGTCCATTAATATTCTCCACTCTATGATATTATTATATGATGAAGTCCCTCACTTTAGTTCAGCATGCAATATTGCCTTTTTCCTGTTTAATTGTAGCCACTAATATCCAAAACCTTTCAGCAAATCAGCAGCGGCGAAGCTAAAATTTTTATTAAGGAATGTCATAATATGAAAAAAATAAAGACACATAGAAAAATATTTAGCCTTTTCGGGCGAAAAGGTGTTATTTGACATTTCTTAATATAAGGTGGTTTTGTTATTGATTAGAATCATCTAAATTCACGATACGTCTTTATAACTTAATCCACCTAACGAACTTACCTCTCGAGCTACTACGATATCATCGAATTTAAATATGTGCATGCATGTATATTATGTGAACATATGTCTTGTAAAATTATTTATTTTCCTCTCTCATTATGATATAAAATTTGTCTGATGTATAATTTCACGATGTCCTTCTTCAAGAGAACTTGTCTAGAAATACGTCAAACTTTTTTACCCGACCCACCCTTCCTTATCGGTCAGCCCTTTGTCATGAGCGTCACATTTTCGTAGTGTTATAATTCTTACGAAAATATTCATCATAATTTGTATAGTCTTTTTAGGAAAAGAAACGAAAAAGCATAGATTTCTCTATTTTTCAATTTGCTCGACTATGATTCCGTTCCTCTCAACATAATTTTTTTCTTTTTTCATTTTCACCTTTTTAGGTAATGATCGTACAACATATTGGAAAGAAAATGCCTCGACCTAGTACTAAAAGATGAACTTTCATGTACTATTTCTTTTTCTTTCTTTTTTTTAAAAAATCGATATATAGTAGAAAATTCTTTCTGCTTCTATTTCGAAAAAGGAAAAAATAAGCTTCTATTATTTCTTGTTTTATTTTTTCTTTGTGTTTGTTATATGTGTTAGGGTTTTTATCCTGATTTTCTTACTATATTTAAGTTTTATTTTTTCTTAGAAAAAAAATAAAAGTTACCATAATTACTTTACTTTTCTTGAAAGAAAAAAATATAATTATTTTCCATATTTGGCTAACCTCTTTCTTGGAGGAAAGGTTTTGAACATCAGACTCTTCTCATACCATAACACAATAGCATCCACAACGTAGTCTTTTAAGAGTTACGTTTAGGGGGAGATTTTCTCTCTCATTAATTTTATGCTTTTTAATATTAGGTTTTATATGTAGGCCAATTGGCCAAATCATATAATAAAATTATGTTTTTTAGTATTGTTTTTCGTTGTCATCTTATTTATCGTCTCATAGTTTGCAACTAATAGCTTCCGTATGACGCCCTCTCGATTTCGAACCCAACAATATGTTATGTACTCCTTATTTACGATATTTCATAACAGTATGAAATAAATCAGCTTGCATGGGGTTGAACTAGCTTTTATCGATACATAATACTAGTATATTTCTGGGTTTAACTTCTACATATTAGATATCTTACGTTATATATCATTTCAAACAAAGTGACCAACTACAACAATTAAATTACTTTGTAATGTAGGCCTAATTTTAGTAATATCTAGGAAACAAAATAAATCATAATTTTTTTTTTATTAATAGATTATAGTGTATCAAGTTTAAAAGTTGAATCCTTTATCATATAAGATGCCCCTCGAAGCTTTTCATGATTGTGATGTACCCACTCTACTGTCAACTGGGGTTCTTCCAAAATTCTTTTGATTAATAAATAACTTTAATTTCACCCAAGCTAAGGTTCTCCAAGTAAAAATTATAGTACTACAGTTTTACGCTACCATTGTGAATAATTTTACTTGTACTTTAGACTTTACAACTATCATTATTGCATTAACAAAGAACTTTCGTTATCAACATGGTTGCGGTGGGATAGTTGGGTTACACCCATTAAGGTCTCGAGTTCGAATATTGAGAATAGAAAGAATCATGTTGGAAGCGTCGCTCCAGCTCAGAAATATAGAAAAAGATACAGAATGACGAAACAAGAAACAAAGATGACTTTAAGATTTGAAATTTATGAATTTCTACGATAACAATCAAATTAATATAATAATAATTAAATTTATAATCAAATATTTATTGAATTTTCATTAATTTTATGAGACAACGTATTCTTAGAGCTACCAGCTCAATTTCCTTTGTTTTACTTTTTTCTACAATAAATAATGGTCGTACTATGTATCGAAGAAGTGATTTAGATTATCTTAGCAATTTAGTGCACATAATGATTAGGAGTTTGCCAAAAAGTGGTGTCTTAATTTAAAGAAACCATGCATGCAGTGGAAATAATGAATTTTATAAAATATTCTACTTGAACAATAATATGGAATTAATTTAATTAGGAGCATCTTCATCAATTTCAAGACACAGCATGATCAGATAACTCTGCATGTAATTGTATTCCTTTTTAAAAAAAAAAATGTTTATGCATGTGGATTATTATTATTATTATTATTATTATTATTATCATTTTTGTTATTATTTTTATTATTATTATTATTATTACTATTATTATTATTATTATTATTATCATGGTGTACATGAATTGTCATAATTATTTATTTATCCTTAATATATTGAGCTTTTAGATTGTCAAAGCATATAGTAGGACCTTAACCAAAAGTTTCAACCCTACATTCTACATTTTTGACTTTTAACCTAGGTTATAATTAAGGTGAATATAGTTTTTCTAGAATGAACCGTAATAAAAGTTGAATTTTCCTATAGATAGATAAGGTAAATCGGTAAAAAGACATCGGAAATAGAAGCTAGGGAAGATGATCATGGACTAAAAGATCAAGATTACTTTATTAATTAAATGATGGATGATATATTTTTCAAAAAGTGTGCATCACGTGATGGAGAGATGAGGAAAAAATCAATATGGGTTGTGGTGACTCTGGGCATGGAGAAAACTCTGTTGGGAGCGCTTCCTCCCGAATGGGGCCTTACGCGGTGCGAATTTAAATTAGTCGGACTCTAATGTGGGTATCGGACACCGAATGAAAAAAAAGAAAGAAAAGAGATGAGATGAGGAAAAAAAATACGAAAATAATGATAGTTTTTGAGTGCTTTTATATTGTGTGGTAAAAGAGAAAAAAGAGATATTGGAGATGTTGATAGGAGCTTTGAGTTTTCAAGACATAAATTATGAGATGTATGACGATTTGCTATGATGTTGATGTGAGGAATCTCTCTTTTTTCGACACAACGCCATGTGATCCCTTCATTTCAATTAAACAGTAATTAGGTGATTTCTTGGTTTAAAATTTGGTGGCAATAGCAAGTACCTTGTATTGAGTCTGAGTAAATATAATGTGAATGAGAATGGTCAAATGAATGTGTAGATATATATTTGAAGAGTAAACGTGGCAAGATGAGGGTGATTTTCATGACGGAAAAGATGAGGAAAGTGAAGTTGAAATGATTTGAGCATGAAAAAGTAAAATGTGTGGATTCACTATTACGAGTGTGAGAGGTTGACTATAGGTAGTATGAATTGGAAGAGGTTGAGGTAAGGACGAAGAAAAACTTGGAGAAGATGCTTAGATAGGACATATCACAACTTCAACCCAATGAGATCGCGACCCAAATAAAAAAAGTATGAAAATAAAAAATTAGGATATAACGTTATTAGGCAGTCGTGTGTAAGAAATTACCCTTTATTTGAAACCTTAAACTTCCATTTAGACAGCTAATAGATTCAAATCTAACCCAAAAGGAGAAAAATTCAATTCATAAAATGACGCTATTCTTATGAAGTGAATAGAGGACAATAAGAAAGCTTATAGAGTCACTCTTATTTTTTTGTTGCTTTTAAACATTCAAACCAAAACTTTTGATTAACATCTTAAAATGTAATATTCTGATACGACAAGAATCACAAGACATATTCTCTTATATATTATATATATATATACTAATCCCAGAAAGAAAATAACACTTTTATCTTGTCACATGAGAAAGGCACAAACCTCCTTATTTGTAGATATACAATAAAAGGCATTCTCAAGAACTATTATTACCAAAACTACATCCTATGCTGCAATTTCTAATGAATGTGAGGAACACTTATCGCTTCATCCTAGCCTGTAGAGGCGGATCTAGTATTACAAGTAGGTGTGAGGGATCGAAACATACATATTTTGACTAATAATTTTGAGTAACGGTATAGCTTGTAGGATTACTTCTGCCAGACTGCATATCGATGACCACTGGTTGCGAGCTTCCACTCTTTCCCTGCTGGGCACCATGATCCATCCCCGATTTTCATGCTAACCTTTTCATCAATGGCTGCAGCGTATAAGTTTGGCTGTGCCTCAAGAATCTTTATAGATGAACGGCTGTGTATGCCTTGATGCCTCCGGATATCAATCTAAGGCATACATTTCAAACATTAGGATAGTCCAACTACAACGGTTCAGTCACTTGGTGTCAATAGTTAATAGATTTGACATACCAGCTTTACAATTTGGTCGTGCATGGAATTACCCCAATCGTAGAAATGGTCGTAGAAAACTGATGGTATCCCTGGATGTGTTAGAATGTATGCATAGCCCTGGGAGTGACAAGCAGGATAAGACAAGATGCCACAAAAGATAAGGAAAAAATAAAGTCTAAACTTTTGCATAGTATTGCTGAAGACAAAACGTTGCTTACAGCCTAGAACGAGGAGGAGAAAATAAGTAAATTTTAACAACTTAAGGGAATACAACATAGGAGTAAAAATAAGCTTACAAGTTAAGCATATAAGTAAAGGTTAGATGCTGAATTTACCTCCATAACATGACGTGAAGGGAAAGGCCAGTGAGCCTGCAAGTTGTGATCATTTAGTGCTTTGAATAATCAAGGGAACACAATTAAAGAGATTAATAATCAGCTAGATGCAAATCAGACAACATCAAGAACCTGAGTGGATCCAGTATCGTGATTATCAAGAAAAGTCACGGTCCTTGAAGGCCACCATCCTAAAACTCCTGGTGGTTTCCCCTTAGAGTCACGCAAACGCCAGAATTCTCCTTTGACTGCTTCCTGCCAATGCATATACATAATTATAGGTTTGCACTGATTTATCATATGTTCTCACCGAATCACAGACAAATCCCTGAATGAATTACTTGAAAAAGAAACAGCAACAACAACATCCCAGTGAAATCCCACAAGTGAGGTGAAAAAGAAATGTAAACATGCCATCAAAATTCATTTGGATTTGCTACCATTATTAAAATCTCAGCTGAAAACATGTAGCTATTGGATGAAAAGGGCCACTACTTCTATTAGCATCTTAAGTTCAATGGTCAATAAATCAGCTACAACACAGTCCCATGTTTTAAATGAATACCTGAAGGATTGCTTTTGTTGTAAAATCGAATGCAGTTGAAAGTTGCCCCGTGCCATCAATCCAATTGATGATTCTTTGCCTGTGACTATCTGCATATAACAAACAAAGCTAAGTTAATATATAGACAGAACAAAGACATCTATACACGGGGAAACCAAGGTATGGATATGCTCTGTCTCCACACTGTGTTACTAGATACGTGGCACTTGGCGACTAATATTCAAGAAAAGCAGCAGTAAAGGTCAATAATAAGCTCAATTTTCTAATTAGGTATCGCTCATGCACTATGGTAAAACAAATGCAACCCACATTACATATAAACTCAGCAATGATGATTTAAGACTATATTGGAATGTGGATCAGAATTCAGAACCACATAAACTCGACAGTGATGACCTAAGAAGATTGTAAAATTGGAACACGATATGTAGCTTCCTGTTAACTCGGAAGTTGACTTTGTTGAGGCACTCCATATGGTCTGCAAATGTTTCATTGTCCTTTTAACTTCTCTCCCTTTTTTCCAGTAATGGAACTTAGAAGGTTAAGAATTTTAAAAACCTGTAATTACGAGACAGCGTAAACCAGCAATTTCACATCAATAAATTCCCCTCTCGAAAGGACATAGCTAAAACTTGCTCGTCTCTCCTTGCCTAATGAAATTCAACACAGATGCCCCCAAATGTTAGAAAGGTAAATATACTTAAGTTACAGTGGAAGTGGAAGAAATCAAACACCGAGTCCTATTGGGTCTGTGTAAAGTTCCTGACTGAATGCCACTCATCCTCTCACCAGAGAGTAAACAAGGGCTCAGCATAAACATCAATGACTACAAGTGCCAGCTACATGGAGAGAGAACGCTTTATAAGTTGCAGGTAAATGTTGGTTGTACATATTTGTTGTAGACGCGTAATACCTTGGTTGTAATCCAAATAGCTTCCCTTGTAGTTGCAAGTGTCCCAGTATTCTCCAACTGAAAATATTGGTTTGGCTCCCTCGATATATTCCTTTACATACTTTGAAGCATAACTAAAGTTGAGACAAAGGAAAACTCAGCTCTTCGCAAATGGAAATACATCAAACAAAAGAAAAGAAAATGGAAGTCCTGCCTTGGAGGGGAAGGGTACATAGAGAACTTCAGAAAGAAAGTGCACATTTACCCTTTAGCAAAATCAAAACGAAAATCTTGGAAGCCAACAGAGGATCTTAGCCACCGCATCCAGTCAATGAGATCTTTCCGGACAAAGGATTGTGTATGATCTATATTTGGAACTCCATTAAAGTTGTCTCCAGTGCTTTTGTTACCCTAGAAGATATCCTTAAAAGTATGAGAGTACACTTCGATAGTGCATTACTTAGAAATTCAAAACATGTAAACAGTTTAGTTATCCATAATATTTATTTTCAGACATCACATATAATTGATTCCCTGAAAGTTCATTCGCTACAGAGATCAGCTAAGAACAATTATTAGGCTGATGAGAATAAGTCAATCAATATTTATTTATTTTTGACTTGCACCGGGTGTCCGAGTACTCTTCGAGTCCCGACTAATCCCGGGGGTGCACAGGCCCTCGGCAAGGAGTTTCCCGCAAGTGCACCACGGTTAATTCAGGGTTTCACCCAGTCCGATGGCCCTCAGAAATTGTTTGCACCCAGTGGGAATCGAACTTGAGACCTTGACCTCAAGGCTCAAGCCAATTACCACCAGGCCAACCCCCTGAGGGTTAGAATAAGTCAATCAATATTAGACACTACATTCCAGAAGGAAAAAGAACTAATGACAAAGATAGCCTGAAACTGAAGCCACACGAATTCAAGATATTAACTCAAAGTGGTAGTCATTGATATTCGATAAGATGTAAAAATAGGAAACAATTTTTGCAAAAGGGGACAGCTCTTCTAAATTTTAATACTGGAAGTTTATCCAAACGAGTCTAATCTTAATAGGAAGATAAAAGTATGTCATAAAAATTAAAAATTCAAGGCAGCAACCAAGCATTGGACTAACATAAACCGTAGGCCAAGGCCCCATTGCATATCTCATTAAATAAGGTACCTAGCACTAAGTCTTTAATTTGTGCAGGCATATCAGCTCGAGAAACCTCTAGCCATGGAGAGAATGGATATTTGGAAAGCAAGCATGACCATTAGCACTGACTCTCTAACTGTTATAGATTTATGAGTCAATAACATATTATAATAGAACTATAAGAGAAGTTTAAGTATTCATTGAGGAGTCTAATTATACTTTTCAAAAAGATCAAGGAGTATAATAGAAAAAGAGAGAAATAAATAAACCTATTCTGCCACTGAGAAACTATTATATAGAAAATTCAGCAAGGTTTAGCTAATTTACTGATTTGAATTCGTATAATTTGAAGCTTAATGAAGGAATCACAAGTTTTAGTAAGGTTAATACGCTAAACTAAGTTTAATATATTTAGATACAATTCATTCCTTTGCTAATGTTAGCGTCATAGCTTCTTGATCTTTTCCTGGAGAGGGGTATACCATCTATGCCACCCTAGAAAAATAAAAGAGAATACGAAAAATAAACATCCTATACTAGAGGAAATTGTATTCATTAATTTTATGATCAAGTAGATGCAGGTGAAATCCTTGAAGCAAGATTTCAGTTACAGCATCCTTACCAATCCACCAGTGCAAGATGTAACAGCATGTTCATCCCAAGACAAAGGAATTCCATCATAGCGGTTGTACATTCCACCGTGCCCTTTGGTAGTTCCAACACGATGGTTAATGACTATGTCTGCCATCCCTCTAACTTTATACTGCTTCATCTTATTAAGCAAAGCTTTTAAGAGATGCTCAGAACCATATGAAGAATTGAGAGAATAAAGGTTCTGTGGAAGGTAACCTATCGTGACAGAAACCAACACCAAAGATAATGAATAACTATCAAAATAGGAGCTCAAAGAGTCATATTAACTCAAATGACTAAAACTTTCACTTCCAACCTTCAGGAGACAATGACTGACATGCCGGAGGCAGCCAAGCTGTTGTGAAGCCTGACTTTGAAATATCAGGAACTTTCCCATCTAAATTTCTCCACCAGTCATATTTTTGAGATTCCCAGTTGAAGGCCTGCATGGACAATAGTTGAACTTTTCTAGTTATGAACAGAATTTGACACAGATTAATGCTTATTTTTCATTTGTACTTTCCATTTCTTTGTGTTGGAAACAATCTTTTTACGAGCAATGCATCAACATTCATCCTTCAACCAAATTGTTATATGAACTACAAATTCTTTGAAATTTCTTTCATGCTAACTAGTAAGGAAAGATAATATCACCTGCAATATGATCTCTTTTCCATTGCGTATCACAACCACTACAAGCACATGAGAACAATAATTCAGTTAGCATTCATCAATATAATACCCCTTCAAAAAGCTAAGTTTTATGAAACGCAGTGATTTCTAGAGCTCAGAATGTAACAACTAGACTATCAAGGAAACTAGTCTAACAAAATAGGGCATCCGCATGCCAATCATTTATTTATAACTGCTAAAGTTAAAATGAATAAAGAAAATATTCTGTTCAAATCTTTGCCTTTTCAGTTCAAATCTCCTTCTTTCTTCTCAGTAACGAAGTATATATGGAAAGAGAGCCTTACATGGATCAGTCTGCTGGGTTTCCTCAAATCCCATAGTGGATTGAAGCTGAAATTACTAAGAAAGCCCCTAATGGTCCTGCTAAACAAATACAAGTAAACAAAAAAGTAAATTTGAAACACAACAACCCGAAGCCATGTATATATATATAAAGATACACACACACCACTATGCCTACGTAATTGTCATATATATAGCTCATTAAGGAATCTAGATGCACCATCCATATCTTTCAAACTAAAGCAAGCATTAGGTGATGAGTGATAACCTTGTACGTTCATCTGGTATTTTTTACATACTAGCAGAGCTGTTACAAGTAATTCTGTTACACAAAGCAGAGGGCGCCTCTCTACCTTCACAAGGTAGAACGTAAGGCTGCGCACACACCATCCTCCCGAGACCTCACTTATGTGATTACACTAGGTATTTTGTTGTGTTGTCCTATAAAAAGCAGAGGGCAAGAGCAACTATAGTTGATCATCAGAAAACTAAACAAAGATTCAATGCAGAAAAAGAAAAATATTACTGTCACAAGGATCACAAATACAACAGGACTACCACTCTATGTTCAAACTCACTTATGCAGTGCACCTTTTTTTTCTTTAACTATTTCTCTATATTGCCCCTATTTGATACACGAGTGAGGCTTGGTCAAGTAGTTGACATGGGCGGACCGACGTGCAATTTTCGGGTGCTCGAGCACCCACTAAACTCGACGTAGAAGAGGTATAATTATATAAGAAACAGTGAAAAAATGGTAAAATATATACAAAAGCACCCAGAGAACAAAAGCATAGTTGGGTGCTCTGACTTTAGACATAACTTTCATGTCTCCCATCCTGGGATCGAATCCCTGTAGCTGCATTGTTTAGTAAATTTTTTTTTTTTTTAGCACCCACAACCTAAAAAAAGCTGGGTCCGCCACAGGTAGTTGAGCACCTCCACCATCAACTGGTGGATTGAAGGTTCGACTGGAGGGTAAGTGGAAAAACTATTGATCCTCCTCGACATTGAAAAAATAAAGTGTAAAAAATCCATTTGATAACCTCCATAGAATCAACTTAAAGAATCCAAATAATGACATGCACATGTATGCCGTATGCGTATCGGATCATGTACTTGTAAAATAAAATCCAAAAAAAAAATAAAAAATACAAACTTTGCATGCCTAATAAAATTTCCTATTCAACAAAATGAACAATAATCTAACAAGCTGAATAAACAAACCTCGTTTGCTAGCTCAGTAAAAAAAAAAAGTCGATCGATCGCAGCTTGAAATCAACCTACCTACTCTCTAGTATTTATACAGAAACGAAATGGGAAAAAAGCTGGAAAAATAGGTCAAATTGGATTTATTCCTTATTCCTCTGACAAGGAATCATAAATTCTCATCCGTTAGAATTAAAAATGATAAATTCAATTGAAGAAAAGCAGGAATACCTGCCAGCAAACAAATTGAGAATTCGATAACCACATAAACACGGAATACTAAAAAGCAAATAACTTTTATATATTAACGAAATGGAAATAAGATTCGAGGAATTTACAGAAAGCGAGTCGATCGAAATCGTTTGCGAGTGGTATTCGTGTTTGATGGTAAACAGAGAGTGACACGTGGCGAGTGTTGATTGGAAGCTTGGAACTGACGAGTGATAAATGGGTGGCGTGGCGACGGCTCCAATGGCGGAGTGACATTTCATTAAAATTGCGACGGGCAAGATGGAAGTGTGAACACAGGAAGTTGAAGGCAATAATCAATGATTAAATTAAGACTTTAATCAAATTTAAAAAATAATTTGTGTAAGACTAAGGTAAAAGAATAATGAATAAGAAAATAGACGAGAAATACTAAAAAAATTCTGTAGAAATTTTTAAATATATCGTAAGAAATTATTACTTTTTTAATATGTAGTCTCAATTAAACTTTTTCTTATTTAAACAAATAATAAAGTTCATCAATTATTTCTATTTTAATAACTACACGTTACGTCCTTGGGATGACTTGGTTTATTTGGAGGGTGGTTATTTACACTGACTTTCGGGATCGATCCCCCTCAATGTTTTTCGCTTACATCCTTGGGATGACTTTATTTGGAGGGTGGTTATTTACACTGACTTTCGGGATCGATCCCCCTCAATGTTTTTCGCTTACGTCCTTGGGATGACTTGGTTTATTTGGAGGGTGGTTATTTACACTGACTTTCGGGATCGATCCCCCTCAATGTTTTTCGCTTACATCCTTGGGATGACTTTATTTGGAGGGTGGTTATTTACACTGACTTTCGGGATCGATCCCCCTCAATGTTTTTCGCTTACGTCCTTGGGATGACTTGGTTTATTTGGAGGGTGGTTATTTACACTGACTTTCGGGATTGATCCCCCTCAATGTTTTTCGCGTCGAGTCTGTCGCACGCGGCTTGTCTTGAAGTTTACATTTCTTGTGTGAATTGTAGGCTATTACACATTGAAGGTTTTATCCGGTGCGTACAGGACTTGTCTAGTGTGGTTTATGTTTCTTGTATGATCTATAGTCTATTAAACAGTTGAGGATTAGTCGATACGCACAAAGTGCTCACCAAAGTTGCGGAGACTGTGGTTAATTCCAAAATAAAAAATATAAAAAATTGCATGTTACTATATTAGATTTGCATGTTAAGTCATATAGATGGAACTTTAATTAAAAAAAAAAAAACTATTGTATCCTGCCATTTTGAATAATTTCACCAATTTCAACGAGTGTAGTTCAATCTATAGAAATTTTCCTCATGGTTTTACATTATTGAAAATGATCAAAGAAAAATAAAGCAGTCATGCTTGCCTATTACAAGAATATGGATAACAATTTTTTTTAAAAAAAGAATGAAAAGAAAAGAAAAAAAATGCAAATAAATTACAAAGACAATATTCATTTGATCTTATTTGAACTTATAAACAAAAGATGGTGAAAATGCTGCATATCTCAACATACATATCATGGTCCAATGTTCAGATGAAATTCACATTTATTATATTATAGATAAAGAAGTAGGAAATCATTTCTCCCCATCGAGTTGAGCTATATCATGACCAAAAATAAAAAGGAGAATAAATCAAAAATAAGAGGTGAACCTAATTAAGCTATTGGCAACAAGGTCTTTATGTAAGAGCCAAAAGGACGTAACTTCCTTCTGCTCAATTTGACTCCCTTGTTATAAATTTTATCAACTAGATTATAAATTAATATACGATGGCTTTCACAGTGACATATAAGTTCATCGTAGTGAAAGTAGACAGGTTTGAGCGACTCAGACATGTGGGGGGCAAGTACTCCGATGTGTTATCGACCATATATACCTTTTGTTCCATACCCACATTTCATAATCCTCCAACATCCATATATTTATCTGTCGTCCATAAAGCAAGTGACAAAAATACAGATAGTCTTCCTTCACTAAGAGAGTCTTGCTTGGCATCGAAGCACATTACTCTTTCAGGATGAGGCTTAGCAGAGAGTTGCTCGTTATCCATTCTAAAAACAACGATTCCATTATTCCTACATGAATTAGGAGCCGGAAGAAGTCCCTTCTTTTCTAATTCTAAATCAGAATACATGATCCAATGCAATGCTCCATTAACACTGCTGAATTAGACGATGTACGGATTTTCCTCCAAGTCCGTGTCTTGAATATATATACCAAATACGTAATGCCATGCCAGCACCGCGTACTTGTGCATAAAGAAGTTTGAATTGATCCAGCACCGCGTACTTGTGCATAAAGAAGTTTGAATTGATGATCTGGAAATGAATAGTAAAGAGCACATAATATGCCTGGTTGGTTGGTGTGTATGTTGTATAATTACTTCCTCTTGTGTTATTGGGTTCAAAACATAATAAGTGGTAGGAGAATTAGCAAACAGAACTACTCCTTGACATGAGAACATGATTTCAGGCCTATGGGAGTAGCCATACTTGTTATTGTTAAGGTGATGAGGTCGGAGACAAAGATTCTCATACCGCATCTTCCATTTCGTCTTCTCATAATGAAGCACATAAAGTTGTTTGCAGCGCTTGCTAGCATTCCAATTATATATCACGGAGAAGAAGCATGGGCGGTCCTTGTGTATCTCTACGGAGATTCAATGTGGTAAAATATTGTGATTAAACTCACGAGATTAATCATAAGACAATTAGGTAACACTCGAAAAGCTTCAACAAGTTCCTCCTCCTCCTCATCACGATCACCCCCTTCCTCCTCCTCCCCGTCGTCATAATCATCATCATCATCAGCAGCAGCAGCAGCACCTCTACATATTTTTTCAAATATTGAACCCAACACTTTTGTCAAGCATTCAAGTGCCATAATTACCTATAAAGTGGAAACAATTGAGGGACAATATAAAGACTAGCGTTTTTGTTTTTCTTCTATTCTGGCTTAGAAATCGAATTTAACTTGATATAGGTTTTAGAATTGTTTTTGTTCTGGACTATAATATTGAGACTCCCTCTTCCCATAAAGCACTCTATTTAAATATAGCAATCACAAGGTTTATATTCTACTGCCTTAATTATCCATTGTAGCATTATAAGTCCTATGTGAAATTGAAAAACATGGGTGGGCTCAATCCCCATTAATCGTAGAAAATTATTATACATTCTAAGGAGTAAATTATTAGGTTAATTAAGATTGTTACAATAATTGTTATGACCTATCTTATAAAGGCTCAGAAATCAAAATAAAAAATATGAAATATTAATCCATTAGAACATAAAAAACCAAATTCAACCGAGCTTATTTTGATTGTAATATCTCTAATCCGATCAAAACGCCCACTCCTAGTTTTGTACATTACTATTTGAGAGAGTTCGATGCAAAATAAATGAAAAGCAATCAATGTTTTTTACAAAATATGTTTTGTCCTTATTTTATACAAATATATTATACTAAATAATTTAAAAAGAAACATTCTACCCTTTATCGATTTGCGGTTCATTATTATCATGATGTATTGTAGCATACTTTTTGGCCTATAATTCAATTATTCAATTAATTACTACCAAGTATATTTTACTCCATGAAGAATTCTACGAAAAAAAATGTCTTACATTTGAGTGGTATTTACTAAAAATTTAAAATTAAACTATAGCTTGCAATTTACATTCATAACATTATTAGAATAGTATGCATGCGTATACCATATCAATCAATAACATATATATTGTATATAAGAGGAACGAATTCTGTAAAATAACGATAAGACATTAAATTACATGTGAATTTACAAATCTTTTTGGTTGCATATAAGGAACTCTTCCTCTAAAATATTGATGGTTCCTCATAAGGTTAAACATAACATAGCATTAAGTTTAGAGTCCAAATCTAATATAGTAACATGCAATTTTTTATATTTTTTATTTTGGAATTAACCGGTACAATCTCCGCCACAGTCTCCATCACTTTGGTGAGCACTTTGTGCGCACCGGGTTAATCCTCTACTGTGTAATAGCCTACAGACCATACAAGGGACGTAAACCACACTAGACAAGCCTTGTGCGTACCGAATAAACCCTCCTATGTGTAATAGCCTACAAGTCACACAAAAAAATGTAAACTGCACTAGACAAGCCCTGTGCGACAGACTCGACATGAAAAACATTGAGGAGGATCGATCCCGAGAGATCGGTGTAAATAACCACCCTCCAAATAAACCAGCTAAGTCATCCCAAGGACGTAGCGTGTAATTATTATAATAGAAACAATTGATGGACTTTATTATTTGTTTAAATAAGGAAAAGTTTAATTGAGACTAAATATCAAAAAATTAATAATCTCCTACCATAAATTTTAAAATTTCTACATAATTTTTTTAGTATTTCTCGTCTATTTTCTTATTTCATTATTCTTTTACCTTAGTCTTGCACAAATTGGTTTTCATATTTGATTAAAGTTTAATTAATCATGGATTATGATGTGAGTTTTGACATATTTGCCTTCAATTTCCGGTGTTCACACTTGCATCTTGCCCCAGCGCAATTTGTATGAAATATATGTCACTCTGCCATTGAGGCCGTTTGGTTAATTCAGCTGAAGGTAGTGTATGGGTTCAGAATAGTTCGGAGTCTTCTTTGGTTTCCGAAGTAAAGGAGAAACAAGATAGAGATTCCAGTTTGGCTAAGTTGAAACAGTCAGTCATAGATTAGAAAGTAGAGATTTTCTCCTAAGGGGGAGATGGTGTGTTGCGATATTAGGATAGACTATGTGTGTTGTGTGTTGATGGTTTGAGGAAGGGTATTTTGGCAGAAGCGCATGATGCGCGTTACTCTATTCACCCAGGAGCCACCAAGATGTACCGCGATTTGCGGAAAATCTATTGGTGGAGTGGCATGAAGAGGGATATTGCAGAGTTTGTAGTTAAATGTGCTAATTGTCAGCAGGTTAAGGTTGAGCAAAAGCCTAGTGGCACTTTGCAGGAGTTTAGTATTCCCACTTGGAAGTAGGAAGAGGTGAACATGAATTTTGCGACAGGGTTGCCCCATTCGCGTCGTCAGCATGATTCGATTCGGGTTATTGTAGAAAGAATAACCAAGTCAACTCATTTCTTACTAGTTCATACTTCCTATTCAACCGAGGATTATGCTAAGCTGTATATTAGCAAGTTAGTCAGATTGCATGCAGTTCCTTTATCCATCGTTTCAGATAGGGGTACTCAGTTTACCTCTCACTTTTGGAAAGTCTTTCAAAAGGGTCTTGGTACCCAAGTTCATCTCAGTTCAGCCTTTTACCCTCAGACCGATGGTCAGACAGAAAGGACCATTCAGACCCTAGAGGATATGTTGAGGGCGTGCGTTCTTGATTTTAAAGGAAGTTGGGATGATATATTAGTTTACAGTCAGTCCCGGCAGGATCATCTTACTCACTTGCAGAATGAATTCCTTGGTGGTTAAACAGTCAAAATGCCAATTTGGACAAACTTCTGTTACTTATTTGGGTCATATTATTTCTTCCAGCGTCGTGCAAGTTGACCCCAAAAAAATTCAGTCTATTGAATCATGGTCGTTGTTTTTCTCTCTTAAAGAAGTTTGTGGATTTTTGGGCTTGACGGGTTATTATCGACGATTTGCGAAGGGATATGACCAACTTGCCTCGCCACTCACCAACCTTCTAAAAAAGGATTCATTTGTTTGGTCTGATAAGGCCTCCACAACGTTTTTTGACCTCAAACGAGCCTTTAGTTCTATTCCAGTTCTTGCATTTTCAGATTTCTCGAAAGTGTTCTTTGTTAAAACTAATACTTCTGGTATTGGTATTGGAGCAGTGTTGTCTCAAGAAGGGCACCCCATTGCTTTTTTTAGTCAAAAATTATCTTCCAGAATGCAAGTGACTTCTACTTACACGAGGGAAATATTTGCTATTACCCAAGCTGTCCAAAAGTGGTATCAATATCTTTTGGGTCTCAAATTCACCATCATCACTGACCAACAGCCGCTGAAATCCCTTACGAGTCAAGTGATTCAGACACTAGAACAACAGCGATGGCTATGTAAGTTGATTGGTTATGACTTTGAGATTGTCTATCGGCCTGGAAAATTGAATTCAACCGCTGATGCCTTATCCAGAAGCCTTGATGGCTCTCACCGTGGCTATCAAAGAAATGACTTTGGTTGACAAACTCAAGCAATTGAACAAAATTGATGCTTATTTTCTTCAACTCCAGCATTAGTTGCGCAATGTTCCTGACTCCATGCCTCACTTCACCTTCCAAGAAGGTCTACTTCTTTTTCGTAAGCGTCTGATTATTCCCCCGGATCCGGCACTAAAGCGTTTGCTCTTAGAAGAATTTCATTCTTCTAAAATTGGAGGTCATGCTGGTATTGCGTGGTCTTTTCACTGCATTTCATCCAATTTCTTTTAGACGGGCATGCGCAAGGATGACAAGCAGTTCGTCCTAAATTGCCAAGTCTGCCAGTAAATGAAGGATACACATTCAAAACCTGTTGAACTTCTTCTTCCATTTCCTATACCTGCTGCAATTTTTGAGGATATTTCTATGGATTTTATCACCGGTCTCCCACCTTCTCGGGGTCGCACAGTCATTCTGGTAATTGTGGACAGATTGTCGAAATATGGTCATTTCATTGCCTTGCCCCCAAAATTCACTAGTCACAAGGTCACGAAAGTGTTTGTCCAAGAATACATTCGACTACATGGCTTTCCTTCCTCAATTGTTTCAGACCGCGATCCTATTTTCTTATCTGATTTTTGGGTTGAGATCAATAGACTTCAAGGAACTAAATTAGCCAAGAGCTCAGCTTATCACCCACAATCGGATGGACAAACGGAGGCTCTTAACAAGTGTCTTGAGATGTATCTTCGATGTTTTGCTGTGGATATCCCTACTACTTGGTTTCGTCTACTCCCGTGGGTCGAATTTTGGTACAACACTTTGTACCAATATAACTCTAAGCTTACTTCTTTTGAAGTTGTTTAACTGTAGCTCGATACATCATGGATGACACTTTCAATCCAGATGTGGTAGAGTCCCTTTGTCGCCGAGATGAAACGTTGTCCCTCTTAAAGTCTAGCTTGCAGGCTGCCCAGGAACGTATGAAGCGGAATACTAACAAAGGACACAAAGATGTAAGCTTTGAGATTGGAGATTGGGTATGTGTTCGATTACGTCCCTATAGGCAGCTCTCTATTCGCCTTCAGCGCCATACAAAACTTAGTTGAAGATTCTTTGGGCCACTTAAGGTGCTCCATCGTGTGGGTGAGGTTGCCTACAAACTGGATCTCTTATCTTCCTCCAAAATACACCATGTCTTTCATGTTTTCGTTCTGAGAAGGTGTTTAGGGAACCCTGATTAACAGGTTACTCCCATTGATCTTATAGACCAAGACTCCTCTCTGCGGCTCATACCTGAGGACATTTTGGAGCAACATATTGTCACAAGGGGAGGCCATCAGATAACCCAGTTCTTGGTCAAATGGCAGGTCTTGCCTCCTTCTGAGGCCACTTGGGAAGACCTTTCTGCACCCACTCATCAGTTTCCCGACTTGAACCTTGAGGACAAGGTTCATCTTCATGAAGGTGGCAATGTAACACCAACAGGACCACTCGGGTACACTGAGGCGCAGCAATAGGGACAAACAGTCCTCAAAATACTTGGTTGAGTATGTGGTCCCAAAGGCCAACAGAGGACCACTACCTCTGCCAAATACTGTTGCACATATTGCACCAGCTGCTAAGAAACATCCAAATGAAGACCCTCTTATGTACACATCACAAGAGCTTTAGAGTAGGGCATAAAAGAACTTGCATCTTATTTTCTTAGCTAAAATTTTAGCAATCTGGAATCTCTTTTTTCTGTTTTCTCTTTTTTTTTATCTATCTTTTGCCTTGTGTTTTCCTTAAGTTGAGTTTCTCCCTATCAGTTGAATAGAATTTCGAATCGTTCCACAGAGCCACAATATATATCACGAGTTTGATAAAATTCAATTATTTTGTCACAAATTTCATTCAATAACTTGTCAAAGGAGATGGAGACTCTTGACATGTTGAGGAGAGATTTTGATATTGCTAGGATATATTGAGACCTTTTATTTTCTACGTATTCATTTGTCCAATCCAGTACGAGTGTGTTGTTAGGCATTTCATTGTCTACACTAGATGTCTGTCGTAATGCCGGTTCCCATGCATCAGAGCCAAAAAGCTCCTCTACCATTTTTCTGATTGTTTCTTTCTTTGATTGCTTAGTCCTTTCGGGAGAAGAATCTCTATTTTTCGTCAAATAATGACAAGAAGAGAATACTTCATCTATAAATAAAGTGAGAAGCATCAACTTTACACACATATATGTGTATGTGTGCGCGAAAAGTGATTACTAAAGAATTTGGAGAGTAATTTGATCATTTTATGTTTTTTATTTCGGAATAAATTATTCTAGTATTATTATATCGCTAAAAGGGAGGAATAACTTATTCTTGTACGAATTGTTAGTCAGGATAAGTTATAGAAGGAAAAGAGATTCTAATTTTGGTGATCAAGCGACACCCGAATTTCTCAATCTTAGGAGAATATTGTGTTGTATTATTGTAAGTTCTATGTTTCAAACATTTCCTGAAAGCAGACGTCATGTTTTAAATCTTAATGCAGGTACCTTTCAATTCATAGATGTGAATCTCAGACCTAGTAATGGAAATATTTCTGAAACTCACACAGAAAAAAGAAAGTACGCAAGATAAAAATAAAAATAACTTGGACAAAAAAAGAATTGACTTGGAGAGAAAGAAATAAAAGTGACTCGAACAAATCTTTTTTATCGATAACCTCAGACCAATCAATCGAATTAATCATTGATCAAGAAATAAATTTTGTTCTTCTTACTTATAAGATTGTGATTCGATCTTCGCGACCAAACAAGAGATAAAAATTCTACCCCAAAACTATTTATTTTTATTTTATTTCACGACTATTTATTTTTTGGGCAAAATTCAGAAATAACATACTTATCAAATTAATTATGAGTTTCATAACAACAGTTTCATAATTACATAATTTAGCAAGTTGTATTTTGTATTTTTGCAAACTGTTGCTACAAAAATACAAATACATATGATTTTTACCGTCTTTATGATCGATATGTATTTTGTATTTTTGCAATCTGTTGCTACAAAAATATAAATAAATACAAATACATATGCTACAAAATATAATTTGATAAAAGTGTTGCTATTTTCTATAATTTAATACTTAAGTATGCTACTTTATTTATTTTTTCCTTATTTTGTTTAGGTGATGTATATGTGTTTGTCCTTTTTTATTTTTTTTATTTCCAAAACCCTCGAAGGTACTATGTCCCATTTGAATGGTACAATTAGGAGCAGCATAGCATTAGGGTTTTATCAAAGTTGGATAATATTAGCAATTTTCCATCAACAACAAACCGCTCTATAATTCCCACAATTTCCAGTTCCTCTTGATTACTGGGAAAAAAAAAAAAAATCAAACATGGAGAAAGAACCTGTTCCTTCATCAATTACCGCAGAAGAACCCGAACCCAAAAAGCAAAAAATGTCCATAACTTCCGACGACGAAGAAGAATACGACGCCTCCGCCGCCGACGGAGCCGGAGATGGTGCAGCACCTCCACGGAAACCGAGGTACAAGCGTCGGAAAATAGCAATATTCTTTGCTTACTGTGGCGTAGGTTATCAAGGTATGCAGAAGAATCCAGGAGCTAAAACAATCGAAGGTGATTTAGAAGAAGCACTTTATCAAGCAGGTGGCGTGCCTGATCATGACAAGTGTCAACCTAGAAGGTACGATTGGGCTCGTTCTGCTCGTACTGATAAAGGCGTTAGTGCTGTAGGTCAAGTAGTTTCGGGTCGGTTTTACGTCGACCCGCCAGGTTTTGTTGATCGATTGAATTCTATTCTAGCTCCGCAAATCCGGATCTTCGGGTTTAAACGGACAACGAATGCGTTTAATGCTAAGAAGTTTTGTGATAAGCGTAGATATGTGTATTTGGTTCCTGTTTTTGCTCTTGATCCATGTGCACATCGTGATAGAGAGAGTGTTTTAGCTAGTTTAGGATCTGGAAATGAGCTTGTTAAGTGCTTACATTGTTCAGAACGGGGTCGTAAAGTCATTGGAGCAATGGGGAAACGCGTTTACGATCCAAAAACTAAGTCGGTAATTGTTGTTGATGCACCAACAAGTGAAGGTAATGCAGTAATTGAAAGTGGAGATTCTTTAAGTGAGAATGTTGAAGAAATGAACGATGAGAATGCTAAAGTAGTTGAAGAACGGGTGCAAGAGAGTGTCTTTAGCTATGGAGAGAAAGAGAGAGAGAGATTTAATCGAATTTTGAAGTACTATGAAGGAACTCATAATTTTCATAATTTCACGACGAGGACAAAAGCTGATGACCCTGCTGCGAAGAGATATATCATTTCGTTTAATGCAAATACAGTAGTTAATGTTCAAGGCATTGAATTTGTGAAGTGTGAGGTTATTGGCCAGAGCTTCATGCTTCATCAAATCCGTAAAATGATTGGTCTTGCTGTAGCTATCATGAGAAACTGTGCTCCTGAATCCTTAATTGTAACTGCCTTCCGAAGGTATGTGTTAGTGTTTTACTATTTGTTAGTTTTCTGCTTTTAGTTTTGAGTAGGTAAGTGTGGTTTAATTTGATACCATTTGATCAAATCAGGGATGTCAACATCAATGTTCCCATGGCGCCTGAGGTTGGATTATATTTGGACGAATGCTTTTTCACCTCGTATAACACCAAGTGGAAGGACACTCATGAAGAAGTTTCTCTGACAGCTTATTCAGAGATGGCGGAAGAATTCAAAATGAAGCATGTCTATAGTCATATTGCATTGACGGAGCACAAGGAAGGGACAATGGGTGTATGGCTGCATTCCCTGAACCATCGTAATTACCCTGATCTGCGTGCCGTGGATCTTGTTAAACCGGCTGGTGATGGTTCAGAAGTTGTTGAAACTGTTGTTGATGCTGGTTTAGGTGTTGTCAACAATGGTGAGAGCACCGATAATGTTAATTCCACTGGTGCTGGTGATGGTCTAGACGTTACTAAAACTGTTGTTGAGGCTGGTTTAGGTGCTGCTAACAATGGTGAGAGCACTGATAATGTTGATTTTGCTGGTGCTGGTTCGGCAGTTATTGAAACTGTTGTCGAGGCTGATTTTGGCTCCATCAACAATGGTGAGAGCAATGATAATGTTACCTCTGCTGGTGCTGGTGCTGGTTCCGAGGTTGTTAAAACTGTTGTTGAGGCTGATTTAGTTGCTATCAACAATGGTGAGACCAATGCAACAAATGGCGAGGCAGGGTATGATGCTGATTTGGTTGACTCATAGGCTATTATGCCGTGTCAAACAACTCTCTGCATTTCGTGGCACCAATATCATGTAAACTTTTTCCCTATTTGTTCTATTCTTTCGAGGGAAACTCCAAGTAGCAAATACAGAAAGATCTTGATCCTATTTCTAGAATATGTCAAATCAAGTCTTGAAACTTCGTTAAGTTTGTTAAAGGTTTAGTTTTTGTTGAAGTGGTGCAAGATGGTTCAGTTTTTGTTGAAGTGAACAAACTTAGTTTGATAAATTATATGTTTCTACTTAATATTGACATGGCAAGATGGACTTTTGAAGTTTATCAATTTGGTTAAGAGAACACTTCATTCTCTTTCCATGTTGAATACTAGTGTAGTTTTAGTTTTAGTTTTGGTGGAAGGCTTGATCTACTCTCTGTGCTGTATCAACTAAGTATGGCGATTCTTAAGCCAATTTTCTCAGGTATCACTGTTAAGAGTAAAGGTTCTTTGGCTGCCAAATCAAAGTGTCTCGTAACTAAATAAGCCAATTTCTCAGGTATCACGGTTAGGAGCAAAGGTTCTTGGGCTGCCAAATCAAAGTGACTAATTCTAAGCGAGCGTTGTTGACTTCTCGTTGTTGATATCTAAGCGAGCGTTGTTGACTTCTCGTTGTTGATATGATAGCGTCCAAGTTTCTACTTTCGAGTTAGCACGCCAGGCGTATCTCCTGATTCCTGTACATGAGGTACGGAAGTGTAGTGTTCGTTCTTGGTCTACTAATGTGTTTCACAAGCAGTGGAGCAGGTTGTTTAATCTGATACAACTCACAAAGCCTTATGAACCCTTATTTATAGGTCAATCAAAGGTACCCTCAATCGGATTAATGTATAAAAACATGTTTATCAGTGGGTGACGATTGAGTAACAGATTATTAATTTTTCAAATTACCAACATACTTTAAACGATTATTCGAAATTAGTTTAATTTTTTTAACCAATTAGCTCATTTGACTAGTGATTAGTCAATAAATTGTGCAGTCCAACTTTTTTTTATAATGAATAATCACACTCTTTTATTGTGTGACCAAAGAAAATGACATCTTTATGCGTAGAAAATGGTTCGTTTTGTTATAGTCTATTTCTCTCTGCTTCTTATAATTACGGATAATAATAATTGTAATTCTGTTATAAATGTATTTACATTATATCTATTAGGATTTGAAGTATCCGTCTTTTACTCTTATATCTATTAGGATTTGAAGCATTCGGCTTTTACTCAGACTAGGAGTAAATTTTCGTCTTTTACTCAGACTAGGAGTGAATTTTCCTTATAAATAGAGGGGTTTTGTTCATTGTATTTACAATCCTCTGATCTCTCATCAGAGAAGAAATAAGAATCACTCTATTTATTCTCTCAACTCTTCTTCTTTATTCTTTATTGTTTTCTAACACGTTATTAGCACGAATTCTCTACTTTATTTCAATTAGTCAGACGGTAAGCTTGAATCTTGGTATGGGTAAGATATCTACGCGTGATGAAACACTTTGATAAACTAAAATTTTTGATGGCTAATAAATAATGAATTTGTATAAGGAATATATAATCTTTCTATGTACGTACAACCACTAGCCACTGTTGCTTATTTTAAAGTTAACTTTTAAGGGATAAAAAAAAACAAAAATCTATTTTATATGTATGTAATTTGCTGCCAATGTTCTGTGTTGGTTACTTTTGCCGTAGCTAGCCACGTTTTTTTTTTTCTTTACATAAATTGTTATGACAGTATAGATAGCCACGACATGTGTATTGCTACTTATATGTCCTATTGTTTTGAGTACGGGAAAATTTGAAAGTCCTACATATCGTTGAGTGTTAATGTTATTGTATTAATTTTGTAGAATTTATCCTCAACAATCTTGTAAATTGGATATCGTTGAGTGTTAATGTTATTGTATTAATTTTGTAGAATTTATCCTCAACAATCTTGTAAATTGGATATCTCATTGTGCACAGTAGATGTGTTAGTAAACTTTATCTGTATTTCAATATCTAATTTTCACGTTGAGTTGCAATATACAAAACCATGATGTTGATTGAATAATAATGCAAGTGAGAACATGTTAATATGTCATTGTTGGCTTGTTCGATATATCTTGTAGATTAAATATTAATTTATTTTGATTTTACTCACTTATAATCATATTCTATCGACGCATACAAACAAATTTTGGTGATGTTGGATCAAGATAAAAGTTAATTTACCTGCCAAATTCAATGAGGCAATGCCTCATAAGAACAAATTGGATTCGTTCATTCCACCAAATTAAGAATCAGGTTCTATTGAACTTTGATGTCATTGGTTAAATGATAATATACTGGGCTCAAGTCCCATCGATTTATTGCCTAAGACGCTTTTATATGGATAAAACATTGAGTTTGAATCTCAATGCCCATACTGGTGATATTATGATGGCTAAGGCAAAATAATAGGTGTTTGGTGAGAAGTCATGAAATTCGACCCATTGAATATGCTCCATTCCACGAAGTGAATGCGATAGCAATATATGATAAGTCTAGAATATGACAACTTACTTCATTCTTGAGGTGTATGTGGTAGCAGTGCATAATATGTCTGAAAGAAGACAAGTGATTGAATGCACGAATATACGCATGGAGGGACAATATGATAATGATCATCAAAAGTGATCATATTTTCACACCCTTATATGATTATAAGATATGCTAGAGAAAAATTCTCTACATCATATATATGCCTCGATTTGGTTCTGAAGTAGCAAAATCTTGAAAGAGGTTATAAGCTATCATAATTTGATAGGCTTAAGGCACGATTATATTCCATTCCTGGGGAATGAGAAACTTATTAATGCAAATGTGCACTTGATTGTGATTGTATCACAATTCACCTCCGAAAGAGGTTGAATAATTTTAAAATCTACTTCTGAAGTGGTAAATCTGAAATTTATTCATGTAATAGTAAATCTGAAATTTGTTCATGTAATAGTAAATCTGAAATTTACTTCGAAAAAGTACATGTCATGGTAAACTTGGAGTTTATTAGAATAAAAGTTCATAAATTGATATGAACGATTATGACATCTCGAAGATGTGCATGTATTGAAGAACTAGAAGATTCTTCAAGAATTGTTTATGTTGTTTATTCTCATGATAAGTTGGTTGGGCCAACTAATATTGGGACTGGATCCCTTCAAATCTGAAAATTATAAAACGTGAATAAGGGCCCGTTCATCTATCATGTATATGATATGTTAAAATGATGCATGAATAAGATGATCACATGTACATTGAGTTAATACATAAAAATGACCCTAAACTTGATACCATTTTATAACTTTAACCTTATACTTTCATAGTGCACAAATATGACCTTTAACTATTCCAAAACCGAACAAATATGACCTTCCGTCCTATGTGGCAAAATGCGTGTGTTGCACGCAAAACGGCGCGCGTCGAGCTTAAATTCTGGGCATTTCAACGGTAAAACGTCTAACTCTTCATCACTATCTTCACTTGGTTCATCCGATGAACCAATGAACTCTTCATCGCCACCCAATCTACCACTGTACCGGGTTTTTTTGTCGCAGAAAATGTCTTCAAATCCTTTATCTATGCCAGCTTCTCCGAGCTCAACCTCTTGACACTTGGAAGATCATTTCTCTCTTTTTTGGCTTTGAAGCTTCACTTTTCTTTTGTTGTCTTAGATTTTCTCTAAAACCTCTCAATTCATCATCAATTTCACTATCATCTTCCTCGGGAATGCAATCAAAGGTCTCCTCTTCAAACTCATTGAAGTCATTATTTTCTTCTTGAGGCATTTGTTCAGAACTAGCCGCTTCATTTGACGCCTCATTTATAAGCTTTTTTAGATGTGAAACCCTAGAGCAATCCCTCAATTCTTCATTATTTTTTTCTCAAGCAAATGGTCCCAAAATAGGGCTACCAATGGACCCCCCCCCCCCTCAACAGGCACATGCTTTAAAAATAACTTAAAAGTTGAACCATTCCGTAATTTTTTAACACAATTATATAGTTGGTTGTCGCTTTCCAACTTGACAAATGTATAGGTGGCAGGATCTTCAACATAAAAGGTTTTAACATCCTCATACCCAATGTCTTTTGCATAAGACTTCAATTCAGTCAAAGAAAAATGGTCCTTGTCTATTTCAAACAAAACATTGGGTACTGTCGATACATACCGAACCTTGCAAAAGCGACCTCCATGATGAAAAAGTGTAATAATATGACCCATAATCTGTGAGAAAAAGTAAATCAGCTGATGAAAACACTATTAAAAACTGAAAACGACTCTAAATTGAAAACACTAACTCTAAAATCCTATTATGCAAAAACCCTAACTCTAAAATTGAAAAAGGCACAAAACATACCTTTCGAAATTGAGGATAAATAACTGGAAACGCCTCAAATTTATGCAAATTTGATGGAAAATTTCAACATTTTTTGTCAATTGAGTCAAAGATTTGAGAAATTTTCTTCGGACTTCAAAAGTGTTAAGACGATTTCAGCAAATGGTGGACTTCAAAGGTATTTTATCCGGACTTGAAATATCTTTTTAAGAGACTTCAACTCTTTTAATTATCTTTCATTTTTGGCCTAAAAAAGACACGTGTATATGCACAATTGTGTATTTGACTTTTATTTATATTGATATATAAAACATTACGTGGCTCTGCCATTTTAATTAGCTGGCACCGTATGATTGAATTATTATTCCACGTCATAGCAAGTGAAGCATACGCACCTAAGTTGCAAAATAGAGGTGTTTATTTATTCAGGTTTGGAATAGTTAAAGGTCATATTTCTGCACTATGAAAGTTTAAGGTCAAAGTCATAATTTGGTGTCAAGTTTAGGGTCATTTTTATGTGTTAACTTCATGTACATTTATTGTCAACCTGCAGTTTGACATTCATAAAGTTGTTTGCTCAATAAAATTGAGTTAAGCATGACTTTCAGATTGTGTAATCAAGATAATTCATCTTGATGATGATGGTTTAGCATTGAATGCATTCAATAAATATCTAAACCATTGTTAATGAGAACAAAACTTCATGTATTGGTCTGAAATATGATATATTGCAATAGCATTTGTATGCATTAGACCAATAAATTATGATTATTTCTTCCCTCTCAATTGATCAAGGTCGGAAACAAATTATTCCATCTAATAATTTTGATGTGCGGTATACGATTAATGAATATACCATAATACACAAAGATGGATTCCTCAAAGAAGTAGAGGACGTATGTTAGTTTTCCTAACATAAGGGGGAGATTATAAGCGCTATGAAATATGTTAGGAATTATCACCATATCCTCATCCAAAAGATAATTCAAGTCAAATGCTGAAAGCATCTCATATTAAGCGCAAGTGCTCTTATTTTGTGTTCCTATAAGACAAAGTCTATGCATGCATGAAGCGTGGTAGACTGATCGGTTCCAAATGAAATAGTCCTTGAAAAATAAGGAGCAAATAATCATAATAAGAAGACAATGAGCTCTTGAAGAGCCTACGATATACCACTTCATGAAACCTTATAAGAGGTTCATGTACCTGAAAATAATGAAGTGATGAGATCTCAAAATGTTATGTCGCATTGTGAACCGATACAAAATGATATATCATCAATATCTTTGACACAATATTGGCGCAATATTGTGAAAGATTACGAGGATTTGAATTCTACGTTTATTTAAACATGCTGACGTAGAAACATTCATCAAGTGACATGAAAGGATGCATTTTGGTAAGTGTAAAACTTATTTGATTTGCAGTCCAGACACTTGAAGATGTCATTCATGAAATATTGAATATTGTCACTTGACAAAACTTATGTGAAAACTTTTAAGGATTCAAACTGCTTGAAGCATATAAAAGTTTCTAGGAAACTTATTTATAATCCTTATATTGTATAAGTTTATTGCTTGAACATTGTTGGAACTCTTGGAGAGTTTTCAAAGCAATAGATTATTTGCTCAAATTCGAAATATATCGAATTGGATTGGTTATGAAGTACCATATATTAGTGCAATTGATGCATTCATGTACCTTGCAAATACTACAAGGCCTATAACCTTTTCAGTCAATTTGTTTGCAAGATATATTTCTGCTCCTACTATGAGACATCAAAATGGAATAACACACATGAGCTTGTTTTATTCTAAAGATTGCAGTCCCGATCTTATTGGTCATGCTGATGTTTGGTACTTATCTAACCCGCATAAAACTCAGTCTCAAATAGACTATGCGTTCATATGTGGTGGTACTGTCATATCTTGGAGATATACAAAGCAGTCTATCGTAGCCACTTCATCGAATCATGCTGAGATAATAGCTATTCATGAAGCAAGCCGAGAATGTGTATGGTTGAGGTCCATGATACATCTCATTCGAGAAAAATATGGTGTGAAATATGACAATCTACCCACAATTTTATACAGAGATAATTCAACATACATAGCACATCTTAAGGGAGGATCATAAATGGAGATAGAACGAAACACATTTTGTCAAAACTTTTCTACATACATGAGCTACAAAAGAATGATGATATTAACGTGCAACAGATTCGTTCAACTGACAATGTGACTGATTTATTCACCAAATCTTCTCCAATTGCAACTTTCAAGAAGATGTTGCACAAGATCGAGATGCAAAGGTCAAGGATGTTCTCATTAGAGGGAGTTAATACGCGTTGTACTCTTTTTTCCTTACGAGATTTTGTCCCACTGAATTTTCCTTGTAAGGTTTTTAATGAGGCAGCCGAAATGCATATTATTAGAGATGTGTACTCTTTTTTCTTCACTAGATTTTTTTTCTACTAGGTTTTTTCTAATAAGGTTTTAACGAGGCACATTATCTACCAATTAGACATTTAAGGGGAGTGTTATAAATGTATTTACATTATAGTGAATGTCTATCAAAATCTATTAAGATCTACTTTGATATTTATTAGGTTTTGAAGCATCCGTCTTTTACGAGTAAATTTCCCCTATAAATAGAAAACAAATTTTGTTCATTATATTTACAATCTTATTATCTCTCGTTAAGAACAAATAAGAATAACTCTTTTCTTCTCTATTTACAATCACTCTCTCTATTCTTCTTGTCTATTCTTTATTGTTTATAACAAATTCTCATTAATAAGTTGACATTTTGATAAGAAATATTTATATTCGCTTAGCTAATTTTGTCGATTGCCCTTTTCTTTCCGAAGCTTCATATCAAGGCACATCGCTATTGTATTCCAATAAGTATTATCTAAAACCATGTCGGTTGACCATGACTGGTCAGAACTTCCACCGGAGCTCCACCATGACTTGTCGGAACTCTCACCAGAGCTCCACCGTGATTGGTCGGAGCTTCCACCGGAGCTCCTCCACACAATCGCAAATTACCTAATTAACCTTACCGATTACCTCCATTTCCGAGCAGTTTGCTCCACATGGCGATCCTCAACTCCGGCGACTCCAATAAACCTCCCTTGTCAGCTCCCATGGTTAATGCTCCCAAAAAACCGGTCGAACCGGCGTGGTTTTATCAACTTCGTTGACAACAAGCTCCACTTCCTCAACCTCCCCGAAGCTTCAAACCGGCGCCGACGTTGCGGTTCTTCTCAAGGCTGGCTCATCATCGTCGATGAATCATCGCCGTTGATTTTCATGATCAATCCAATCACAAAAGTGACGTTCAATCTTCCGCCGGTTACGCAGTTTCCGAATGTATTGAATTTTGATTTTTACAGCGTCGGGAGAGAATATACAGTGCGATCATCCGACGGAGAGGTGTATACTCGTAATTTGAAGGAAATGTGTGATTTGTTTATTAGAAAAGTTGTGATTTCTAGTAGTCCTTCGCGTGATCCGAATTTTATTGTTATGGCAATACTTAATGAAACAGGTGAGCTTGCTTACTGCAAAAATGGGGAAAATTTATGGAACTTTATTGACGAAGCGCGGTTTTATGCAGAGGATGTTATATATTTTGAAGGATTGTTTTATGCTGTTCATAAATCTGGTGAAATTGCTGTTTGTGATGTTACTGGTGATTCGCCTAGTGTTTCGTTTATTGAAACTCCGAGGCAAATTGGAGGTGATATGCAGTATTTGGTTAGAACAAATGATGAGTTTTTACTCGTGACGAGATTTTTGGAGCTTGATATTGATGCTGCGTATCATCAGCTTGATGTTGTGTATAAGACAGTTGAATTTTGTGTGTTTAGGTTGGTCTTAGAAGGGCCTAGATGGGAGAAGATTAATTGTTTGGGTGATAAGATGTTGTTTTTAGGAGAAAATTCGTCGTTGGCATTGTTGGCGTCTGATTTTCCTGGATGTGTCGGAAACAGGATTTACTTTACTGATGATTATTGTGAGGCTAATTATGATGGTGTCAATGGGAATCATGATTTAGGTTATTACAAGTTAGAGGATGGTAGTATTGAAGCGTTGTCCTGCTATCCCCGCAATTCACATTCTATGCTTCGTTGGCCTCCTCCGATTTGGTTCACTCCAAATCCATGTTGATAATGTAAGTGTTCCTCACCTTTTTCGTGCATGTAAGGTTGTTTCACTTGGTGAACTGTATTTCTAGTTTGAATCGATTTTAAGATATTTGAAGCACAACTCAACTTAGTAGAAATAGACTGCGCACAACTGACTCTTTAAAACTTGTATTGAGATATTTGTATCCCCAATACAACTGAAATCTGACCATATAGTGCCAATAATAAGATTGCAGTTAGGGACTTTAGGGACAAGACATCGGTGAGCATTAGTTATCTCCAACGAAACCCCAGATTCCGACTATTTCAAGGCAAATAAAATGCTTCCTTTGGCCTAGAAAATGTTAGCTTGTGTTGATTTTGTGGATGTGCTATATATAGGGAGTCTTCGGTTAAAATGTAGGAGCACCAGATGCATTAGTCCTATCAGAATAATATAAGTTTTGCTACATTATGCATAAAGAACTGAGCAATTACCTATTCCATTCACTAGTAATTGTGGATCATGTATTCAGTCATCTATCTAACTGACGTTAATTTCCTTGTCAAATCGGCTAAGAAATATTGAGTTACTCCAACTTCTTGGGAAACCGTTATCTTATGTTTCCTGTGTCTGTTTTTCTTTGAATAGGCAACTCATGTAATTTCCAGAGTTTTTTCCCACCAATTACCAGGCTAGCTTAATCAGAATTTATGGTTTCTAGCTCTACCATGACTGTAATTTTGAGATTTGCATAACTGCATATGTTTCTTGAAATATTTGTTTTGCGGAAGGTTCTTTTACGGCTTGGATGGGGAATAAGTTAATTTAGAAAAATAGGCAAAAGATAGAACTTTTTGATAGAAGTGTTCATCCATCCTCTATTTTGTTCTCTCCTTGCAGTGTATAATACCTTTTGAATCATGCTGTTATCTCGTTGCGGTGGACTTTGGTGAATTCCTCCATTGAGGTGGTTTGTGAATATGTTATTCTGGCCAGAGTTCAATTTGATGTATGGAATTACTTTGTATATGAATTGCAAACAATCAATAGTGGTGTGCTGTAAGTAAACCTGTATCTACATTTTCTTGATGCCAGTCTGTGTGATCGCAACATTCCCTGTAATCAAATGTTCATGTGCTGTAAATAAACTGTACCAGCATATTTATGTATGCCTGCAACATTTCCATGTAATGATCTTTCTGCTTCTGTCTTATGTTTCTGTAAATACCTTCACTTTTGTTGTGAACAACTAATTAGCTTTAGCTAGAATTCAGGGTCAGGAGGTCTATTCTTGTAGTACCAGTTAGATGAGTAAACTAACCGGAAAGCTAAGTCCGTATTGGTGACTTATTTTAACTAAGCTTGAGAAATGCTTGAAATTTGGAAAATTAGAATGATTGCATTGGGAGGGTTGTAGAATAAAAATGTTATTACATCATAGTTGCATTGAAAGAATAATTCTTCTGCAATTTTAAACAGTCACTGAAGAAAACCGAAGAAATTGGAGACTACCTAGAATTTACCTGTGTTTATTTGGGAGGGCTATCAGTACGATGCCAAATGGCCTTAACCATATGGAATCACCGAAGACATTATAGTAGTCCGTGTGTTTCCGGTTGAAGATTCTTTTTAAGATCTTGCAATTGAACCTATTGCCATTTTGAAATTTGCTTCTGAATTTAATTTATTGATGTTTAGTAATCTTTACATAGATGTATACCTAGGTTTCAAAAATATTGGGTTTGGTTGAACCTGTAGCAAACATGGTACATCCGCCTCTGACTGCCCTGTCCTCCAATTCTATTCTCGTGTTTCCTGTTATCCAAGCGATCCTAAAGCGATGTCTTCTCCCGAGAGCTCTCTAAACTTAACCTCCAAGGTTCAGTATATGTGTCACCACTTCCTAACTTCTGCGCCTTAAATGTACTGCTGGTTTTAGAGAAGAAATGAGGAAAGAAGCTCTGTCCGTTGGAAGTGATAGGAAGAGTTGTTGAGTTTTGCTACAAGCCAGAATATTACGTCTCTTGCTGTTTATTGAAGAAACGAAATCTATTGCTACTCATTTGTTCTTTTAGTTTTACAGTCTAAACAAAACCAAGAATTGGTAACGCCACACATAATCACAAAGCATTTTACAGCTATTCTAACAGTAAAATACTAGTAATGCTTGAAGATAAAACATACTAGCAGCCTAAGAGGCCGGCAAACATTATCAGTTCAGCCCATCTAAGACCACCTTAAGATAGTTCTCTTTTTTAACTAAGCAATACACCTCATTGAGTACATTGACACAGCAGGTTCAACAGTAGAATCAATATAAACCCTGGGATGATCTCCCTCTATTCCATAATCCATGATCGGACGATAGTCATCAAGCTCCTCTTCGTGATCATACACGAACTCGGGCATTTCTATCTCCTTTTTCTTTACGTGTTCCCACAAGAACTCTAGCCTGGTCACATAATTCAGCTTCCAATACACCCTGCAATTATATCCAACTTATAATATCTTAAGAGTTACTTGCTCTTAAGGTCAGCTAAATAAAAAATACTATTGCAGTAATACTTATTGGTCAGATTAGTATAATATGCTAGTTTTAGAACCTTCTACTTTAAGAGTCAAAGGGGATTTCACCAATTCAATATTTTAAGTTGGCAGGTGCAAAAGCCATTAAATATATTATACAACTTTTATGACAGTAGGTGGCACTCTTCATTACTATAGATGATAGGCGTGATTAGCTCTGAAAAATGGATGGGTCAGATTATTCTTTTTCCATATGAAGTTTGCTACATCCGGTGGGATTTTACTGGTATGTTATTGCTGTTGTTGCTAAAGTTTGGTACCAGCATTGAGATTCGATTAATTCAAAGTCGGATCGTAAGGCCCACTAAATGGGAAAACACTCTACCTGAGTTTTGTCATTCTTCTGAGACCTCTGATCAAGAGTAGAAGCATCTTATTTACTCCACAATTATGACAATCTATGATTTTTGTAAGAAAGTGAAATGTATAGTGACTTGGGAAAAGTTATTACCCTCCGGTGAAGATGAGACGACCAAAAAGTGCAAGGAAGAGTCGAGACTGCAGGCTTGGATGAAGGAAATAAACAGCATTCAGACGAGCTTTCACGTTTTCTGGCATAGCATCGCAGACTGATCGGAGAACAGTTATTCCAGGGAAATTTTCAGTTCTGTTAACCTCCGTATGCAGGTACACTATTGAGAATTTTCTCTGCTGTAAATTTGGATATATCCTCTCTTGTAGATACTTGTTCACTGCCTCCACACTTACAACCCTTGCTGATAAAATCAACCAGTACAATAAACAAAATCAGAATTAGGATAACAAAGATAGATGGATGTGAGAACAAAGTAACGATACTCTCAATGGTGTGATGTCTTTTGGTGAAAATTGTGCGGATTGCTCAGAAAGGACAGTATTACACCATGTTAAGAATGTTCTTTTCGGTTGACTTAGCCCGACAGAAACACGTACACATAAAAAACAAAGTACTAAATTCTGTAACTGTTAAAAGTGGTGTGTTAGTTCAAGATAACAGCAATCTGATTCAATGATTCTTCATTAAGCAAGATTAAGATTGAAAACTAACCAGGGAAAAGTTTGCCGATGATGCGAAGGATGGAGCAACCACGTTTATCTTTGCCTTGAATCTTGAAGATTTGGAGTTTGTGTATGAGTTTTTCTTGTTCTGGTATGGAGATGGTCATCAAAGAAGTTGGAGAATTCATGGTTTTCTTTTTGCAGACCACTGACTTTGGCAAGAAAGTTGATAGAAAACAGTTTTTTGTATTACAGGTACCTTTTTTAAAAAGAAAGTATGGGGCCTATGGGTTATATCTTGTTTATTAAAGAACAATTAATAATTGAGAATTGATTCGGGGTGGGTCGTTTCTTGCAACTTGCAAGTTTATATACTTATAGGAGCAGGTAGAAGTGATGATAACGGGTCATAACTCAATCCGTCTAAACATGACTCATCTTGTGTTTGACCATAGACTTTGAAATTTTATTCATCTAAACATGACTCATCCTGTGTTGGA
Organism: Capsicum pubescens; assembly: GCA_030864215.1. NCBI lineage: Eukaryota > Viridiplantae > Streptophyta > Magnoliopsida > Solanales > Solanaceae > Capsicum > Capsicum pubescens. The sequence goes on from CM061541.1 coordinate 2,240,790, forward strand.
TCATAGACTTTGAAAAAGTTATCTTCAAATATCTATTTGACTATGAAATTGGTTAGGTTTTAAAAATCTGATCTTAAAATATTTTCAATTTCTCAAACAGGGGTACATACCAGTCATTTTTTTTCCAAGTAAAATGCATATTCAAATAAAACTTTTAATTCCGAAAAACATAATCTCAAAATTTTAAGTTCTAACTTGAAGATGTATGGCCAAACCAGGAGCAAGTATCCCTCCTTTTTTTTATTTTGTTTTTGGAATGAATGTGTCTTAGACTTTGTACCTTTATTGTATTTTGTTTGTCTAGTTACACTACCTTATTTGTTTTGACTTTATAGTTCAATAAGTTATTTCGAGTTTTATAGCATGAATTCAAGTCAATAAATGAATCATAATATACCTATTTAAACTTGAGTAGATTAGATGAGTAGCTAAAAATGAGCTGATTTGTTCCCCTATAGAAGGTAGAGCCGAATTTCTCTAAGATTTATGCTTTAGAAGTCTTAACAACGACTTGAAATACATAATTCGTAAATTTCATAACGAATACATAAAATTGGGTTCGATGAATTCGGGATTGTTTGTAGTAATAATTTGTGTGGGCAGTGCATGCATGGACTTATCTGTTCAGGACTACAGCCAAACCGATTGATAAAAGAGAGGGTATATTCCAAGGCATCTTCTTTTTTCTGGATACAATGGCTTACTATATCTGCCACGTCTCTTTCTCGATTTTGGACAGTATATAAATATAAATTTATGGATAATATAGGAATCATAAAATATAAATTTATGGATTTCTCGATCTTGGATGATTATATCTTTTCTACCGTATATAAATATAAATTTATGAATAATATAGAAATCATAAAATATAAATTTATGGATAATATAGGAATCATAGAGGCTGAAAAGATACTCTGTAGCCTGCTCTTTGCCTTTGTCACCATTCAAGTATTGTTAACTAAGAGTACTCGCAAATTAAAGTAAGAATATAAATCGTGCAACTAGGCGCGAAGAATGTGCGTGATAGGCCGATCCCCGCTGCGGTGCGGACAGGGGACAGGGGAGGATATAGGTTTTGGACTATAACAGAGTCGTTTCAATAAAATTAGTGGCGTAAAGTCAAATTTTAATAGGAGGTAGTACATATATAAAGATACATAATAAATACTACTGTAATAATTTAGAGTCGTCTTATTTACTACTATAATAATTTAGAGTTGTCTTATTTATTCTTGCATGATAGTTGTTTCGATATAGTATTTTTAAAAGACACTTAATCTTTAACTTCACATATTAATATGATTATTAATAAAAGTAAAGATTAATTCTTCTTAATAAGATGCTAGTCATTTGTTTGCAATGCATTAATTTGGATGTTGTTGTTAAAACTTTATTTATTAACATAAAGTTTGAGTTTTGCAGTTTAAAGTTCTAAAATATTTCTGGTAAAGATAGATAATTTTTTCTCTTTTTTATTATTATTATTTTTTAGATATTTTTTAAAAATGTATTTCACAATCTTCATTATTATTTAAGTGAAGTTGAATTTATAGAGTTTACTATTAAAAATTTTGAGGCCTGGCCTCAAAATTTTGGGGGCCTAAGGCAAAGGCTTTACTAGCGTTACCCTTGAGTCATCCCTGGATTATAATGATGGATGCTTAAATGATCAACAATCATATAAGCGATATGTATCGACATATACAACAATAATTTAGTGTAATTCCACAAGTAGAATACACAGAGGGTGGTGTACACTTAGTCTTTTCCCTACAGTGAGACTATTTCATATAGACGCTTAGTTGAACTAAAACATAAGAAACAAGTATATATGTAAAAAACAATCAAAGAGAGAACGATATCAATAACAAATAATACGGTTATTGAGAGGATGGATTAGTCTTGGTAATACTAAAATCGAAGAACAGGCATATAAAAAGAGAATGATATCAACAACAAATAATACGGTTATTGAGAGAATTGATTAATCCTGTGATCCTAAAATCTAAGAATAGGCATATATGTCAACTACATGCCATGGCCGCTATTGGGACTTATTTGTGTTGTGTGTACTCATCTTAATCATGTCATTAATAGGTCACTTTACAATTGATATGTGGAGCCAATTAGCTCCTGAACCTAGTTGGTGCATGCAAGTACCTGTCTTTTGGCACCAGTATTTGATACTTAACACTCGTTCGTTGAGATTTTTTTGAGATTCAAGTAGTAGATTTTTTAATAACCATCCGATATTTGGTATCCATAGGTTCGATTAATCCAGCTCCTTGTCGTGTAAGGCCTATTTAATTAATAAATGTTTTCTACCAATAATTTTTTATTTTTTTTTGAACTTAAATTTGAAATCTCTAATTATTAGCGGAGAAGACATATTCATCTCATTAACGACGATACTACCAATTCTGTTCAGATGGAAGAACAAAGAAGGCCCACAGGGTTTTTATTGTCTTGGCCCTTTGATAGAGACATAATACTTATCGATTATCTTTAGTTATTTTCATGTATCGTTGAATGATGGTGGTAGAAAAAAGAAAGAAACGGCCATGACCATCTGATACTGACATTTGAAAGGCCATTTTAATTTATTTTATTGAGACCAATGGACCCTCGAGCAATAATTAGAACTTAAAGAATGATGGGTATACGTATGAATTGTAACCTCGAAAAGAGGTAGTAGTAGTAGTATTTTATGTAGAATAACACAAACTATTTTATCCTATTTTTAAGTCTACATAAGTTCTTGCTTGAACCATGATATAAGTGCTATAGTGTCTTGTCTTATGTTTCTTTGGTCTTTACGTAGTGTCTAGTATTCGTTTTGATGTTTGACTAATTCAAATTTGATTGACAAGTTTAATTTTAGAAATAAAGTCCAAATTGAAAAGTTTAATTTTAGAAGCAAAGCCCAAGTTAAAAAGTTTAATATGAGAAACAAAGCCCTTCATAATAAAGGCAACTTCAATTTCAGAGCTCAATTTTTTTTTATTTTTTTTTAAATTATTGAAGATAAAAGAATATTTATCATTGGATCATTGATCTTTGATGGTGTAGCTTTCCTTACCAATCCATCTATTTTCAATTATTGTTGGAATGGGCCGGTGATGTTTGAAGATAGGATAAACAATATAAATCTCATACTTGATGAAACTAATTACATAAGATTTCGGATTGACTTTCTCTCTCCTAGATTTGAAAGAATACTTATATATATCGTTATATCTCATACGTATTTGCAGTGTATGATGAAACTGTTATGCCTAAAATTATGAAAATAAAATCAGAAACCAATATTCTCTTTCCTAATTAACAGTTGTAATTAATGCACTAATTTTGTGGAGGCTTAAAAATAGTAACGGTAATTCAAATTCAAAAAATATTCAAACATCACCATGATTTTTATTTTATTTTTTTAAATTACGATTTGAAATTCAATTTGAAAAAAAAGCCAAATACATCTGTTTTCTTTCGTTTTCCTAAATCAATAGGAAAAAAGGCGATATTTATTTATGTATACCAACAGACTGCCAAAAACAAAAAAGATAACCTTATACAATATTTCAGTATGTATGTGTCCCCCTTATACATAGTATATCTATGTATAATGTTATCATAAAAATTAATGTAAAATATAAGTTTTCTAAATATATAATGTAACCTTATACATAGTATATCTATGTATATGTTATCAAGAAAATTAATATAAAATATAAACTTTCTAAATGTATAACGTAACCTTATACATATTATAACATAACTTATAAGGTTACAATTGTTAAGTGTAATATACCCAACATATATCAAAATATATCAACTTAAAGTATTATAAAAAAGTATTAACGTATAAGAAATCATTTACTGAAGTAAATAAAGTATTATAAAAAATATACCTTTCTAATGTATAAGGTAAATATCTAAAGTAGAGAAAATGGTCAGTTACCCCCCCCCCCCCCCCCCCAAACCTTTAATCGAAATTCCAACTACACACTCAACCTTTTAATGTGACCTATTACCCCCCTGAACTATTTTAAAGTGGAATTATTATCTCCCTGAACTATTTTAAAGTGAAATTATTAAACCCCACAAAACTGACAACCAGTCATTGCAAATATGGTGTGATGCACGCGCCGCCACGTCATTGCCACATCATTTTTTATTTTTTGACTCTAAAAAAATTAATAATTTAACTTTATTATTCCTTTTTTCTTCCCCATTTTCCATTTTAATTATTATTTTTCTTTCTTCTTCTTCTTCTTCTTCTTCTTCTTCTTCTTCTTCTTCTTCTTCTTCTTCTTCTTCTTCTTCTTCTTCTTCTTCTTCTTCTTCTTCTTCTTCTTCTTTATTTCAATGGCATCCAAGAACCTTATCTTTCTTTTTCTTGTCTAATTATATTGGCAATGCTTGTTGGAACTGGTGATTGGTTGAATGACTGTTGTTCATCAGATCCTAGGTCACTTGATTTCCTTTGCGGCAGCAGTAGAATCCTTTGTCTAAGGGAAGATATATTGGACATGGAGGATGCAGCTAGACATTTTGAGCCGGATAAGGTGGTTTTGCATGAAGTTCAACAACAATCTAGAAAAAACAATGACTTTTCTCTTCTTTTAAACATGTTTCCACGAGCTGAGGATGATGGCTATGTTCCATATTGTGAAATCAATTTTGATTGGGCAGACGACTCAGTTGAACAGACAACTTATGAGGAAACACCCAATGCTTCTACTCCTGTTGCGTTTGATCTTGACTACTCAATAGAGCCAAAATATAATCTTGACTCCTCAAACACCCAAGTTCTTAAATTTTTTCAAGTTAATTCGGGTTCAATGACATTTCTTCTTCAATAGCATCCAAGAACTAATCAATGGCATTCAAGATTAATTTATCATTTTCCTCATCTCCTCATTCAAGAATTCAAGTTCTTAATTTTTTTTAAAATTTTTTGAATCGGAGTTCCCGATCTTCCTCATTCAAGAATTCATTAATCGGAGAACTCTTATTGTTTTCTTAGTTCAAGTGTTTCTTGATTTCGGTTTTGGAGCAAAAAGAAATTCTTGATTTTGGAAAAATCCATTAATGAGGAAGATGAAGAACTCCATTAATGAGTTCTTCAACTTTTGTTTTGGAAAAGAGAAGAAGAAGAAGACATGACATGACAATATTTATTAAGAAAAAATAATATTTATTAAAAATAATGATGTGGCAATAAAAAAATAATGATTTTAAAGTGAAAAAAAGTCAACTGGTGCGCCTATGGGCGCGTGTAGTCACGTCCAGTGACACGTCAGCAACTGGGGGGATAATAAATTCGATAAAAATAAGTTCAGGGGGGTAATAGGTCACATTAAAAGGTTGAGTGTGTAGTTGAAATTTCGACTAAAGGTAGGGGAGTAACACACCATTTTCTCATCTAAAGTATAATGTGACCATAAAACCAACAACGTATAAAAGTAATATCTAATGTAAACTTTCTAATGTATAATGTAAATATCTAAAGTATAATGTGACCATAAAACCAACAAAGCTTAAGTGCCGGAAAGAGGAGGCGGAATTGGAGGAGGGATTTTTTTTCATTAACACATGAAAAAAATTGAAAAAAACAAAACTTGCTAATTGAGAATAAAATGCGTCGAAATTCATAAATTCAGTACAAAAGATGATTTTGAAAAATGAAAAATTCGATAAAGAGAAAAACTCACAAAATATATAATTTTCGCTGGAGAATGAGAAATCAACGACAAGTTGCCGGCGACAGGAGAGAGAGATGTTGAGCTTGGGTGAACAATTTGAAATTCCTCAGATCACTTTAGCTTAATTGTAGGCGTAAATAAGGAAGCACAGATATGGAGCAAAAATTGGTGCACAAAAAAAGGAGCAAAATATAGTATTTTGATATGTATGAGGGGACGAGAGAAAAAGAATAAATTTAAGGAATTTTATGTAATTAATAAGGGATTTTTGTAATTACTTTGAGGAATAGGGATTTTATGTAATACTTAATTGTTAATTTGTGTATATATGTTAACTTGCAAAGTTATTCGACAACTTTGGTAGTTGTTGAACAATTTCGCAAAGTTGTCGAATAACTATCAAAGTTGTTCGACAACTGCATAAAGTTGTTGGAACGAAATTTTTTTTAAAAAAAAAACTGAATTTTTTTTTGTCTCTTTCACCTAATTTTTAAAACTTGAAGGAACCTCACTTAATTGGGAATCTTATTTGTCCCTTTTAATCCCAAGTTCCTGTTGTTGTTGTATTTCAAACTTGTTAGGCCTGAACCCGCCGAGTTACATCAAACCCTGTTTGAAAAAACCTGGTAAACACAAGTTCCGAACTAGTCGGTTCAAATTTTTTTGGGTCAAACCCGGTCCGATGCAGCCCCTTGACAACTCTAATTCGAACTAAATTCTTTTGAAAAAAATGAAACCACTTATTTATGATAATAAGAAAATATAGATATTGTATAAAATTCAATATCTTTTCAAATTCTTATAATAAAACAAATTATAAGTTTCTTGAATAATGACAGAGTAATGCACTAAATCTTTATTCTATATCATCAAGCTCTAATTTTCAATTTTACAAGTTACAACTAATTTTAATTATTCATCAAAAAATTTCTTATAATCAATAACATAGAAAAACAATTTGTATGTATTCAGAAAAGTTACAATTAATATTCAGAAAAGTTCATTATTTGTTTATGTTGCGAGCGGGGGGTGTTGCGAGTCATTTCTCGATCTTCTTCGTTTTTTAGAATCGCAGTTGACATTTTTTTTTTGCCTTTTCATTCAGATTTTCAACCAGGTTTCATCCTACTGAGCTTTGAGGGGCAGAAAAAAATAACACCTGCTACGACGAACACCGCAATGATGATAACCCATAAACCCATAAGATGTCCTCAACTTTTGACTCTAATTCAATCATCTCCCAAATCAATATCATTTTGCAACCAGGGTCGTCTCAATAAAATTAGTGGCCTAAAGCCAAACTTAAACAAGAAGCCTTAAATATATAAATATACATACAAAATAATATTATAATAATTTTGAGTTGCTTTTTTGTTGTCGTATATTGATTGTTTTTGGTGTAATATTTTTAAAAGACACATACATGACCTTTAATTAACTTCACATATAATATGATTATTAACAAAAGATTAATTCTAGTTAATAAGATGTTGGATATTTGTTTGCAATATATTAACTTGGATGTTATTGCTAAAACATTAATTATTAATATGAAGTTTGAGTAATTTAATTCAAAGTTCTAAAATATCTTTTGTAAAAATTAGATAGCTCTTTCTTTTTGTATTTTCTTAGAGAGAGGTTTTAAAGACCCCCCTAAACCTGTAAGGCTTTATTTAGTGAACACCTAAACTATTGGTTGTCTTAAGCCCGTCTCCCCCTCGCCCCCCCCCCCCCCTCCTCCTGTTATTTCAATACATTGTGTACCTCCTCGTAGTCCAAAGACCACGATCGTGTAAAACATGCACGTATATGTCCACAAGGATAAATAATATAAGATCCTTTTTCATATTTATCCTTTATCAAAAATCACTCACTTTCAATCCCTAAAAACTTTGCGTAAGCTTTTAGTGAAGAAGAAGAAGGGTGGATTTTTTGAGTTTTTCTTTGCTCCAAAATAGAGAAAAATTGAAGCTTTGAGGAAATATTTATTTTTTGGATTGAATTTTCTTCGATTAAGTAAGTTATTATCTTTAAAAAAATGTGTTTTTTTGTTTGTTTTCTTTGTGTTAAAATATGAGGTTTTTTTTTTTCGGTTTAGTGTTTCCTACTAGATTTCAATTATTATTTCGATTAAGGATTTGATTTAAAGCATAGAAATCATATTGAAAGAAAATTATTTTGCGAAATTTTGAAAGTGATAGAGGAGAAGAGAGAGTTAATACGAAGAAAAGAGAAAGATGAGGGCCTTGAAACTATGAAAAAATAAAGAGAAATGATGATTTTTCAAGTTTTACCGTTGGAATAAAATGATGTGGTAAATATTTTCGTCCCTCGGACACCTTATTACGTTTGCACTCAGTTTTCATGTCAGGTGGAGCACGAGGGGGAAAAACTTTATTTTGTATGAGATGCACCATGTCATACTTGTATGAGGGATTTATTATTTGACATGTGAAATTTGTGGGTCCCAACTTTCATTACTTTGCCATATTCTTTTCTCCATAATCTTCTCTCTACTGACCTTTTTATTTTAATTCATGTTCTCACATTTTTTTTATTTTTCAAAAATTTCAGTCGATTTTTTTGTTTTTTTGGATTCTTACATTCTCTTTCAACGTCTTTCATAGCAATTGATTTTGAATTTTTATTTTATTATTTTACAAAACTTTTGTGTGTATATTAATTAATGTAATTTAAAATTTATAATATGCACCAAACAATTGCACTATGTCACCCATATTGACATACTTATTCCATCTCAAGAGAAAAATTAGAGTTGACGTTATGTTTGATCATGAATGTAACGTGAAGTTATTTTTGAATTTTTGTGAGACAAGTAAGTAGGAAGTGAAAAAGGTTTACTTGATTGCACTTTTTCAAATACAACTCTAAATTGTTTTTGAAATTATCATGGTTAAACACCAACTTAAAATTATATTTAAAATAAGAGTTTAAGTTATGTGCACTGCAGCACTGATAACGCTCAACTTACACGTCCAATTTAGTGCAAGGCAGTCGTTGTCAATATATTTACCCAACAAGAGTCGGGGTCGAATCCACGAGGAACAATGTGAGTGGCGAATGAGTAAGTTCGGAATAAGAGTTACTAACTGAATTCAAACCTATGGTACAAAAATGGTTTGGGGGTTTTCAATTGTATCGGATGTGAAAGTAATTCTTGGACTTCTAAGGGACTAATTCGAGACTAAGAACAATTAGAGTGTAATCAATTAAAACGGATCCTGGGACTATGCTTTCCTAGGGACAAGATGTGTATGGAAACATGATAATTTGATGCAAATTCTAATCATTGATGATATGGTAGGCTAGGTCTAACATCTTTGAGGCTAGTCTTTCGACAAAACCATAAAAAATTCACTCGTTGGCTCTTTCGAGCACCTAACAAATGTTTCAATCAAAACCACCCAATACCTCAATTGGAAATCCCTATTTCTAGGATGAAACCCATGGCATAGTTAACTTCACAACCACCCTTACGTCTAAGATAGTGATAGATTAGTAAACTACATGTATAATTGTCTACCATTACTTTGGTCTCCACATCCCTCTTGCGAGGATGACATGGATTTCTAAACTTCACCCAAAATCCTTCTTTCGAAGATGGCATTCAGCTTTCAAGAGCTTGAAATTTTCACCCATCAAACCCATTTGGGGTGTTTGAGGCTTTCACCCACAAATTCCAACCTATTTAATCAAGCAATAATAGAACTCCTCATCAACAAACAAAAATCTACACAAATACATCACAACCCACACACAATTGCACCCTATTCTAACATAATCCCAAGAGGTAAATCTAGCAACTCATAATGATAATAAATACAAATAAACCAATATTTCCATCAAAGTTATTCATAAGAAAATAAAGAGAGTGCAAACCACACTTTAGGATCCAATGAATCTTCAATGGGTGAAGCCAGATTTACACTTAGAAGTTACTCTAATAACTTCTTAGCTCAAAATTAGTACAAGTCTTGCTCCAAGCTTCAAGAAATTACTAAAATCCTAAGCTAAAGATGGGAGATAGAGTTGAAGAAAAGAGAGGAGCTAAAAAATACTGCAAGGGAGGCTGCTCCAAAGATAAAAAATTACTAGGTTAGAAAATGAGCTAAAGCCTCTGTAACACCCCACACTTAATTAAGTGCATTAGCCATGGTTATATGTGTTGGAGTATAAGTATTGATCCTAAGGTATATATGAGTTTAAGTATGAGTATTGATTATTTTGAGATGGTTTCAAGTGTATAGTTTGATTATATGTGTATAGGAATCGACTGTATTTATATCGGAATTTGCCCGTCGATGTTTTCATACGAAGTTTATTGAATAAGCTTTCCAACGATATAAAGATTTCCAAAAACGGATAAGTTTCGGATATAATCGAGCACGTTCGAAACTATAAAACGGCGGCCGGGATAATTGTGAACAGTAAATGTGCAGGAAATTCAAACTACTGAGGCCTGCCAGTTTTTTGGGTCGACTTTGAACGATCGTAACTCTCTCAATATAATGAACTGGGAGGTCTGCGACCTATCAAGAGAAAGATCTTTGAGTCTTCTTTCCAATGCAATTGGTTTCATCCAAATCCAACATCTGAGTAAGGAGTTATACTCGTTTTACTTCAGCCTCTCAAAACAGTTTTTTAGGGTCAACTTCAAACGATCATAACTCCTTGTAAAGGATGAACTGGGTGGACTACTTTATATGAAATGAAAGACCTTTGAATTATCTATCCAAAGATACCAATTTCACCCTAATCCGATATCGGAGCAAAGAGTTATGGCCGATTTACTTTAGCCTGTCAAAACAGTCCACCATGGACAGATTCGGATTTACTTAAATTTTTAAGGGCAATATGGTCATTTTCCATCATCTCTTGGACGAAAATTGGTCATTATATAGATATAATTGGTCTTATATCCATCAATTATCATCATATTATTGAGAATAAGGAAACCCTAGCCTAATTTCAACTCCAATTATCTTGTGATTCAACCGTGGAAAGTCCAAATTGATTCCGTAGTTGTGTTCATCGTCTCGAGGGCTTCGAGAAGCATCCCTTATTTGTTCCAACAGGACTTCGAAATCAAAAGGATCATTTTATGGTAAGTCGGGCTGCATATCGGTCGGTTTGGTTCGGTTTTGAAAATTATCGGTTTCACTTATTCATTATCGGTTTGTATATATGCTAAACCGTTAAAGAACCGTTAAGATATTGGTTAATCGGTTATCGGTTTATCGATTTTTCATTGTTATCGGTTCGGTTATCGGGTTAACCATTAACATTAAACATTAAAACTCTAAGTCACAAATTAATTTAAAACTGCTAGTACAAACAAAATAGAAAAATCCAAAGTTACAAGTCACATGCTCACAGAAGTTGAAAATTAAGTTCAAATTCCAAAGTCCAAACATAGTAACAGTACTGCCGAATGTTCCATGCTGCAGTTTTACAAATAAAAAGGGTAGGTTCTCTGTACTCCAATAAATTAAGAAGGTGAAACAAAATCACCTCAGCCAAACAAAGACGAAGTCCATTAATTGCTCGAAAATTGCTGCAAACACTTGTTTATGAACCAGTTGAGCTCGAAAGGCATCTAACGCAAACCCCTCCCACAAATACAAATTCAAAGCAGACCCTGCATCATAGGATGCCCAAAACACCATATGGGTACCTCCCCAACAACAGATTCGCAGAACTCCAGGAAACAGCATACCCGAAATTACCAGGAAACAGCGCATACATACATACAGCTGCACAACAATGAATGGAGCACAAGACACCAAGAACCAAGAGCGTAATAGATTTCCTAAATCAGACATATAATGAATGTTGGAAGTGTGTATCAACTTAGAGAAGCCCAATCTGGATGTGGGCATTCATATATCCAGTTAGGTCCTAAATATTTTACACAATGCAGCCATAAACCCTCTTCATTCCCTTCATACCTGCATTTTGAAATAAAAAGGAGCATCAAACGAGACATGAGAAAGGCTTCCAAAACCAAGAACAAGCTCACAAGTTATACTTTTCAACTGAAACCACCAGACTAATGTAGCCACAATTCACAATCTAGCCCTAAAAAACCCAAAACGTGGGGTGACCCATCAGCTAACTAACCATCTAGTCATAAAAGAAGACAAGATCTTAGATGAGCAAACAAAGAAGATTTGTGGAAAATATTCAGTAGATATAGAATAAAGAGCACTAGTAACTTTACACTCAGTACCAGTAAGCATGTTAGTTTTATTGACTTTCTGCTGCCAAGATGACCTTGAACCATTGAAACATAGCATATTTCACATTTCTGCCTACTTTTTCCCTGGCAAATAGTTGTATACTGATCTTGGTGGGCATTATAGTCAGTGCACAAAACTGCAAAAAATTCAAAAACCAGAAACCATACATTCAGTGACCAGTGTGCAAATTCCATAAACTAAAATCCAAATGCAATATTCTTTTCTTACCTTTGTTCAAGTTGCTATAGATCATCAATGCTAGGTTCTTTTCCAACTTTAGCCAAATCTAAATAAATTAAAAGAACAAGTCAAGACTCAAGCATAAAAAAATATTAAATAAATAATTCACCAAATACAAGATTTTTTTTTTTACCTTGTTCAAGTTGCTCAAGAGAATCTAAATCCTCCTCGATACTTATAGGTTGTGATTCACATCGAATCCAATCCTGTAGACACACTAGAGCTTCTACCAATTTAGAAGTTAATGAACTCCTAAATGAATCAAGAACACGCCCCCCGGTACTGAAAGCACATTCCGATGCTACACTAGAAATAGGAATAGCTAAAATATCTCGAGCCATCTCAGAAAGAAAGGGAAATCTAGCCGAGTTATACTTCCACCAAAGTAATACATTAAAATCGGACGTTCCAACTTCAGTATCTTCTGCAAGATATTTATCCAACTCCGACTTAGAATTCCCGGCTCCACTCCCAGATGTGTGTCTACTCAACTCCTCATAAAAGTCTCCAATATCAACCATAGAACTTGAACTAGAAGCCTCCACTTCTGAAGATAGTTTACCACATTTGTCTTTTGAAGCAGACGATGAATACTCATTAAACAATGATTTCATGTACTCTCGCACATCTTTTTCTATAGTTGCTCCATTATCCCCAAACATCTTCTTAAGTGCAAAACTAAGAGTGGTAAACTTGTGACGAGGATCCAAAACACAAGGTATAAAAAGCATCTTATTCATTTTTGTTGGATCACCCCAATATTTTTCAAATTTCTTCTTCATGTTTGTTGCCATTTGAGCCAACACAATATCATCACTTGATATCAATTTTGACAAACAAAAACCAACTTGACAAATTTCAAGAAAATGAATATTTGATGTAATATATAATGATCCAGAAACCTTCAAAGTGAGCTTAAAAAACAATTCAAGAAATTTTGCAATCCTTTTAACGCTATCCCAATCACTATACAAAAGTGAACCTACAGGTTGTTCTTCATCCACAATATCACTATCACCATCACACACACAGATATGGCCAAACTCGAGATGATGTGCCAACCCAATATCACGATCAGCATAAGTCAAAATTGCACCCTCATATTCAATAGCCCTATTCAACATCAAGTAGGTGGAATTCCACCTTGTGGGAACATCTAAGCATAAAGATTTTTTTGCAAGATTTTTATCGACACAACATTCCTGAAAGTTCTTCCATCTAGCAGGAGATTGCCTAATGTATCTCACTGCTTGCCTAATTCGTTCAATTGAAATGTTTGCTTCTTTTATGCCATCTTGAACGACAAGGTTTATTATATGCGCCATACACCTAACATGAAGATGCTTACCACCTAAAAGATTGGTCCCCCACTTAGTCAATTGCTTAGACAACTCAGCCACACACACACTATTTGAACTAGCATTATCAACAGTTACCGTGAAAATCCGATGCAATCCCCACTCATGCAAACACTTAACAATGCCCTTTGCTAAATCTTCACCTCTATGGCTAGAAATTGGACAAAAATTGATAACTCTTTTATGCAAAGTCCAATTTTTATCAATCCAATGAGCAGTGATACACATATAATTAATTCTTTGCACAAAAGTCCAAGTATCAGTCGTTATACACACTCTTTGTTGAGTTTCCTTAAAAATGCTCCTCATTTTATTTTTCTCTTCATCAAAGAGATCAAAACAATCACGAGTAACAGTTGTACGAGAAGGAATTCGAAACAAAGGTTGTACCACTTTCATAAATTGTTTAAAGCCTTCTTTTTCAACAAATCTAAAAGGAAGCTCATCAAGAATTATCATACGACACAATGCTTTTCTACACTCTTCTTGATCAAATTTCCATGAAACAATTGATACATCACCCTTGTTACCCCCCGTAACCGGTTGAAATGCTATCTTTGATTGCCTAGTATCAACATTACAAGGTAGTTTTTTGCATTTTCGTATATGACCAAGCATTGCCGTCGTACCATGTTCTTTTGTATCAGCTAACTACTATTTCTTACAATAATTACACACACCTTTTTTAATTCCTTCCGAATCAACTGTACTAGTAAAATGATCCCATGCAACAGATCTTTTTCTCCTTTCTTTCTTTGCTTTAGACTCAACTATTGAATTTTGATTCACTACATTCGAATCAGAAGCTACACTCTCAGCAATCATTTTATCAACTCTAGTATCTTGTGACATGTTATATCAATGTGACTGTAATTTTAAAATAAAAATAGTCAAACAACAAGCCAACAACAAAATTACAACATAACATGACCAAATCACCAAAACTTGACAATGTGCAGTTGTGCATAGAGCATGATAGAACACACGATCACAGAATATCAACATCGGGTGTCGGGTTGAATCTCCAACACCCCACTACCCAAAAACAAGAAAAGATTCAAATCTTTAAGCAAAACAAGAACTGAACTTTCTAATAATACAATAATGGGGGTGTCAGGATATGGTTTTGTTGAGCTATTTCAACACCATTAATGGCTACTGCTAAGCCATTAATACAATAAAATGAAGATGAAGTAGAATACTATCAACAACAACAGAAATTGAACATGCAAATGAGATGGAGAAAAAGGGTTACCTGATATTTTTGACCTTCAATTTTAGATCGGAGATGTGAGTAGCGAATATTCTCTAAGTCGAATTTTTGGCTCAATTCGAAGTTCGATCTTCCGCACAAGTTCGATCTTGTCAGCAATAACAATTACCTTCAATTTTCGATCGGAGATGTGAGTAGTGAATAGACTCTTAAGTCGAATTTTCAGCTCAATTCGAAGTTCGATCTTCGGCACAAGTTTGATCTTGTCAGCAATAGCAATTTTCTGTGACTGAGAGATTGAGAGAGAGTGAGATCGGAGATGTGAGATTGTGAGTAGCGAGTAGTGACTGAGAGAGAGTGAGAGACTGAGGAGTGAGAGGCGTGAATTTGTGATTGTGAAAGAGGAGTAGAGGATCTAGCCTAATATAATAATACCCTAACCCTATTGTGAATTAAATTGTGAAATCAGGAATGTGAATAAATGGACTTGGGCCAGTGGGTATGGGTGGAGTATGGGCCAGTAGCAACCCACTCACTAATAGGCCTGTGCTTATCGGGTTATCGGGCCACCCGATAAAAAAACAAATAAACCGTGGCCCGAACCGATTAACCAATAGCAGAAATTCTCACCCCGATAACCGACCCGATATACAAAATAACCAACCCGTTAACCCGATAAGTACATTAACGGTTCGGGTTAACGGTTTGTACCAAAATATGCACAGGCCTAATAGTAAGAATGTAAATTATGTTGGTGTTATTTATATGAATATGTATATATATATATATATATATATGCATGTGAGCATAAGAAGTATGCTATTTGATTGTTGTTGAAAGATGATTGGGAAATGATGTTGGATTATGTTGAATTGTAAAGGGATGATGTGGTATTGAAATGATGATTATATATATATATATACACATAAACCTATTGTTCAAGTTGGTTTTTGGAATGTTTTGCAAATAGTGGTTGTATGGAATTATGGAAGAGAATTGTGGTGTTGGGTTGCTAATACTAGATGCCAAATATTTCATTGTAGATAAGTGATTTGTAAAGGCGGGAAGTTGTATTGAATTGGTATCCGAATCTACAACGAGGTATGTAAAGCATACTCTAACAATGTTCTTTGGCATGAAAACACCAATGTTCCATCAAGTAAGATTCCAAGGTTGTCCAAAAACATGTATTGTTCTACATTACCAACGAAGTTGTTTCCATTCTATAAAGTGTAAAAATGTTTCATTGATATACCAAAAGGCTCCTATTTCATTGTTGTGATATTGATGATTCTGAAACACATTGTTGATGTACCAATGAGTCTTTATAACATCGTTATTGTATAGAAGGTCTATTACTTGATTCCTATTGATGTATCATTGTTCCAAAGGTACTATATTGGCATGAACACTAATGTAATAATCTCAAAAGCTTTTGAACTAAGTTGTTGGAAAGATCTCTTATGTGTGTTACTTGATATACGTGTGGGTGGTATCCCAGGGGCATAAGCCTAGCATGGGTCGATCCCTATTTATGTGTTTATGGGTGGTATCCCAGGGGCATAAGCCTAGCATGGGTCGATCCCAGTTGATATGTACTGGAGGCAGCCTAATGGTCACATTACGGTACAATATTGATTATTGTTAGGTGGTTGGAGGTTCGGGAGGAGGAGGTAATGGCGAATGATAATTGTAAAGAATGAAATGAACGAATGTATACCGTTCCACAAATGTGTTCGAATTCACGAACCCAATTCAGATTAATGATAATGTACATGATCCTAAAAGTGTTTATGAAGTGTGGTTCACTTCTATTATGATTTATTCACTTGTGTCTGATTTTCCTGATCCCCTATATTACATATGATTATTTACAGCTTTACATACTCAGTACATATTTCGTACTGACGTCCCTCACGGGGGACCTGCATTTCATGCTGCAGGCACAGGTGCTTCAGGTCATTCGCAGCATAGATAGGAGCCAGATCATACAGCTATTGTTGGTGAGCTCCAGTTTTGCTTCGGAGCTTTCCGAGTTGGTTCCTTATGTTTTGTTATTGTACAGGAGTCATGTGTGGGCGGGGGTTTGTCCCGACCCTAGTTATGTCATGTATATCCTAGAGGCTTTGTAGACATAAGGAAGGGTCAAGTCATGGGAGTTTATATAGTGATGTTATATTTGTATATGTGGTGGCCCCGACGGCCAAGTATTATATTATATATATATGTTTATCGGTGTGTTGTGCTGATACAGGGAATTAGACCCTTCTGTATGTAACGAAGTGCTGCCCAAATTTTTGGTGAATGTAAGGGAAAGTACAGGTATTTGAACGGGTTCTCCCGGGCCTTCTCGGCTTCGGGTGCCAGTCCGTCCCGATGGGATTTTGGGGTGTGACAAAAGTGGTATCAGAGAGGTTCGTCCTAGTGAGTCTACAAAGCCGTGTCTACGTAGAGTCTTGTTTATCGGTGTGTTGTGCACCACATCTATAAACAGGAGGCTATGGACATTTAAGAATTGTTTCTTTTCTTCATGTCTTAGATCGTGCGATAGAGCTTATATTGTATATGAAGTCATAGTTGACCACTGAATCAGTTTGTTCCTCTTATTATAGTAATGATGTCGGTTACCAGAAGCAAAAATACCGATAAGCAAGTAGATGTGGCTGCCGGAGAGGGGACTAGTAAGTCACCCACTATACCAGCTAATCAAAGTGAGGCTCCAGCTGAGCATGCATCAGAAACTTCCCCCAGTCCGGAAGAAATAAGGGGGAGGAGAACTATATCCCCAGAGCCACCTATTAATGTTGTTGATCAAGATCTTAGAAATGCAGTGCAACTTTTGACTCGTATAGTTGCTGGGCAAGTCCAAGGGCAAGCTATTCCTGTCGCGGGTTCTAGCGGTACTGATAGGGCGGCTAGTCTTCGGACGCAAGATTTTCTTAAGATGGATCCGCCTACTTTTACCGGATCCGATCTTAACGAAGATCCGCAGGACTTTATTGATCAGATCCAAAGGGCCCTAGAGGTGATGCACGTATCGGGCAGAGAGACAGTGGAGTTAGCCGCGTATAGATTCAAAGGTGAGGCTATATATTGGTATGAAGACTGGAAACGGTCAAGGGGCATTGATGCACCCCCAGCTACTTGGAAAGAGTTCAAAGAGGCATTTATTGATCATTATCTTCCATATGAGACTCGTCAGGCCCGTGCGGATCAGTTCTTAAATCTTCGGCAGGGTAATACAAGTGTGAGGGAGTATAGTCTTCGATTTAATTCCTTGTCCAGATATGCTCCTAATGTTATAGCTACTATGGATGACAGAGTTCATCGGTATATGAATGGATTGGATTCGTATTTGGTTAGGGATTGTACTATTGTTGCACTGAATAAATACATGGATATAGCTAGGATCCAAGCATTTGCACAGAAAATGGAAGATCAGAGGCAAAGAAGAAGAACACAGGAATTTGAAAGCGGATCTTCGAAGAGGGCCAGATCTACAGGGAAGTTTATGGCGCCACAGGGATGTTTTAGACCTCAATTTTCTGCTAGACCACCTAGGCCATTATTTTCTTATTCTGCAGCTAGTGCTCCACCACAGCATCAGGGGTTCAGAGGCAGTCAATTTGGGCAAAGAAGTGAGGGTCATAGTTCGCGATCTGTGGGTTATCATGGGCAAGGGAATATGAGCCAATCGAGACCTGCTCGAGAGCCATGCAATAAATGTGGAAGGCATCATATGGGCGTATGTCGAATGCGAACAAATATTTGTTATTGGTGCGGTATGATGGGGCATATGATGAGAGAATGCCCACGAAGGGGCGCAGGTGGCATAGCACGACCTTCAGGATCAGCTGTTGCATCATCGTCACCGGTATCTTATTCTGGTAGGGGTGCACGACCTGCGGGTCACGCTAGTAATGAAAAAAGAGTCGCCAGTTCCAGCGGGACTCAGAATCGTACTTATGCTTTAGCGGATCGACAGAATCTAGAGGCTTCCCCAGATGTGGTTACGGGTACGTTGTCCATATTTTCATTTGATGTATATGCTCTAATTGATCCCGGTTCTACATTATCATATGTTACTCCTTTGGTTGCTGGAAAGTTCAAAAGGACCCCCGAATTGTTAGATAAACCGTTGGATGTGTCTACCCCGGTTGGGGAATCTATTATTGCTAGAAGAGTTTATAAAGATTGTGTAGTAACTGTGTGTGGTCGAGACACGATGGCCAATCTTGTGGAACTAGAAATGGTAGATTTTGATGTTATAATGGGTATGGATTGGTTGGCGTCTTGTTATGCCAAAATTGACTGTTGTACGAAAAAGATGTATTTACATTTTCCTGATGAAGCAGTTATTGAATGGCAAGGTAAGATTGGCGCACCAAGAGGTAGATTTAAATCTTATTTCAAAGCGAGAAAAATGATTTCCAAGGGCTACATATGTCATTTAGTTAGAGTAAAGGATACGAAATCGGAATCATCAGATCTTCACACGGTACCAGTGGTAAATGAATATCCTGATGTATTCCCTGAAGATCTTCCAGGTTTGCCTCCTGAACGAGAAGTAGAGTTTGGTATTGATGTAATACCAGGCACCCAACCAATCTTCATTCCTCCGTATAGAATGGCCCCAGCAGAATTACGAGAATTGAAAGAGCAATTGAAAGATTTGCTAGAGAAGGGATTCATAAGGCCTAGTATGTCCCCCTGGGGAGCACCAGTGTTATTTGTGCGCAAAAAGGATGGCTCGCTGAGGATGTGTATTGATTATCGGCAATTAAATAAGGTGACTATTAAGAATAAATATCCTCTCCCAAGAATTGATGATTTATTTGATCAGTTACAGGGCGCCAAGTGTTTTTCTAAGATTGATTTGAGGTCAGGTTACCACCAAGTGAGGGTCAAAGAAAAAGATATACCCAAAACAGCTTTCCGAACAAGGTATGGTCATTATGAGTTTCTAGTTATGTCATTTGGGCTAACAAATGCACCTGCAGCTTTTATGGATTTGATGAATAGGGTGTTTAAGCCATTCCTGGATGTATTTGTGATAGTTTTTATAGATGATATTCTAGTTTATTCTAGATCAGAAGAGGACCATGCCAATCACTTACGACAGACATTGCAGACTCTTCGTGATTGTAAGCTTTATGCAAAGTTCTCTAAATGTGAGTTTTGGTTAAATTCGGTGGCATTTTTGGGTCATATTGTATCTAGTGAAGGGATAAAAGTTGATGCTCAAAAGATAGAAGCTGTGAAGAACTGGCCAAGGCCCACAACGCCTACGGAGATTCGTAGTTTTCTCGGGTTGGCCGGTTATTATAGGAGGTTTGTTAAAGACTTTTCTTCCATTTCAGCACCCTTAACCAAGCTAACACATAAAGCATCCAAATTCCAATAGAATGATGCGTGTGAGGAGAGTTTCCAAGAATTGAAGAATAAGTTGACTTCTACACCCGTATTGGTACTTTCAGAAGGTACAGAAGGGTATACAGTGTATTGTGATGCTTCCATAATTGGTTTAGGATGTGTATTGATGCAGCATGGTAAGGTAATAGCATATGCTTCTAGACAATTGCGGCCACATGAGAAAAATTATCCTACACACGATCTTGAGCTGGCAGCAGTTATTTTTGCTTTAAAGATATGGCGCCACTACTTATATGGGGTTCATGTTGATATATATACTGACCATAAGAGCTTGCAATATATTTTTAATCAGAAGGATCTAAATTTAAGGCAGCGGAGATGGCTTGAACTATTAAAGGACTATGATGTTGATATCTTGTATCATCCAGGGAAAGCAAATGTGGTAGCTGATGCGTTAAGTCGTAAGGCTATGATGGCGCCTATAGAAAGGCAAGGGATGGTTAAAGATCTTCACCAGTTAGCTAGTTTGGGAGTTCGCCTTCTTGAAACTCCGAATAAAGAGCTTATCGTACATAATGCTGCAGAATCTTTATTAGTAGCTGAAGTGAAAGAGAAGCAATATGCAGATCCTATTTTATTACAGCTTAAGGAGAACGTGCAGAGTGGTGCGACCAAGGCATTTGAGCTTACGCGAGAAGGAGTACTTCAGTGCCAAAACCGATTGTGTGTGCCGGATGTAGACGGGCTAAGAAAGAAGATTATGACAGAGGCACATTTTTCAAGGTATTTCATTCATCCAGGATCAACCAAAATGTATCAAGATTTGAAAGATATGTATTGGTGGAATGACATGAAGAAGAGCATTGCAGAATTTGTAGCTGAATGTCCAAATTGCCAACGAGTTAAAGTGGAACATCAAAAGCCCGGAGGCTATATGCAATGCATAGATCTTCCAATTTGGAAGTGGGACATGATCAACATGGATTTTGTTACAGGTTTGCCTCATACAGCTCGGAAATTTGATTCTATATGGGTGATTGTGGATAGGCTTACTAAATCCGCACATTTCTTACCCGTTAAGACCATTTACACAGTTGAAGAATATTCGAAGCTGTATGTTAAAGAAATAGTCCGATTACATGGAGTGCCAACTTCTATTATATCGGATCGGGGAACTCAATTTACTGCAAACTTTTGGAAGTCTTTCCAACGGTGTTTGGGAACACAAGTGAATCTGAGTACAGCTTTTCACCCTCAGACGGATGGACAAGCAGAGCGCACCATTCAAACACTTGAAGATATGCTACGAGCATGTGTTATAGATTTTAAAGGCAGCTGGGATGATCATTTACCTCTTATTTAGTTTGCCTACAATAATAGCTATCATTCAAGTATCAAAATGGCACCATATGAAGCTTTATATGGGAGAAAGTGTAGATCACCAATAGGATGGTTCGAAGCGGGTGAAACTCTTATGTTCGGACCGGACCTTGTGTATCAAGCCATAGAAAAAGTCAAGGTGATTCAGCAACGGTTGAAAATAGCCCAAAGTCGGCACAAGTCATATGCGGATAGTAGAAGAAGAGAGCTAGAATTTTCGTTAGGCGATTGGGTATTTTTGAAGGTATCGCCAATGAAAGGGGTGATGAGATTTGGCAAGAAAGGAAAGTTGAGTCCACGATATATAGGCCCGTATAAGATTATTCGAAGATGTGGGCAAGTTGCTTATGAATTAGAGCTACCTCAGGAACTCTCATCAGTGCATCCAGTATTTCATGTATCGATGCTTCGAAAGTGCATCGGAGTTCCGTCCCTTATTACTTCTACTGAAGATGTGAAAGTAACAGAAGATCTTACCTATGAGGAGATGCCTATTGCTATATTAGATCGTCAAGTTAAGAAGATGAGAAATAAAGAAGTAGCATCGGTGAAAGTACTTTGGAGAAATCAACAAAGGGAAGAGATTACATGGGAAGCGGAGGAAGCAATGAAATCGAAATACCCTTATTTGTTTAAAGGTGAAAAAGAAGTGCAAGGAGGGCAACTGGAACACTAACAAGTGAGTTTTTACATATGCATAATATCTATATGATGACGTGAATATCAATTATGAATTCGAACTTGTTTCGGCTAAATAACTACATTTACATTCGAGGGCGAATGTCCTTAAGGGGGGAAGGATGTAACACCCCATACTTAATTACGTGCATTAGCCATGATTATATGTGTTGGAGTATAAGTATTGATCCTAAGGTATATATGAGTTTAAGTATGAGTATTGGTTATTTTGAGATGGTTTCAAATGTATAGTTTGATTATATGTGTATAGGAATCGACTGTATTTATATCGGAATTTGCCCGTCGATGTTTTCATACGAAGTTTATTGAATAAGCTTTCCAACGATATAAAGATTTCCAAAAACGGATAATTTTCGGATTTAATCGAGCACGTTCGAAACTATAAAACGGCGGCCGGGATAATTGTGAACAGTAAATGTGCAGGAAATTCAAACTACTGAGGCCTGCCAGTTTTTTGGGTCGACTTTGAACGATCGTAACTCTCTCAATATAATGAACTGGGAGGGCTGCGACCTATCAAGAGAAAGATATTTGAGTCTTCTTTCCAATTCAATTGGTTTCATCCAAATCCAACATCTGAGTAAGGAGTTATACTCGTTTTACTTCAGCCTCTCAAAACAGTTTTTTAGGGTCAACTTCAAACGATCATAACTCCTTGTAAAGGATGAACTGGGTGGCCTACTTTATATGAAATGAAATACCTTTGAATTATCTATCCAAATATACCAATTTCACCCAAATCCGATATCGGATCAAAGAGTTATGGCCGATTTACTTTAGCCTGTCAAAACAGTCCATCATGGACAGATTCGGATTTACTTAAATTTTTAAGGGCAATATGGTCATTTTCCATCATCTCTTGGACGAAAATTATTGGTCTTATATCCATCAATTATCATCATATTATTGAGAATAAGGAAACCCTAGCCTAATTTCAACTCCAATTATCTTGTGATTCAACCGTGGAAAGTCCAAATTGATTCCGTAGTTGTGTTCATCGTCTCGAGGGCTTCGAGAAGCATCCCTTATTTTTTCCAACAGGACTTCGAAATCAAAAGGGCCATTTTATGGTAAGAATGTAAATTATGTTGGTGTTATTTATATGAATATGTATATATATATATATATATATATATATATATATATATATATATGCATGTGAGCATAAGAAGTATGCTATTTGATTGTTGTTGAAAGATGATTGGGAAATGATGTTGGATTATGTTGAATTGTGAAGGGATGATGTGGTATTGAAATGATGATTATATATATATATATATACACATAAACCTATTGTTCAAGTTGGTTTTTGGAATGTTTTGCAAATAGTGGTTGTATGGAATTATGGAAGAGAATTGTGGTGTTGGGTTGCTAATACTAGATGCCAAATATTTCATTGTAGATAAGTGATTTGTAAAGGCGGGAAGTTGTATTGAATTGGTATCCGAATCTACAACGAGGTATGTAAAGCATACTCTAACAATGTTCTTTGGCATGAAAACACCAATGTTCCATCAAGTAAGATTCCAAGGTTGTCCAAAAACATGTATTGTTCTACATTACCAACGAAGTTGTTTCCATTTTATAAAGTGTAAAAATGTTTCATTGATATACCAAAAGGCTCCTATTTCATTGTTGTGATATTGATGATTCTGAAACACATTGTTGATGTACCAATGAGTCTTTATAACATCGTTATTGTATAGAAGGTCTATTACTTGATTCCTATTGATGTATCATTGTTCCAAAGGTACTATATTGGCATGAACACTAATGTAATAATCTCAAAAGCTTTTGAACTAAGTTGTTGGAAAGATCTCTTATGTGTGTTACTTGATATACGTGTGGGTGGTATCCCAGGGGCATAAGCCTAGCATGGGTCGATCCCAGTTGATATGTACTGGAGGCAGCCTAATGGTCACAGTACGGTACAATATTGATTATTGTTAGGTGGTTGGAGGTTCGGGAGGAGGAGGTAATGGCGAATGATAATTGTAACGAATGAAATGAACGAATGTATACCGTTCCACAAATGTGTTCGAATTCACAAACCCAATTCAGATTAATGATAATGTACATGATCCTAAAAGTGTTTATGAAGTGTGGTTCACTTCTATTATGATTTATTCACCTGTGTCTGATTTTCCTGATCCCCTATATTACATATGATTATTTACAGCTTTACATACTCAGTACATATTTCGTACTGACGACCCTCACGGGGGACCTGCATTTCATGCTGCAGGCACAGGTGCTTCAGGTCATTCGCAGCATAGATAGGAGTCAGATCATACAGCTATTGTTGGTGAGCTCCAGTTTGCTTCGGAGCTTTCCGAGTCGGTTCCTTATGTTTTGTTATTGTACAGGAGTCATGTGTGGGCGGGGGTTTGTCCCGACCCTAGTTATGTCATGTATATCCTAGAGGCTTTGTAGACATAAGGAAGGGTCAAGTCATGGGAGTTTATATAGTGATGTTATATTTGTATATGTGGTGGCCCCGACGGCCAAGTATTATATTATATATATATATTTGTGCGTGTTGTGCTGATACAGGGAATTGGACCCTTCTGTATGTAACGAAGTGCTGCCCAAATTTTTGGTGAATGTAAGGGAAAGTACAGGTATTTGAACGGGTTCTCCCGGGCCTTCTCGGCTTCGGGTGCCAGTCCGGCCCGATGGGATTTTGGGGCGTGACAGCCTCCTTTTAAACACTCTCTACAGTTGATGGAAATTACAAAACTGCTATCTTGTTCTTGTTCTGCTTGAGCAGATCCAAAGCGGATGCAAAGCGGATGTGAAACGGATGATTCTTTTCCTTAACATTTGACCTCTTGATGACTTGAATGACTTGCGTGACCTTCCTTTTTACTTTTACCTATATAAATGAGCATTAAGTAAAGAGAGTATCATCAAATCAAAGGAAAAGCATGATAATTTAGGCAAAAAAGGTGCTAGCAAGTCGTCAAATTGATGACTTATCATGCACCATCAGTGCACAAAATATTCTACACTGTCAGTTAATGTGATCTAAGGGTGTCAAGTGGGTCGGGCTGACCCGACCCTACCCGGCTTGAACCGGCCCACCTAAAGAAACCGGCCTGGTTTGATCCTGCCCGGTAAGCCCAAGGGCTTTAGGGTACCAGGTCCTGGGCCAATTTTTTTTATTTAGGCCCGGCTACCCGGCCCGAACCAAGCCCGATCTAGGCCCATCGGTTAACCGGCCCGACCCATTTTTTTATTTTTTTTTGAAATTTTGGATTTTGGGCCAAACTAGCCGTTGGCCCAATGACTATATAGCCATTTTTTGGTTCCAAACGGCTAGTTTGGGCCCATTAATTAAAAAAAAAAATTACTTTTAAAATAATTTTTTAATCCAAAAAAAAATCTATAAATACCCTACACCTTCAAATTATTTTTCACACAATTTTTAACTCTCTCAAATCTCATTCTCTCTTAAATCTCAATTCTCAATTCTCAAATATTCAATATATTTAATTTCCTAAAGTGCTCTCTTTAATTTTTTAATTTTGCGTTTACAAAGTACGAGTGGAAGTTTCTAAATTCGCAACCTTCGGATACTTCCAAAATTTGGTATTGTCGTTCTATCTCTTACGTTTAATTTTTTTATTTATTGTATTAATTGTTGAATATTAAATTTTATTATATTTGTTTATTTTGTATTTTTAAAGGTGTTAAAAAAATTTATTCCGGAAGCGGTAATGGTAGTAAAAAGTGAATTACTAGTGGTAGAGGTACTTCAAGTAGTAGATATACATGTGTGCCTTCGCCTCCGGTACCGCTTGGTACATCTTTTGAGGAAGAAATAGATGTAGGTGCTCACGATATGGATTATGTAGAAGCTCAGAAAAATTACGGTATAGAAGAAGAAAATGAAGTAGATGCGGTTAATTTAGACGAAGATGATGAAAATATTGATGAGACACCCGCAGTAGGAAATGCTAACGTTAGATCTGAATCGATTAATCTCCCTTCCCGTCCTCCCCGTGCCCCAAGACCTCGTAAAACAACTAGTATTGCATGATAATTTTTTGAACGTATATCAGATACTGATATGCAATGCAATATTTGTCAACGAATATATAAGCATAAAAGCGGAGGCAAGCAAGGGGGTACGGGTACGTTAATGAGACATATAGGTGATGCTCACAAAAGAGAGTTAGAAATTGCACGAGGTGGTGGGGATGTTGATGGGCCAACGCAAACTAGAATGGACCCAGCAACCAGTCAGATAATGAAGAAGTATAATAAATTGAGGGACCAGGAAGAAATAACTAAAATGGTAGTTGTGGGTTGTTTGACTTTTAGTTTTCCTTCTTCTGATGCCTTTATTCATTATATTCAAGCTATTTATAATCCTATGTTTAATGGTGTTCCTAGAAGTACTTGTCGATCTGATATTCTTAGACTTCATTCACAATATTATTTTTATTTATCAATATTGTTAAAAAATATTCAATGTAGATTGTCCCTAACTTCTGATCTTGGTCGTGTTGTAAATAAAAATGATTATATAACCGTTACTTGTCACTGGATGGATAGTAATTTTGTGATGCAAAAACGCATTTTTGCTTTTTTATATGATGAAGACCGTAAACATACTGGAGATTTTATTGTTGATTTTATTGTTAAAGTTGCCGGATTTTATGGTTTTGAAAATAAAATCTTATGTATTGCTTTTGATAATGCTTCTAACAACAAGACTGCTATAAAAAAATTAAAATCTAAGCTATCTCCGTCGTTGCCTGAAATTTTTCATATTAAGTGTGCATGTCATATATATAATTTAATTGTAAAATATGGTCTTGAGTTTTTTGAGCTTTATATTGAAAAAATTCGTCTTGCTGTTGGTTTTATTCAAGGAAATAATCGAAGAAAAAGAATTATAGAATTTAAAATTAAATGTCAAGAAAATGGACTTGCACCGATATTGATGCCTAAGGAAATTGATATTAGATGGAATTCTATGTATGATTTTTTAAAAATTTGTTATAAATATAGAGTTCCTATTACACTAGTTTTTAACCAACATTACGGTTCATTTACTGATTCTGCTGATTGCATGCTACATGATTCTGATTGGGTTGTAATTAATGATCTTGTTAAGTTTTTAGAAAAAATTTATGTAGCTACGGTTGAATTTTTCGGCGCGTATTATCCTACTGTTTGTAATATTTTGGGATATATAACCGATATTTCTGATTTGCTTAAAGAATATAAAAATAAAGATGGTTATAAAGAAGCTGTTGGTGTCATGTTTACTAAATTTTAAAAATATTTTTTTCGATTCCCCTTATTTACTTGGTTGGTGCTATGTTAAATCTGTGCATGAAATATAATACTATGCGTCATTTTAGTACTATTATTTATGCTAACTTAGAAATAAATACTAACAATGATTCTGAATCTGAACAAGTACAACCTGATTTGTGGATGGCTATGAGTGATGCGAATGAATACATAGAAAAATTATATAATCACTATGCTGATTTATTTGACTTAGCCGTACCTACAAATATCACTCCAATTGTTGCTCCTCAGTCCTCATCCTCCTGAGGAGCCATCATCTTCTAAAAGGCCGGCACATAGTGGTTTTCCTGATTTCTTTTATGACTTACCTTGTTGGAACAGTGTTGATGAGAGAACTTACACCTCAAGTTATCGGGAAGAGATGAAATATTATCTTCGGTCGCCGCCAGAGGATCGCAGACGACGGATCAACACGTTGGATTGGTGGAGGAGTAATGAAACACAATATCCTGTGCTTTCAAGATTAGCAAGAGATATCTTGAATTTTCCAATGTCAACCGTTGCATCAGAGAGCGCCTTTAGTCAGGGACGACAGCAACTTGGAGACAACCGACACTCATTGGGAAGCAATGCAATGAATGTTCTAATTTGCCTCAGAGATTGGATCAGAGCGGAAAGAAGAAACCAAGGAATGGAACCGGAGCCGAGCGACGAGCTGAAACTTGAAGAAATTATGTCTTCACGGGAGAACAAAGCAGAATCAAGTCCAATGCATGGTTTTGCCCCCGTTGACTTTGACTATCCTATGCAAGTTCCCATTAATATTAATATGAGTGAGTTAAAAAAATGATGCATAATTTGTAGATTTTTCATTTATGTAAATTATAAATTTTGGATCATTTCGCAATTCGCAATCAATAAAATTCAACATTCATTCCCCTAATCACATGTTTTTTTAAAAAAAAAAAAGAAATGCTCCCATGCTTGAATCATTGTTAAAATTCTCTGTTACTTAGATTTAGGTATTTGTAAGTATAAATTTTATCCGATTAATAAAAACGTTAAGTTTTCAAAGTCAGAATGAGTTAATAAAGCACGGTTTTGTGAATTTTTTCTTTGTGTTTTAAAATAAGGTTTTATGAATATACTAGAGCCTTTTGTTACTTTTTCATGTTTTGGCTTAGATAGAAAATTGTATAAATTGGTTATAATGTTTTGATAGGTAATGAATACGTTGGTATTTCCAGTGTTCGAGTGATGATTAGTTTGTTTCGTGTCCGTTATTATACGTTTTTTTTTTTTCTAAAAAGGGATTATAGATCAATATTTTGTTTGGTCATTTTCCTTCTTGGTTCAGGATTTTTACTAATTTAATATAAAAGTTATAGACAAATTTTAGATATTAAAAATGAGCGAATCTAGGCCCAAATATAATCTATCAAAATAGTTTAAGTCAAGATAAGTTAATAAAAGCGACCGTGCTAGAACCACGGGACTCGAGGGGTGCCTAACACCTTCCCCTCGGTCAACAGAATTCCTTACCCAGACTTCTGTTTTCGCAGACCAACAAAGAGTCATTTCCTTTTGATTAGGGACTCAATAAGGTGACTTGGAATACCATAACTCAATTCCAAATGGCGACTCTGTAAATAAAATAATCCCTATTCAATATCGTCACTTTAATTGGAAAAAACCTTCGACCTCGATATCTTCGAGCGAAAAAAGGGGTGTGACAGTAATAATTATCACAGAGAAGAACCATGGGTCCTTTTATGCGTGATGACATAAAAGCTCTCAAGTCACTACGACATCTAACAAGGGTTTCTATCGGAAGTCTGCTCACGATATCAATCACAAGACCAATCAGGCAACCCTCCAACAGCTTCAGCAAGTTCCTCCACCTCCCCATCACCTCCACATATTTTTACAAATATTGAACCCAACACCTGTCTAAAGCATTCAAGTGCCATAGCTACGTTACGTACGTACCTACAAATTATTAAAGTAGAAAATAGTAATCATAAAAGCACGCATGGACATGATTCAAAAATCTTATAGAAATTTAAAAATCAAGTAGTAATAAAAACACTTATCAATCATTGGGGAAAAGGAACTTACAAAAAATAGCAGAGATGGATTTGAAGCCAATATACCGAGGGGCAATATAAACACTAGGGTTTTGGATGATAATTCTGAGAAATTTTCAAAATGGTCCTTTATAATCGTTTGAGTCTTGTTGGATATAAATAAGGGAAAAAACTTGTTGGATATAAATAAGAGGGAAAATATTATTTATGTGAGATTTTAAGGAAATTTCACAAAGTCCTACTAATCCATTAGCAAAACAATAGCAGCAGATCCCAATTTACTAAAAATAAATATTTTAATTTATTCTCTATTTTCGTAATCAAGATACTTTTGTTATTTATTTTTCATATTTTCTTTATATTAAATAACTAATAAAGTAGTAATATTAGTCAAATTTAGTATTTCAAAATTTCATTAATAAGGTGACTTAAAAAATACACCTCCAATTAAAAAAATTTTAAGAGTGTGTCAAGTCAAAAAGAGTCAAATAAGAGAATAATATTAAACATTGATTATAATCCTTATGTTTCATTTTATTTAGTCCTTGCATAATTGACACATCTTTTAAGCAAAAAAAATTTTCAAGAGGTTTAGTTTATTAAACAATCCTTATTAATTATGTTATGAAAAATATAAATTTAAAAATTATATATCTGTATCCAGTCATTTAATGATAGAGGCGGTATTGAAAAAAAAAAATCTCTATAAATTGAAACAATTAATTTTAATAATTGAATCAAGTAAAAAAAATAATAGAATCAATTAAAATGAAAAGTATATATGGGAAAAAAAAAAAATTCTGTCCGTGAATACAAATCCTAAATCCTTTTATAGTAAAAATCAAGTTTAATTTGTCGGAATATTTATTTAGTACAAATTGTAAAGGAAGGAGTGAAAGGTTATGATGGATACTTTGGATTAGCAATGTAGTACCGTGGGGTCGTTTGGTTGATTTTGTTACAATTTGTGAAGTGCCTAAGTGACAAATTGCCATAAAAATTTAGCTTCAGTTTGACCGTACATTTTAAAGTTACACTTTGAAATTTTGAGTTTATGAAATTTGAAGGTGTGTCTAGACATACTAAAAAGAAAAATTAAGATTTTGTGTGTGTTAAGTTCAAAAAATACAAAAACTAATCTGAACCAATTTTTGATGACTCGAAAATGTTTGAAGATAATTTTTTTCAATTTTATGGCCACATATATTTAAAAATAAATTTTCAAAACTTAAGAACTACCTTTCGTTGTTGACATTAACACTTTAGGGCCCATCCCATATCATGATTTTAACTTATAACAACATATGCAGAGTATCAAGAGATTGTTTTGGATAGACCCAACAGGAGCCCCCTATCAAATTCTTTGGGTTGGCTTTATCCTTCGGTTCTAGTTTCATCACAACTAAGTGGACTTTGTTCGCAAAATATTGGCCCGTAAAGAACTTATGTCCCCCGCTGGGCATAAGTTTGATTGGTAAGAGCAAAATTTATAACTATAGAAAGAGAGCGCATTTCTCAGGAGAATTATAAGGGGTACTAAAAAGTAACTAAGATATTCATAACTACATAATTATGGAATGTCACTGTCAACTTACTAAATTTTCAACTAATAAAGAGACCAGTTTATTATGTACATAAAACTCTTCAAATATTGGCCATTCCTAGTGATGACTGTGATCAAAACTGCTTTACCATCTGAAATCATAGGCAATTATCATAATGCTCCTCCATTAACAACAAAATCACCTTTGCCTAATGGTCTCTGGTGAAATATCAGATGAGTAAACTGCTTCAATCATCGATTAAGCACAAACGGCCCAGTTAGAAGGGACTCTGCTTGACGTCAACTGTGGCATATTACGAACGTTGACATCGAGTGGGAGCATACGGTATTCGATGTCTAGCTCTCTGAATATCTTTACCATTTCCTCAACTAAAAGAGCTCTCCTTGCCCATCTCTCTCCCATGTCTTGGAAATTCATCGTGTGTGAAATCCATACCGACCACTTTATCCTGTTCAAGTCTTCAACATCTCTCATCACAACTGACGGAGCTGGATACCAATGTTCACTCTTGTTCTCAATATACCTGCCAGAACACAATTCATACCATAAATCATTTAAAACGGAAGAATATTAGTCCCTCGATTCACTTCATTTGTCACGTTTCGCTTCACAAGAGTCAATTCGACTGATCTTTGAAACTAAATTGAATTAGATTCGTTTGAAACAAGTCAAAGACCATACAGTTTTGACTCTCCAAAAGTTAAAACGTGGTAAGTAAAAGTGAACGGAGGGATTGATTGATTTCTTGCTTAAGCTCAGAGGCAAGTCAAAAGGTCGTTCTGTTCCGTCTAATTTTACCAATAAGCGATATTTCAGTGAAACAGAGAGGATATCGAGTGGTCTTAAACTTATCACGTGGGAAGTTAAAAGTAAAGAATTGCCAAAAAAGAAAAGTGGCATCCTTTTTTGAAACGGACTACAAGGAAAATTAGATAGACAAATTGAAACGGAGGGAGTAGTTGAATATACCTTGTTATTCTCTCTTTCATGGATGCAATTTTGTCCATAGGAGTTGAGATATGAATGCAGAAATCGATTGCATCTCCCATGTCTGGACTGCGATAATAGTTACTTATGGGCTTTGTAGACAAGACACTATTGGGGTATATGATCTTCTGGTTATCGAACCTCAGGAAAACTGTCGTCAATATATTCATCTCTTCTACAACCATCTGAAACACCAAACATCAGAAAAAGGTCTTAATTTACAAAATCAGAATGTTACCTAAAGATTTATATTAGAGGGGAAGAATTTCTCACATGGACTCCATCGATTTCAATACGATCGCCTACATCAAATGGGTGCATCACAAATAAAAATATGATTGCCTCGAATGTTGTCTTGGCCGTGTTTCCAAACATGAATACAACAAGAAGAACCTGGGAACTCATAAAGACGAGGAAATGTGTGGTAGCAACTTTGAGTATAAGAAGCCAGACGACTAGTATGATAACCCCTACTAAGACGTTCAACATGTGATGAAGTTTGTTCACAGCAGTCTTTGTGTCGTTCAAAGATAAAGCAAGAGCTCTCCGCTCTCTAAATGCATTCACCTGAAAGTGAAGATCAATACTTTAGGAATATCGTGGAAAAGAAATTTTCACATTTAGATCCTCAATTCATAATCCAAATGTGAGCAGCATCTTCTACTATATATTGTGCCTGTTACTATATGTTGATTCTTTTAAGTCCATTACTATGTATTGTTTTTTTCCTTGAGCCGAAGGTTTATTAGAAACCGCCTCTCTACCTCTGAGGTAGATGTAAGGTCTACGTACACTATATCTCCCCCGACACCACGTTGAGAGATTACTTGGTATGTTATTGATGCTGTAACACATTGAACTACAGTCAGCTAGAGGCAATTTATTGGGAGGCCCTACATCTCCAAAATCAACAGTAAAGGCGAATAACCTATGCATATGCATCAAAATGAAGTCCAAGACACTCTTTTGATTACATTTTAGAGTTGCACTCATATTGTTGGAATTTGGAGATAAGAGAAAAATAAGCTCCCAAATTCCACGGATAATTTGCAACAAACATTATGCACTAGAATTAGCCAAAAAAAGGAGCATATGGGAAAGATAATACGAAAGAAAATTGGTCATATACCAACCATCCAATTTTTCAAAGAGCGTTTACTAATTCCTTTGGCTTCAGTTCCACCTTCAAAGAGCTGCATCGTTTTCAAAGCTTCATCTTCTCTCATAAAACGCATTATATCCTCCAGAAAGATGAACCTGATGACAGTGAAAAACAAAAAAACAAGTAAATCAAATAGTTTCGAAAGTTAGATGCCACAAAAAGCGCATAAAAGTTAAAGAGTCCAACAGAATTGCCGGGAATAACCATGAGCTCTATAAAAGTAAACACTTAAGGGCAGCAAGTTGCTATAACCACATAACAAAATTAGAACAAAACATCTGGCCAAACACCTAAACTGCATTTCCACATTTACTTTAAGCTACTTGAAGATTTATAACAAAGAAATTAATCAAACATAGCAACTAAAATGCAGGATTGTAAGTTGTAACCAAACAGCAAACTTGGTGTGCTGAACATTATATATAGCAAATTAAAATGCTATAAAACATGGTATTAGTTAAACTGATTTTAATTTGAATCAATGTATATTTCAAACCAGCAACCAAACGACTCTTTAACGGGATACTTACTTTGAGCCAGGCTTCGCCACATTAATAAAAACCTTCTTAGCAGCAACTTTTGCCTGTTTCTCACTTGTAATTTCCACTGCAGCTTCATCGTCACCATTTGACTGCTGAAGCTGCTCATCCAAAGTTGACAGCACACCTTTACGAACAATATTTATCAACCTTTTCATATTCCAAGCTGAAACGTTCTTCTGATTCAGCCTATGTAGATGATCAATAGTTATGCCTCCCTCTTCTTCTTTCTCCTTTCTAGACGGAGCTCTCGAAAATACAGGAGGACTCCTAGGAGTAGCAGCAGCTGTAGACTTCCGTGGAGTCCCAATCGGTCTCTTTGGAAATATACTAGCCTTAAGATCAGGAGGCAATGTAGCACCAGCACTCTGAAGCTTCTGCACCTCAGCCATAACCCTCTCCTCCTCTTCTTGCTCCGTCCTAATCTCAACCAAAGGCGGTCCAGACAACGTCTCAATCACATACTGCGTAAACAAAGCTTCTTGAATCCGATCAAAGAACGCAGTAACATGAAACGACGTAGCTAAAACCTTAACCAACAGTGTCTTCAGCAGCCAGATGAATGTTCCCAACAATAAACACACCCAAATCCTTGACACATACCTTAACACCTTCGTATTCGTAATACTCTCAACTTTCTTATCAAAAATACATTGCCAAGCAATCAACACCAAACTCAACCAAATACAATTCTGCACTGAATTCCTCAATCCATACACAAAATACAACACCCTTTTCCTCAAAACGAAATTCCTTTCAATCAAGAACACCCCCAATCTAATCCCCCAACCCGAAACCAATCTCCCACAAATCAACACCAACACCATTAACTCCCATTTCCACAATGCAAGCCCAAAAATACTCCTCCCTTTAAACTTTCTAATAGTAAGACTGCATACAAAAACCGCAATTATCAATATCAAACTCATCAATTGTAGAACAGAGAACAAACTAAACTTCATCTTCTTATACTCCTCCGGTAAATCCTCGTCCGAAAAAGGATCATCATCATCAAATTCACTGCTCTTTCCTATGACCCCAGATTTCATAGTAACTTTCTGTGACCTCTCATCTACTTCTTTTGGATCCAATAACCTTGATTTCGTTCTAGTTCCCGCTAACAAATTCGATTTCCTCTTAAGCGAAGAGCTCGAACTACACAACACAACTTCATCTTGTAAACCCGGTCCAGTACTCAAATTAGACCGGCGTCGAACCGATCCATTACCGGTCCGGTTCTCGTTAAAAGAAACCCGAACTTCTCTAGGAGTAAGAGCTCCACGGTTAGGACTCTCTTCAACCCTAGATAACGGCGACGTTTGAGAAAACGGAGATTCCGTTATAAAATCGAAATCTTTGCTACTATCCTTCATACGTTTCATTACAGCATCGTTAGAGAAATCGTAACTGGAATCTCTGTATACTTTATTCGTAGCATTCTCGTCAACACTGGCATTGTTATTCAGCTGGGTTTTGGAAGAAGACGAAGAAGAAGAGAGCTCAGTTTCTCTGGTGTTGTTTGTTTTGACAACTGATTCTTTAGCATCAGTTGTATTATCCATAGCTGGAGAACCCATCTCTTTTAGGAGATTTTGACGTTCTTCAATTGGGTGAGAAGGTGAATTAGCACGATGAACTGGGGACAGAGATTTGAATGACCTTAACTTTTCCATTCAAGAACTAACAAGGACAAATAAGGAAGTCAGAAAAAGCTGAATATTTTAATGTGGTTGATACAGAGTAAAGTTTTTTAATTTATTATTTTTGATGAGATTTGTGGCGGTGAGAAAAACAGAGAGAGGTTTTGCTGGGACAGTGTACGTGAAATTTGAGTTTTTTCTTTTAGTTTGAAAAAAAGAAAAGGTGAACGTTTTTGGTGGAGACAAGAGAGAAAAAAGTTGTATACAGTACTAGCTTTGAAAGTAGGAATGAAACGGAAAGGGATTGGACCTTGGTGCTTTCAGTAATGGAGGTATCGAGACCGTACAGTTGTTTTTAGCTACTGAGGATGCGTGTGGTAGCTCACTGTTGAAAAAATTTATTTACTAAAATATTAGGTTAATTTATTTTATATGGCAAGTGAAAAAATAAAGGGAAGGAGTATCTTTTATTTGGTAAAATTGTCTTTGTCACGTATAGATAGGTGTAATGAGTTCCCGAGGAGAAAAATGACTCAAAAGACCCTCTCAAGTTTTCAATTAAGAAAAAAAGATAAGTGGATTTCGTAAATTTATTAAAAAAAAAAAAAAATTAAGTCTTTTGAATAATTGAGATAGTTGTTGGACAACTATATTAGTTGTCTGAACAACTTCGCGCACTTGTTGAACAACTACCAAAGTTGTTCTACAACTGAGACAAGTTGTTTGGACGAAAAAACTTTTAAAAAAAATATCTAAAAAGAATTGTCCCTCCCACCTAATTTATAAAATTTGGAGGACTCCCACTTAATTGAACAACTTGGGAGTCCTTTGTAATCCAAAGTCCCGTTCGCGAGCGTTTGGTGGTTGATTTCTAAATATTTTTGATAAGTTATTTTTGAACGATGATTTGGGTGAATTTAACTATGTTTTTGGTCATAGTATTGAAAAAACATATTTTGCCTTTAAAAAATTATAAAAATTAAAATTTAGCTGAAATACTAATATTTTTTATATTTGTAAATTTTGATTATTTGTCAAAAATATTTGCAATTGTAAATTGTCTGATCAAATATTATTTGTCAAGTTTTTATTTTAAAAATTTTACGATGAAACAATTTCTTTGAATCATGAAGAAAATCACTAATTTTATATTAGGATGGATTGTTTATGTTTGACAAGATCCTTTTTCAAACTCTATACGAACCTAGGATGCTTTACGGTAAGTATTTTTTTTTTTTATTTATCATTTGATATCTGATATTAATATTAGAGTTTAATTAAATTCTAATTTGTGTAAAAAAAGATCCTTGCTGAAATAAAAAGCTTCTTAATAAATCCCGGAACTTTTAATAAAGAATAAAAAATGTTCATTATTGTCCATGCTGAGTTGTTACGATACGTTATGGACAAAGGACCTTTTACTCGGAGACTCGGCCGCGTGGTCCTTTGCTACTAGTACTAAAGTCAATATTCTTCACGACATAATTGGCGGCACCAATTTTTACGAAAAGTTTATTTTAAGGATTGAAACCCCCAAACATTTGGTTAGGATTGTCCTCTCAAATCAATTGAAATATTTCATTTTCTCCTTAATTAAATTATGTGGATATTAAGTTTCATGAGGTTTGGGCTTATAATATTTTAATTTAAAGAGGTAAAATTTATATCTCTTTTCCTATTGCATAGTTAAAATAATTTAGGGACATATTCAATGACGGATTTAAAAATTTTCTTCAGAAGGTTCGAAAAATAAAAATATATATAAGTGAATAAGTCAACAAAATATAATTTCAAGAAACGTAATAGTATATAGTTTATAAATATAAAATACTTAAACTTATATTTTAATTTATTTTTTTAAAAAAAAAATCAGGCTTATACTTAAACTTATATTTTAATTTATTTTAAAATATTTTTTTTTATATAACAGGTAAGGTATGTAGTTTTTTTTTTTAACAGCGGCCTGATGGAGATCAAACTTGCGACCAAGCCTGAAGTAGGGCCCTAAGAAGTGGAGATTGTACCACTGAGTTATTCAACAACCTTGTGTCAAGTGGTTCAAAATTAATATATATATATAAATATAGATTTTCTAACTTATATATATAACGTAATTTTTTGTCGAGGGGATTCGGGTGAACCCCCTCGCCACTACGTAGGTCCGCCCCTGGGCATATTTAGTATGTATCTCTTTAAGCTTACGTCTAGAAAATAAGAAGTATTTTTACTTTATTATCCGATAAATAATGTAAGGAGTAATCAAATATTTCCTCTAGTTCATATTTTATGATGTTTTTAGCTTGTGTACACTCTTTATAATTTAGTTTTTCCCAACAAAAGTAAGAAGTATTTTCACTATATTACCCTTGGTTAACTAATACCAATTTAACATAATTTGTTGATTATGTAAAAGTTGACTTATCTAAATACGAAAAAAGAAACTATTAATACCGTCTTGATTATGTAAACGATTATTTATTACTTTCTCACTTTTTAAAAAAAAAAGGCAGGAGATAAAACTGTGGGGAATAAAATTCTCACCAACAAGTTGAAAGTTCATGTGTCCAACCAAGCTATTAAGGTTTTCTAACTCTCCCATTTCAATTTGTTTGAACTACCTTTCTTTTTAGTTTGTTTAAAGAAAGGATTTCTTTACTTTTTATCATTTTTTTTTTAATTTCAACTATCCATATGACATATTTATACCACAAGATTAAAGATATTTTAGTACATTTGATACATCTTTAATTTATGATCGCAAAATTTAAAATTTTCTTTTAATTTTTAAAAGTTTCATGACATATTAAATTGGCCAAATAAATTAAAATAGATAAAGTATATTAGGATATGAACCCAAAAGAATAGGGATATATCAAAGAAAAAAAAAATACTGAAAACCAATTGACAACGATAATATATAATTAATTATAAAGTTCCACGTTGGAATGGACAAAGAAAACAAAATGAGCATAAAAGCTAAAATTAATAAGAAAATGATAACCATGTGTACCTTGATAATTGATGTCATCAAAAAATACTCTATAGTATAAATTTATGAGGAGGACAAATCTTTTGTGTTCTCATTTATATATAATAATAATAATATATAAATTTTAAAATATAGTTGGTAGTGAAATTATCATAAGAGAAAATTTTAATTACGAAAATTAGTCAAATTCATTCTCGAGGCTAAACATGACAATTAATTATAAGGTGGGGAATGTTTGTGAGTAGCTTCTATAAAAGGGTTTATATTTTCCACCATTGTACAATTGGAGATTATTGAATAACTTCGTCATCCGTTAAATTTTTGGGTCAATTCACATATATCCTTAGCAAATTGTTTTATAGTATTTATATTTGTTATTAGTAACAGCGTTTCAATGTAAATAAAAACAAAAGTGAACTCCGCACATTTAAATTCTTTAAGAAAAATTATTATTTTACATTACTCTCCGTTATGAATCAATTTTCCCACATTTGGGAAAATAGAGAAATGCTAAGTGGATTATAAGTCAAGTGGGTTCTCCCACCTATTAGACTAGTCTTTTGGGTTGGGCTATCCCGTTTGATTTATTACACTCTCAAATTAGAATTTCGTTACGGGTCAAAGGAACAAGACTATTTTCTACCTACAAAAAATAATATTAGATGAAAAATAAAATTGATTTAAGTTGAAATTAGTGAAGGAACACAGTTGATTAACCTACCTATATTACTGTCGGAATCAGGTACTCTTTCCTTAGAGGGGAAAACAGCTAAATCACAGTTTGCAAGCAAAGCTAAAGGCTGGTTTAATATCCTGTCATTTATTTTTCACCAACTAATGTATTTATGTCCACCTCCAACCACTCTTTAATAGCATTAGTTACTTGGAGATTTTGACTGTAATAACATTTGACATATTTGATTGTTTTAACCAAAAAAGATGACTTGGTTGAGTTCCCTTTGCAACTAAAACTAGAACGTATTAGGATGTTTATCCTTTAAGAAATTTTTATCCCTCATAATTAAATAGTAAATAAGATCCTATATTACTAAACATGTAGGTTTATCTGTTAAAATCATGATTTTCACCTATTTTTTTACGGTATATTTACTTTTGTCAGTGATTTTGTATATGTTATATAAGAAAAATAGCGTTACACATGATAAACGAAAAGCAACTGCTATCTTTTAAGTGATTTTGTATATGTTATGTAAGAAAAATAGTGTTACACATGAGAAACGAAAAACAACTGCTATGTTTTATAATAATATATTGGGTCCTACTTTGCATATATAAACAAAAATTCCCATCATTTAATTGTTTGATGTTGCGTTTGATCGTCTCTGCTCTGCGTGCATTAAAACTTTTTCATCATCTTATATTCATTCATTTACAAAAAAATATTGCCCGTATACTCCAATGTACGAATTGTTGGATTTTTTGTTTAAAAATAAATTAATAACTATAAGTATTTTAGTGAGGAGGTGAGGTGCTTGTTGTGTTTTTTATGAAAAGGGTATTTTTGGTGAAAGGTTGTGTACTTTCATCCTGGATTACTTTAATTCTATTTAAATTCAACTTTGCAAATTTCAATCGTTATTTTTTACAGAGCTCCCAAAGCTTTTCTTCTTCAACCAAAAGATCATGTCCCGACTTCTTGCTTTCCAGCAGGATTATCTTTACTATTTGCTAAATACAGAAATTCATAGGCTTGTCATATCCACTAAAATTATTTGCATACAATTCCATAACAATCTCGTAGAAAAGAGGGGCAAATATCGTTTTTAGAGAAGCGTTTCACGCATGTTTCAAGCCTTTAATCATGTGTTAGTTGTTCAAATTATTAAGCCTTCATTTTTGTGTATTTTTATATGTGTTCATGAAACATATTTTCCAACACATATGTGCTAGGTTATACGTGTTAAAAATTATACAATATCGATACAGTTTAACTAGATATAACATGCAGTGTTATCTTTTTAAAGCCAGGAGATAAGCATGCTACAATATATATAGTTATAGATGAGTATATGTATATATATATATATACTTATATTATCTACGTCTCCTGACTCATGAGTACGCAAGAGGAAAAGATTTTAGAAAATTAGTATCTGTACAAATATACTATTCTTTTTGAAAATAGTAGTAACATAACATGCTTAACTATTTTAAGAAGGTGTACGTTTTATAATACTCCCTCCGTTTAAAAAAGAATGACCTATTTTGACTTGGCACAAAGTTTAAGAAAATAAAGAAGACTTTTGGCCTTAAATTAAAGTTATGTCAAATGTACCAAAATGCCCTTTAATCTTGTGGTCCTAAATATGTCATGTGGAAAGTTGAAATTAAAGTATTGTCAAAAAAATGAAATGAGTCATTCTATTTTTAGACTGACTAAAAAAGAAAGTAGGTTATTCTTTTTTAAACGAAAGGAGCACGATTTAAAGGGTATTCAAATACTTGGCGGAAGAGACGTAATAAATGAGTTTTATTTTGAAAAACAGAACATACCCATGTTCATGTCAATATTGCTTAGAGTTGAGACAAATCCAATCTGGGATTTGATCTTATAAAATAATAAAATATGTGTTGCTACCTATTACGTACAAGGAACATTAACTAACTAATAAAGTTTGGGAAATTAAATGTGTTTTTCAAGAACCCACCTGTTTCATAGTAGTAGTAGTTTTTTACAATTGAGAGATGGCATAAAATGATAGGTGGTCGGAGGATTAAAACTTACACGCACTCGATATATACATCAAGCAAATATATATGTATGTCATATGTTTGAATTTAGAGTTCACATTAATTAATTATGATCAATTAACATGTATTTTACTTAATTTAATTACTTAACCATGATAAAAAATATTAATTTGATATATACATCGGGTGCGTGTAAATTTTTATCGTGAATGGAGTATTGTAGTATCGGATTCACCTAAAATAATAAAAAAAATTGGGTAGAGCAAATATTGTAGTATCGAGTTCAACTAAATTAATAAAATTTCATGCCTAGAGTAAAAATTTTATTTTTATTTTTAGAAAAACTACTGAACAAATAATATATTTGAACTCGTAACTTAAAAGTGTTATGACATTTAATACTAATAACCTTAAAACTTAAACTCATAAATTTCAATTTTAAATTTGGCTCTAGACTCTCAACAAGGCAATAATATTACGTCAATCCCCATGATATTTTCTGCCATGTGCACTACATTGTCCTTTTACAAATTAATAATGCATCGGATTATTGATGCGCAAATTATTACTACTATATAAAAATGTGACCATTAGTACTACTATTTTATCTTTTAATGCCTATTTACTATTATTATTGTTACTATGATTATTATTAATATTATTATTATGATTCATTTTTATACTATTACTATTACTACTACTACTACTACTACTATTATTATTATTATTATTATTATTTTTTATTTTTTTTACTATTACTATTATTATTATTTTTTTCCCTACAAATATATAAGTAAAAGTTTGATAATACTACTAATTTGACTTTTAGTAGTACCAAATCTTTACTTTATTAGTAGTAGAATATTACTATTACTACTATTATTTCTATTTCTATTCTATTCTATGTAGTAGTAATTATATTATTTTTTACTTTTAATTTTATTACTCTATAGAAGAGTGAGTTGGAGGACGACCAAGGATAAAATTATCATTTCATAAATACTCTAGAATATTTGTTTCTATTATATATTCTTAAAAGTTGGTCATAAATTTCAAAATGACAAAATATCCAAACATATACCCAAAAAGTCAAGTATTTAAGGTGGGGCTCATATTTTTTCAAGCATAATTTTTCAAAAAATATGTTTTGTATATTAATAATTATTCTACTTTGATGAAATATTATCTAAATTTCAATTCTTTTCTAGGATTTGATATTTTTAATTTTATTTTATTACAATAGAAATATTTAGAAAAAAAATGTAACTATGTTATCGTATACTTAGAAAATTTTCATAAAAGAATATGAAATTTAGTTCTAAACAAAAACGTATAAAATATTTATATGATTTAAGATCAAGTTTGTGCACAAATTAAATGAATTTGATTTTTTGAACCGATTCGAATCAATTTAGATAATATTATTTAGATAATTAAAAATTTGATTTGATTTACAAATGCAATTCTAAAATATTACTGTACATATATTTGGATATACTCGAATGTGTTTACAATCCGAACAAACTTGAAAAAGTGAAATATATATTACGTGATGAT
The DNA here is from genome assembly GCA_030864215.1 of Capsicum pubescens. Taxonomy (NCBI): domain Eukaryota; kingdom Viridiplantae; phylum Streptophyta; class Magnoliopsida; order Solanales; family Solanaceae; genus Capsicum; species Capsicum pubescens. The sequence continues at coordinate 2,283,524 of CM061541.1, forward strand.
AATAATTTTTCCATTATCAATTATACATCCTATTCGCAGTTCAAATAATATATATTTTTAAAATCAGTTCTAAAAAAGAATTGATATTTTTTATTTTTTAGTATTCTATAACATTATTAATATTTTAGTCATGTCGAATTTCATTTATTTGTCAAAAAAGTCCACAAAGGGATACTCTTTTATTTAAGGTTTATTTATGTTAAAGATAATTTGAAACATTGCGAAGTTTTTTCATATATTTTAAATTCGATGTCGAATCAAAATGTTATAAATTGAAATAAAGGAATACATAGTTTATAAGAGTGAGTTGGAGGACGACCAAGGGCAAAATTGTCATTTCATAAATACTCTAGAATATTTATTTCTATTATATAGTCTTAAAAGTTGGTCATAAATTTCAAAATGACAAAATAACCAAATATATACCCAAAATGTCAAGTATTTAAGGTGGCCCCCATATTTTTTCAAGCATAATTTTTCAAAAAATATGTTTTGTATATTAATAATTAATCTATTTTGATGAGATATTATCTAAATTTCAATTCTCTTTTAGGATTTGAAATTTTCAATTTTATTTTATTACAATAGAAATATTTAGAAAAAAATGTAACTATGTTATCGTATACTTAGAAAATTTTCATAAAAGAATATGAAATTTAGTTCTAAACAAAAATGTATAAAATATTTATATGATTTAAGATCAAGTTTGTGCACAAATTAAATGAATTTGATTTTTTGAACCGATTCAAATTAATTTAAATAATATTATTTAGATGAATAAAATTTTGATTTGATTTACAAATTCAATTCTAAAATATTACGGTACATATATTTGGATATACTTGAATATGTTTACAATTCGAACAAACTTAAAAAGTGAAATATATATTACGTGATGATAATAATTTTTTCATTATCAATTATACATCCTATGTCTCAGTTCAAATAATATATATTTTTTAAATCAGTTCTAAAAAAAATTGACATTTTTTATTTTTTAGGATTCTCTAACATTATTAATATTTTAGTCATGTTGAATTTCATTTATTTGTCAAAAACTTCACAAAGGGATACTCTTTTATTTAAGGTTTATTTATTTTAAAGATAATTTGAAACATTGCGAAGTTTTTTCATGTATCTTAAATTCGATGTCGAATCAAAATGTTATAAATTGAAATAAAGGAAGACGTAGTTTATAGGAGGATGTGCAAATACTCAGATCTGTTCCATAAAAGATAAAAATGTGAAATTAATTTTAGCCACACATTTAATTGCATCAAGTAACTATACTACATTATAGTAAGATAATAAAAAAATATCATAAATATTGAATAAGTGTTTATCTATCAAACATGATAACCGATTCCTCCATAATTTCAAAACTTCACATGATGCATATCATTACAAAGATTTGCACTATATATAATTTATTAAATATAATTATTTACTCAACATCTTATGAAATTATTTTTAAAAACTTATTTAAAATGTAATATTAACTATCTCATGTTAAATTACTACAATATATATCATGATAACTTTTATTAATTCTTTTGATTCTCTTTATTTGGGTAGTAATTTCCTCAGCAGGTAGACAAATCACTTAAAAAGTAATTTCATACTTACTATATTAAATTGGACTCCTATTTTTAACGTATATAAGACATGACATAAAAACAATCCTTTAATATTATGATTCATTGAAATGTTCTTCCAGTAGATCCTTATTTTTGTTTATTAAACACCCAAAAAATGAATCTAAATATATTTAAAATCAATTTATGTATGAATTAATATCTTTTATTGCTTTGTATGATTCTTTATAAAATGTTAATAAATAGATATTTATAATTTTAATCTATTTCTTGTATAATTTTTAAATAAAATAGAAAAGAAAAACATCACAATTAGTTGTTTAATCTAAGAGAATGTGCTTGAGCTGATGTTAAAATAAGTATTAGAATATATGACATTTTAATGTTAATTATGAAACCTTAAATAAGTTATAAATATTATTTAATTTGTAAAAAATAAGAAGTTATATTTTATTATATATTGTGATTTCTAATTATATTTTCTATTGTGTTTTATTTAAAAATATTAATGATCATTTTATTTTTTTGAAAAAACTAATTAAATAGCTATAAGTATATTTAAAATTTAATATTGGGCCCGTAAACGGGCCCTTCAGTATCTATTATCTCTAATAGGCACCACTAAAGAATGTGGTGCAACAGATGTTGCTCCTCCCTTAATCAGAGATTTCAGATTCGAGCCTTGGGTGTGAAAAAATTCTTGGCAGGGAGCGCTTCTTCGCGACTGGAGCCCTACGCGGCGTAAATCCGGATTAGTCGAACTCCAATGTGGATATCGAACACTGAATGGAAAACCAAAGAAAAAAAAAAAACTATCTCAAGTAGGCCTATGGATTAATTATGATTTTGTTTTTCATTTAGTTTTAGCTTTTGTTTTAGGGGGTTGGGGGTGTTCTTGCTTAGTGGTAAAAGGTTAGGTGTTAGATTTGAATGTTGAATTAAGTTGAAACAACCTTTAAAAATAAACACTCGAAATAATAAATCTATAGTTCAATGAATAATCGATATATTAGGAATTACAGAAGTATAATAGAACAGTAAAATAGAAAAAAGATGAGAAGCAGAATTCAAATAATTGGGATGAGAGATGCAGAGTTTGCTTAAGCATAATAACAACATGCATAAACTTTTTTTTTCTAATCCTAAGTCCTATTTAATTAATTCAGAACTCTCCAACATTTTAGTCGGCTAAATATTCCCAATTCAATCAATTCACAATATAATTAAGTTCCTAAGAGAATTATATTTGGAGTATAATTTTTTCTCTAAGAAATAAGCTATTTCTTCCGACTAATATGATTTTGTTAAAAGATGTTGACAACAATTAGAAGGTTGAAAATATGAAAAAAAAAATCTTTTTGAAAAAAAATAAAAATAAAATTATGGGGCTTTAGATACTTGCATAAACAAAATTTAAGCCTCATATATCCTACGATAAACAATACTAATTGAATAATCTAATAAACCAAGTATTATCCATTTTACCAAACATTAGGTGTACGTTTTAAGTGATTTAAAGGACACCCAAAAATACTTGGTGGAAGAGACGTGGTAAATGAGTTAAGTGACAACGATCATTGTGATGGACTAATAAGTACTTTTCATTCGTATCTAAAAGTCTCAAGTTCGAGCCCATTCGATACAAAATCGTCTTTATTAGCGAATGTTTTACTCTTTACTCCCTAATGTGTGACTTTCCAGTATGAATTTTAATTTTATCAGACTCTAATGCGGATATCAAACATCAGGAATCCCATAAAAAAGAGTTAAAGTAATTAATTGACTGGATTTTATCATGAAAAAACAGAACAAACATATCGTCATGTCATTGCTTTTTAACTAATCCAAATTGGGATTTAATTATTTAAAAAATGTGGTGATACCTTTACCGTATAATAAGTAACACTAACTAACAAAGTATGGCAAAAGTGTTGAATTATTGTGTTTCAATTAGGAAAAGGACAAGGGACCTACGTGTACATACAAATATTTGTCAAGAACCTAACTATTTCTAAGTATTTTAATTCGAGAGATGGCACAAAATCATTGCCGGATGGACCATTTGTGATTTATAATGTTTTTCGGGTACAAAAATCTGTATATACATGCAATAAACTTATGAAGTTCCTTGCCAAGTAAGGAATGATTTTCCGTACCCGAGATTATGGAATCTTCCTCCTAGGATAAAATGGTCTTCAATTCGAACAATAGCGGTACTGTCAAAATTAATACCGAATCCGAGCAACAACAGCAGCGCAAGGCACCACCTTGTTCTTGCCTCGCTATCCATGTGGAGTTAGTGTTTCTCATTAAAACACATACAAGTTCTCGAATTAGTAAATTTTCCTTTGTAAAGAATAAACTTTCTAATTTTGGTGTCTCTCTTTCCCTCTATTTTCCATTTACACACACATTGAACTCAACACCATTGCACTATCAGCTTCATCTAAAATTTCAGCAAAAGAAAAAAAAAAAAAAAACTTCATCTAAATTAAATATTTTTTATGCAGAGTTTATATTTATTTTTATTTTATTTTTTTTGTAGCAAAACTCATTAAAACAATAACAAAGAGTATATTTCAACTCAAAATTTAAAAATATAATAGATTTAATATAAAAACATTAAAAATTAATTTCATAAAATTTAAATTCTAAATATGCTTCTCGCGCATAAATACCGACCTAATTTTAGTTAGAGATCTCTATAAGATAATAATACAATGTCAATCTCCATGATATTTTCTGCCATGTGCATTACATTGTCTTTTTATAAATTAATAACTATCTTAGAAGTTGTATGTATTAAATGTTAGTATTTGGTTTTATTTTAGTTTTAGCTTTTATTTTGGTAGAATTAAGTGGGGTTGGCGGTGTTCTTTCTTTGTGGTAAAAAAAAAAGTAGGTGTTACTTTTGAATGTTAAATTTAGCTTGAAGATAATTATATTTGGATTTAAGTTTAGAGTACCTTCAAGGTTTGTTTTGTTTTGTTTTTAGCTTTTAAAATAAGTTCATAAATTCAGTTTATTTTGAAAAATATTTTTTTAGAAAAAAAAAAGTTTGTTTTTGATCAATAAGCTTAAGAAATACTTTTGCCAACCAACCTTGGTTGGCCTAGTGGTTAGCTCACTAGGTCGCTTAAACAAGTGTCGGGGGGTTCGATTCCGGCCTTGTGTATGCAACAACCAATTGGTCAGCGGCAAACCCTTAAATGGAGCTCAGATCCGCGGAGGATTAGTCTTTGGCCTGTCAGGCTGGGTCCTTGGGAAACCAAAAAAAAAATAAAATACTTTTGCCAATTGTTAGCCTGTTCAACTGAGCTCAAAAGATTCTTGTCAGTAAATGTTTAGAATATTATGATCGTTGATGATAATATTGGTGATATTGCAAGATTGAACACTTACGTGAACCGTATCTTTGACATAAACTTGACATGCTAATGTATATCGGGTAGGTTGAAAAAGCTACTTAAAAGAAAAGAGAGCCAATAGGATCGATTAGGACAGGGCAGACATATAGCCAATTTTTTTATGCTTCGGCACCCGTTAAATCCGACAAAATTTAGATAAAAGATTTAGAAAAGCACCTAGTAATCCAAGAAGATAGACAAATGTTTTACTTTTCAGATGGAACCTTTAAACTTTGAAATATGTGTATACGAACCTTTCAAAAACCTACAATTCACAAATTCTGAGTTCGTCTAACACAAACCTTTCGAATGCCTACAAATTCATAAATCCTGAGTTCGTCACTAACTAGATCAAGATGCCCTTATTTGACAACGCTATAACATTCTCAAGTTAGAGTTAACCACAGAAGCAAGAGGCTGATAGCCAAACATCATTTGGACCTGATTGCTACTTGTTAGTAAAGATTAACATCACTGGATCTGATGCCTGTTGAGCTTGAAATTGCATGTTAACTTTTTTGGGCCAAGACAGGTTTAGCCCATCCAAAGTAGAATTTTCAGGTTGGACCAAGACAGACTACAGCCCATTGCAATGTTATTGTGGCCCATGACTAGGAAAAATAGGCAAAAGGACACATTTCACAATGCTAATTAGAAAGGGCAAACAACATAAATCCCGACCGTTTGGAGTTTAATTAAAAAAAATCTCAATATTTTTGTATAATTACTAAAAAACTCAATTTTGGAGTCAAGATATATAATTAGTACTCGATACATCCAATGAAGATACATTTTTTCCTTTGTAAAGATACATAATTAACTCCCAATATATTTTTTCCTATTTTAGGTCTGTCGAGATACGTAAATACATCAATAAAGATACACAATTAATTGAAATTTTGTATAATTTTTGTAAGAATGAGGATTTGTATAAATATAGCCACTATCTCAAATCTAATCAACATTTTACCCACATTAATTTGTGATCAGTTGGAAGGCTTGGACAAGCATAAATTTATTCCTTTTAGTATTTGCAAAAGTTCTTTTAAATTGATCAACCAAACATAAATTTTGAGTCTTCAATTTTATGTATCATTTCAGAAAGCAATTCGGACAAAAATCATTTTGTAATAAATAAGCATTTTGTAAATGATGATAGAAGACATTTATTCGCTGCTTACAAAATTATAAACAATTTAATTAATTTCAATGATATGATAATGTGCAATGACTCCACTAGAGATGGACTTCAAACTCGAAATTATCTTTTCTAATTTATTGGAACACTTAGATAATCCTTCTCTTTATTTTTATTTTTTCGATTTTTCAAACGGTGTCTGGTACCCCACATGGGAGTCTGACTAATCTGGATTCGCGCCGCGTAGGGCCCTCATGCGGGAGAAAGCGCTTCCTACCAAGAGTTTTTTCATACCCAAGACTCGAATCCAAAATCTCTGATTAAGGCAGAAGCAGCCTCATCCGCTGCACCATATCCTTTGGTGGTATAATCCTTCTCTTTATAAAAACGTGAAATACCTAACAAAGTACCAATGAATCTAGATAGATTCTTCTCTTTATAATAACGTGAGAGACCAAACAAAGTACTAATGAATCTAAATAAATTTCTCTCTCTATGATGACCTAAAAAGTACTGTTTCCTCCGTTTCATAATAAATGAATTATTGAATTTTGACCCACATATTAAGAAAAAAACATTAAAGACATAAATTTAACACAACTTTCCATTTTTACCCCCCACCCTCGAAAAAAGAAAATGTTGGCCTTGTAATACCTTTTCAAAAATTAATTGGTTGTCAAATCATAAGGGCAAATTTGAAAAAAATTTCAATGATTCACTTATTTTGAAACACAAATAAATACCCAACAATTCACTTATTTCGAAACGGAGGGAGTATTAACTAGTGGCCGTTTGGCCCTGAATAATTTTTATTTTTGTTTAGTTGAACTTCAATACTTGATCATAAAATTTTGGGAATTCAAGTTTCACTTTAAATTACTCGCAAAAAATAAAAAACTTCGTCAATTTATGTTCACACCAAATACAAATTCAATTTTTAAATATTATTTTGCGCTTAAAACATGAATTCTTTTTTTTTTTTTTCAAAGCTTACTATTTTCATGTACTTCTAGATAAACTAGACACATGAATCAAACCACGTTAAGTTTCAAATATTCAAGGTGTGTTTTGGAATATGGTGGCAGGTAGGCAAGAAAATTGTGATTTTTGATGTTCTTTTTAAGCGATCCTATTAGTCCTCGCTCGGCACGAGCTCTGTAAGAATTAAATTATATATAGTACGATATAACTTATGTTATATTATGATAAGAACATATAAATTTATGGCGGGTGAAATCACTCCTTGGAGTACTGTAATTAAAAGACAAAAGTTAAACGAAAATAAAACATCATCTCAAAATGAAAGTATACGTACAATGACCCTTGAAAAGATGAACTAATGTTTTTTCCCTTTTTTTTTTTATGAAAGTATCATCTTTTAGTCCCCCCTAAACATGTTCTAGATTAAAGGTTTAGTTGGTTTAATTAAATTTGACACGTAAAACTGTACCTACCCCTTTAATTCAGCAACATGGAAATTTCTTCCTCTCAAAACACAAATCGCCACATAGTATTCTCACCTACCCCATCATCCCACAAAATAAGACCAAAATATTTAAGTATATGGTGAAAAAATCAACTTTTTTCTCAGCAATAATTGTGAACAAGTTGTGATAGGAAGCTGCAGACAAGCTTACCATATGGCATATTCACGTGTAGGGCTTCAATAATAATTATGGAGTACTGCAAAAATAAATCGTCTTTTGGTCAAAAATGTACTAAGAAATACTAATAGGATCCTAGTCAAACTCGTGACCAATTGCAAAATGACATTTGAGTTATGACTGTTTGGCTCAAGGAATTAGGAAAAATAATCTCAAATTTCATTAAGTCGTCTTTATGTGTCCCATAGAATAGGTTCTGCGAGTCATGAAATCAACTACCGAGACTTGCGTCAAGATAGATCGTCTATATTACATCCTTTTTTATTACCTACATGGGTAGGTTTCGTGCATCAAACGTTCAGGACATAAAACATGTAGATTAGATTGTACTTTATAATTTGACTTTAAATTTATTACAAGTCATTTAATTTATAGTGTTTGAATCAGTTAATGTTCCTTTTTAATGAATTTCGTAAACACTTTAACAAACTACAAAGTTCGATGAAAGCACCGAATGAATTTTTACCTAACATGCATGTAATATCTTAACTAAATTCTCCCCTTTTTTTTATAACAATGATTTTCAGATAAATTTACATGTTCATTGATTTTGAAGGATATGATATCATACCTATTATTTTCATTAACATAAAAAATGTTCGAGTAATTTTTTTTTTTTTTGTCCATCAAAATTTGAACGTATTCGATTCCTTGAATAAAGCAAAAAAGGGCCATGCTATAACCTGCTACTCTCATGGAACCATTATGTGGACCCTTCAACAAATAATTCAACAGAAAAAGGCCAATTCAATTTTCTATTTTTCTATTCTAATTATTTTCACGTACACTTACCTAATTTGCTTGCATGTGAAATAATTAGCTCTGTCTAGTCATCCAAAGACATTTGTAGAATTGTATGTACTCTAATTAAATGACATTCATATTTATGTCACGTCAAACACGACAATATTTAGAGAAATTTTATATAATTTCTGTTAAAATCCAAGCAGCAACAAACCAAAAAAGATAAAAAGAAAATAAAAGAAATCTTTTGTTTTGCTTAATGCTTGTGATGTAATGAAATTAGGACGAGTATTTACTTTTATAGCATAATTTATATTTTATTGTATACATTTTATTTTGCACAAGCGATTGATCATATGATGGATGCCATGTGTTGTTTAAGATAATTTTTTAGTGGGTTAGTTAGTAAAAGGTTTATTGATTCTCCTTTTTTTCTAACAACAACATAACATACCTAATAAAGTGAGGTATGGGAAAAAGAGTATGTATATATGCAATAATATTCCTACCTTGTAAAGATAGAAAAAAAAAATTCCGTATAAATCCTCGACTTAAGTAAATCATAAAAAAATTAAGTATTAGAAAAAAATACAATATTCATGAAGAAGACAATAGTGACGACAAATAATAGTAACAACAACAAATACAATAATCGAAGCAAAAAATCGCAAGTAATAATAAAATTAAAAAATAAAATAATAATAGGGTCATAATAACGACATTGATAAAGGAGAGAGATAACACTTGATTACCTATTAACCTTCTATTGTATTTATTGATCGACCTCCATAACATTTCATCTAGAATCATGTCTTTGATAAAACGATGCATATATCGTGTCCTCTCTATTCACCCCTTTTCGATTATCTCTACGTAATTCAAGATAGGTTGTTAAAATTTAAAACTATAACTATGACTCCATGACTTCATCATCTTCTAATTTATAATATGGTATTTAATATATATTGCATTAAGTTAAAATGATGAGAAATAAAGAACATGAAACAATTAAGTGTATGGTCAATGGTCACCATATATACAAAAAGTTAAAATGAAACGATACGATTAATTAATTAGAACTTCGTCGATTAACCAAAACAGACGAAATTTCTAACTTGTAGCTACGAATATGGAAAATAATTGTTTACGCTGATTTTCTTGTAACCATTTCTTCTTCATTAATTTCTTACTATAGATCAATTTTTAGGTGGAATACATCTACAATTTTGCTGACAAACTCAATTAGGTAGATACATATTTTAAAATGATAAAAAAAAATACATATTTAAAATGATTAACTTATCTACTCGAAAATACCGATGTGTTCTAGCCTTCTAGGAAAAATATTTATGAGACAATAAAATACCTCAAGACTATTAGCTCGTGTAGCAATAAATATGACAGCGTGCAATTATTTTATTATAGAAAAAAATTCAGATCTAGGATTCTAGGAGAAAAAAAATAAAAAAGCCACAAGCCAAAACTCAAAGCCAAAGAGGTTGTTGGTAGTGGTGTTCATGGTTTGGTTTTCAACCAAATCGAACCGCAATCTAAATCAAATTGATTAAAAAACTCGATATTTGGTTAGATTTGATTTGGTTTGGTTTTGAATTTTTAAAACTGATATTAATTTGGTTTGGTTTGATTTTACTCTAAAATAACTGACAAAATAACCAAACCAAATCGAACCGATATATATATATATATATATATATATATATATTTTAATTATTTATGTATTATTCATAAATACAATATAAATATTTGTTATATTTTATGTTTTAATCATGATTTAACTTTAATCGTAACACATTAAGTCATGTCTTCATCCAGTTGATAGTACCTTATGAGATTTTAAATGAATTTCGCACTTTAAATGACAAATGATACTAATTGTGAAAATAATATCTTGTTGTATATTGAAATTTATAGCTGAAATTCATTAGACTATAGCCAATCACTAATTTAAACTTTCTTTTTGAACCTTGTTGAACAAGAAACCTTTTGGGGGGTTTATCATATCATTCTGTTAAATATAGTTTTAAAATAAATTTTTAGAAGCGTTCATATGGTGTTGTTTATAGCTTTGCTGAAGTATAACACTCAGTTGACATCTTAATTTCAAGGTTGAGATACAACAATCGGTTAACATCTCATATGTTAGATTGGAATTGTTTTCTTAAATTTTCAACTTTTACCTTTAGCTAAAGTTATAACCGAATCAAACCGAACTAAACCGACAAGAACCAAATTGACGATTATTTTTTTGTTTAGTTTTAAAATTTTTAAAACAGACTAAAATTGGTTTGGTTATAATTTTAATCAAGAACCGATCCAAACTGATCCATGAATCCCAGTTGTTGGTACCTTTGGCAGGGGTTTGGTGGGACTTGGGAAGGGGAAAAATTGACTGTTGGAAGCCATGAAAAGGAAATACTTATATGTTTTTGGAGACTTATTCAAGATTTTCATTAAAAATAAAATAAAATATATATGTGAATTAGTCGAAGAAGATTCAACATATATAAAAAAATAATTTTAATAATATATAAATAATAATATAATTTATTATCGAAAAGAATTCAATGAACCCCTTAATATATTATTATGCTCGCGCCATCCCTATATGCTTTGCTGTAAAACGTTTATTGCGGACATAATAACTGATGCATCAACGATGTGTTCTGATCAATCTTCTCGTACTAAGAGCATTCTTTATAGTATTTGAAACTTTAGAGTGGCTACGATGCAATTTGTTAACTTTAATAAATAGTACTGTTTTAAATGTATTTATAATCAAAAAGGTTGTATTCGACTAATTCATTTGAAAACACATTTTTAATATTTAATAATCAGATTATATTTGATCAATATTTTCTTAGTGCTTTTATATGTAATTAAGAGATTAGGAATAATTTGGTAATATAAATTATAATTAAGATTCTTGCTTTGAAAACGCTAATTTTCTATTTATATTTTGTGAAAAAGGTATAAATTTATAACTTTTTCCTGCTAAAAAACTACTTCTGATGTCACTGAAAAAGTACCAAGTACCATTCTTTTCTTTTCTTTTTTCAATATTTTAAATCTAATAAAACATTTTTCTGTAAAAAATTAGAATTCTAATAGCTTGATCAAACTAAATACTAAATTATTTATTCTAACAACCACAGCAAATTGCCTTGAGGACCACTAATAGGAAATGCAATAGTTGGGGACATGGGGGTGCTGTCGATAAGATCCACATTTTTCATGTGTTCTTTTAAAAAAAAATTTAAAAAAATCGAGATTGAGAAAAAATAGAATAAAATTAAAGAAAGACTCAATACACCAAACCAATCATGCACCATCACTTTTAAATTAGAGTAAATATATAATTATCCAACTGATGTTGATCGAGATTTGTAAAAAGATATTTAAATTTTGAATTCGATCTATTACCTCACGATTCTTCTTTATTTCGTTACAAGTACACCTTTTTGGACCTCTGCGTGTATACACGTAGAACATGCGCGTGAAAGGGCTTAAATTTAAATTTTTTACCAATAAAAAGTTGTTACGTATAAAAAATTTGATATACAATTTATCTTTTTTTTTAAAAAAAATTAATAATATTTATTTATTTTTTAAATTTATTTCATACACCATGCTCATCCCACGGCCCACCCCACAACCCCCTACCACACCATTGTCTTCTTCCCCCATTTTCTTCTTCTTCATCACCATAACTTAACAAAAACATCAATTACATCAACAACAATATCAATTACAACAATAACAACATCAATTAGAACAACAACAACAACATCATCATCACCATAACTTTCTTTCTCTTCAATCCTCTCAATCATCACCATAATTCTACTCACTTTTTACCATCACCATGTTTACTTTCTTCAATTTTCAACTTCTTATTTCAGTTTTTTTTTTTTTTTTAACATTTTGAACAATTTTATAAAACCCAATATATATCCTAAGAAGAACTATAAAGCTCCATTTTAATGGAGTTTTGATGGTACAAAATTAGGAAGCAATACAATATTAAAATAAACATGAAATTGGAAACCACAAAAACTAACATCGAAATTCAAAGAGAAAGAAGAATATATAGAAACTGATGGGGGTGGGGGGAACCTGCTGGATGGGGGGGATGGGGGAGGGAGATGTTGGACGGGGTGGGGATGGAGTGGGGTGATAAATAAATTAAAAGGGAAAACTTTATTAAAAAATATAAATAAAATATGAAATTAAATCATTTAACACGTGGCAACATCTAATTGGTGCATGCATCCGCTCTCTTTTTTGTGACTGAGATTCAGCAAAAAATGATGTATTTGCAATGAATTAAGTAAGAATCGTGGGGTAATAGGTTGAATTCAAAGTTTAGGTGTCTTTTTGCAAATCTCGACCAACATCAATGAAGTAATTATGTATTTACTCTTTAAATTATTTTCAAGGTACAAATATGGTTAAAAAATTTATTAGTATTGAATGTTTATATTAAATTAATATGATTTGACATAATTGAGTTATCTAATAAATATATCTATTAATTAACTATAGTTACATAAAAATCTATATTTAAAAATATTTCAAAGATGAATTGATTTGATATAAATATCTGATAAAAATAAATTTTTATAGCACAAATACATTGGAGTAGCGAGCGTAGATTTATTTGACGTGATCTCATGAATAAAAGTTTAAATTTAAATTTCATTGTGAAGACTTCATTAGTAGAGAACGCTAGAATCTCCTATACATCAACAACATACCTAACTAGTGAGCGATAGATTAAATAGATTTGTTTGAATATAAATTAGTCAAAATCTTCTATAGTAAGTTTTAACATGATGTGAATTCTATAGTAGATTACATTACAAGCACTAGAATGCAACTTTAATTATGTACGATCTACGACCTAATTATAAGGAGAAAACAAAAGTACATTTTATATTTTAAATTAAGCAATTTAATGTTAGAAATCATCGATTTTGGATAAGAATACAAGTTTATCAATGGTAAACATCAATTTATAAAAAAATACACATTGTTGAATATATAATGTATGAGTAATTATTTGTTAACTCGATGTGATGAAATAGATTTACTTTTTTTTTTTTTTTTTGTTTGCTATTAATCAAAGACCTTAGAGTTCAAATAGTAAAGGAGAAAAATCTAATTGGAATCTCTTTCTCCCTTAGATAGTTGTTACACCAGAACAAACAAATGGAATCTAGAATATAATATGTGAATTTGACTTTTTTTTTTTTTTTGGTGGTCCTATAATATGTACTTGAAGAAATTCATGCACCGTTAGATAATATTGATTTGGTTAGAATTTACCTACCATAAAGTACACACCTTGTGATTATCATAAATGGTGATTAATTATTTTTTATAATTCATAATCTGTTGACCACCTACCCCTTTAACAGCTCTAGTATTATTCCAAAATATGAAAATAAATTAAAATATTAAATTACATACTAACTTGTTTCTCTTTTCTTCTCCTATATATTATGGTTAACATTCTTTGACGCTTCTCCGTCTCAAAGGGAAACACAAAAAGTTTTCATATTTATTGAATTCTTATTTTCTTTGTTTCCCTTTGAGTCCTCCGAATGGCCGGCCAAACAGTTATTGTTTCCGGGTTAAACCCGGTGGCCATTCTTCAGTCAACAATCGGCGGAGCTCCTCCTTCTACCGCCGCAGCTGCGGCGGCGAACGGTGACACCACCAGAAAAATTGTTCCTCTATCAAAAGATGCCCTTCAGGATTTCATGGTTTCCATCATAACCCAGAAGTTACAAGACGAGAAGAAGCCGTTTTACGTGCTTGATTTGGGGGAAGTTGTTTCCCTGATGGATCAATGGAACGTTGCGTTGCCGAATGTTCGTCCGTTTTATGCTGTGAAGTGTAATCCTGAACCTTCATTCCTTTCTATGTTGGCGGCTATGGGTTCGAATTTTGATTGTGCTAGCCGTGCTGAAATTGAGTACGTTTTGTCTCTTGGTATCTCGCCGGAGAGGATTGTATTCGCTAACCCATGTAAGCCGGAATCCGATATCATTTTCGCCGAAAAAGTTGGAGTCAATCTCACAACTTACGATTCAGAGGACGAGGTTTACAAGATCAAAAAGCATCACCCAAAATGCGAGCTTTTGCTCCGTATCAAACCGATGAACGACGGTAATGCTAGATGTCCAATGGGTCCAAAATACGGCGCTTTGCCTGAAGAAATCGAGCCGCTTCTCCGTATAGCTCAAGCTTCCCGGCTCACCGTCTCCGGCGTCTCCTTCCACATCGGCAGCGGCGACGCTGATTCCAACGCTTATTTAGGCGCCATAGCCGCGGCCAAGCAAGTTTTCGAAACGGCAGCTAAATTCGGCATGTCGAAAATGAATGTTCTAGACATCGGCGGCGGGTTTACCTCCGGCCACCAGTTCACCACCGCAGCAACCGCCGTGAAATCAGCTTTACAAAAACACTTCTCTAACGAACCGGAGCTCACCATCATAGCTGAACCGGGTCGGTTTTTCGCAGAAACGGCGTTCACACTGGCAACAACCATCATCGGAAAAAGAGTACGTGGAGCTTTACGTGAATACTGGATCAACGACGGGTTATACGGGTCAATGAACTGTGTACTTTACGATCATGCAACGGTAACGGCGACGCCGTTAGCATGCATGTCGAATCGGGTCAACCTTAACTGCAGCGGGTCGAAAACGTTTCCGTCAACTATATTCGGGCCCACGTGTGATGCACTTGATACCGTGTTAAGGGATTACCAGTTACCGGAACTGCAGGTTAATGACTGGTTAATTTTTCCTAATATGGGTGCTTACACTAAAGCTGCTGGATCAAATTTTAATGGATTTAATACTTCTGCCATTGTTACTCACCTTGCTTATGCTTATCCAAGTTGATAGGATTTAATTAGCAAGGGGTTGTAATTTTATTTTTCTTATGGGTTTCTAATTTTGTTGTTTTGTTAATTTATTTTTCAATTAGCTTATAGTAGTTTTATTGTTGTGTCATCTGCTCTTAATAAGATTTTATTTATTTTAACTCTTCCTAGTTCCTATAAACAGCAAAGTGGTTAGATTAGCATAGTATATAAAGTTAGTTGGGTGCATGTATTCTATTTTATATTCTTGGGAATTAATAGAAAAATTGTCTCGTTTCTTGAATATTATTTCAAACGACACATTCAAATATTAAATTAGCGTTTTTAATATTTATATGTCAAAATATTCCAATTTCATGTTCAAATGATCCATCTTAAGTGGTTCACTTAAATTTGTAAATGAAATTCTCGCTCGAAATTTCTCAATTTCAAGCTCTTAAAGTACTTAAATTTTGAAGAATCAACTATTCTCTCCGTGTACTTTCACTTGTCATTATTTTTCTAATTAAATTTTTATTTATCACTTTTGACATATCAATAAAAGATTTAAGATTTGCTCATTCTCCAAACTATTTTCAAAATATATTACTTTAACAACAATTAATAAAGGTACAACAACAACAACATAGGGGTAGGTGTACGCAGACCATACCACTACCTCAGGTGAAGTAGAGAGACTGTTTCTGATAGACCCCTGACTTAGGATCGATACCAGTATAACAAACACAAAATATAAATGCATATAAACTAGCACAGTATACAGAATAAACTAACACTGTTAGCCACAAGATAGTTAATAAAGATAATATGATAAAGATTCTTTTATTAATAATTATTTTTTTAGTGACTACTGTGGCATGTCAACAAATAAAAGCAAACGACGAGAGTAAAATTTTTGAAAATAAACTTTCTTTTTTATTTTTGTTCCACGTCAGTACCCATATTGAAGCCCAACTATTCCGATGTTATCAAGCATTTTTGTCGTGCACTGTATGGACGATTCACTGCACGTCAATTGCGCGAGTTGGCACTATGCTTTGGGTCCCATAATTGACATAACAAGCATCAAAAGGGTCAAATTGGTTCATAAACGATTTAGAACTAACACATAGCAGACAAAAATATTCGTACAAGTTGAATTGGTATATCATTGATTTTGAATAATTATCTTATGAAAGGATTTGTGAGATTCTGTAAAAAAGTGCAAGTTGAATTCGAGATAAATGGATTCTTTTGAATTTCTGAAACAAAATTGAAGTTGTGGCTTATAAATTAGCCTTACTGTTTGCTCTATCGGCTATCGACGATTTATTCAGTTTTTCATGTTTCAAAAATACTACATGTTACTCTATGTTTAGATGTACTAATCGTAATTTTCCTCTTCTTTTTATTTTTTCTATGACAGTATTTTTTACATGACTATAAAAGCATGTATTTAATGAACAAAAAAAAAGCTTTCTAGAAAAAATAGACATACTTTAGACTATGGAGTGAAAATAGGACTTATATTTCTATTGAAGTGGAGCTCTAGAGTAAACGCAATTAGTAAAGTTGTTGTCAGATAACTTAAAAATCATGAGTTCAAATCATGAAAAATGTATCTTACAATAGTATAGTATAAATAACATAAGGTAAGATCGCGTATAATTAATTCTTCTGATTCGGCCCTTCTTGAACCCGATATATAAAAGAAGTTTTAGTATATCAGAATGGGTGTTTATTGCAATACAAATATAGTTTGCTAATAATGCTAGCAGACAAAAGAGGGTGAGATTCCCTCCTTATTTATTGGAGAACTATCTAAGGACGACGAATCTAATGAATAAATCGAACAATTTCACTTTACAGGCTATCCATACATGTGAACCCCAACTTGCTTCTAAACTTTAAATTTATATATTCTCATAATATCTCATATCTGTCATTTTTACACCAACCACGAGTAAAATATCAATCACTTTATAAATAAAAATCAAGAAAATATTCCTTCTTTGCAGGTCCACCTTTGCTATTTCAAAAAATAAAATAAAATATATATCTTCTAAATAATATATGGTACTCCCTCCATCCCAAATTGGAATGACACAATTATTAAAAATAATATAATAAATAATATTACTAGTTTATCATAGTATCTCTATTAAATGATATTTATAATTTAATTTAAAAAAAAAGTAATTAATGTCAAAGGTAAAACATGGAAAAAAAATTGTCTTGTCTTAAGAAGTAAAAGAAGACAAGTAAAATGGGACACCAAATTAGAAAATTTAGGACGGGTAAAATGAAACGGAGGGAGTAATATAATATAATTTTCTTCATGTATATGTGTCAAAAGCTCAAAAGACAATGAAAAGGGACGGAGGAAGGTATATTATTTCTTACTTCAATGTAGTACTTTCTCCGTCACATTTTATGTGTCATCATTTTTTTTAGTCCATCTAAAAAAGAATGTCATCTTTTCTTATTTGATAACTATTTAAAAATAATTTCACTTTTATCCTTGTTAGTCCCACTTAATTAAAAAAGAGATAGGAACACATTTTTTGATAAAAGGATAATTTGGTAAACATAACCAAGTCTTTCCTTATTTCTTAAATTCCTTATCCGATTAAATGGCTACACATAAAATAAGACAAAAAAAGTAATAAATATGAATATTTAATTTTATTAATCTAATTTAATTTAACTTTTAATTATTCGATCAATAATTGTTAATGTAAAGGGTCAAATAAATGATGCTTGATGAAATATATATAACTTTCGTGTATATAAACTTAAAGAAAACAAAAATATGGGCATTATATTTGTCACCTTATTTTATTTTATTACAGACAGAATGCTCTCATCTCATCTACACACTAAATAATTCCTATTTTTTTTTTCTCATTCGATGTTCGGTACCCACATTAAAGTCCGACTAATTTGGATTCGCGCCACGTAGGGCTCCATTGACGGCAGCCCAGAAAGAGTTAAAAGAAAAAATATTTATCTGTCATCTTATAATTATGTGATATTTTCCCATTAATGTGTGATACCTGCATTGAAATTTTAATTAATTTGGGTTACGTATTGTAGGATTCATTCTGAGGGTGATGCTCCTAGTAAGAAAAAGTGCTCCTAACAAGATTTTTTTCATATCCAACTTTAAAATTAAAATACTTAATTAAAAATGAAGCAGTCTCATCACTATAACTCATGTTGATTAATAATGAAAATTACGTCGATGAAAACCAATATAATAGTATTTTCTTTTAAAACTGCATAGCAATTTCTGTTATGAGTCTGGTGCATCATGAAGGACTTTGTGATATCATATAATAGTATTTTCTTTCACACTAATATTTCATATTTTCATTTAACTATTTTATGTGATTATTCCCTATGTCCCACCCTTTTTTTTTGGGGGGGGGGGGGGGCAAATAAGAGGATGATTATTCCCTATGTCTCACGTTACTTGGCCATCTTGCTATAAATAAATACTCTAGATTATTTGTTTACTTATCAAATTAAGATAAAATTAATTATTTTCTTACTAAAAATATTTTAATTGATCCTCTTATTAAAAATATTTATTTTTATTTAGTTGTCCCATTTATTAAAACAAGAGACTTTTATTTTATTCTTTCAATACTATCCCATCGTTAAATGACTACATTATATGTACTCAAATTTCTATTTTTTTCAAACATAATTAATTAGGATAATTTGGTAAAATAAGCTCTTAATAAACACTCTTTTAAGGAGAATGTCAAATCAACAAGGGTCAATTATTTTAAAACTAAGGAAGTAAATTTTTTCTCTTTTACCCCTACTATTAATATTTTTTGGAAACCTAAGCAAATTAATGTGGACATATTTTTTCATAAATGATGTGGATATCCATTAATTGGATAAAGAGTATACTAGTAAAATTAACCATTTTATTTACAATTTTTTAACGTATAGTGTAAAATTAAAAGGAGCAAACTAAAAATGAGATGGGAGAGTATATTATAACACGTAAAAAAAGTAGATACATAATTAAATGTGTGCATATGATACATCATCGTGGTTTCGAAAAATAAAATAAAATATATGTCTTACAATTAATACATCGTAAGATAATTCGATTTTCTTCTTAATATATATATGGGTCAAAAACTCAAAAGACAATAAAAAGGGATGGAGGGAATAACGTCTATCATTTCATACTTCGAACGTAGTTTCTAAGGATGTATATTCAGCTTTATTAATTTAATTTGATTTAGCTTTTTAATTCTTCGATCAATTATTGATAATGAAAAGGATCAAATAAATGAATCGTGATGAAATATATTTAACTCTTGCGTGAATAAACTTTTAGAGAGAAAAAGATATGGGTACTATATTCGTCACCTTATATGTTTTGTTTTATATTATTATCAGGTGAACATACAGAATGAGATTTTCTTTATATTCTAAGAAAACATCATTGGCTGCAAGTAAAAAGTTTTTCTTAAAAAATTATTTATTTGTCATCATCTAATCATGTGAATTACGTTGGTGGAAAACCAACATTGTGGTTTTCTTTCATTATCAACATTAATCCTTTTAAAACTGCATAGCAATTTCTGTTGAGTCTGGTGCATCATAATGGACTCTTTTTTTTTTCCATCTGGTGTACGGTGTCCGTATTGAAGCCTCGATTAATTTGGATCGCGCTTTGCATGGCCCATTAAGATCAGCGCTCCCAACAATTTTTTTTCCATACCCAAGATCAAACCCTCGACATCTGGTTAAGGGTGGAACAGTCCTATAATGGACTTTCTGATATCATACAAGTAATAATAACTTCTTTCACACTAATATTTCATCCAACTATTTTATGTGATTATATCATAACACGTACAAAAAAGTAGGTGCATAATTAAATGTGTGCTCAAATACATCATCGTGGTCTTTAAAAATCAAAATTTACTACCAATGAGAAGAATACACAATAGAGAAACACTAAATAAAAATATGAGGGAGGATATGGTTGATTTTTGTCTTTTTGAATTAAATAAAAAGGGGTAACTGAATGATCAAATTGATATTATTTTTAATTGTCTGAACTTTGAACTGTAGATCGATAATGTCAAAAAATTGTTGTAATAAATTAAGATGTAAGCGTAAAATTATTAAAATACTAGACATGAGTAGCATGATTTGTCAGATCTTAAAGTGCGATTTGGTTCTTGATCTCTTGATAGGGACTTAATTATATTCGAAATTGGTTATAGACATCGTAAGCTAATAATTTATTCGAGGAATAGATCAGACCGAGCCAAATTTGAATTCTGGAACCCGCCATGTCAAAAGGGAAGGATAGCAATTAATCCTCGTTATTAATGAAATCTAAATGATTTCTCAATAAAACATAAGATCATTTAATCAATTGATTATATTTCAAGCTCAAACATTTTTGCTCATCTGTATGATATTCATGAATACAGTATGTAGGACAATAATGATCCAATATATGAATCTTCAGTCTAATTTGAGCTACACTTGCATTTTTTAAAAGGGAACGAATATTAGAAAAAAGTTGACTAATAATAGCCACCCATTTAAAATAATAGTCAACAAATATGATACGAGATTGAATACGTGGAAGACTAAAAAGAACAACGAAACAAAGAAATCAAAACACAAAATTAAAACCCTAAAACTAAGAACATGAAATTAAGATAAAAGATAGAAGCAAGACACAGGTATGAAATCTAACAGACCATATATAATGACTATGCGAAGGTCAAAACCTTCTATTAAAAATTCAGATTAACACTTATACTATCGAGACACCTTCAAGAGGAATGATTTCCTCAAACAAACAACTCCATCAATTTTTTCTAGCAACCATAGGTTTATCCTCAACTCTTACAAGAGGTTTACCCATCAATTCATAATATCAAAAAGTAGTTTAATTAAAAATAAGCTAATCTTCATTATTTATAGACTATACTTATAATTATAAAAATATCCTTATGGAAATAATGGTCTTCCTTAGCGTGAGGCTTGCATGTCAATAATAATCACTTTGCATTCTTAGCCTCTTTTTCCCTTTTTCGCCTTTCTTCTTTATACTTTCACTTTAATATGTTCTCGAGCTTCAATTCTTCATTGCATGATGTTAATGAAGCTTGACTTCATCAAAATATATCATTATGAATATTTGAATTTTGATTAGTAAATGTTATTATTTTGGTTGACCCAGCCAAATATGTAACTTAACCATTAGCAATTGGTTTAGTGTTCAAGTCCAGTGTGGCCCATAACTAATCCAAACCTTTCCATTTATGGGCAAAATTCAGAAATGACATACTTGAGGCCCTAATTATTAATTTTGTAGTAACAGTTTCATAATTACATTTTATAGCAACTTGTATTATGTATTTTTAAAAATTAATGCCATAAAAATACATATACAACTAATTTACCTCCCTTAAATAACTGAAATTTGTTGAGGTAAATATGGTATAATTACCAATTAGTTAATTTTGTAGATTCCTTTTCCGTTAAAATAACTTCAATCATGTGACTTCCGTTTCAGCTTAACATCATTGATCAAATTTCAAATTTCAGTTTTCAAAATTAACGAGTTCATCTGAGACAAAAAAATCAAAATCTGTTTTTCGTTTTTATGAAAAATTTTGCCTAATTCAACTGTGTTTTTATGTTCAACCATTGTTGTTGTTCATATGAAATTCTACAGTATCTTCTTCGAATTCAACATCAGTTTCAAAACGAAGCATTAATTTCTTTGAATCAAATCCAATTATAGATTCTTCAGTTCAAATTGTTCGAATTCAACTATCAGTTGAAAATTCATCTGTTATTGTTGTTTAAGGTACGTAATCATTAAGTATTTCTGGTTGGATTTTTTGTTTCAGCCATTACTGATGCTCCTATTTAGTTTCAATTTTTAATCAAAGCAGGAGGAAATTCAACATATATAACAAAAACCTTCAGAATTAAAATTTTTCGTTGCAAAAATTCAGTTTATTAGTTGTTTCAGTTTTTTAGATTTCATTGATCGACTATTTATTTCAGTATTGGTTGTTGTTGTTTTGATCGATTTAACAATTGATAAAATTGTGAAGCTTTGTAGTATATTTTCAGAGTTTTGTATAATCGATTATGAAAATAAGTTAAACAAATTTCGAGTTGAATTTGATTAAATTATTTTATGAAAATCATTGCTCAATGGATGATTGAATTGAGCTGCTGAATGTGATGAACTTCTATTCACACAGTTCAAAATTTAATTTAGGTATGTTCCATATGTATTTTTTGATATGTTTAATGTTAACAGTGCATATGTATTTTTGAACAGCTTAATGTTAACACTGCATATGTATTTTTTGGTTTTCTTGTCGGAATTTGATAGTATAACTATTTTTGCTAATAATATAATTTATACAAGTTTTTCTTCGGTTCGATTCAGTAGTTTCTGTATTTGGTTTAATAGTTTTTTTTTTGTGTTTGTATTTTATGTTAAACAAATTTTATTTAATATTTTTTTTTGAATGGAGATGTTGGCTGTGTAAGTTTGTTTGCAGTTAAAGCTGAAAAGTGTTTGTTTTAACAAGATATAATTTGACAACATGTTTATATTTGTTTATTTTTTGGTTAAATCAAGTAGAAATATGAAGCATACCAGTGCTTGTGAAGCACTTTGGTCGGTGGACGTATGAAAAAAACTACGAAGAATATATCACTGATGCTATACTGTTGAGCACATCAACAACATTTATTGAGCTGCACGATGAATTGGCATCTCACTTAAGTGTGGAATATCAAATTACTGCTAATGCAGGGCAGATAGAAATACATAATGATATGGGTTTAAAGGTGTTTATATTTCAGAAAAAACAGATAGAAGACATGAATTGTCTTCCTTTATATGTAAGCATTTTGGAGAAAGTTGTAGGGAGCAACGTGGCTAGTTCTTCTATGTGTGTTGCTGAAAGAATAACCAACTGTGACAACATTCAAACACTGATAAATACAATAAATGAAGGAGCTTTGGTGGTTTGTGAAGATACATAAGCATTAGATGTATTTGAAATGGATACTGTGGAGTTGATTATCTCAGATCCACATCACAAACATGTTGAGGAAGACCAGGTTTACCTGATAAAAAAATAATTTGAAGTCAGTCATGAAGGACTATTCAATTAGGGAGAAGTTTCAAACGCGAAGTAAAAGGTCAAGTAAGAAAACGTACGTACATTCTATATCACTCTATTGTTGTTTAATATTAGTTTAGATATGTATTTTTAAGGCCAAAGTCATCGATAGATACTCAAACTTGTTGCCAAAATTCACTTAAATACCTAAACTAAGGCTTGTTCCTACCAGGCCCCTAAACCCCCCACATTTTTGTTTCAAAAAGTATATACAAATGGCATTGAGGAAATTATTAAAAAATAATTCTAAAATTATTTAAAAAATAAAAAAAACTGATTATTTAAAAAAATTTATAATTTTTTTTTAAAAATGAAATAAATTATCTTAAAAAAAATAATTATTAAGAAAAATTATAAATTTTTTTTAAATGAAAATAAAAAATGGCGAGGATATAAATTATGAAAAAATAATTATAAAATTATTTGAAAAATAAAAATAAAAAATTGATTGTTTAAAAAAAATTATAAAATTTTTTAAAAAATGAAATAAATTATTAAAAAATTATTTAAAAAATAAAAAATTAATTATTAAAAAAATTATAAAACTATTTAAAAAATGAAAATAAAAAATGGCATTGAGGATATAAATTATGAAAAAATAATTATAAAATTCTTTGAAAAATAAAAATAAAAAAATGATTATTTTTTTAAAAATATATATATATTTTTTAAAATGAAATAAGTTATTAAAAAATAAAAGACTAATTATAAAAAAGAAATTACAAAATTATTTAAAAAATAAAAAACTAATTATTAAAAAGAAATTATAAAATTCTGTAAAAAAATAAAAATTAAACACCCCCACCTACCCCCAGCCCCCGATCCCCCAGTGTATTTTTTTATTAAAAAAAAATAATTGGGACCCCCTAATGCTTTTTTGCCTAATTATAAAAAAGAAATTATAAAATTATTTGAAAAATAAAAAAATAATTATTAAAAAGAAATTTTAAAATTTTTTAAAAAATAAAAATAAAACTCCCCCACCTACCCCCAGCCCTCCAGCCCCCAGCGTATTGTTTTATTAAAAAAAAAATTGGGATCCCGAATGCTTTTTGTTTTATTAAAAAGGGCCTTTAGTGTTTCAAAAAACTAATAATTTTGGGGCCCTCAATGCCACTTGGCATATTTTTATTTGTAAATTAATAAAAAAGATGCTCCTCACGCACTTCCCACGATGGCACTGCACGCGCAGTGCAACATAGACAAAAAAAGCCCAATTGGAATAAAATATGGGGGGTTTAGGGTCCTGATAGAAACATGCCTTAGTTTAGGTGTCTAAGTGAATTTTGGCAACAAGTTTGAGTGTCTATCGATGCCTTTGATCTATTTTTAAAATACTAAATTATGTGGGATCCAGGTATACGTTGTTTTGTAAATCAAGAAAATGCGAGTTTTTAATGCGTGCATCAGGAATGAGAGAAACTGGAATGTTTAGAATAAGAGAATTCAGACCTCAACATACATGCCTAGTGAAGGACAAGATCTATCCAAAGGTGCATGCTATTAGTATGTTGATAGGTGGTATTGTTAAACAAAAATTCAAGAACCACAAAAGAAAATACAGTGCAACAGAAATTAGAAATTACATGAAGGAAGATTTTGGTATGGATCTGACATACGCTTTATGTTGGAGGGCGAAAGAAAGAGCGTTAGAAGAGTTGAGGGGTAAGCCATCAACATCTTATGGGAAACTGCCATCATACTTATATGTACTGAATACTACCTATCCAGAGTCACATATAAGAATGAAGAAGACAGATGAGAATGAGTTCTTGTATGTATTTATCGTTCTAAATGCATTCATTAAGGGATTCGATCATTGTAGACCGATCATAGTTGTTAATGCTAGTCATCTGAGAGGAATGTATACTGGGGCATTTGTAACAACATGTATAATGGATGGAGCAGGTTAGTATGAATTTGTAATAATTATATTGTAAAACTTGTTGTATGTTTTTGTATTTCTGCGTATCACCTGAAAATACATATCTCCACTAGATATATACATATCTGTATAAAATTACCTAGAGTTTCAAAGTTTCATGAATTAAAACATTTAAAAATGATTATGTTTTATAGTTATGTGTGTCTAAATTTTATTATATGTAATTGATACCATTTATTTGATAAAATATATAATTTTAATTACCTGTATATATAATAAATACATATGCAGTTCCTATGTGTATTTTTATTTTACTGCGCATAATTATTTTGTATATACAGGTCATATATTCCCTCTGACATATGGTGTGATTGATTCTGAAAATGATGCATCATGGACATGGTTCTTTCATAATCTAAAGGAAGCGTACGGGGAAAGAAAAAATATGTGTGTTGTTTCTGATAGGAATTCAAGTATCATAAAGGCTGTTAGCGATGTGTACAATGGTGTTCCACATTATGCATGTATGTGGCATCTATGGGGGAATGTTAAAAAACTTTACAGAAAGTCACACGATGCATTGTCGGAGATTTTTTATACAATGGCCAAATCATATTCAAAGTCAGAATTCCAAATGTTAATGGAAAAAGTTGAGGCAGTTGATATTAGGGTGAAGAATTATTTGGAATTGGCTGGTTACGAAAAGTGGGCTAGGTCCTATACAACAGTTAATCGAGGGTGAACTTTGACTTCAAACATTGCGGAGTCAATAAATGGAGTACTTGTATCAGCTAGAGAATTGTCAATTTATGACTTTCTTGAGGAGGTTCGATTATTGTTTACAAAATGGAACTGCGAAAATAGGCAACAGGCTTCATATACCTTCACACCACTCATTGAAAAGTTTTATCACATACTCAAAGAGAATGAGGCTTTGTGTACTCATATGACGGTTTGACCTTTTACATTTTTGGAATTTATACTTCTGAAAAAAATAATTAATAGAATAACTTCCATTAAGTGCTAAATGAATGGAAACATTTAAAAAAAAAACTAAAAAGTTAAGTAAGAAAAATATTATGTACTCTGCATATGTATTTTTACTCTGTATATGTATTTTTTTTTGAAAAAATGCTGGTGTGCTTACAACATATCGTACAAATATGAATTTCATCTTTTTGTAGCATATCATTAAACTTTTTATTTTTGTATCAGGTTGTACCAGCCACAAAATATTTGTATACGGTACACGACCAACAAAAACACTACATTATTTGCCTCAAAGAAAAAAAATGTTCATGTAATGCATTTCAACTAGATCAGATACCATGTGCACATGCTTGTGCGGTGTTGGAGAAGAAGAATTTTGAGAAGGGGTCATACTGTTATGATTTGTTTAAACCAAAAACAGTTTTGAAAACATATGATGTTCCCATCTACCCGTTGCCACACAAAGCTGACTTGGTGAAATAGTACTGCCTCCAAAATACAAAAGACCTCCAGGAAGACCTGCGAAGAAGGATCGTGGAAAATCAGGCCGGGATATGTTTGAAAAGAAGAACATCAACTCATGTGGTGGTTGTGGGGCTAAGGGTCACAATAGGCGTTCCTGTAGGAAATATCAAAAATGAAACATTTCTCTTTCCGTATTATTGCTTAAAATTTTATTTTCATTTTTTATAAATTGAACTATTTTTTTAATCATCATTTGACAAGTGAACACAGTTAAATCTGAATTCTGCATATGTATGTGTTGAAAGATCTGAACATTGCATATGTATCTTGAGTGTGCAGTTCATATGTATTTTTATCATTGAATATACTTTTTAGGTTAAAGTTGATAACTTTGATTAACCAAACACTTATTTGATTCGTAATTGTTAATTGATTTAGCCACATATGACATATTATGCAAATCTATGTTTGAATTTTAAAATCTTAGCGCAGCATAATAGTTTATATGATAAAAATATATTTAAATGTATAATACATATGTATTTTTAATAAGAAATATTAACACTGCATATGTATTTATGTAAAATAAAATCTCACCATAAATTACAGAATTGTATTAAAAGTTCAAAATTATCTTTAATTTCAGTTTTCATTTATAATTATTTTAATTGGACACATATCAAAATAAATATTAGTTATGAACAATATGTATTTTAGAAAAACTTATTATTAACACTGCATATGTATTTTTATGCTAAATTTTATTTATAATGCTTACATATTTTTTAGCAAAATATGAACACTGCATATGTATTTTCTAACATTGCATATGTATTTTAACATAACATTGGCATTTTTAAACTAGAAATTTCAGATATATTTTTGAAATGCTTAGGCATAACATTGCATATGTATTTTTCTCATCTAAAAATAATACATATGTATTTTTTAGGCATAAAAATTCCTGCATATGTATTTTAAGCATAATATAAACAATACATATGTATTTTTTAACAAATTCACACAGTAAAATGAAGAACAACATAAAGGACTCGTATTAAACTTGAATTAGTACTATTATGACCTATAATTAGAACCACTTCAAAACATTAAAATTAGTTTGTATAATCAGTACCTACATCCATAAATCAACGTCTAAACTATATAAAGTAATCAATCCATCATCCATCAAACATAAAAAACTTCAGTTACACTAGTTATTCTACTTTGCCTTGGAGGCCTCAAAGGTGCTTTGACATTACTATGAACATTTACGTCTTGCTTTCTAGTCCCATAATTCCACAAAAGTGCAGCATATCTTGTACGGAGTGCATTGGGGTCAAACTCATTCGCAAGAATTTTGTGACCATAAGAAAGATACTCCGCATATGTAACCATATAGACACCACAATCCCTACAAAAATAATAAAAAGGAACACATATATGCTTTAATATATATTTTACAAACATACAATTTTGTTACATGTAAATTAAATAACTTACAAGCTTCCGCTCGATTGTTGAGGCAAACTCTCTTGAAATAACACATCAAACATATCTGAGGAGTCTTTGTCTTTGTATCTTGGATGGTTTTCAACATGAATTCATTTCTTAACATAGAAATCACAATATTCGAGACACAATGGGATAATCGCAGCTAATTTCTCAATGACATCAAGAACAACCGAATAATGACCAGATGGTTCATATGAATCATATAGGAATATGCACCTCTCTGAGAAAGATAAAATTGCTAGCACCCAATGATGTTTTTTCTTTATATTTACTGGAATATAAATGTCTTCCATTGTATGCCATGGCACAACAGCATACATACGGAACCTATTTATGTATTCATTAAGATGTGCCATATGTCCTCCCGCCGTAAGGTTTTCAGCATTCGTAGAATAAACATCATGAACAGATCTAATTATGTTCATAAAGTTGCAATCTACTGTGCTGAATTTGTAAGACCTGTTGGGGTCATACTTCGACTTCTTCCTCAAGTAGTAGAAGCAAACATCAATATGCTGCAGTAAGTAAGAACACAAATTTTAGATAATTCAAACTATTTGTATACTAAATTTAGCATGTGTATGTAATATAAAAATACATATGTAACTTAAAGTGCATCACAACCTTTCTTATATAATAAAAAATTACATAGATAAATACTTATTTGCACCTACATATGTATTTACTACCATAATATGTAGATTAATTAGTGCTATAAATGTAAAAAAATATTGTAAAAAAAAATATACTAATCGAGTTGGTCCATGACTGATCAGGGAACCCCATTGTGTAGAACCAGTTTTTATCTTCAACAGTCTCAATTTCGAAATGCATCATTGGAATGGTTGATTTCCCCCTTTTGTAATGATCTGCATTTTCCTTCCTATTTTTTTTTTGTTAATCAGTATATGTTAAATCATAATAACATAATGTAATTTAAAAAAAAAAACTTAAAACAGTTCAATAGAAATACCTTTTAGTATGAACTTTGAGAAGGTCTTCAGAAATTCAATCCATGAACTTGTTGACAATCTTCGTATACACAATCCCATCAATTGGATGATAAACAAATGAATGTTTTTGTGGGAATATACGTATGTGCCCTTCCGAGCTCTCTATATAGTTACGTAATATAAAAAAGTAATTATTAAAAAGTATTTGCATAACATGTTACATTGTAAACTAAATATATAACTAATTGTACTTACCGACAGCTAAATCAAATTTCATCGTGTAAGGTGACTCTTTGAATTTGGATGGTCGCCTAATCCTTAACTTAGGAATAGGAGTTTGAAGTTCACGATTAGCAGAGGGACGAACAATGATGCTTTTACTACTGTATACATTCAAACTAGGAAGCAAGTCATCAGGGATTGTGTCTTGTGAATCAGGCAAAACTGTTTCATCCCTTTGTTCATCAGTGTTTAATTCTTATATTTTAGGAGTTGTCATAATCTGCTCCTCCGTACCAAGATCAACCTCTCTGTGCATGTCTGCTTTAGAGCTTGATCCAACGTTCTCTTTGTTTTCCTTCAAAAATGGAAAACAATTTATTTTTTTATGTAAAAAATAACCCACATAACCTCAGATATATTCATAATACATACCTGACAATGATCTTGAACAACAGATTCAGACTTTTTATCTTTAAAATGTTCATCGATTTGTTCTTCTTCAGAAGTTGTCAATGGATGTCTCGTGATGCTTTCTCTTCGGTATGCATTAAGACTTGGTAACAACTCATCTGAGATTGTAAACTGCGAATCAGATAAATTTGTATCATCTAATTTCTCATCAGTGATCTGCAATAGAAATGAAAGAAAATATATAATTGTCTTATGGATTGTTATGATTTTTACATCACATAAATTGAAGTTCAATTCATTATACATACTCGATCATCGTGATGAATAATCTTCTCAGAAAGATTATAATCCAAATTTATGCTTTGGAGAAACTCATCAGGGATTTAATGTTGAGAATCAATTTCAATGTTTGTTTTATCTGGATGTAAATCAGTGCACTCCTTGCAAACAAGAAAAAAAAATTAAACCAACTTCAAACAAAAATTCAGTTGTATATGTTTATACAGGACTATATATAGAATAATATATAACTACACAAAAAGAATAATTACATTTGTGCACTCAAAAGAATAATCATATTTTAGTTATTTTTTACCTTTGCACCATCTTGATTCTCATTCAAATTCTGATCAACAGTAGGACTGAATTGTTGTGGTGATGTTTCGACACCAGCATAATTTATCTGTTGTGCTTCAACCTCTGTATCTTCATATTGTTGTTACAAGTATAATTTGAATAAACTACTATTATTTGATTTCACTTAATATGTATATACCAACCCACTAAAAATACATAGTGTTGAAAAATACATTTCTTGACACACTGCATATGCATTTTGTAATACATTTCATATGTATTTTTTGAAAATCAACTCATATGTATTTTTTGAATAAACTACATATGTATTTTTAGCAATATACTGCATATGTATTTTTTTACAAACTTTGGATATGTATTTATCAAAATACATTTCTTGACACACTGCATATGTATTTTGTATTACATTTCATATGTATTTTTTTTTATATCAAATCATATGTATTTTTTCTATAAACTTCATATGTATTTTTCGCAATATACTGCACATATATTTTTTCATATACTCTGCATATGTATTTTTTTAATACTGTGGATATTATATAATAATAAAACTTTTACCTTGCTTTGTTCAATTGCTTTGACCATTTTTTTGAACTTTTTCTTCACTAATTGCCGAATTCGAGTAAACTCTTCACGAACTCCTTTAAACTCTTGACGAACCTGTATTCATACAAATTCAGTAAACACATATTTTTAAATGTAAAACAAACATTTGACAAAAAAAATTACCTCTTTGCAGAATGCATCAAAAACTTTCTTAGAAATAAATATTTTTTTCTCAACATGACTCTCACGCTTTGACACAGCTACTTCCTCTACATGACTATCTGCCTTTGACTGTACCTGAGGAAAAATAGCCCTAGTTGTTTGCTTCCCTTCCATCGTTTTTGAAAAAGAAGCCTGTCGTGTTGGAATTGGCTTGAATACTGGTGTCTTCATTACAGCAGCCTTGGCAGCACGATGAGGTGGAGTCCTCGTTTGGGTATGCGCGTCAACAATATTGACTTGCTTTTTCCCTGAAGGTTTCTTCGCTACTGGGGTTGATGAATTCACTTTCTGTTTCTTCTTTGAACGTTCGTTGATCTTCTTTGGTGGTGGATCCTGGAAGTCATCGTCAGAATCAACTGAACGTTCATCTTCAGTTACATCCTTCTGTGATATTTCAAGCTTTGCCTGTTCCATTTCAGTTGGCTCTATGTTCTTAAATACAACCTACGAATATGTTAAATAATATGTTAAAGAATATGTTAAACAATTGAAAATGAAAAATAATATATGTATACAATACAATACAATACAATACAATACAATACAATACAATACAATACAATACATATCAATGCATATATATTTGTTCACAACAAACCTTGCCATTATCCTTGAACATAGCATTCATCAAAAACTCATACCGTGGATGAGGTGCAATCATCTTCCAATTTAATAATCGGAGAATCCGATTTTCAACCTTCAATGCAATCTTTGGAGGGACATTTGAACAACACTCATATAGCCACACTTGAATTGCCAGTGACATTCCTTGAATCAAATAAAATTTGGTCCCAACTTTTAGCCGGTTGTTCAAACTTCTAGTCAGATCTTCAAAAGATAAATAACCCCATGGAAAATTCTTATATCTATCACTATCTACCAAATCAAAATGAAGACGGGGTATAACAACAGTGTCAATGTTAGACAACACAAATGAATGTAGGAAATACAGAATTGCAAATTTCTCAGTATCCTCATCATTGTTCTCCCCCCATACTTTCTCCGTGAATGCTAGAAATAGTTGCTTTTTCTGTATAATTTCTGCCCCATTGAAATACTTTTCAATCATCCTATTTGGTACACCCTCATAAAAAATAAAGTCATACCTATTAGACACATAATTCAATTCAGTTATGATAGCAAATTTCATGGGAGTAAAACTAAGAGAGGTGTCATTAGTATAGATCATAATCCCAAAAGAAGAACTACCCTTCACCTCAAGCGTCATAACGCATCTGCACAACTGTGCTTGCACTACACACTGCTTCTTCTTCATAAAATAACCAAAAATGTTATTCTCACAAAAGTTTTTAAACTGTTCCTTGTTTAAAATTGCGCGTATGCTTCCATAAATATCATTGTCACTGTACGAGCACATGTGCGGTGCAAATCTTGGAAGTTTTCTGACAAGGAATATTTCGTCCCGCATCACCTATACAAACTAAAACTACCATTTCTTAATCTGTAAACAAAATTCAATCAAACAAAAAAGAACATATAACATGCATATATATTTCAGATGATTAAAATGCATATGTATTT
Organism: Capsicum pubescens; assembly: GCA_030864215.1. Classification (NCBI taxonomy): domain Eukaryota; kingdom Viridiplantae; phylum Streptophyta; class Magnoliopsida; order Solanales; family Solanaceae; genus Capsicum; species Capsicum pubescens. The sequence goes on from CM061541.1 coordinate 2,316,525, forward strand.
TGATCACATCATAACTGCAACCAACACTGTAAAATACATATCAAATGTACTAAAAATACATATAGGCAATAGACTGTTATGGTAGTTATACTAAAATAACATGCATATATATTTTGACCATATAAAAAATACAACAAACACTGAAAAATACAAATACTCAAAAATGCATATCAACTACACTAAAAATACATATAGGTCAAAATTATTCAGCTGTACTAAAAATACATATCAACTATACTAAAAATACATATCACCTATACTAGAAAAATATATATCCAAATACTATTCATGAGTAGTTAATTCAACAATATATTTTCACATAATCCCTAAATATCATCATAACAGAAAATACATAATTACTTGAACACAAAAAAAATAATACATTTACAAACAGAAAAAATACCTCTTCCTCACTTTCTTCTTCAGATTCATCATAGATTTGTCAACATCGTCTTCAATTTCTTTAGATTTCCTTTTCTTCTCGTACCGTTTTTTAGTTTTTTGCTCCTTTGGAGAAGGAGTTTTCTTCAACTCTTTTTTTTAAATTTCCGTCATCTTCACTTCGTCGTTGCGAAACTTCGACCTAATCTCTTTCGATCTACCAGATTTCCTCAACTGTAAAGGATTTGAAGCAACAGTAACTAAATCTTCTTGAGTTAACCCAAGACTAAAAGATGGTGCATAATACACTAATTTCATATTCCTTGTACCACTATTTATAGGTGTTTTTGCAGTGTGTTCATCCATTAAAACACAAAACCCTTAAAAATTAAATTTTCGATGAATTAAAGTAGGAAAAAAAATAAAACGCTCACATGCAAAATGCGATTAATAATTACCTGAAATATGTGAAGCAAATTCTTATCATAGATCGTGCAAAATGTAATAAGATTGAGGAGAGAGTGATGGTTAATGACGGAAAAATAGGAAAAAGAAATTTAAATTAAGGAAAGATAAAGAAGGAGGAGTGAAAAGGGGGATTTTATCACAGTAAAAAATTTATGTGACAAAAAAATAGGGACCACTTATAATAATGCTACATATGTTATAGAATATAATTAGGGAAAAGTGTTGCTATTTTTTATAATTAAGTACTTAAGTATGTTAACATATGTATTTTGCCCTTCCATTTAAGTTCAATTCTAAGTGGGCTTATTAAAGTCCAGTTATATGTGGTCTTGGGCCCAAAATGTAAGAGATTTTTCTCTACAAAATGAACATATTAGATCTCCAGTTTCTTTGGTTTAATTTTTCTAAAAATTACACAAAACTCACAATTTAAGTTTTATTTATTACGAAAAAATCTTATCTCTCCAAATATATTACAAAAATCTCATTTTCTCTAAAAATATATATACATAACTTTGTACGTATATGTCGGCGTTGTTATGTATATGAATCGACTTTATTATTTATATATCAGCCTTATTATATATATGTCGGTCTTGTCATACTTGTTATGTATATGAATCGGTCTTATTATGTATATGTCGGCCTTGTCATATACAAAAGTTTCCATGTATATGTCGGTCTTGTTATGTATATAAATCAGGAGAGATTGTAAAATAATTAAGAAAGTGAGAGAGAATATAAATAAGTCTAATAAAATTGGGATTTATGTTATTTTTTAATTTTTAGGTCTTCCATAAAAATTACATTCGGGCATCGCAGTATGAACATACTGGATCTGCAATTTTGGTTTCAAAGATTTTATTTTATTTTTTTATAATACAACAGTTAACGTGAATGAGTTTTAATTGTCCTCTTAACTACAAACATTCTCCTAATAACGAGCAATCATTGAGCAAGAGAACTCTCAATAGTAATTGTTGCTCTTGTCTTAAGGGATAAGTTGTTTCCACATAATTAAGGTTTGTTTCAACTAGCAATTTCAACTTATTGTTTAGTGTATTATGCCTATAAATATCTAATTATGCACTCATAGGATATATGCTTATTCTAAAAACATAAAAGGCAAAATGTCGGTTTTGTAAGTTGGACACTTCTACTTACATGTTTGTCATCTGGACCCTTGAACCCATTAAAAAATAACATTTTACACCCTTTGACCGTTGACCTTGCCTATGTGGCATTGAATTGGTGACTAGGATAAAGAGAGTATAGCCACTCGCTTGGAGTTGCGAGTGGGGGTCTATTTTTGGCATATTTTACATTAAAATAATTAAAAAAAAATAATATTTAAATTTAAAAATAAAATAAAAAGGATCTTTTTAAATTTTAAAATATTTTTAAAAATAATTTAAAAATATTTTTAAAAATTAAAAAAAATAAAAATATTTTTTTCCTTCCCCACTCCACCCCAGCCCGTCCCCACCCCCATACCTCACCCAGCCCCCCACCCCACCCCAACACCCGTCCAGCCCGTCCCCACCCCCACCCTAGCCCGTCCCCACCCCTCACACCCTACCCAACCCCATCCCACCCCCAACACCTCACCAGTCCCTCCCCACCCCACCCCTCCCAGCCCCGTCCCCACCCCACTCCCAGCCCCTTCCAGCCCCCACACCCCACCCTAACACTCTTCTAGCCCCCCCCCCCCCCCCCAACTTTTACTTTTTATTTTTTATTTTAATTTTCCCTCAATTCATTTCTTTTCATTTTTTTGAATAAAAAATTAAATTTGAAATCTTTTTTTGGGGGGATTAAAATTTAAATTGGAAGTAAGTGATAGTGAATATTGAAAAAATTAGTGAATTTCGGTTGAAAAAAATTAAACTTTTTGTGAATTTTTTAAAGATATTCAAATTTAAAAATCGAAAATTTATTATGTTTGTATATATGAATTTATAGTTAAAAATTTAAATTAGTTGGAGAAGAATTTTAATTATTTGGAATGAATTTGATGTTTAATTTGTGAGCGAAATAAAAAACAGGATTATTTAAATTTTTTTACAATTATAATTTTTTCTTATTTAATTAAATTAATTTTAATATTTAATTTTTTATTTAACATTTTAAAAATGACTTGAAATTTAATGTAATACTTTTTTTATTAGATGACATGGCAGATGAGACAGACGTGGAAGCTGACGTGGGGAGAGTGTGTTACACTCACCAAAAAAAGGTTTAAAATGTTACTTTTTAATGGGATTAAGGGTCCAGATGACAAACATATAAGTAGAAGTATCCAACTTACAAAATCGACATAGTACAAGGGTGCAGAAGGTCATTTTACCAACATAAAACTTGTGATGGGTATTCTTTACTCGAATTAGTTTCATCTCTCTTTTTTATAACATGACAACAAGCATGTTATAGTATCAATCTTGTCCCTAGACGTGTTGTTTAAAATTTTGCATAGTTATACTATGACACATAATCTCGCTTGTCAAGATGAAAAATGAAACAACAACAATTACATAATCACGATAATTACATAAGTATAATTTGAGAAGATGATATGTACAAATTCTTAATCCTGTTAGAAGATAGAAAAATTCTTAAGTAAAACATATTAAAAAATAAGTATGTAAAGCACACAAATAACAAAAAAGCCACAAAAATAGAAAAAGAGAGTAATAAAAGATAAAAATATAAGATTAGAAAAATAAATAAAATATGATTTTTGTTATAAAGTAAGAAAGAACAAAGAAGAAGAGAAGAGAGAAGAGAGAGTAATTCTTATTACTTCTTGAGGGATGAGAGATCATAAGATTGTCAATACAATGAACAAAACTCCTTTATTTATAGAAAAAATTTACTCCTAGTCTGAGTAAAAGACGGATGCTTCAAATCCTAATAGATATCAAAGTTGATCTTGATAGATCTTGATAGACATTCACTATAATGTAAATATATTTATAACACTCTCCCTTGAATGTCTAGATAAATAATGTGATTCGTTAAAACATTACTAGAAAAGACCCAGTGGGAAAAAAATCTAGTGAAGAAAAAAGAGTACACATCTCTAACAATACGCATATAGGCTGTCTCACTAAAAACCTTACAAGGAAAACCCGGTGGGACAAAATCTTGAAAGGGAAAAAGAGTACAACGAGTATTTGCTCCCATTAATGAGAACATCCTTGAACTTTTGCATCCCGATCTTGTGCAACATCTTCTTGAAAGTTGCAATTGGAGAAGATTTGGTGAATAAATCAGTCACATTGTCAGTTGAACGAATCTGTTGCACGTTAATATCATCATTCTTTTGTAGCTCATGTATGTAGAAAAGCTTTGGCAAAATGTGCTTCATTCTATCTCCATTTATGAATCCTCCCTTAAGATGTGCTATGTATGCTAAATGATCTCTGTATAAAATTGTGGGTAGATTGTCATATTTCACACCACATTTTTCTCGAATGAGATGTATCATGGAACTCAACCATACACATTCTCGGCTTGCTTTATGAATAGCTATTATCTCAGCATGATTCGATGAAGTGGCTACGATAGACTGCTTTGTATATATCCAAGATATGACAGTACCACCACATATGAACACATAGCCTATTTGAGACCGAGCTTTATGCGGGTCAGATAAGTACCCAACATCAGCATGACCAGTAAGATCGGGACTGCAATCTTTAAAATAAAATAAACTCATGTATGTTATCCCATTTCGATGTCTCCTTGTAGGAGTAGAAATATACCTTGCTAACAAATTGAGCGAAAGGCTATATTGGGTCTTGTAGTTTTTACAAGATACATGAGTGCACCAATTGTACTAAGATATAGTACTTCATAACCAATCCAAATTGGTATATTTCTCATTTCAGCAAATAATCTTATTGCTTTTGAAAACTCTCTAAGAGTTTCAATAATTTTCAACCTATAAGCTTATACAATATAAGGATTATAAATAAGTTTCCCAGAAACCTTTATATGCTTCAAGCAGTTTGAATCCTTAAAAATTTTCACATAAGTTTTGTCAAGTGACAATATTCAACATTTCATGAGTGACATCTTCAAATATCTGGACTGCAAATCAAATAAGTTTTATACTTACCAAGATGCATCCTTTCATGTCACTTGATAAATGTTTCTACGTCGGCATGCTTAAATAAATGTAGAATTTAGATCCTCGTAATCTTTCATAATATTGCGCCAATATTGTGTCAAATATATTGATGATATATCATTTCGTATCGGTTCACAATTCGACATAATATTTTGAGATCTCATCACTTCATTATTTTCAGGTACATGAACCTCTCATAAGGTTTCATGAAGTGTTATGTCGTAGGCTCTTCAAGAGCTCATTGCCTTCTTATTATGATTATTTGCTCATTAATTTTCAAGGACTATTTCATCTAGAACCGATTAGTCTACCACGCTTCACACATGCATAGACTGTGTCCTTTAGGAACACAAAATAAGAGCACTTGCACTTAATATGATATGCTTTCGACATTTGACTTGAATTATCTTTTGGATGAGGATCTGGTGATAATTCCTAACATATTTCATAGCGCTTATAATCTCCCCCTTATGTTAGAAAAATTAACATACATCCTCTATCTTCTTTGAGGAATCCATCTTTGTGCATCATGGTATATTCATTAATCGTATACCGCACATCAAAACTATTAGATGGAATAGTTGGTGTTTTGCGGAAATTTTGATTTTTGAAAGAGAGTCGCCACTTAATTTTGAAAAGGAATTAAGAAACCTTTATAAATACTTTAAACGATTCAAAACAGAAAAATCATTTTAAGTCAGAGATTCTAGATAAACGGTTCCTATTAACGTTTTAGGAAGGTGTTAGGCACCTAAAACGTCCGCTAACTTGCGGTTATCCGGACTATTTGAAAACGTCTTTTGACTAACTTTAGAAAATAGATTGGTTTTTGAAAAGAAAGCGATTTTAGAAATATTTTGGTATTTATGCAAAACCAATTTTTAGCGACTTAGTTAGGGATTTTAACTAGGTTCGCAAGAAAACACATAAAGCAAATTAGCAAAAGTAAAAGGGAAAGGGTAGAAGAATAAGGACTTGAGCCATTAGGCCCAAATCGACAACCCAGTCCTAACCTAGATATTGGGCTTTCAGCCCGTCTTCCACCTGTCCTAATTCTATGTTTTCTAGCCCTTAGCTCGAGCTTGCTCCACCTGTATTCGTTACAACTTTGGCTTCGTGACCCGAATAAATGAGTAAAAATAAATAAAGACAACAATACTTGACTAAATAAAACAACAAATAAAACTTTTGAGTCTCCTAGCCGCTTCAACCGTGGGATTTTAATTCATTCTCCTTCTTCCAATTTTCTTATCCATGCACTACGAGATCGACTTCCAAAATCTTCCAGGAAGGATAAGCCTCAATGGCCCCTTAAGGAATGCAAAGCGTCTGTTTGGACTCCAACGAATATTCATGCAAAAAACAAGAAGAATAAAGCACATAAGCACATGATTAACGAAAGGAAAGACAAAGATGTCTGCGGATTTAATTAAAAGTGGCAGCGTAATATGAATCTTTGAGTAATACATACTCGACCCAGGAAAAATATAAAGAGAATCACAATATGCTAACTAAGCGACTAAGATTCTAACAGATGGTCAAAAATAGGTTGAATATACATAAAAAAATGTCATTCATTAAACAAAGAAGAGTATAGGCAAAGAGGTGGGTTTTACACTCCGGTATTCATTCTAAAAAGATCATGAAGACCCAGAAAAAACGTGTACCATCCTCCTTAATTAAAATGGAATGACCCATAAATAAGTAGGAATGACACACTTTAAACTAATTAGAACATCATGGAGACTTAATATGCGTAAGCATTAGCATTTAAATATTTCAAACTAATAGGTAATAGTTCTAACAAAAAACAGATTAGAATAGATAGCCTGAGAGCAGTTACATATCTACTGCATTTAAACAGATCGAGGCGATTTCATTTAAATAAACTAGAATAAACCAGGTGAATAGAGCATTGTAAAATACCAGATTTTGGTCACTTGAAACCTATTCTACCCTTTCTCAACAAATCAATAAATTGAAACATCTAAATACCCCCTTTTAGGTCGATTACTACAATTTGCTAACCGGAGTCTAAGAATTTTTAGGAGACGATTGTTGTTGATTCAAAGAAAAACAAAGAAACTGCAGTGTCGATTAATATTGAGGGAACTATTCTGAAATACAATAACAAAAATTAAGTCTGTCTCTGAACAAACAGAAAACAAAAGAAGTTCAAACTAAAAAGAAGTAACCGAAATCCAAAGTCATATCAAAACGGACTGAAGAGGGAAGGGCATATATTTGATTGAAAGTATCATATTCAGAGATGAAGATAATGCTAAACCGAAAGAAAATAATGAACACAGTTATTATGCTAAAAGAATCATCATCCAGAGCAGAAAGGTGAACTTAAGAGACTATCCTAAAAATCGTCAAATCAAGAACACTAAGCACCTTATTTCAAACCATAATCGCGATTCTCTACGCGATACCCTATGGCTCTCAAGGCCTCTACAACTGCAAATACAGCCTCATTCATGACAAACACATAATTACTTCTACGGAGAAAAGGTGGATGAAGCAGAAACAGTGAAATTAAGAGGGACGAGCATGTTTACCTCCTTCGGGGAAGCAAACGGGACGACGAGCTATCAGCAGCATATCAACCACCAGAAATCAGTCCTCAACTCGACAATGTCGATGAACCGCTCTTTCAGGGCAGCGAACGGGATGAACGAGCTATCAGTGAAGTCGTCGCTATTGGAATCTCGCGACGTCCACCACCAACGGAGCGTCCCTTTGGCCTTTACCTCTTAGAGATTTCGAAACCCCTTGGAGAGAAGAGAGAAGAGCCCCCCAAAAATTCTATGAAAGAACCCGAATTTTGACTCCCAATTTCTAAACCTCTCCCCCGAAAAGCTAAAGAAAGAAAGAAAAAGGACCCCCAACTTAGAACCCTAGAATTTTCAACCTCCCTTCTCTTACCCCAAAATTTTTCTCATCTATTCTTTTCTCCAAAGTTTCGAAACCTAACAAAAAGTGACTCTCCCAAAAAAGAATCCCCCAATTTCAGCTCACTGTGAGCTCTTTATATAGAATCCCAACGGGGTAAACTATGGTTTTTTCCCAAAGGAATTTGAAATTTGAACTCCAGATAACGTTATTCACAAACAACTCATATGGATTTTGGAACTTTTCTTGGATAAATCCAAATTGTGGACCAATCAGAATTGGGGAGAAAAGGATATTACCTCAAACCACTGTAAATCAGCCGCGTACGTACGAAATTGTACCAATAATCCCTAAATTTACGGAGCTAGCTGTTGGGGGACGCCACCTAGCTTGTTTTCTAGAAGGCCCGCATCCCTCTTCGTACCAGAACGTGTGGGGGAGACGCGTGATGATGAAGAGGAGAAGAAAATGGGTTGGGGCTGGTTGGGTCGATTTGGTTGGGGATTTTTGAATTCTGGGTCGCGATGTTGCTGGAGTTGGTATGTATGTTTGTTGGTGAGAGTTGTACGTATGTTTGTTGGTGAGAGTTGTACGTATGTTTGGCTTGAAGGAGGTAATGGATGGAGAGTGGGCCGGTTCAAGGTATTTTGAAGGTGGGCTGGGGTGTTGGGCTAAAGTTGTTAAGGGGTTGGTTTGGGTAGATTTAGGAGGTAATTTTAAGGATTTGGCTGGAATTAGGATATGGGAATTAGGGATTTGACCAATTCATTTAAGTTTTGGCCAAATTGAAAATCAATTTGGCCAATTGCATTGCAATTGGGGCCAATTTGATTTCAATTATAGTCAAATATAATAGATGGACTAAATCAAATCAAAATTCGATACGAATTAACACATTGTTTAATCCTGAGCTTTTTGATTCGATAAAATTAAACAAGTATTTCTCCAAATAGATTATTTGTAAGAATAAATTATAGTTAAATCAAGATTTAATTATTTATATTTATTTTCCAAATAATCCTTAATTTAAAGTCCAATTTTGATGAAAATGTTCATTTCAATGACATCATTTATACAATCTCATATATTCAAATACAAAAATATATAATTATCACTTAAATAACAAATTTAACCCAAATGCATATTTTAAAATGCGTTTATTTGGAAAAAATAATTGTTGTGATTTTATTTGAAAATCGATGAAACTCGAGATTAAACGTAGTTGTGGAGAGAAAAAATTAGGTGTCAACAACTGCCCCCTCCCTTTGGGTAGGATGAATGCAAGTAATCCTGGGCAAAGGGAGGTTGACGTTCCTAATTTTTGTCCGACCACAAATTCGTATCTAAGAGAGGTTGGTTTTCCGCACGAGTTTCATGGAGTTATGGCCGAACCTCAGTATCAGGTTTCCTACATATCTCAGGTTTCATGAGAATTCAGGCCACTTTTAGTTCATAAAGCTTGATTTTGAGCATGATTTTTAAAAAATTCACAAATTATCTCGATTTTAGAGTTTTTGATAAAATCGAGAAACTGGAGGATAAAGGGATTAGGGGGGAGGCTGGTATGCAGTCGAGTTTTCTACATAGATCCCTACCTACATATCCCCAAGACTCAGGGAATCAGACTGTTTGTAGTTCGACTCAACCGGTAGAAAAGATAGTCTTTTATTTCAGACGATCTTTGGCTCAAGATGGGTGACCAGTCAATCGAGTTGCAGAAAAGAGGCTTGTAACCTCTTAACCATGAACATGGAGCTCTTTACATCCATAGGTAAGAACTTACCCGAACATAATTTCCAAAACTCTCAGTGTGTTGCCACCCGAATTTGAAAGAAAGAGAAAGTTCCCCTCGATATGAGTTAAGAAAACATCCCAGAGGTAAAGCTGAGACCAAAATATCCAAAAATACCCACATGCCTTCTAATAGAGGCGTGGTTGGATGGTGGTGGTGATCATTATTTAGCTCGCGTTTATCCAAAAATACCTACATGTCTTCTAATAGAGGCGTGGTTGGATGGTGGTGGTGATCATCATTTAGCTGGCGTCTAGAGAGTTTGACATCCCTCTCCAGACTATGTCCCATTTTGCTGTTGAGAAAGAGTTCCACGTTGTGCTGCGTTCTTTTTGGAGTTGTCCGCACCTATGGTTTTGATTTGAGATTTTCATCCTTTCGGATGCTCTCGACAATTTCTCACACAAAAATAATTAGTGATAAGCTCAATTCACGAAAGAAGTATATAGTATTTTACCATATCTCCGCATGAGTTGTTGTATAAAAGTGAAGTCATCCTTTCTTGTACCTTCAAAGTGGGGTTGCCCTTTTGGACACCGACGATACTTTTGCAGAACGGTCTCTACAACCGTGTAATCTTATGCTGCTGTGGCAACCCTTTTGGTTACCTATATCACTTGTTGTATGTGGAATGATGAACTCTCCGGTTATAGCCGATGATTGATTTATAAATTTTCCTTAAATTGTCAATCTTTAGATAATCTTGTGCATTATTTGATTGTTAGATACGAGGCAACTTACAGATATCCTTTGAATTGCTAGCTTTTGGGTAATCCTGTATATTATTCGACTTTGGATAAGAGATGGCTTACAGACATCCTTTGAATTGCTAGCTTTTGGGTAATCCTGCATATTATCCGACTTTGGATAAGAGATGGCTTACAGATATCTCTCCAATCTCTAGCTTTCAGGTGTTCCTGCACATCATCCGACCTTGGATACAATATGACTTATAGATAATCTCTCAAATTGTTAGTTTTTGGGTAATCCTGCACATAATCGATCTTGGATATAACGCGACTTATAGATAACCCTCGGATGTATCAATTTGATAATCTTGCATATTCTCCGGTAAGGATTTAGTTGCGACTTATGGATAACCTTTGAACTATCGACTTTTGGGCGATCTTGCACACTATCCGGTTAGGATGTTGTTATGGCTTACGGATGACCTACAGGCTATCAACTCATAGGTTATCTTGCACATTATCCTATTTCAAATAATATGACTTATAGATGACCCTCAACTTGTCAATTTCTAGGAAATCTTATATATCATTCATCCTTAGATAGCGACTTAAAGGTGTCCCTTTAAATCGTGTGCTCTCGATGCATTCAGATGCTGATTCATAAAATGATGAGATATCCTTGACGCCAGTATTTCTGTCTAGCGTGTCAACAGATGTTGAATGCCTTCTGGGGTGATGGTACGAGATGGCCTTTGTGGAAATGATATGTAATGGCCCTTGGGGCAACGCCTTGCGGCAATGATATGTAAATGCCCTTGGGGTAATGATATGCAATAGCTCTTGAGGCAATGCCTTGCGACTATGAATGTAATGGCCCTTGGGGCAATGATATGCAATAGCTCTTGAGGCAACGCCTTGCGGCTATGATGTGTAATGGCCCTTGGGGCAATGATATGCAATAGCTCTTGAGGCAACGCCTTGCGGCTATGATGTGTAATGGCCCTTGGGGCAATGATATGCAATAGCTCTTGAGGCAACGCCTTGCGGCTATGATGTGTAATGGCCCTTGGGGCAATGATATGCAATAGATCTTGAGGCAACGCCTTGCGGATATGATGTGTAATGGCCCTTGGGGAAATGATATGCAATAGCTCTTGAGGCAACGCCTTGCGGCTATGATGTGTAATGGACCTTGGGGCAATGATATGCAATAGCTCTTGAGGCAATGCCTTGCGGCTATGATGTGTAATGGCCCTTGGGGCAATGATATGCAATAGCTCTTAAGGCAATGCCTTGCGCCTATGATGTGTAATGGCCCTTGGGGAAATGATATGCAATAGCTTTTGAGGCAATGCCTTGCGGCTATGATGTGTAACGGCCCTCGGGGCAATAATATGCAATAGCTCTTGAGGCAATGCCTTGCGGATATGATGTGTAATTCTACCTGACTTCATTTGTCATTGTCCTGCTTTCTACATGTACCTGTACTCAAGGTAGATGATTAGTAGACACAAAGTCACTTTTACTAGCGACTATTTTTAGGAAACTTCTAAATACGATATGTGTAAAGAAGATAAAGAGCTTTTGTTTGTCGCCTACGATCTCAAGAAATGAGATGGACAAATCAAAAGGTCCTCAATAAATGGGCCTTAAACCTATTTTTAGGGCTGTCCTAAAATACCGTTCTTGGGTATTAATGCTCTATTGTGGCTCCCACTTTGCTCGGAGATTTTTGAAAGAGACCCTTATTTTTGTGTATCAATCCCTGCATCCACAAAAATGATTAGTTTGAATAAAATTACTCCGTGTTGATCTTCTTCGACCCTTGATTTTTGTCACGCCCCAAAAATCCCATCGGGCCGGACTGGCACCCGAAGCCGAGAAGGCCCGGGAGAACCCGTTCAAATACCTGTACTTTCACTTATATGTCACCAAAAATTTGGACAACACTTCGTTGCATATAGAAGGGTCTAATTACCTGTATCAGCACAACACGCACAAATATATATATATATATAATACTTGGCCGTCGGGGCCACCACATATACAAATATAACATCACTATATAAACTTTCATGACTTTACCCTTCCTTATGTCTACAAAGCCTCTAGGATATACATGACATAACTAGGGTCGGGACAAACCCCCGCCCACACATGACTCTTGTACAATGACAAAACATAAGGAACCGACTCAGAAATCTCCGAAGCAAACTGGAGCTGACCAACAATAGCTGTATGACCTGGCTCCTACTTGTGCGGTGTATGAGCTGAGGTACCTGTGCCTGCAGCATGAAATGCAGGTCCCCGTGGGGGACGTCAGTACAAAATATGTACTGAGTATGTAAAGCCGTAGATAATCACATATGATATAGGAGCTCAATAGAAATCAGAAACAAGTGAATAAATCGTAATAGGAGTGGACCACACTTACTAGAACTTGTGACAACCTGTACATTGTATTTATTCAATCACTTTACCTTCGTTCTTATCGTCTTTGTAATCATTACTGTACTGTACTGTGACCATTAGGCTGCCTCCATTACATATCAACTGGGATCGACCCATGCTAGGCTTATGCCCATGGGATACCACCCATAAACACATAAATAGGGATCGACCCATGCTAGGCTTATGCCCCTGGGATACCACCCGATAAGAGAGAACTTCCATCACTTAGTTCAATTAATATTTGAGATTGTTATTTCGGCCGCCACCACATTTTTGATACTTTGAAACAATGATACATCAATAGGAACCAAGTAATAGACCTTCTATACAATAACAATGTAATAAAGACTCATTGGTACATCAACAATGTGTTTCAGAATCATCAATATCACAACAATGAAATAGGAGACTTTTGGTATATCAATGAAACATTTTGACACTTTATAGGATGGAAACAACTTCGTTGGTAACGTAGAACAATACATGTTTTTGGACAACCTCGGAATCTTACTTGATGGAACATTGGTGTTTTCATGCCAAAGAACATTGTTAGAGTATGCTTTACATACCTCGTCGTAGATTCGGATACCAATTCAACACAACTTTCCGCCTTTACAAATCACTTATCTACAATGAAATGTTTGGCATCTAGTATTAGCAATCCAACACCACAATTCTCTTCCATAATTCCATACAACCAATATTTGCATAGCATTCCAAAAACCAACTTGAACAATAGGTTTATGTGTATATATATATATATATATATATATATATAATCATCATTTCAATACCACATCATCACACCAAATCCCTTCACAATTCAACATAATCCAACCATGCACAAGAATAATCCAACATCATTTCCAATCATCTTTCAACAACAATCAAATAACACACTTCTTATGCTTACATGCATATATATATACATATCCATATAAATAACACCAACATAATTTACATCCTTACCATAAAATGGCCCTTTTGATTTCTAAGTCCTGTTGGCACAAATAAGGGGTGCTTCTCGAAGCCCTCGAGACGGTGAACACAACTACAGAATCAATTTGGATTTTCTACGGTTGAATCACAAGATAATTGGAGTTGAAATTTGGCTAGGGTTTCTTATTCTTCAATAATGGATGATAAATAATGGATATGAGGCTAAGTATATATATATAATGACCAATTTTCGTTCATGAGGTGATGGAAAATGACCATATTGCCCTTAAAATTTTAAGTAAATCCGAATCTGTCCATGGTGGACTGTTTTGACAAGCTAAAGTAGATCGACCATAACTCTTTTCTCCGATATCGTATTTGGGTGAAATTGGTATCGTTGGAAAGATAATTCAAAGTTCTTTCATTTCATATAAAGTAGGCCACCAGTTCGTCCTGTACAAGGAGTTATGATCGTTTGAAGTTGACCCTAAAAATCTGTTTTGAGAGGCTAAAGTAAAACGAGTATAACTCCTTACTCAGATGTTGGATTTGGATGAAACTAATTGCATTGGAAATAAGACTCAAAGATATTTCTTTTGATAGTCGTAGCTCTCCCAGTTCATTATATTAAGGGAGTTATGATCGTTCAAAGTTGACCCAAAAAACTGGCAGGCCTCAGTAGTTTGTGTGCAGGAAACTTTCCTGCACATTTACTATTCACCATATCCCGGTCACCGTTTTATAGTTTCGAACGTGCTCGATTATATCCGAAACTTATCCATTTTTAGAAATCTTTATATCGTCGGAAAGCTTATTCAATAACCTTCGTATGGAACCATCGACGGGCAAATTCCGGTATAAATAAAATAAAAAATTAATTCCATATAAATAAGATCAATACACGTACTTAAATACGCCAATACATGTACTTGAATACGGGGTGTTACAATTTTCTCCTCGCCATCTCTTGGGCATTCCACTATATCAGGACTTCCACCCTGACACTCCATCCCAAATGATGTCTAGGCAAGTACTAAATAAGTGAGTCGTAAGATTTTTGAAAATAGTCTTAAATTTTTAAAAATAACTTCGAAAACTTATGTAAAACTGTAGAAAATCTCTGCCCAACGAACGTCTTCCTCGTGGTTTTGACTATACTCGACAGATGGTTTCCAAAACTCATAATCATTGTTGGGGGGTTTCTTCAAGTAGTTATATCATAGTAAAAAATTGAGTCTACCCAGACTTTGTTACAGTTGGTGGCTTCCAAAGCTTTAACCTCTGGTGCTGGGGAATTTGGAATATGTTCCGGTATTTGGTGGAAATTTTGAGGTCTTCCTCAAAATTTCTGCCCCAGTTTAAAGTTGTTTGAGATGATACCAATCCGAGTTGATCTGAAGTCTTTGCTGATCTTCATTCTCTTTGTTGGATGTCGATCTTTTCTTGTGAATTTTTGAGAGTCCTTCTCAAAAATTCTGCCCCAGTTTCCATTTCCTGAGGTTATATGACCGAGCCGTTGGGGCGCGTACGCATCCCGTTGAAGCAGGAATCAAGTCAAACATAGTTCAAGCCTACGCTAGGCCGCCTACGTATCTCATTCTTGAGAATTCAGGTCATCACGTAGTTCATACCTAAGAGAAAAGATAAATTATCCTAAGGGGTTGACCGAAGCCGACATAGGCCGCCTACGTATCCCTTTCTTGGAAATTCAGGTCAAACGTAGTTCGTACATAGAGGGAAAGGATTCTAGGCAATTACACATCATAAAATTGATACTATTATAAAGGCGATTACAAATAAGCCCAGAAATAAAAACTATAACACCTTTCAAGCATGATATATCTTTACCGCATCAGAATCGATTGGTTTGGTCCACTCTTGACCATCCATCTCGGGTAGTATTAGGGCTCATCTCGGTTGGGATTCTTTTGATTTTCACATTCCTCTGTATCTACTACTAACTGCTCCTCATCACCTTTTTTGTTCATCATTATTTCCTTCTCCTTGTTCGCCTTACCCTTGACGTGACATGATATTGACAGGTTTTTAAAATTATTGCGACCAAAACAAACCATGCTAGATAATCATATTTCAAAAGTATCTTCGATCTCATTTTTCCTTCTTGGATGGTACTCTATCCCATGCTTAAATTCTTTTTCCGGGACCATAACAGGCTAAAAAATTCCTTCCAAATCCTTACTTGAGACGGCCGCAACTTTCTCTAACTTCTCCACCTCTTCTTTTCTTCTGAGTCCTTCTGAATTTACCTTAGCGATGGCCTTGCTAGACGCCCATTCACCATCTATTTCAATCATGTTAACTGTAGGTGCCCCATGGTTAGGCAATGGATTACTGTTAACATTTGGTGTCGGCGACTGAAGTATGATGACCTTCTGATCGACCAAATCTTGGATCTTATGTTTCAAGTTAATACAATCCTCGGTACTGTGCCTCGCTGATCCTGAATGATAGGCACAATTTTGATCGGGATGATAAAATCGGGAGTTGGGATCGATAGGCTTTGGCTGGATCGGTTGCAAATAACCAGCTTTCATCAATCTTTTGAAGATCTGGGTACGACTTTCAGCTAGCAGCGTGAAGTTTCGGGGAGGTTTCTTTTCAAATTTTGGACGTGGAGGGTTATAATGATTCTTATTTATGGGGGGAGGTACTTGATGATAATTTGGAGACGTTTGGATGTTTATTTGGTTATTTGGAAAAGTAGCTTAAGTATGAGGTTGATAATTTAGTTGTGGAACTTGGTACTGGGGTAAAATATTTGGATTTGGAGCTTGACATTGGGGTTAAGCGTAGAATATAGGCTGAAAACTTGGTGATGATGATGAGGAAAGAATATTTCTAGGCTTGAATTTCCTCTTTAACTTATCAACAGAATTAGTAGAGACCGCAGTCGCATCCTCTCTTTTCTTCTTTGGAAATGCAGAAGATTCAGATGATGTTGGGGTTTTGGCAATTTTTCCTGTTTGGATGCCTTCCTCTAATGATTCCCCAATCTTTACTAAATCTGTGAAAGTTGCTCGGACCGCGGATACCATCCTGGTATAAAATTCTCCTTCCTGTGCACGAGAGTAAACTGATACCATTTCTTCCTCAAACATGGGAGGTTGTACTTTAGCAGCCTCTTTTCTCCAACGAAAAACATAGTCTCAAAAACTCTCATCATTCTTCTATTTGATCCGATCTAGTGAATATCGTTCAGGGACTATTTCAATATTAAATGCGAACCGGTCAAAGAAACCCTTGGCCAATGCTTTCTAACCAGTCCACTTTTTCGGCTCCTGAGACATGAACCACTCCAAGGTTTCGACACTTAAACTTCAACTGAATAGGCGCATCAATAACGCCTCATTTTTCCCTATCCCTACCAGTTGCTCACAATACCTTCTCAGATGGGCCATTGGATTTCCGGTACCGTCAAACATCTCAAACTTAGGGACTTTGTACCCATCTGGTAGGTCAACTCCCGGGTGAACACATAAATTGTCATACCCTAAACCGTCGTGGTCCCTCACTCCATGAGATTCTTTGATCCTCATGATCTCTTCATTCATTGCTAGAAACTTCAGTTCATGCTCGAACCTCCACTCTTTCTCCTTCTCCTCGTAATGGTCTATCTCGAGATGAGAAAGGGGATTATAGATATCAGGGGATATGATGGCGTGAGGAGGATTTGGAAGAGAGGCTTAATTTTGCTGATGAGGGGAATTTGGTTGGTAAGTGGGGAGGACATTTTGGAAATTGGGAAGGTTCCGTGGACCTTGCGAGTAGTTTGGCGGAATATGAGAAGGATTTTGAGGATTTGAAAATGAATTTGGTGGATTCAAAGGTAGATTTGATATATTTTGTGGGTTTGGGAGTGAATCTTGCGGATTTGGGAATGCATTTTGTTGATTTGAAAATGTGTTTTGAGGATTTGGGAATGTATTCGGAGACGGATTTTGTGGGGTTAGAGATGGATTTTGCGGATGGTAGGCGTCTGGGTTATTTTCATGATTGGTATTTTGGACGAATGGAGGAGCAGATACGGAAGATACGTTATTTGGTTGATCCCCGAGAATAGGGGTGCTGAGGGGAGAAATTTAGAGTGGAGTCCCGTGTCCCCCCGGAGTAGGGGCATTGACGGTGATGGCCAAGTTAGCCAAATCTCGAGTGCGATTTATTTCCTCCTGAAGCATTTCTAACTTTCTTGCAAGTTCTGCAATCATCTTATTCTGTTCCGCTATCACATTATCCCGGATAATCAGTGCGCTCTCTTCGTCATTTCCTGTCATTTTTGAATGATGATCAGATGATGGGATTTTGTGCGCTTTTGATCGGGTGAAGTAGGGATGTTCTGCCAGCTTATATCAACACGGAGTAATTTCTATTATCTGTAAAGTAAAACAACTCAAAGGCAGATGTGTTAGTTTTCGTATATGTTAAGTAATGCAAAATATTTGACAGGAAATAACCACATAGAGTTGTTTGAGTCATAGACAAATTCATCCATAGGACATAGTGGATAAACTTGCCTTTGATCCAAACAAACGCACATAAGCACATAAAATAGTTATATCACACAACAACATTATAATAACGCGTATCCTAGCTGGGGTGACCCTTTTTGAGCCAAGGGTTCAGGCCTAACGATTTTTGAAGAAAATATATGCTTCCTCGAAGTCAATCCATTAATCCCCCAACTTATATAGACATGAAAAAGGGCATAAATGTCTACAAACGCTAACAAAAGAGGGATACAATCTTTAAGGAAAAAGGGAAAAACATGAAAGATGATAAGCTCCCACGCAGGGGATAGAAAATACTAATTCCTAAGTGCTTCTTCTATCATCCTTCGCCTTCTAAGCTTCGTCCATTTCTTATATTGGTGACGTCTGTAAACTGTGCGTTAGATACAACCTCCCAAATCGATCAATTTCTTGCTTGAACTTGCTTCAATTCTTCTTACAAAAGTAAGCAAATCAAGCTTTTACCGACCCCCATAGGATAATGGATTGAATTTAGACAAGCACATATTTCTCCAACACATAATTATGATCCGTCTGTGATTGACTCGGGGTCAATAGACATAGGGCAAGTTTTCTAATGGGCCCAATACCCCGCTCGGGTATTGGATCGTCCTAGGCTCATTCCTAAAATAGGGTTTTGGTTTTGTTCTATTCTTGGTGTCTAGAGTGGGTTTGAACACTGGTTCTCAAGCGGACAACTTGAGTTTGAAAATACAAACAGCCATCAAATAACTCACGTGCTAATAAACTGTTTGTATTTCCAACACATTTTTGGAATTGATCAATAGGGGCCGGGATACCCACGAAACCCCAAAACAGTTTAAATAATGTAGGAATATGCCATGGGATACGATAGTTAAACTTTACAGAATCAAAACATATAAACATATAAACAGTTAATCAAAAGAAAAAATCAAACATTTGATTAGAACCTAGTTAAAAATCCCCAGCAGAGTCACCATTTCTGTTTTGCAGAAATTTTGACTTTTGAAAGAGAGTCGCCACTTAATTTTGAAAAGGAATTAAGAAACCTTTATAAATACTTTAAATGATTCAAAACAGAAAAATCGTTTTAAGTCAGAGATTCTAGATAAGCGGTTCCTATTAACGTTTTAGGAAGGTGTTAGGCACCTAAAACGTCCGCTAACTTGCGGTTATCCGGACTGTTTGAAAATGTCTTTTGACTAACTTTAGAAAATAGATTGGTTTTTGAAAAGAAAGTGATTTTAGAAATATTTTGGTATTTATGCAAAACCAATTTTTAGCGACTTAGTTAGGGATTTTAACTAGGTTCGCAAGAAAACACATAAAGCAAATTAGAAAAAGTAAAAGGGAAAGGGTAGAAGCATAAGGACTTGAGCCATTAGGCCCAAATCGACTACCCTGTCCTAACCTAGATATTGGGCTTTCAGCCCGTCTTCCACCTGTCTTAATTCAATGTTTTCGAGCCCTTAGCTCGAGCTTGCTCCACCTGTATTAGTTACAACTTTGGCTTCGTGGCCCGAATAAATGAATAAAAATAAATAAAGACAACAATACTTGACTAAATAAAACAACAAATAAAACTTTTGAGTCTCCTAGCCGCTTTAACCGTGGGATTTTAATCCATTCTCCTTCTTTCAATTTTCTTATCCATGCACTACTAGATCGACTTCCAAAATCTTTCAGGAAGGATAAGCCTCAATGGCCCCTTAAGGAATGCAAAGAGTCCGTTTGGACTCCAACGAATATTCATGCAAAAAACAAGAAGAATAAAGCACATAAGCACATGACTAACGAAATGAAAGACAAAGATGTCTGCGGATTTAATTAAAAGTGGCAGCGTAATATGAATCTTTGAGTAATACATACTCGACCCAGAAAAAATATAAAGAGAATCACAATATGCTAACTAAGCGACTAAGATTCTAACAAATGGTCACAAATAGGTTGAATATACATAAAAAAAAATGTCATTCATTAAACAAAGAAGAGTTCTAAACAGATCATGAAGACCCCAAAAAAACGTGTACCATCCTCCTTAATTAAAATGGAATGACCCATAAATAAGTAGGAATGACACACTTTAAACTAATTAGAACATCGTGGAGACTTAATATGCGTAAGCATTAGCATTTAAACATTTCAAACTAATAGGTAATAGTTCTAACAAAAAATAGATTAGAACAGATAGCCTGAGAGCAGTTACATATCTACTGCATTTAAACAAATCGAGGTGATTCCATTTAAATAAACTAGAATAAACCAGGTGAATAGAGCATTGTAAAATACCAGATTTTGGTCACTTGAATTAAATAAACTAGAATAAACTAGGTGAATAGAGCATTGTAAAATACCAGATTTTGGTCACTTGAAACCTATTCTATCCTTTCTCAACAAATCAGTAAATTGAAACATCTAAATACCCCTTTTTAGGTCGATTACTACAATTTGCTAATCGGAGTCCAAGAATTCTTAGGAGGAGATTGCTGTTGATTCAAAGAAAAACAAAGAAACTGCAATGTCGATTAATCTTGAGGGAACTATTCTGAAATACAATAACAAAAATTAAGTTTGTCCCTGAACAAACAGAAAACAAAAGAAGTACAAGCTAAAAAGAAACAACCGAAATCCAAAGTCATAGCAAAATGGACTGAAGAGGGACGGGCATACATTTGATTGAAAGTATCATATTCAGAGATGAAGATAATGCTAAACCGAAAAAAAATAATGAACACAGTTATTATGCCAAAAGAATCATCATCCAGAGCAGAAAGGTGAACTTAAAAGACTATCCTAAAAATTGTTAAATCAAGAACAACAAACACCTTATTTCAAACCATAATCGCGATTCTCTACGCGATACCCTATGGATCTCAAGGCCTCTACAACAGCAAATCCAGCCTCATTCATGACAAACACATAATTACTTTTATAGAAAAAGGTGGATGAAGCAGAAACAGTGAAATTAAGAGGGACGAGCATGTTTACCTCCTTCGGGGCAGCAAGCGGGACGACGAAATATCAACAGCATATCAACCACCAGAAATCAGTCCTCAACTCGACAATGTCGATGAACCGCTCTTTCAGGGCAGCAAACGGGATGAACGAGCTATCAGTGAAGTCGTCGCTACTGGAATCTCGCGACGTCCACCACCAACGTAGCGTCCCTTTGGCCTTTACCTCTTAGAGATTTTGAAACCCCTTGGAGAGAAGAGAGAAGAGCCCCCTAAAACTTCTATGAAAGAACCCAAATTTTGACTCCCAATTTCTAAACCTCTCCCCCGAAAATCTAAAGAAAGAAAGAAAAAGGACCCCCAACTTAGAACCCTAGAATTTTTAACCTCCCTCCTCTTACCCCGAAAATTTTCTCATCTATTCTTTTCTCCAAAGTTTTGAAACCTAATAAATAGTGACTCTCCCGAAAAAGAATTCCCCAATTTCAGCTCACTGTGAGCTCTTTATATAGAAGCCCAACGGGGTAAACTATGGTTTTTTTCCAAAGAAATTTGAAATTTGAACTCCAAATAACGTTATTCACCAACAACTCATATGGATTAGGGAACTTTTCTCGGATAAATCCAAATTGTGGACCAATCAGAATTGGGGAGAAAAGGATATTACCTTAAACCACTGGAAATCAGCCGCGTACGTACGAAATTGTACCAATAATCCCTAAATTCACGGAGCTAGCTGTTAGGGGACGCCACCTAACTTGTTTTCTAGAAGCCCCACATCCCTCTTCGTACCAGAACGCGTGGGGGAAGCGCGTGTTGATGAAGAGGAGAAGAAAACAGGTTGGGGCTGGTCGGGTCGATTTGGTTGGGGATTTTCGAATTCTGGGTCGCGATGTTGCTGGAGTTGGTACGTATGTTTGTTGGTGAGAGTTGTACGCATGTTTGTTGGTGACAGTTGTACTTATGTTTGGCTTGAAGGAGGTAATGGATGGAGAGTGGGCCGGGTCAAGGTATTTTGAAGGTGGGCTGGGGTGTTGGGCTAAAGTTGTTAAGGGGTTGGTTTGGGTAGATTTAGGAGGTAATTTTAAGGATTGGGCTGGAATTAGGATATGGGAATTGGGGATTTGACCAATTTATTTAAGTTTTGGCCAAATTGAAAATCAATTTGGCCAATTGCATTGCAATTGGGGCCAATTTGATTTCAATTATAGTCAAATATAATAGATGGACTAAATCAAATCAAAATTCGATACGAATTAACATATTGTTTAATCCTGAGCTTCTTGATTCGATAAAATTAAACAAGTATTTCTCCAAATAGATTATTTGTAAGAATAAATTATATTTAAATCAAAATTTAATTATTTATATTTATTTTCCAAATAATCCTTAATTTAAAGTCCAATTTTGATGAAAATGTTCATTTCAATGACATCATTTATACAATCCCGTATATTCATTTACGAAAATATATAATTATCACTTAAATGACAAATTTAACCCAAATGCATATTTTAAAATGCGTTTATTTGAAAAAAATAATTGTTGTGATTTTATTTGAAAATCGAAGAAACTCGAGATTAAACGTAGTTGTGGAGAGCAAAAATTAGGTGTCAACAACTGGTTCATGACCTTGAACCAATTGAGGGGAAGAAATAATCATTATTTATTGGTCTAATGCATACAAGTGTTATTGTATGCAACATATCATATTTCAGACCAACACATGAAGCTTTGTTCTCATTAGCGATGGTTTAGATATTTATCGATGGCATTCAATGTCAAACCATCATCATCAAGATAACTTTCTTGATTTAACAATCTAAAAATTATGTTCTAAATTCAATTTTATTGAGCAAGCAACTTTATGAATGTCAAACTGCAGGTTGACAATGAATGTACATGTGATTATCTTATTGATGCATCTTTTCAACATATCAAATGATAGGTGAACGGGCCCTTATTCACCTTTTATAATTTTCAAATTTGAAGGGATCCAATCCCAATATTAGTTGGTCCAACCAACTTATCATGAGAACAAACGACATAAATAATTCTTGAAGAATCTTCTAGTTCTTCAATACATGCACATCTTTGAGATGTCACAATCGTTCATATCAATTTATGAACTTTTATTCTAGTAAACTCCAAGTTTACCATGACATGTATTTTTTCTTTATTAAATTTCAGATTTGCTATTACATGTATAAATTTCAGATTTACTACTTCAAAAGTAAATCAAAATTATTCAACCTCTTTCGGAGGTGAGTTGCGATACAATCACAATCAAGTGCACGTTTGCATTAATAAGTTTCTCATTCCCCAGGAATGAAATATAATCGTGCCTTAAGCCTATCAAATTATGATAGCTTATAACCTCTTTCAAGATTTTGCTACTTCAGAAGCAAATCGAGGCATACATATGATGTAGAGAATTTTTCTCTAGTAGAGAATTTTTCTCTAGTATATCTTATAATCATATAGCGTGTGAAAATATCGTCACTTTTGATGATCATTATCATGTTGTTCCTCCACGCATATATTCGTGCATTTAATCACTTGTCTTCTTTCAGACATATTATGCACTGCTACCAAATACACCTCAAGAATGAAGTAAGTTGTCATATTTCAGACTTATCATATATTGCTACCACATTAACTTCATGGAATGAAGCATATTCAATGGGTCGAATTTCATGACTTTTCATTAAACACCCATCATTTTGCCTTAGCCATCATAATATCATCAATATGGTGTATTGAGATTCAAACTCAACATCTTATCCATATAAAAACGTCTTAGGCATGAATCGATGGGACTTGAACCCAACATATTATCATCCCTTTTGATAATATTATTTTTAAGGAATAAATTTAAAATATAAATGGTTCCAAACCAATTATTTTTCCTCAAATCCAATAATAATTATATTATAGTAGCAAAAGAAAGATAACATAAAGAATTACTAATCTTGAAATCCTTAAGATTTATAATCTCACCTTGTTTGACAGAGTCTCGTGCTGATAACGTGTTATAAAGTAAGAAAGAACAAAGAAGAAGAGTAGAGAGAAAAGAGAGAGTAATTCTTATTACTTCTTGAGGATGGGAGATCATAAGATTGTCAATATAATGAACAAAATCCCTCTATTTGTAAGGAAAATTTACTCCTAGTCTGAGTAAAAGACGGATGCTTCAAATCCTAATAGATATTAAAGTAGATGATAAACATTCACTATAATGTAAATACATTTATAATAATTTTCTATTATCTTAAAAAGAAACTATTATAATTTTTCTTTTTAAATTTAGAATTATAATAGGTGAAGAAAAAATAAAAGAAACGATTATTATAAGAATAAAATTCAACCTTACGCACATAAAAATTTACTAGCAATTAACGAATTGAGCTATTAAAATTTTCTTCTCATCTTTTATAGCTTTAAGTAAAAAAAGAAAAAGAAATTTTGTTTAACATAATGAGTACAGCAGGAGATTTTATGCAGTAAAGTCGAGTATATATTCAGCCACATAAATTTATTTTTGTCTTCTTTGCTTCATCATCTTCCTTAATCTACCGCTTGCAGAAACTCCAAAGTCAATAAAATAAAAATCTCTAAAAATCTTTCACGCCATGGAAACTCTCACCTCTTCCCCCACAACAACAATCATTTCTTCCTCCTTATTCTCTCCTAAATCCAAAGATTTTTCTACCCGTAAATTTGTTAAATTTTCTGTTTCACCCAAAAGTAAACTCATTTTTCTCTATTTTTTTTTTGAAAAATTTATTGATATTTGTTGCTTCTAACACAGTTTTTTTCTTTTTCTTTTTCCAGATAATGGAAATGACCCTGATCTTCGATCTGATGATAATGATTGCACCAGCATCGTTCCTATTTTCAATAATCCTACTCTCTCCAAGGTACTTTTTGATTGATCATGCTTAAAGTTGATATTTTTCTGTGATTTGATTGGTGCGTTTCCACGAAATTATGGTGATTTTTGAGTGTTTTGTTTGTGGGTCTGCTCTATATAGAGGTATTTTTGATTGATTGTGCTTAAAGTTGATATCTTTTATTTGATTTGATTCTTGGGTTTCCATGAAATTATGGTGATTTTGAGTTTTTGATTTGTGGGGTGTGTTCTATATGGAGGTAATTTCGATTCATTAAGCTCAAAGTTTAATGTTTTTTTGTATTTAATTGTTGGGCTTTGACGAATTGGGGTTAATTTTTGGTTTGTGACTGGTAGCTCTACTTATTTAAGGTGTTTTTGGTTGATCATTCTTAAGGTTGATTATCTTTCTTTGATTTGATTGTTGGGTTTCCTCAAAATTATGGTGATTTTGAGTTTTTGATTTGTGGGGTCAGGGGGGTGTTCTATATGGAGGTATTTTTGATTCATTAACCTCAAAATTCCTTTTGAGGGCAGCCTTTGAGTAACTGGTAAAGTTGTTGCCACGTGACCAGAAGGTCCCTTGGAAACAACCTCTTACGGAAATGCAAGGTAAGGTTGCATACAATATGCCCTTGTGGTGGGTCCCTTCCCCGGAAACCGCGCATAGCGGTAGCTTTAGTGCACCGGGCTGCCCTTTTAACCTAAAAATTCCTTTCATTTTTTTGATTTAATTGTTGGGTTTTGATGAATTTGGGTTGATTTTGGAATTCTTATGGGTAGCTCTACTTATTTAAGGTAATTTTGATTTATCACTTTCGAATATCCTTTTCGTCTTTTGATTTAATTGTCGGGTTTCTTCAAAAATGTGTCGAATTGGGGTTCTTGTAAGAGTACTTTGGTTCATCGCCCTCAAAGTTCCTTTCTTTACAACAACATATCGAGTATAATCCCACAAATGTGGTCTTGGGAGGGTAGGGTAGGATGTGCATAGACTTTGTGTCTACCTCTATGGGGATAGAGAGGATGTTTCCGGTAGACCTTCAGCTCAAAAGAAAGAAAAACGAAGTGGTGGTGATCTTAGGATTCCAATTGGTGGGTTGTGCTGGACTTTTTGAATTATCATCCTCAAAATTGAGTTCTTTCTTC
Source organism: Capsicum pubescens (assembly GCA_030864215.1). NCBI lineage: Eukaryota > Viridiplantae > Streptophyta > Magnoliopsida > Solanales > Solanaceae > Capsicum > Capsicum pubescens. The sequence goes on from CM061541.1 coordinate 2,342,775, forward strand.
GTTTAAATTGTTCGTTTTCAATGATATTGGGGTGAATTTCGGGTGCTCATTATCTTTCTGGGATTCTTACCAGGATGCAGCTATGGGTTTGGTCCTTAGTGCGGCTAATGTAAGAGGTTGGACAACTGGCTCTGGCATGGAGGGGCCACCTGTGCCTGCTGGTTCGGATTCTGAATCCAATACGGAGCAGATTTCCACCTTTCCTTGGTCTCTGTTTACGAAATCTCCACGTAGGCGTATGCGTGTGGCCTTTACTTGCAATGTCTGTGGCCAACGCACTACTCGTGCCATCAATCCCCATGCCTATACTGATGGCACTGTTTTTGTCCAGGTACTTTACTTACAAGCACCTTATAAATTACATCTATTGATGAAAGAATACGTTAGTGACCCTTTCTTATAGCTTATAAATTGTTAATGGAAAATAAAAAATATAAAATAGGAGTCAAAACTCAATCTTTTCTTTTTAAATAGAAGAAAAGCGCCTCCCTTGGAAGTAAGGACCTTTTCTAGAAAAAAATAAAGAGGACTGAAATCTCTATGTTAATTCATAATTTTTTTGAACCGTATGCATCAAAAGGCACATGTATCGAGAAATATTACTCTAATCAACTGACTTTAGCGAGAAATATTTCTTTTTTAATGCCGAGAGATTGATAATGAGATTTTGAATCATCTTATTGGTCTTATAGTATATTTCAGTATCGAGGATTAGACCAAATATCTCTATTTGTTTATAAACTCTCCCAGGCGTTGGGGTGGCTATTATGCAATTTGTGTGACCAAATGTCCATACAAATATGCCAAGTGTCTAGCATTCTCTCATGCTTGGTGTGTACGCTAATTTATATGGTTTCTTGTTTGGGCAGTGTTGTGGATGCAATATATTTCACAAGCTTGTGGATAATCTGAACCTGTTTCATGAGATGAAATGCTATGTGAGCACCGACTTCAATCCAAATCCGGACAATAATATTGACTTCAAGTATTTTGATATGAATGATGACAACGACGATGTCTTTCCCCCTTTTTAAGGTTTGATAGAAGAATGTGTAAAAAAATACTAGTGTTTTATACATTTTCCTTGCTTCTATTAGGCAGTTTCCGCTCTTCCTGTGACTGTAAATAACTCGAGTGAGTATATCCTGTGTATATATATGACTGACTATGTTAATAATTGAATATGCTCATCCATACCTTGTGAGAGTTGGGTCTTGAATCTTGTGAGATTTCCATACTGGGATTGGTTTGGATGAGAGTGCTGTGCTTCATGATGTTTGCGTATAAGTTTGTGCTGCTGGATTCTTCCATATTTTCTAATCAATATCTCGCTATTGGATATCATATCTTCAGTGCCCTTCCTAAACTAGATTATTCTAGTTCAGAGTGTAAAAAGCAAGTTTTTTTGTCAAAATTCTGAAAGGGTATCCCAATACTGAAAATTTTCAAAAGGGCCAAGGTAAACACATTATCTATTAAGAAGTTAATGCCGTCAGTGCAAATGTTAGAACGTAAGGTAAAATGGTGAGTTTACCTTATAAGGTAAAATGGTGAGTTCACCTTATAAGGTAAAATGGTGAGTTCACCTTATAAGGTAAAATGGTGAGTTCACCTTACAAGGTAAACTGTGTCACTTACCTTATTAATTTTCTTTTATATACCACCCATTCATTTCATTCATTTTTTTACTTCACTCTATTCATCTATATTAGTTGTGTTTATTTTTGCTCAAAGTCTACTTTATCAAAAAAAAATCACTTTAAGGTATACTACTTTAATCACCTTTTTATTTAACATTTTTCAATACCCAACAAACAAGTATGCAGTATAATATTATTAAAATTTTTTGTAGCTTACTAATTTGTCAAATATTATTGTTATACTTATTAGGCATAAACCTACGTTAAGTTAGTATTGTCATGCATGTGTAAAAAGTTTGCCCTTTAGTTGTATGCTTAAAACTAATTTTAATCTTCATTCTGTATAGATATGGAATATCAACACTTTGTACATCCAAGACCATCACAGTATGACGTATATGCCACGCAAAATAAGCATCGGTCTGAGGCTATTTGGAAAGGCACATTAAAAGGAGAAAAGACATGTTTGATAGTGCGGTGTGATGATAATGATTTTTGGCGACATGTTAGAAATCATCCGTTCCATCCTCGTCTTCTTAATTATTTTAATATTTATGGTTTTAAAGGCGTTATAGATGTTGGATTCGTTCCCTGTGATTTTTTCCTTATTACTGTACTTGTTGAAAGGTGGCGACCAGAAGCACATATCTTTCACCTGAGAACGGGTGAAGCAACTATAACCTTACAAGATATGGAACTCATGTTCGGAATGGTCGTAGATGGAACTCTCATTCTTCATCCAGATATTGCTCAGATGTTGCCTATTAACAGGCAACAAATGTTTGCCGAATTAACAGGATGGATACCTGACCTAGACTTTTTTCAAGGAAATAGAATTTTTTTAATGAGATTAGAGGAATATATGGAAAATCTAAATGAAATAACTAATGAAACTGAGGAGGAAGGGGTGCAACGGAGAGTTAGATTGTACCTTTTTTAGTTGTGCGGCGGAATAATACTTTTCGATAAATCTGGAAATAAATTTAGTACAGACTTTTTGATTGACATGCGTGACTTACCCGCTATGTCAACACAGGCTTGGGGAGCCATTGCGCTATCGTACATTTATTTTTGTTTGTATCGTGAGTCGATGGAGAAGTCGCACTGCATTAGTGGTTTTGTTTCGTTATTACAGGTATGTGAATTATATAATATATTTTTTCTATTTTGAATTACTTAATTTATTGTGATGATAACTATTGTTGATTATAGTTTTTTTTAGGTATGGGCATGGGAGCGTATTATCCCATTGCAATCACTTCCGCTGCTTCCGAGCGAGGAAAATTCGGAGGTCCCGACCGCACATGCACGTAAATGGTCTCGTGGTAGAACTCATCAAAATGAGGCTCGTAGTGTGCTTTTCATAATAAGAGATGTATTAGCCAACCTTACTGAGAAGCAGGTATTTTTTATATTATCATGTCATTTTTTTTCTTAATTTGCTTTGTTTGTAGTAATATAACGCAATGCTCCACCAACTAAAAAAACTCATATATATAAGAGTGGTGAAATGCTAAATTATTACAGCATGCAAAATATTAACTACTGTACTTCGAAGAGTCATATACGTACACTGTGTAGTAACTTTCACTATATATTCTAAACCCTGCTATATATAATCTTTATTATTCCTAAAGAGATATGTCACAATCAAATTATGTTTCTTTATAAATAATGGTAGTTGTCATTAACATTATTCACTTCATATTGAAAATTTTAAAATATATATTTGAGTTTAGAGTTGAATTCTTAATATATGCCTGTTATTTATTAAACTAAGCAGAGATTGGGCAATCTTTTTGTGACATATTAATCATAATATTTTTATTATCTTGTAGTTTATTTGGCAGCCATATTCTGAGCAACTTATTAATGAGTTGTCCGAATGTTGTCGCCGAGGACGTGCTATTTGGATGGCTAAAGTTTCACTTATTTGTGGAATTCATTGTGAATGGCACATGATTGATTGTGTTATGCGACAATTTGGTTATGTCCAACACATTCCTGTCCCACCTGAGTACAAACCATTTCATTTTAAATACGATAAGCGATTTCGAGTAACACAGGAGATTGTTATGTTGTTAAATAAAACAAAACAAAAGTGGAATGAGCATTATGACAATAGTGTTCACCCCCTTACATGATCAACCAAGAAGATTACAATCAATGGTATTTCTATCACTCACGCCTTATAATTGGAAATCCAAAACATATTGCTCAAGTTGGATATCAACCAATGGCTGGTAGACATAAAGCATTGATATATACATTTTTTTAAATTTATGTTAATACATGACAATGATTTTTTTACCAACTAATATATAAATTTTTATTTTTATTTTTTAGGCTAGGGGACATATAAGGGTATATCAAATTGCTTAAAATCTTGTGAATGATAATAATCAATTAGAAGAGGTGAAGCAAATCGTAGCACAATTTGCATCGATTTCCCTAGAGTCAATGACTGTTGCCTCTTTGGGTACGTGTTTGACTTTTGATTCAGGGTACACACCGTCGAGTGAATATGACCAACCATCATTAGTTCAAGTTCGTTGACGATCAGCTGCACCAAGAGAGAGAGCTCGTCGAGGTGGTGGGAGGGGTGGACAACAACGGAACGAAGTTCATGTTGAACATAACTTAGTTGATGAAGAAAATTCAAGTGATCATGGGGTACAATATGAAAGTAATTTCAATCTGTCGCTTGTTACAACTAATGTTGAGCAATATTACCCCGCATGTGATAATGTTGGAGCCTCGACTAGTGGAACAAATTATTCTCATGAAAAAAGTTTTGATTTTGTAACTCCACCTGTTGGAGTAAGTGGATTTAGCCAATTTAGCGGATACTTTTCTAATGTTCATCCCACAACGCGTCAATATGAAATCAGTGAAAGAAAAATAAAACTACGCAATACTACTATAATTAATTGAATATATTTTTTAAAAAATATAGATGTTACTAATCAAATTGAGTTTGATGCAAAGTATTAATTATAAGTAGGACAAATAATTTGAACGAAAAATGGCCTAAAATGCCCTTTAACTATCTGAAATGGTGCAAAAATGCTCTCCGTCTACCTATTGGGCCTGAAATGCCCTCCCCATCTACCTATAGGGCCTAATTTACCCTTTTATTTAACAGATTAGTTTATCCCCAATACATTAATGATGTGGCTTCTTTTAATTGGCCAAGTAATAATTAATTAAATTAATTAATAATCCGACCCACTAAACCTAACCCACCCAAACCTAATAACCCGACCCGCTAATAATACAAATCTAATAACCCAATTTGCCCCATCCAAACATAATAATGTTAAAACAAAAATCCAAAATCAATCCGCTCCTTCTCCAATTTTTCTGTTTTTCTGCCTCGCCTAATTAACGCTAATTTATGAAAGGGCACTGATCATAAGCAGCATTAGCTTTGTCAAAATGCTTCCGAGCTTCGATTTGGCATTTCTTTACATAACTGTTTATATTACATAACAATAACAATTGATAACCTTGTAAGTTAAATTCTCCAAATTGTTCAGAAAATATTCCAAGGACGTGAAAAAGAACCTGAACTACAAAGAACATAAGAACTTACCAGCATGAATACAAGCACCAACAACTAGGTTGTGCTTTAAACATGCTATGATCGTCAATTCAAGCCCGAAATCAGTCTTACTTTTATGGCTGTGCTTAGATCTTTTCACTGCACCAATAGAGCTGATAGTCCAGAACCAGAAGAGGGATCTCCAGTAATTTTTGGGTAGAATTCGTAGTTATGCTGTCTTCTTCCCCCTACCGCGATCATTCGTGCATCAAGAAGGATGTGGTTAGTTGAATACCATCTTCGTTGAATTAAAGTACGGGTGAGCTCCACCCAATCAAAGTTCTCACCTGTGCAAGGCGCTAGTGTACGTATTACACGGTCCCCATCATTATACCCTCCGGTTTAGACTAATGTTCCATCGGGTAGGATCGCACCAGAAGAGCACCAAGGATCTGTTTGGAGCATTAATGCCCGAAATGTGTTGCTACCAATGTCGTATAAAACAGAATGAGAATAGCAGTCTTCGCGTGAGACCATGTCATTGGGGTCATAGCGACAACGCCCTCCTAGAAGTGAGAGGTTAGAACGGTCAAAATCCGTTGTATCAAAGATAACTACCTTGTTATTACGACAGGAGTTGCATGTGCACCGCGGATATGCCAATGCTTTTCTGCAACATCCGCCATTCGCCTAGAAGGCATCTATAACTATGAGAAACCAACATCTGAGAAGCTAATGGAGGTTGAAGAGTGAAAAATATTAGTACTAGTAAGAAGAAGAAAATGATACTTTCCTTGTCCATAAGTTGAAAATACTCTTTATGTTGTTATTAGTATTAGTTTGATAGAATTTAGGAGTGCGATAGTTAGTTTCCATATATTTATATTCCAAGAAAGTATTGAATTAAAGCTGAATTGAAGTAGAATTCAAAGTAAATGACTTCATCACTTGGCACAAGAAGTGAAATTCTGTTTCTTCATGTGTCCAGAAAGTAAGGGGCTGCCAGAATTTTGCTTGAATTTGCATTTTAATGAGCCTAGCTGATACAACGTTAGTAGGTAGTCGAGAGTTGTTTAGTTCTCTCATCGATCTATCTTGTTTCCTTCGCTTTAGTAAGCATATTATTTGTTGTTGCTATTTGTTCTCTTTCTCAGTTGTTTTTACTTTTTAACACGACCTCTTCGCTTTTGTATTTTCTTTATATACTTGATTCTTAATATGCTTACTCAAGCCGAGGGTCTATCAGAAACAACCTCTCTATTGAATACACACCACCCTCCCCAAACCCCACTTGAGGGATTACACTGGGTATTATGTTGTTGTTGTAGTCTAGCTGATACAAGCACTACCTATAAAATTATGTGTCGACTAAAAATCTATATTGCTCGGACTTAAAAAAAATGTTGTCAGGTCTATGTTGCGGATCCTGAGCTATGCATTTTTTGAGGAACTAATACGAATGTGACAACATTTTTAATGAATCCGAGCGACAGCTAAAAAACTGAAGAGATTGCGAAAGAAAAAAAACAACAAACAGTTGAGCAAAGATGTACAACTTTGTTCAAGTTTAAGAATAGAAACATCCTTCTGTTTAAAAATTCTATCATTTCTTTCCTTTCAAATGTTCTGAAAAATTGCTTTAACAAGGTCGAAAGCCTTGTTCTCCTTATGTCATTGACACACAAAATTGCTACGTTAGTATCAAGTTTCTTTGTTGTATATAAAGGATGGGAAGAGGGTGACATTGTATAAGTAGGCAACACATCAAGAACTAATCTCTCAGCAAAAGAAAAATACTGTCTTTTTCAATCGGAGAGTTTTCTAACGCATTTTCAAGTATCACATCCCAAGTAGAAGTGGAACAAACATTGGCGCCAAGACGGATTATGAGATCACATTCCAGATAAAAGCATTACATAAAAGTAATCAACATACTGGTGTTTCTATTGGCCAAGAAGGATTTTGGGTTTTTATTTTAACATTATTATGTTTGGATGGGGAAAATCGGGTTATTAGGTTTGTATTATTAGCGGGTCGAGTTATTAGGTTTGGGTGGATTAGGTTTAGCGGGTCAGATTATTAATTAGTTTAATTAATTATTACTTGACCAATTAAAAGAAGTCACGTCATTAATGTATTGGGGATAAACTAATTTGTTAAATAAAAGGGCAAATTAGGCCCTATAGGCAGATGGGGAGGGCATTTTTGCACTATTTCAGATAGTTGAAGGGCATTTTTGCACTATTTCAGATAGTTGAAGGGCATTTTAGGCCCTTTTCCGTAATTTGAAACAAGAAAGTAGGTCAAATAATTTAAAACGGAGGAATGAGAAAATGTATAAATTGTAAGGTATATAGACACTTTTACCTTATAAGGTAAACATGGACTATTACCTCATTCCTTTTCATAATCACAAAACCTAACTTCTCTTTTCATCAAGATTTGAAGTCTTTGCGAATCTTTTAACTTTTCAGACGTAGTTGATACAACACTATTTTCTTGATTGAATTGATATATGACTAGATAATGTATTTTATACATTATCACTTTTCAACTATTCATTTTAATTCTACTATCAATCTACAACTAGTTATTTAATATGAAATCAGTGAAAGTAAAATAAAAGCTACACAAGTAGCAAGTTTGTCCCTTTCAACAAAACGATCAACTAAGACATGAAAGGTCATACAAACCATTGCAGTCATTGGAAGTCCCCGAGCTTTCTTCAACAAATCATTGTACGACTCAGATACATTAGTCGTCATAGCCCCCCATCTACGACCATCATCCATGTACATTGTCCATTTTTCAGAAAGATGATTACATAACCATCTATACGCTTTCGGGGACATTGCTTTAATTTGTTGCAATCTCTGCAAGAATTTTTTTTCCTGATGCTCCGTAGCAGCCAACTACATCATATTTTCGAGTTCACTGTTTAAAAAATTTCTATTAAAATTAACTTTCTAATGTTGAACACAAAATCTGTGGTGTGTTTTTGGTGGTTGCAACCAGGCATAAGATTTAACACACTGCAAAATTCTTGGATGACGCTCTGAAATGAGTCCAATGTATTTTCTCTCACCAATAACATGCCTCCATAATAATGTGAGAAACCATGACCAAGATTCAAAACTTTCACGCGCCACTATAGCATATACGAGTGGAAAAATATTACCGTTCGCATCAATTGCGATAATAATTAATAATTTAATATCATACTTGCCATAAAAATGAGTGTCATCTATTGAAATGACAGGCCCACAACTTTTAAATCCATCAATGCTTGCCTTGAAACTTCAAAATAAAAACTTGAATATGTGCTCACCTTGCATTGTTGTTGAATCATGCTCTCACTCAACTATAGTGCCTGGATTGAACGATTGCAATGTTGTCATATAAGCAGGTAATGCCTTAAAAAAACTTTCAAAATCACCATACACCATCTTAAATGTCTTTCTTCGACCTTTTTGAGCTTTTCAATAACTAGGGGTATAATGGTGCAATCCTTTGATGTTTTCTTGAACCATCTTGATGCTAATATTTGGGTCTTTCCTAATATAAGGAATCAATGAAGTAGCAATCAAGTCGTTGTTTAAATTATAATGATCCTCCTTATATTTATCTGGATTACAAGTATGCTCAATCATTTTTCCCGCCTTCCACATACCACTGAAAACTGCTCTAAAGTGTATCATCCATTCACACCCGACAAATATTGCTTACAAATAACCTTCCAACTGTCTCTTTTAGACCTATCACAAAGAAATTCTGTTCCCGTGATTAGATTATACTTTCTTACAACCGATTTCATTTGCTTTTTGTTATTGAATAACATACCTAAATGCAAATACAAAATAAATATTAATAATAATATCAAATGACTAAAAATTTATTGTTTACTAGTTTATGTATTAAAAGACCAACCTGACTTAATATGTTCAGGGTTATTTTCATTCTAAAGTGGAGTTCGAAAACAATCTTCATTGACCATGCACCTCAATTCTTCTGGACTTTCTTCAGTATGATCCAAATATGGAATTGCTATAGAAGAATGATTGTCAGTATAGACACCAACGGGTGTAGACTCTCCATTAATATTTTCATAATTATTATTATCATCATCGTCATCATCAGAAGATTGATCATCATCTGACGATTCATATTGTGAAGGTTCATCACTATCCAACTCCCTTTGTACGTCGTCATTGTTGTTCACAATTTTTGTGAGTTCAGTGAGCGTAAATCCACAATCATTAAGTTTGCAAAATGGATAAATCATCTCATTAATTATAAGGAAAAAACTACTTAATTAAATAAAATGGATTGTTTATTACCTATCAATAGCCTCCACCGAAGAAGGATATTGTGGACCACTTGAATTAAAAATTTCTAAATTCATAGTTGCATTGCTAGGTCCTCCCATATCAAAATTATTCACAAGTCCGGGTGAATTTTGATAATGTATTTCAAGCCCACCATCAAATTGTTGTTCCATTGCCATTCCACCATCAATGACTAACTCGCACATCAAACTCACTGTCCGTGGGCTCTTCAACAATAGGAGAATGTTCCACACATGCATACTTGTCAAGCATTTGTAAATTAAGGCGATTACAAAAAAATTCAACGGTGCGAAGAAATAAAGATAAAGAATCATCATTCCAAATAGGAGTTTTGCCAAATATTGATTGTCCGTTGGACGTAAAATAATTTGGATATCGTCCAGAAATAACCACATCATCTTTCGGATTAGTAATACCCATTTTACTCCTAAACAACCTTTTCAGACGATCATATTTGAGAGATAAAGAAAATAATTGAACCACTATAGGACGCCGACTATATCGTACCGAATCTCCATCATGCAAAACTTCACCATCCCAATGTAAATTTACTCTTACCTTATCTATTTTAAAGTAAAAAATGAATAAGGTTCAACAAATTTTTGAGTTATGAAGTTTAATAATTTTTTTGAGTTGATGCAAGAAATGAACCTCTGCTCACACTCTTTATATAACAGTGAGAATTTTGAAGATGTTACAAGGTAAACATGGGATTCTACCTTATAAGGTTAACGACTCCATTTACCTTTTAGCCTTACACTTTACCGATACTTACATATAGATAATAGATAAGGAAAACTCACCATTTTACCTTATAAGGTAAACTCACCATTTTACCTTACATTCTAACATTTGCACTGACGACGTTAACTTCTTAATAGACAAGGTAAACACCCTGTGTTTACCTTGTCCCTTTTGGAATTTTTCAGTATTGGGGTACCCTTTTGAATTTTTGACTAAAAAAACTTGCCTTTTAGGCTCCGCACTCTAGATTATTCCCCCTTTCTTCCCTTTTGCCTGTATTGAACAAAGCAAAGAGTTTTTGTATTCATGTACTACATTTTTTAGCCAAAGTATGATTTTGGTGGTTCATCTTGACGGCGTACGGGAATTTGTAGTTTTTCTTTTTACATCCTTCGCTCAATTAAAGACGAGCATGGCTGGTGATGTGATGCAAGCAAAATAGTTCGTTATATTAGGAATATTTTGGGTAAGGTACTAATACAGAAGAAAACCTTGCGTGATTTTGGTGTTGATTGAAGGAAACCTTGGATAAGGTACCGACATCTCATTTGAAAGCCAAACAGTGGCTTTTCCTGCTTAACGTTTAGGTGACTTGGTGTGGATCTAAATGGGAAGGTGACTTGGTCTGAGGTTTAGGGGCAGAGTTAAATAGGAATCTAGGGTTCGCGTGAACCCAATAGCTTCTGTGCAAGCTCCTCTCTATATGTATTAAGAATCCACTAAATAAAGATACATATTTGAAATATCGTTGCCTTTAATTTTTTTCTCCTAATTTGTTCTTTAGAGGTTATGGAACTTGGGTTAGAGCCTTTTTTTAACACCCCGCATTTCGGGCTAGAATAAAAACCATGACTCTGATGCATTGATAATCCCAGAGCCTTAAATCCTATGCCAATTTGGCATGTTTATGTAGTATGTGAATCTATTTGAGCATGAATTTAGACCATAGAGGTTCTTCAACTCAAGGACGAGTTGAAACTATTTCGATCAATTAAGTTTTAGTGGACGTTGTCATTTGTGTCAGCTTCCATCGACCATAACTCTCTGTATATGTTGAATTGGAGAGCCTACTATGTGTCAAATGATAGGTCTTCGAGTTAACTTTCCAACGATACCAATTTTCCTAAAATACGACACCCGAGCAAGAAGTTATGGCCTTTCAAAGTAGTATGCATCGCCTAACCAATCACACATGGCCACTGGAAAGCATATGCGATAGCATATGCGGCGCCTATGTAAATATAGGAGATATCATATGCGGAGCCTATATAAATATAGGCGATATCATATGCGGTGCCTGTGTAAATATTGGTGATATCATATGCGGCGCCTATGTAAATATATGCGATATCATATGCGGCGCATATCTTATGGCTTCAAGTGACTTAAACACTCCGTTTTTGGGGCAAAATGGTCCTTTTTCCACCCTTATTCAGCCATAAACACGAAATTCAGTCCCCAATTCTCCAAAATACATCCACATTCATCTAAAAATTCTCAAGAACACTTTCAAGGGTTTCAAACTAAAAACCCAAATAAATCAAGATTTAACCGTGGGTTTTCAAAATTTATTAGAGATTCGGAATCCCCAATCTACAGGCTTCAAGAGGCACCCATTATTTTCCGAAATAGAGGTGCGCGGGTTTTTTCTAAATTCTCATAGGCACAGAAAAATCATGTTTTAGAATGGGATTTTTGAATCTATGTATACATTCATGTATTAAATGTTTTAACATCATTGTTTTGGTCTTTTGACCTTCCCCAAAGTGATTTAATAATATGAATGTATGAAACCATGTATTTAAGAATGAATTCTTGTTGAGAGAATGATTTTCGGTGAATTCCCTCTTTAGTGAATTTTTCAGATTTCTCATAGCATATGAATTGTTTTGCAATGCATTCCTGAAAAGCACTATATGAAATGAAAAGCACTATATGAAATGATTGAACTCTTGTTATGATTTTAAGGTGGTTTTAAATCACTAAAGAGGGAATCTAGCATGAATGTTTAATGTTCATAATGCATGTAATGAAAGAGTGCATGGATTTGCTAAAGTCACTTGACCACCATATGTTGATGAAGTTTTTGCATGATTTTGACTTGAGTTTCGAAACACGAAATCTTCTATATCAGTTGCATGTTTTTGGTGGTCTAAATTATGCTTTAAATAAAAGATTTAGCTTAATGTATTATGACTCAGAAATCATGACTTGCAAGTCTTGGTATGACGATACCAATTCAGACCAATGCCATATCAGACTCAGACTAATAGGCATTTCAGACTATCATAATTTTAGACATTCAAAGTGTTGCATGTACAGAAAAAGTTAAAAATGGGCATACAGAGATGTTAGGTGGTTCCCTGAAGAGGGCTTGAGTTCAAGAAACTCATTGCCTAAAATCGTGGTTTGCCGACCCGGGTATATTATTATACGCTGACTTAAGTGTCGTGTGGCGTATCAGATTCAGGAACTCCAACCCTTGCAGCATACTCGGGTTGAAGGCTTCCCCGCCGAGTCAATGGCGGATTCTATATCGCCCGTGGAATATCAGACTTGTAGGGGATACCACCTAACTCAGAAGTAATACACAAATCAGAGTTTGAGATTTACAGACAGGTTACATGTTTTCAGAAGGTGCCCATATGTTTTTCAGAAACTGTTTTATGCATAATGTTTGATGAACATTTTCTCTCACGTATTATATACATATATATATATATATATATATATATATATATATGTTCAATTACTCTATTTTGGATTGCTTCGCGTGCCAGTACAATTGTGCTAACCCCCTTTCCTCCAAGGTACTGAGGCGCAGTCTAGGGGTCCAGATCCTCAGTAGAGTCTACAGACAGAGTTGTCTCAGAGTTCAGTTGGTGAGCCTTCTTTGCTTCGGAAGGCCTAGTCATTTAGGTATTTATTTCAGTATGACTTTTGGTCTGCTGGGGGCCTTGTCCCAGTTACTCAGATAGTATGTCAGTAGAGATTTTGCAGACTGTTGCAGATGTTTATTAAATATTGTTGGGCATGTTTTCAGGCCTTTAATTGTTTTAAATTGTCGACCATGTTTCCGTATTATTATGTCTATTTCGTATTACTTTGATCATATGAATTATGTGCATGATTACCAGATAGACAGAGGGCGTTTCGGGCTCGGGAATACTCGTCACGGCCACGGCCCCGATTCGGGTCGTGACACTTTTCAGCTGTTATCACTGCTATTCTCCGAAGGCTCGTCAAGTTACAAGATTAAACGAGTACACTCCAGTGCCTGAATTCTTTATTCAGATAACTCGGAGCTTCAATAACTAACAAAAGAAATTACCGTCTCCTTTTGGACCTTGGGATGAGTTTGATAGAAATATATATAGCCAATTTGAGTGCAACTTGACTATCTATCGGTATCTGTAATGCACAGAACCGTCTTAATAAAATTAGTGGTCTAAAACCAACTTTTAACAGGAGATGGTAAGTATATAAAGATACATAATAAATATACTGTAATAATCTAGAGTTGTTTTATTTACTATAATAATTTACAATTCTCTTATTTGTTCTTGCATAATAGTTATTTCGATGCAATTTTTTTAAAAGACACTTAATCTTTAACTTCACATATTAATATGATTATTAATAAAGTTAAAATTAATTCTTGTTAATAAGATGTTAGTCATTTGTTTGCAATGCATTAGTTTGGATGTTGTTGTTAAAACCTTATTTATTAATATAAAGTTTGAGTGGTGTAGTTGAAAGTTCTAAAATATTTCTTGTAAAAATGAGATAACTTTTTCTCTTTTTTATTATTATTATTATTATTTTTTAGATATTTTAAAAAAATGTATTTTACAATCTTTATTATTATTTAATTGAAGTTAAAATTATACAGTTTACTATTAAAAAGGATCTAAAGCAAAGACTTTACTAAGTTTACCGTGAGCCAGCCTGACAATGCTGTTCCACCAACCCAAGCATCAAGCAATGCTGTTTACCGAGACTTCTCGTATAGAGATAAGTGACCTAGCATTTTTCTAATCTTTGATGGCACATGCTACTAAGACCACCCCGCTGCACACCAGGTTCTCTTTACTCCTTGCTTCGGGTTTGCTAGTGTTCGGATGTTCATTTGGCATCAGCGGCCTACGAGCCCGCCCTTGATGTCTACGCTAGCGGCCCTATAGCTGGTGAATCCTTAAAATCATAGGAATGGCAAAATCAGTAGATACCGAGCTTGGAACATCTCACCACATGCGTACTAAAAGTTCGATTTAGAAACTAGAAACTCTGGTTTGGAAAAAATGAGCCGATAGGCTTGACCAATAGGAAAATTTTTCACGCGGAAGCCTATCTGTCTTCATTCCAACCATCGTAGTTCGATTGAGGTTTGATTGATTGCTATCACCAATGTTAACGACCTCTGCCTGGTGGCGTGCTTCTATACTTGGAACCATGATTTGCTTCACTTGATGGCTAAGTACCAGTAGGCCAATTGATTGATTGTTCTTGCTGAGATTTAAGTATGTTACCAAGAGAACTATCTACATATAAAGCACCGCACCTCGAGTATGGCCTATATGTCAGTAAAATGAACAAAAACCTTGGAGATCACGATTCATATTCCGATAAAGATAAAAATGTTAAGGTGATTTTTAGTTACTTCTAGCCAAGTCTTGGTGGGTAGGATTACCCTATACTTGTGTTGTAGGATATGTAGCATCAAGAATCCGTTGAACTTATCAAGATACACACACAAGTTGATCCTAGTGCTACGCTTATCAACAAGAAAAAAGATCCCTTTTAATCTTCTGTTTTGGGTTTCATGTATACTTAACTATGAAACTCCACTCAAAGATATTTTGAGAAAGCACAGGCCACTTAACATGGTCAAGATATGATATTTTAAGTTATAGTTGTAGTATAACACAATTAGATTTGAAGAGGCCTTGGGACTTGTACCAAAAACTAATTAGTACAATTGCAGTACAATAGGAGTAAAGGTAGTACATTAGAGTACCCTACAGAAAAGCATAAATATATCAAGTTTAAAGGAAAGCATCGGCATTTGCATTTCATTGATGATTCTGTCCTAAGTCAATTTAAGAATGGGCATGGGAGCATGAAATTTGTGGAAACATGAAAGGTTAGTCCTCTCGTCATGTAAATTGTGATATTTGAAAAGTAGTATGTGAAGTCAAGTCGAAAATTGAAGTTATGTACGGACATGGATTATACTTGGAAAAAAAATAAAAAATATTGTGAGTGGGAAAATATTTTTCGCTCGATCAAAATCAGTTTTCAAAATTTAAAACGTTCATCTTCAAAAATAAAAATTATTAAATCAATATAATGAAAATTGGACGCGACTATTTAAGTTTTCTTCTATGTGATGAAGGTGTAATAAATTTATCGAATTATAAGTAAGTTATCATAATAATTACTACTAGTAGTACAATAAGTGATTGAAAAATAAAAAGGCAAGTAGGCAAATGACGTCTTAGAATATCTTCCCTTTTAGGAGCTTTGGCTATTTAATCAGCACCACACAAAAACCGATAATGCTATTTGTTTTCTTTTCATGGGGAAAAAAGTAATGCCATGGAAATTGGACGATTTTTATGTTGGCTTCATTTGTAAAATATTCTTGTCTTTTTATGTACGCAATTATGCAAAGTGATCACTATTTTCTGTTAACATATACCGTGTCAAAGTTTTATTCTTTTAGTGATAGTTTGAACACAAATGCTTTGAAGTTGTGTTAATCAAAAAAGAAAATTATACGTACCTTTTAAAATATGTGTACATATGTAAAGTTCAAGTCGAAAACAATAAAAGTATACTTGCACTTATCACTCATAAATCACGTGTTACACAATACATGTCGTTTGATGACTTTTAAATGAAATGATTACACACTTAAATATTATCATAATAAGTAAAACATGTACTTGTGCAGTTGTGCTCTCTCTATCCGTTTTAAGTTCTTAAATAAGATGGTCATTTACCACAACAAAATCAGATGTGATAGCATGTTAAACGAAGTATGTCTTCGTAAATCATCATCAACTTGATTGTGGACTTATAGAAAGACAAGTAATGATATTTATTTTATTTTCCATCTTCTTCTAGTTAGTACTAAATTTTGTGGTTCTAACATAATTCCAGCCATTCAATTTCCACCCTTAAATAAATATATCCACGTCATAGGATATAATCCATATCAACCAATAGCATTCACTTCATCAGATAACTGTACATCCTATCATCACATAAACAATCACAAGTATACACCACTCATTTATACAAAGAAATCAACTTCTTTACTACTCTATCCACAACCTCACATATTAAAACCCCATCAACCCCTTATCACCTTTTCTTGATTCGAAATTTTCAATCACAAAAGCAACATACATCATATCTAGTTATTAACAATGGCCACTGTCACCTCTGCTGCTGTTGCTATCCCATCTTTCACTGGCCTTAAGGCTGGTGCTTCCTCATCTTCCAGAGTTAGCACTGCCTCAGCCAAGGTGGCGACCACCCCGGTCGCCAGATTGGCCGTTAAGGCGTCTTTGAAAGACGTTGGTGCTGTCGTTATTGCGACAGCTGCTAGCGCGATGCTCGCTAGCAATGCCATGGCTATTGAAGTGTTGCTTGGTGGTGATGATGGAAGCCTTGCTTTTGTTCCTGGAACCTTCAGCGTTAACTCTGGTGAGACAATTACATTCAAGAACAATGCCGGGTTCCCCCACAACGTCGTATTCGATGAAGATGAAATCCCAGCTGGTGTGGATGCAAGTAAGATTTCAATGGGTGAAGAGGATCTTCTGAATGCACCAGGAGAGACTTACAGTGTCACTTTGAGTGAGAAAGGAACCTACAGTTTCTATTGTTCCCCTCACGCGGGAGCTGGAATGAAGGGCCAAGTCACTGTTAACTAATTTTTGTCACCTCTATATCATGTAAAAGTTGATTTGAATTCCCATCCATTTCAACATTTTCTTTTAATAGTGCCCTTTTCTTTTCGAGGTAAGCATATTTATGGATGTAATATCATTTTGTGATATTAATAACAACTTTTTTGGACTGTAATATTGCTTTTCTAAGATCAAAAAGCTCAACCTTTCCCCTGATGGTATATGTTGCTCAGATTATCTTTAAAAACTTCAAAAATGTTGCCGGATCTTTCAAAAGTAGTGCATTTTTTTTGAAGGATTCGACACGAGTGCAGCAACATTTTTGGAGAGTCCGCAACATATCATACCATACCTTCTCCTATCCTGTATGAACTTTTTCACATCCACAGTTTGTGAAATTAAAAAAAAGAAAGGCAGCCCGGTGCACTTAGCCCTCACTATGCGCAGGGTTCGGAGAAGGGTCTGACCACAAGTGTCTATTGTGAATAGGAAATGTATTCTCAACAATGAAACTACAACATACCGAGTGTAGTCCCACAAAGTAGGTCTGGACAGGCAGGCCTTACCCCTACCTCAAAGGTCGAGAGATTGTTTCTGATAGACATTCGGCTCAACGTTAAATTGTCCAGAGCAGTCCAGAAAAAGAAGTAACAGAAGTGAAACTAGAATAAAGCAAAATACTACTACTACACTAAGCGAAGTACAAGAAGCAATAGATAATAGCAGAAATTGAAGAACAAGAAATAACAAGAGCAATACTAAGGTCTACGAATACTAGTATGGAGGGATAACAGGACAACACAAAGAAACTGAAGAATAAAATATCATTCTCTCATGGTAGAAACATAGAACAAACAGAAATCAGTTAACAGCAAATGGCCTAAAATCTTCACTCTGCATTTGTAGTAATTATATCATCTTTTAAATTAACTGTGCATTTGGAGAGATTCTTGAGATCATCATGAACAAGATATTTACTACATTATTAATACATGGAATGTTACAACATTAGTGAACACGATGCAGAACTCCAACAGCAACCAAGATGATATTACTTCTTGATCACTGTGCTGAGATACTGATAAATATACTCTCCAATTCTATAAGAAAATTGGTTTAATTTTATGGACATTACAAAACCGGAAGAGACGAAGAGTTATGTGGTCAAAGCATCAGGAAGATTAGTTCGAGCTCCTAGTATTTTACCACCAACATCAGGAAAATGTTCATGACCAGGCAAGGAACTTACTTTCCCATCACTACCTACTTGGACTGGATACTTGAGAAGATGGCCTTGTAAAGGTTTGAAACTGTCAGATGTAAATCTTTTCCAATTATCTTCAGCAACCTTATTCACATGCCTTACACACTCCAAACTTTCTGGCTTTGTGACGATATCGTTCAACTTGCCCAAGTGCTCTGCCCACAGAGACATTCTATAACCATATACCTGCAGCCAAAGGCGGTTCTTGAATTCAATCGTGATGATTTCAACCCTTTGGTTATTAAAACTGAACTCACTGTATTTAAAAGTTATAGGGTCAGAAGGTAATATCTATTGCAATGTTACTGATTTTTTACATCTATATCTATGTTCCATGTCACCCATCAAGTAGAAGATCTATCAGCCTCTGCATGCAGCTATAGTTGTTAATTTTGATCAGATATGTTAAGAAGACACTTATTTAAATGGGCTAGTATGATTAAAAAAAGCTTCCAGCATGCTACTCCCTTTGTTTCAATTTGTTTGTTTTACTTTTCTTTTTAGTCAATTTAAAAAAAAAATGTCTCTTTCCTTTTTCGACGTCTCTTTCCAACTTTCCATGTGACATGTTTAAGACAACAAGATTAAAGACATTTGATACATTCTACATATCTTAAGTTTAAGACCATAAGATTCAAAGTGTTCTTTCTTAAACTTCATGTCAAGTCAAAATTGGACAAACAAATTTCGACATAGGGTGTTGATTAAGATTTTCTACTTTTGATCAACACAAAAATGTTCTAGTTTTCTTCATTTGGAAGGAGATTCAGAGAGATGAAAATTCACAGACCTGGCCATGTGGATGTTTTTGCTTCTTAGCCCAAGTATAATTAGGTTGATATGCACCCATAGCTATCTCTGTGTCTCTTGAACCAGCCATAGATCTTTGGTTAATATTGGCAGATCCTAAAATGACATACTCGTCGTCCACTATCATCCCCTTGGCGTGTACATAAATCATAAACCGTCCAAATTTCTGTGAAGCTGAGATATGCTGGCAGTGTCATGGCAAAATTAGTCCTCGTCATTATGTGCACTTACAACACTATCTATAACAACATATCCAGTGAAATCCCACAAGTGAGGTCTGAGGAGGGTGGTGTATATGCAGCCTTACCCCTACTTGTGAAGGTAAGAGAGACCGTTTACAGTAGACTCTCGGCTCAAGTAAAGGATATCGAAATCAGTAAGGGAAGGACTTACAAGACTATCTATAATGAAAAAATGTCTAGGATTTTCAAAAGATGCATACAACCATATCTGAATCTTTTGGTTCATAATTTAGCACAGAAGACATGATGGGTAATGAAAGAACACGTGAAAGAGGTTAATTAACCAGCCAATGTCATGACATGAGTAAATTACAGTTGAAGTAAATCTAGCTTCATTCGCGAGTTAGAATACATACTTCTTGTGGGTACAGAGTATAAAGTGACAAACATGTTTCTGTATATTCGACCACATTTAATTCCAAAAAGTATCAGGTAGATCTTAAAGCATTGTTTAGTGAAAGTGTAACATAACAAGCAGACATAATGAGAACAAAGATTGATACCAAATCGCCATGTGAAGCGTGATTAGACTTTGGATCTCCATGTAATTCTTCTCGATTACCCAGACAATAGAAGTTTAGATAGTCAGAAAGTTGTACATCTTCAAGTTGAGAAGCTTTTAGCTCTTGAGTAATGATTCCATACATCAGTTTCATGGTTTGCCTCTGCAAGAGAAACATGATAATGAGAATAGCAGCAAAGGATATAGTCTCTTAGGAACTGAGAACAATCTTTGATAGGCATATCGCCGTTGCTGGCATAGAACTACAATAAACTTAACATACTAAATGGAGTAAAACTCAAGTACAAGACTGTAATGGAATTGTCAACCTTCAGCAAAAAAGAGAACCTCTTCTTTTTTTTTTTTTTTGTGAAATGGCAACAGCACTAAGAAAGTGTTGATTATATCCAAAAGAGAGTGAAAAAAACAGAAAAACAGGTAAAAGAGGAGGAGCATAAAACTAAAAAAGGACCTCTACAGGTAGATAGATATAAACTCAAAATATTCAATTATCCACCAAACTAATTAAATCGTCACGTTTGGCTCACTTATCCCCGTGTTAGGGACAAGAATTACCAGATTATGAAGGGGTAATCCGAAAAATTGAACACTGTATATCACTCTTTCATCAATCAAGTTAAATCACATTATTGTTTTATTGATTAAAAGAAACTCAAACTCTCAAATCATACACATGACGCTAACATTTAAAGATCAGTATGCTGCATAACCTGCCAATAGAGAATTTCTTGCACTGAGGCAGAAGTGGGGACTCCCTCGGGCCACATTGGAATGACAACATAAACAGCAAATCGCTCTTTTTCCCGAATTTTGCTGGCTATTTTTAATGCAAGCTCCATTGGAATTAAATTATCAGCACCTAAAGTATAAGCAAACACTTATCAGGAAAAAGAGATGATGGAGCCAAAAAAAAGTTGCATACAGAACAAAGGGAACCGCTGTTTACTGGCATATTCCAGGAGACCAAACAGACTCATTAAGGTATGACTCCTTGAGTAGAGATGATTCATGTTTTTTTTAAAAAATATGATTCATGTTAACGTGCATTATTCGTTGAAAAAGCAGTAGGCATGCAATGATGAATTTCAACTCATAGTATGTCTTAAACACATAGTTTGGTTAAATGAAGGGGATTAGAAGGGAATGGAAAGCAGTGGATTGACATAATTCACTTCAAAGAAAAAGGGTTATCTCCATATTAAGTGTAAAAGGAAGTACAAGAAAAAGACTCGACTAATCCTCCGGTACCTCACCAGCATAAGTACCAACTAACTCTATACACCAATGTGTAAACAAATGAGAACAATCACCTATCTTTTGATGAAGAGGGGGATTTGGACCATAAGGGAAATTTAACTATTTTTCATCAGTATCATAATAATTCTCTCCAAAACTGAAGGCCATCACAACTTTTGAAATATAAGGGTTCCGCGGCCTACAATATTACTTTACCCAGTTATTTGTTCATGATTAAACAAGGAAAGTGTCCCTTCCAATCCACCTAATTCACCTTCCACCTAAGCCTCCTCTTTAACCCACCCAAACATAAAATGAGAAAAAGCTGCATTAGCCGGAGACATTGGATTTGTATTTAGGAACAACTATTTTTCCAAGTAATGATAATAACCTGCTTCTTTGTATGAATGCCAAGCATATGATGACCCAAGGAAATATTGATTTTCAATATAGATAAAATGTTGTGCCCGTCTTATTGCTTGAATATATGCCATCTGGATGCTTCTATCGATCACCAAATTTTTTGCACATACAAGGTTCTGCAATGACAAATATCAAGGACCTTTCATTAAGAAACTTAAACAAGTGCAAAACCAAAGTTAACTAAAGCTGGCATGTGATTTCCAACACTCAGTATGGACTTCAAGAAAACAAGAAGCTACAAGAGTATGCACCTGTGATTCAGCCAACAAACAATCTTTTGGAAATCCTTTCAAAGACCCTGAATCAATAGAGCGAAAAACCTGTAAGCATTCAAACAAAACAATGTTAGCTGTAGCTTACTTAAGCCTAGTCAATGACTCAATATTTTACGTGAGGAAAAAAAGTTAATTCATATGAACCTGAACATGCCAGTTTTCCGGATCTTCTTCGTTGGAAACCCACAAAGATTGGTCATCATTTGAAACAGAAGAGGAAGGACTTATAATCCAAGAAATCCTTTCGATTTTGATCAAAGCATCGTCATGCCAGTGAGATATCTTTTTTAAACGTCTTCCAAACTCTGACCATTTTGTGGCTTTTTTCCACCGCTGCTCAAAGTTTGTGAGTACATCATATGCAGCAGGTCCTTCAATCTTGCAATGCAAGTCATGCCACGGCTGTCTAGGTCCCATGGTTCCTGCCTATTGAGTTGGGAATAATTATTCAAAGTTGGAGTAAGAAACCAAATTTGTTTAAGATTTGATATTTATTTCATTCAAAGGAGAGCTATTTGAGGATGAATAAAATAATGATTGTACCAAATATCTCCAACACATAAACTAATCTTTGCATCACTTAAATGACTTCTTAGAGTTTTGAGGAATTGGAATACTTCAATGAATCCGTTAACGCTAGTGAAGCTTATTCAGCATATTACTGCTAAAGAAGCATCTTTGGGAATCTCCTATGAAGCATCCTGGAAGGCCAGATACAAAGATTCAGCTTATGTATTTGTTGGCGGCATGCCTTTTGACCTCACTGAAGGTGATCTCCGTTTTTTCCCAGTATGGGGAGGTTGTTGATATCAATCTTGTTAGAGATAAAGGTACAGGAAAGTCAAAGGGGTTCGCTTTTCTTGCTTATGAGGATCAAAGGAGTACAAATCTCGCCGTACATAACTTAAACGGTGCACAGCTTTATGGCAGAATAATCGGAGTTGATTATGTCTCCAACTATTAAAAGAAAGAAGAAGAGGATGAAGAGACCGAGAGGCTAAAGAGGGAGGAGCGAGGGGTCTGCGGCTCTTTCCGCTGCATGCAAGTTCTTTCACGATGAGAAGAGAGCTACAAACACAGTCTAGGGTGCTGAGGAAGAACGAAGTTCGAGATGGTCACATGACAAGGTTGAAGATTCTAGGAAGTACAGGATATCCGGACAATGGAGTTGGCCTCCACGGCCTGATTAGCAGTAAGGGTTCAAAATCTCTTGATAGGGCTACAAATAATTCTAAAGCAAAAAATCAGTGATATAGAGAGGAATAATGTGCAGCGAGATTTGAGTGCAAGAGATCATTATAAGAGAGATGTCGAGCAGCACAAGTCGGTGCAAAAGGAAAATTGAAGTAATTACAAAGAAAATGATGTGGAGAGAAGATCTTGGAGGTATGATGATGCAAAACTCAGGGGAAGCTACTGATAGAAAATCTAGGAGGCGTGATGATATGACTTCAAAGTAATATGATGACAGGAGAGAGGAAAGAAAACAAAAAAGATATGAATCTGAATACCGAGCTTGCCTCCACCGTGATGATAGCAGAATAATTTGAGTTCATGAATAAAATGTTTTCCTTGACAAAACTATATATCTGCCAGGAAAAAGCCCAAAACATCACTCAAGAAGAAAACCTTGTGGCCAGGTCAATACATGATGGTCAGGTAGAGCCAGAACAACATTAGTTCAGAAAACAAGTGTATCATCATTTCTATAGTCTTGTAAGAGAGCGATAACTGAAAAAACAAAATATCAATTGCTTAAAGAAAATAGATGTTTTAAATTGCATATATGTTATATTTGGGTTGGTTGAGGTTACTAAAATAATGTATGTGTAGATGTATACTCACACTAAATGTTGGATTATGATAATCATCCTTGAAGACTGTGTCAAGATCACGGAATAATCTATGCTCAGGTGTATCATAACGCCCGTCACAGAGGTCTAGACCACCAATGAAAGCTGAAATCTTTCTATTATTGCCACTGGCTTGTGTGTCCACAATCACACACTTCTGATGGTGCGTATAAAGGGTTCCAACAACCTGAATAACATTTAAACAGAAATGTAGCTTATATGAATGATTTAAATGCAAAGAAACTTGTAAGTCTATAAGATATTTGGAGGGAGAAATCTTATGTAAGCTCATAGAAAGGTGATCACACGTCTAAACGCGGAGGCATTACACCTGTTGTAACACAAGTATTTTCACAGAAATGGCATACATCACGTACCCAAGCACGTCTTAATAATTAAAAAAGTTGATCGATGACAAGCACATCATAGAAATTTATACGTCCATTCCAGGAAAATTTCTCACATACAACGCATACATAGACAAGCACATCATAGAAATTTATATATCCAATCCAGGAAAATCTCACATACAACGCATACATAGACAAGCACATCTTAAGTTTTTAAACATAGAGAAGCTAATAGTTATTTAGGGATGAAAAGCATAAAAAAGGCGGAGGGGTGGGGGTCGGAGATTGGAGAAGCTAAAATCAGTAAAGTCATGTTCTGCTAAACTCAATGTGAGATGTCAGTCCAACACAGAGATTCGCTAAGTGACTACTATTTTGGATATTTATCTCTCTGGTTTTTCTTCCTTCCGTTTATAGTAAATTTTGGCAGAGTTAAATTACCTTTTCCATGTAGGTCTGTTCATCTCCTATCTCAGATAAAGAGTTAAACTTTTCTTATTGTAGGTCTTTAATATGATATGATAATTGAAATGGCAAAGAGCTATCATGGACGAAGAGGTAATTGTCCACTAAACTTTAAGGGTTGGAAATTGTCCCTTGAACTTAAAAGCTAGAAATCATCCATAATTAGATTAGCATCTACAAGGAGAAACAAATATTGGTAGCCTGGTAGGGTATGAAGCCTACCTGTTGCTTGAAAATGCTCAGCTTGGAGCTTGCATAACGAGGTGCCAGCACACAATTGACGGATGAGTGTTTGAAAAACTTCCGAGTTTCTTCATCATGAGTTTGCATTACTCCATCCTGCACAATTTAGTGCTTACTGAATCAGAAGTACAGTATCAAAAGCTCCTAAAAGAATAATATATGCAATTAAGATCTTAACTACAACTAATACAAATACTAAGCAAAGCAGGGCTACCTAGATATATGCCGGGATAAGCTACATGAAAGGCCACAGAGTTGAGGTAAGCTACAGGTGTTTCTATGCAGGTACCGCTCACAAAATGTGCTACCTGAGGTAATGGCTGCTGTTATATTAATTGGTTCATCGACTAATCATTGTTGTTAACTCTTTAAGCACAAGGACCATCATCACCAGCCTCTAGATCTTTGAACTATATCAGTCTTTTTAACAACTCCGAATATGGGGAATCATGGTCATTCCCTCTTTTTCTGAATAAACATAAAGTTATTGGCTTTGTTCTTTTGCAGAGCCCTAGACAGCATATTGATTAGCTGCAATAAAAGAATTCCTTGCTCATTTTGACTTTCAATGTATGGAGAGAAAAGACACAGCATATGATAACAGTTCCCAAATTAAAATGAAAAGGAACAAAGATCCAAAAAGGGAAAGAGGGTGAGAGAATTCTTATCATTGTACAATCAACAGAACCCCAACAAACATGTAAAGTTCCAAAAGGGAAAGCATATTAAAGTAGATTATTATAAAGTGCCTCACCATCTAATACTATATAATACAAAGTTGCAGAATCATCTAACCAAATTGAAAATCAATTCAAATCCCTAGAGTTGGAAATATATATAGGGTCGAGTCCACCCATATGAGTGCTAATTAGCCCATTAACTCATTAGCTTGTCTTCTTCCTTAACCCTAACCTTTAGTCTATAAAAATACACCATGATGGGGTAGAAAAAGAGACACTATCCACATTGGTTGACGGTTGGGATTTATATTACAGAAAAACACTCTACATTCCTAAAAGATACTTATGCTGAGAACAAAGGGATTCCATCCGTTTTGTGAGGATTTCTGACAATTGGTGACATGAGTCGTGGTTGTTGCAGGTCCACTTCCGCTACGGAGAAACTCGTAAGTCTCCTAAACTAGTATTTACCTCTTGTAAGTCACCTAAACTAGTATTTTCCGATTCAAATACTACACATAGGATATCCAGAAATAAGCAAATATCACAGGACCATACCGTTTGAATGAAGAACTTGCTGTGAGAAGTCTTATCATCCCAAACCAACAGCAACACCCTCACACCCTCCTCTGACTTATACTTAAGCAACTCCCCAAGTGTCAAATCCCCACCGCTCGGCAACGGTTTACTTGGTTCCCTAACCAACTTCACCTTATGAAAAATTGACCACCCAACCACATACACCACATGATGTGCCTCCAATATTGCATGACATATGTCTTCCCAACACGTACTATGCTCAAATATCTTCCCATCATCCAGTTTAATCTCCGGCAGCATTCCATCCGGCACATGTGCATCCTGATACAAAGTAACCGATCCTCCATGCCTAACAGGAAAATAACTCGCTTTCAGCCCATAATCTCCTGATACACCTCCATTATACTCCGAATTATCATTACAATGTATGAATTTCATTTGAAGTCTAATAGCACAATCAGGTTTCGGAGGCTTTCCATAAGGTCCAATTATACTAAACCAATCATCAATCACCTCACCAGATATAATCTTCTGTGCAGGAACTTTAGCAACTCCGATATAGTCCGCTCCAAATACATCATTATCCTTAACCTGAAACTCCACAACTGATACAGGATGTGCAAGCGGGATAATAAAATGCTCATTCCAAACAGGATCCTGACAGTTAGAGATCACGCGTGTACGCGCCACCGTAGCACCTGTTAAACAAACCGTTACGTACGGATCACTTGTAATGATCTTATGGTGGTGACCTTTCCGACGTCTACGAGTAAACGGTTTACGACAAACATCTAAAACCGTAAAACAACGTCGGAGACGTTCGGTTACTAAATCCATGTTAGGTAATCTTCGAGCTTCTATAATTTTCAAATCAAGGTCTCCATGAAGATATACAACATTTTGATCACAAGGATCACCCGACATTGTTATATATATACAAATACACACAAAAATATAATTATTTGATTGTTGAGGCAATGTGTAACCGCCGGCTAATGGCGGAGTTGGTTACCGACGGGATGAAGAAATGTAACAAAAATTGGTGTCTCCGCCGTAGCCAAAAGTGGTGGGAAAAGTAGAAAGGTGGTGGTTAGGAAAAAACAGAAAATCAGGAAATTAACATATTGTTTAGAGAAAAATTGGAGCACACGTTGGCTGCAATTGGACTTTGAAGTTAATTAAACTATAAAGAGTATTACACGTGGCTATTTTCCGTGTTCAATGCCATGTTTGGGCAACCTAGTCCTACTTTTGTTTTAAGTTTTTTTTTTTTCTTTCACTACAGCCCAACTAATTCAAATTCATAGGGCTTATTTAAAAGAAACGCTCCTTGTCAAAAAAAAATTTCTGATTCAAAGACTAACTAACAGTCTCATCCATTCTTTAATGATGGTCCATTTTGAGATTAGAATGAATAAATTCCCCAAAATGTCTTTTATTAGATATTTCCTACCATTTATTTTTATTTATCCACTATATAATATCTTTCGAATTTTAAAGTTCAAACAAGTGTATTTTTTTTTTTGTAATTTTTCATATATTTTTTAAATACATATTTTGAATTGTCAATTATTTTGACTTATAGTATTTATTACGTAGTTTTGAAATATATAAACTTTATTTTAAAAAATCAAAAGATTTCAAACCCAAATTTACGTCAAACTTAAACTATTTGGCTCTCAAAAAATAAGTAGTGTCACATGAATTGAAACAAAGAGAATATATTTAAAAAGTGATACGAAAAAGATGGCCGCCCAAGGCTTACCTTACATTGAGGCAAGCGGTTATTTTCACGACTTCATGAACTGTCGCAATAACTTTACCGTTACTCCAAAACTTTCTTTTTTATAAGTGATAAAATAAAATTAATATTTGATTACTATTTCTTAAAAGATATCACTAGTGCCATACAAATAAGTAAAAATGAACAAGGAGTGCCTAAATAGATTCTCAAAATTATGCCTTTATGCCTTAATTGTATTCGTTGTTCTTTGCATATCATCCAAACAAATGCTGGTCCCTATTTAGCCACAGACCAAAGAAAAATGTGTGGAACATTGAACACAAGCAATTTTTTTATTTTAGATAACAAGCAATTCTTTTCTAGATATATTAAGGTTTGTTTCGAAACTTGCCTCAAATTATTATTAGGGAAGCAATTGCTAACATTTTATTAAAACAGATTATCCAAATCGCATTTACTTCTTAGGGTGCACTTTTTTTTTAAACCTTAGCTTGCATGAACATGATATAGTTCGTGCATGAAATTATTACTTTTATTCAATCTTGAAATGTTTTAAAATAGGGTTATTACATAATTTACTCACAAATTGATATCAAAACCTTAGCTTGCAGGAACATGATATAGTTTGTGCATGAAATTATTACTTTTATTCAATCTCGAAATGTTTTAAAATAGGGTTATTACATAATTTACTCACAAATTGATATCAAAACCTTTTTACACATCTCTATTTCACGAACAATTATTTATATATTATATTAAATTTGTATTGTTACTTCATTTAAGGTTAATGTACTTCTATAAACAATCAAGTACTATAATATATTTTTAGGAACAAAAACAAAATTCACCAACAACTTAGACCAAAATGCTATTACGAATATCATTATCATCACATTAATTCAGGTTCTTTGGTTCTCTCTAGTCTCTAGTTCCAACAAAACAGCAACAACCTTGTTCTTTTCCCTCCAATTTCAAGAAAACTAGTTTCCGAATACTGTGTGTAGTAGTAGTAAAATTATCTTTCATAAGTTTGGATCATGAATAACAATTACTAATACTTGAATTAAAGTAAATTTTCTATATTACACCATTTGAGTTACGGTCTTACTCAAAATTCAAATTCAAATTCAACTTAAACTTGAAATATACTTCGTACATCAATGTTGTGCACACTGCACAGCACAAGTAAGTGGTCATTACTTAATCTATAAATTAAGCAACCTACTACCCTCGCAAGTCACGAAACGACCTAAACAAGGCGTCCAATAATTGTTTCCATCTATTGTTCTTTTTCTTTTTGGGGTAATAGGGGTTCGTCGTTATTTATTTTAAGGGTAAGGAAAAAGATTTAAATATGTTATTAAATTATTAAAAATAATTTATTTATATTAGTTGTTATAATTTTGGCTCATTTATCACGCCGCCCTTAATAGTTTAGTTCATCGATGTATTTTTGGATAATACATGCAAAACATAAGACTCAAGATGAAGGGTACGTAGCCAAATTATAAGTTTCAAATATTGAAAATAATGACGAATAAAAGTACCTTTTCACGTTTGTTATATTTTAATATTTATTATTAGCAGTAGGATACAAGAAATAATACATTATAGTAGTTAGTAATGTGGCCAGGGCGGAGCCAGCCTTCTGTTCCGATCGGGGGTTCGGCCGAACCTCCTTTGACGAAAAAATATACTATTTATAAATGATTAAAATTATTTTTTATGTGGTTATAATAGGTGTTGAACCCCCTTCGACTAAGTTTTCTTTGAAAATGGAACCCCCTTAGTTGAAATCCTAAGTTTTCTTTGAATATGAAACCCCCTTCGTTGAAATTCTGACTCCGCCTCTGATTATGTGGCTTGATCAAACGCTCATAAAAAGTAATAGTTATTCTCCAGCTCCAGCAATATTTCATTAAGTGTTACTATATTTCTCTACACATCTGATCTCTTATCATCTCTGTATTACTATATTTCTCTACACTTATTTATCATTGTAAATCGTGAGATAACAAACGGTAATATAACCCATAGGGTGGCTGAGTTGGTGCAATGTATGTATCTCATAAGGGAAGTCATGGATATATTGCTTACCTCGCGCGGTCTACGCCTTTTCAATTGAATTCGTCACATTGAGCTTGCCTAGTCGATCTCCTATGTCATTTGCGAGCTATTATACAAAAGCATTTTGCCCTATGGGCACCCGAAAAATAAGTACAGCTGATTTTCGTGGGTTTTAAAAAAAGGTAACATGAAACTTTTGTCTAGTAATCAGCGTTAGACTATTGTGTAGTTAGTTATTAGGACTAATCATGATTTTATGCAATGGTTAATATAATGTTCCAAGTTATAATATTGTTTATTATGTACGTATTTGCTATTGCGGTGCATGGCTAACTCAAGGAATTAATTGTTAACACGACACAAAATCATACTCCTTCCAATCCAAAATAATTGAATTGTTGGGTATGACACATCTGTTAAAAAAAAAAATTTAGGACATAAATTGTAGGTTTCTTTCCATTATTACCATTTTAATTATTGTTAAATTACTCCCTAGAAAATGTGAATTACCTAAGAACCTCATTAAATGAAAAGATGAAATTGGAAGAAATTTTAAATATGCCTTTTGAAGAATGAACAATTCATTTATTTTGGACATTGAAAAATAGCTCAACAATTCATTTATTTTGAAATAGAAAAAATAGTACTCCCTCCGTTTCATAATAAATGAATTGTTGGAGTATTTTTTGTGTTCCAAAATAAGTGAATCATTGAAATTTTTTTCCAAATTTACCTTTGAGGATTTGACAACTAAGGGGCCCATCAACTGAAAAAAAATAAAAAATATGATTCTGTACTTTTAACAAGGGTAAAAATGAAAAACTATATTAAATTTATGTCTTTGGTTCTTTTTCTTAATTTGTGTGTCAAAGTCCAATAATTCATTTATTATGAAACGGAGGAAGTAAATAGTAGTAATAAAAATCAGGAGCGGAGCTAGAACGGGAAGTACAGGACTCCCCAATTTTCGGTCCCATATATACCTATTAGGAATCTACTGAATATAAACATGGGATGGGAGTAATAAACTTTGAAACCCATACAATTTCAAATCCATAACTCATAAATTTCAAATTTTATATCTATTTATAGTATAAAACCAAGTTTGGAGTTTTTTAAAGTTGGATTTGAAAGGAGTGAAATCTTATGATGGATTTTGATTGATCTGGCCAATTTTGGCTTAGCACTGAAGTATTGCATACAGTATATATTCCACACACGTAAACATTCTCCCTAATACTTACCTAAAAGCAGCGGCGGAACTACAGCCACCGAAGTCAGATGAACACAGTTCGTCGGAATTTTTTTTCGAATATATAGATTAAATGTAGATATTTATGGTTGTATACATATTTATGGTCAAGAGTGTGCATTTCTGCATCAACAATCCGGGTTCGTATTTTAGGTAAGTAAAACAAGTTATATTAGAATCCTCCGTCTTGACGAACAACAAAGGCGAAGTTAACACAAAGAAGTTGATTCATATCTTGATCAGTAGTTTAAAACCCGACCCATATCTTGATTCATGTAAAATTCAATAATTTTGATTCATATATTGTATTTGTGTTATGAATTACATAAGATTAATAAGTATAAAAAATTTATCCAAGATCTAGTGAGAAAAGAGGTTGTGAATTCTAATTCAAAAGCTTACAATATTTTGACTTGTACATTAAAAAGGACCATAATTTCTGTGTGTGATGAACCCATAAATGGAGCGGGAATGGCAAGAGGCCCAGTCATTTTCAAAATAAAGTCCACTTAGTTGTGATGGAACTAGAACTGGGCCAATAAAGGATAAAGCCCACCCAAAGAATTTGGGCTAGCTGGAAAAAGTGTTCATGCAGGATAGGCTTTACCTAAATAAAAACACACAACAAAAATGTAAATAACATAAATATCAATCTTTTTGGAAGTAATTACACTTTCTTCCACTTTTTTAATTACTTTACTCTCTCTCTATTAATATACATAACATAGCCGACATATACATAACATTCTGTGTATATGTTGGGATTTTTGTAATATGTTTAACATTCTGTGCATGCTATTGCGGTGCATGACTAACTATTATTTTTTATTTACAAAATATAGTTTTTATTTATAAAATTTATTAACTATTCAATTATTATTTTTTTCTGTAAAAAATCTAATCCAAAACCCCCTACTTTTCTTCCTTTTTTCTCTCCTCTCTTCTCTCAGTTAAAAAATTCCACCTTTATCCTTCCATGTCTGCTAAAAGCGAATTGAGAAAAACAAAAATTCATCAAAAAGTCAAAAAATTGCATAGCTACCTCTTCCAAAGTTACCAAAAATCACCCAAAAGATTAGAAAAAAAACACCCAAAAGAAGATTGGAGCTATCGAACTATTTCTGAAATTGGTACTTCGTGAATGTCTTGTTTATTTTATTAACTAGCGGTGTGTTACGGTTTCAGATATACTTCTGTTTTTGAAGTACCCTTCGTGTTTTAAGTGAGTTTAATCCACCAAATTTTATATTTCTCGAAGTTGTCAAATTGAACTGTGAGCCATTTTAAGTTCCTACATGGGGCAAGGGATGTATAACTTACACAATGAATCGAAGTTCTCTTTGAAGGTTCACAACAACAAAAAAAAAAAAAGAGTTCTAAATTTATATGGGCAAACCACAAAAATCCCCTAGCTAAAGAAATTAATTACATAAAATCTCCACTAATTTTCTCTCTCCCTAATTTTAGCAAAATAACTAATACATTAGGTAAGTTATTATACATGTGCCAAATGTATGAGGAAACATAGATTCCTTACTTTAAGGAAAGTGAAATGATTATGCTGGTTGCTTTTCCTAAACTACCGGACCTAATTAGCTAGCTTTAGTTGTTGTTTTTTTTGTGTTGGATGAAGGTAATCACTTTATTTGAATTTCAAAGCCAATGTTAATTTTCATATTATTTTTTTTCTAATTTTGCAATCTATCATTCAAGATCCACAAAGGAAAAAACAACAAATTTGTTGTACTTAAGTTCTTCAGTGCTACAAAAAAAAAAAAAATATTCTTTTTTCTGATTTTATTTGTTGTACCTAAATTCTTCAGTGCTACAAAAGAAATTGAAGTAAAGTATATGGTTGAAGGAAATTCTTCAATCGCCATGGAGTGAGGATTGTAGATCCGAAAAGGAAAAAACAATAAATTTTTTGTACCCACTTTCTCATTTAATTTGTCTCTCTTTCTCATTTAATTTATCTCTCTTTTCCATATGAAGAACATATAAAGAACATGAAGAACATTTTTGGATACATTTTTCCACGCTCAAATTGAAGCAAACGTATACTTAGAGGTTACCAATTTGTAAGCTAGCAAATATTTGTTGGACTTATGTACTGTTTTTTTCCACTAATTTTCAATTTTTTTTTAACTTTATCAAATCACAATCTGGTTCAATTTTTGGTTGCATGTTTGTTTTTTATGAAATTAATTGCTATTGTAAATCCATTTCAGTATGATAGTTCGATAATATAATTTTTTTCATTTATTAAATGTCTGATCTTTGTATTTTTCGTTCTAAATTTGTTAGTTCTTATTCGGATTCTTATCCGACTACTAAAGCTGATATTAAGTTTGACATGTATAAGCTACCCTTATACATGCGCAATTGTTGTTTATTTTTGGGTATGACACAAATTGTTAGATGTATAAATAACCATCATACATTTCTATGTGTTGTTTTATTATGGTTCTGAATGAAATTTTCTGGTGTATAAGTTACTCTCATACATGTTGATATGTACTTTTAGTAGAGTCTAATATGAAATGTTAGATGTATAAGTTTCCCTCATACATGTGCAATTCTATAGCGGTTAGGGTTGATTTTATTATACATTAATGCAATTTGTTCGTAAATGAATAAGTTCCCCTTATACATGTCTAACAACTTTTATTAATTTTGACATGTGCTACCATACTGATGTGAAACAAGATAATAGAAGCAAGATAGGTATTAAAGATACAAAATAAATAAAGATAGACACAATTAGATTCAAACAATCAAAAGATGTAATGGTGAAACTAACCAAAACACCCCTTAATTGAGAAATAAAAGCACCTAATCTATTAGAATCCTCAAGAAGGTAGTACCCTTACTTGCAAATCCTAGGACAATTATTGAAAATCAACAAAGGGTTTCAAGCTCTCAAAGGAGGCACAATTCTTCAATATCCAAAAACTAGTGGCTCAACCCTAATAACTACCTATTTATACTAAGGATTAAAAGAAGTAAGGAAAAAACAAATTGCCCTTCATTTAAATTACAAGCTAATTTAAATGGTAGACACACTTAGGATATTAAATATCTTCAAGTCATCCATATTGGAGCCTTCCAAAGATTCCATCTTTATCCATAAAACTTGATATGCTTGAAGGTCCTTAGCTTGACTTCTTGTGAAGGGCCTTCTCGAAGTAGCGTCACTTTGATGTACATCACTCTCCTCTTCTTCAAAAGAATTCGTCCTCGAATTCGCCAATCCTACATCAAAAAGAGTTAAATCACTAACATTGATGAATCAAATACTCACTCGGTAAGTCCACTTTGTAAGCATTATCTCCAATCTTCTCAAGCACTTGAAAAGGTCCATCTCCTCTTGGCATAAGCTTGTTCTTCCTTTTGCTTGAAAATCTCTCCTTTATAAAGTGAACCCATACCCAATCACCGGGTACAAAAGTGACTTTTTTTCATCCTTTGTTGGCTCTTTTGGTTGCATCGTTGTTAGCCTTCTCAATTTTCAATCTTACTTTCTCATGGATGTTCTTCATAGCTTTTGCCTTAGCTTTTACATCTACACTCACAATAACATCTTTGGGCAAAGGAGTTAAATCCAATGGAGTCAAGGGATTAAGGCCATAAACACACTCAAAAGGGGTCATGCCAATAGATCTATGAATAGTTCTATTATAGGCAAACTCAATTAGTGGCAATTGATCCTCCCAAGAAGTCAACTTTCCTTTAACCATAGCTCTAAGCATGTTACCTAAAGTTCTATTAACCACCTTGGTTTGACCATCTGTTTGAGGATTCCAAGAAGTAGAAAATAGCAATTTAGTTCCCAAATTCCCCCACAAACACCTTCAAAAATGACTAAGAAATTTTGAATCTCTATCACTAACAATTGTTTGGGGAACACCATGCAATTTCATCACATTATGAACAAATAAAGTAGCAACATGAGATGCATCATCACTTTTATGACAAGCAATAAAGTGAGCCATTTTTGAAAATCTATCCACAACAACAAAGATGCTATCCTTATCATTTCTAGTCCTAGGGAGCCCAACAACAAAATCCATGGAAATATCTAACCAAGGACCATTAGGAATAGGCAAAGGGGTATACAAGCCATGGGGTTGGGTACAAAATTTAGCATGCTTACAATCCAAACACCTAGCACAAATTCTTTCCACATCTCTTATCATTTTAGGCCAAAAGAAATGTTCACTAAAAATAGCTAAGGTTTTTTTACACTCCAAAATGACCCATCAAACCTCCATTATGTGCCTCTTTCACTACCAACTCTCTCCATGAAGACATAGGCACACAAAGTTTTTCATTTCTAAATAAGTAGCCCTCCTTCAATTCAAATCTAGAAGTTCTAACTTCATTTCCCTCCTTAACAACTTCCACACACCTAGTTAAGCTCACTTGACACTCTCCAAAGACTTTTCCAAAATCATCATCGTTAGAATATAACTCCTTCAAACTCTCAAAACCCATCAACCTAGACGTCAAGGTATTCATCAATGCATATCTTCTAGATAAAGCATCCGTCATAATATTCTCTTTACCTTGCTTATAATTAATCACATATGAAAAAGACTCAATAAACTCTATCGACTTGGCATGCCTTTTATTAAGCTTATTTTGGACCCTAATATGCTTCAAAGCCTCATGATCGGTTCTAATCACAAACTCCTTATGCCACAAATAATGTTGTCAATTTGATAAAGCTCTTACTAAGGCATAGAGTTCCTTGTCATAGGTAGAATATTGCAATGGAGTGTCACGCCCCAAAATCCCATCGGGCCGGACTGGCACCCGAAGCCGAGAAGGCCCGGGAGAACCCGTTCAAATACCTGTACTTTCCCTTACATTCACCAAAAATTTGGGCAGCACTTCGTTA
Organism: Capsicum pubescens; assembly: GCA_030864215.1. Taxonomy (NCBI): domain Eukaryota; kingdom Viridiplantae; phylum Streptophyta; class Magnoliopsida; order Solanales; family Solanaceae; genus Capsicum; species Capsicum pubescens. The sequence goes on from CM061541.1 coordinate 2,378,839, forward strand.
CATACAGAATGGTCTAATTCCCTGTATCAGCACAACACGCACAAATATATATATATAATATAATACTTGGCCGTTGGGGCCACCACATATACAAATATAACATCACTATATAAACTCCCATGACTTGACCCTTCCTTATGTCTACAAAGCCTCTAGGATATACATGACAAAATGACATAACTAGGGTCGGGACAAACCCCCGCCCACACATGACTCCTGTACAATAACAAAACATAAGGAACCGACTCGGAAAGCTCCGAAGCAAACTGGAGCTCACCAACAATAGCTGTATGATCTGGCTCCTATCTATGCTGCGAATGACCTGAAGCACCTGTGCCTGCAGCATGAAATGCAGGTCCCCCGTGAGGGACGTCAGTACGAAATATGTACTGAGTATGTAAAGCTGTAAATAATCATATGTAATATAGGGGATCAGGAAAATCAGACGCAAGTGAATAAATCATAATAGAAGTGAACCACACTTCATAAACACTTTTAGGATCATGTACATTATCATTAATCTGAATTGGGTTCGTGAATTCGAACACATTTGTGGAACGGTATACATTCGTTCATTTCATTCTTTACAATTATCATTCGCCATTACCTCCTCCTCCCGAACCTCCAACCACCTAACAATAATCAATATTGTACCGTACTGTGACCATTAGGCTGCCTCCAGTACATATCAACTGGGATCGACCCATGCTAGGCTTATGCCCCTGGGATACCACCCACACGTATATCAAGTAACACACATAAGAGATCTTTCCAACAACTTAGTTCAAAAGCTTTTGAGATTATTACATTAGTCTTCATGCCAATATAGTACCTTTGGAACAATGATACATCAATAGGAATCAAGTAATAGACCTTCTATACAATAACGATGTTATAAAGACTCATTGGTACATCAACAATGTGTTTCAGAATCATCAATATCACAACAATGAAATAGGAGCCTTTTGGTATATCAATGAAACATTTTTACACTTTATAGAATGGAAACAACTTCGTTGGTAATGTAGAACAATACATGTTTTTGGACAGCCTTGGAATCTTACTTGATGGAACATTGGTGTTTTCATGCCAAAGAACATTGTTAGAGTATGCTTTACATACCTCGTTGTAGATTCGGATACCAATTCAATACAACTTCCCGCCTTTACAAATCACTCATCTACAATGAAATATTTGGCATCTAGTATTAGCAACCCAACACCACAATTCTCTTCCATAATTCCATACAACCACTATTTGCAAAACATTCCAAAAACCAACTTGAACAATAGGTTTATGTGTATATATATATATATATAATCATCATTTTAATACCACATCATCCCTTCACAATTCAACATAATCCAACATCATTTCCCAATCATCTTTCAACAACAATCAAATAGCATACTTCTTATGCTCACATGCATATATATATATATATATATATATATATATATATATATATATATATATATATATATATATATATATACATATTCATATAAATAACACCAACATAATTTACATTCTTACCATAAAATGGCCCTTTTGATTTCGAAGTCCTGTTGGAACAAATAAGGGATGCTTCTCGAAGCCCTCGAGACGATGAACACAACTACGGAATCAATTTGGACTTTCCACGGTTGAATCACAAGATAATTGGAGTTGAAATTAGGCTAGGGTTTCCTTATTCTCAATAATATGATGATAATTGATGGATATAAGACCAATTATATCTATATAATGACCAATTTTCGTCCAAGAGATGATGGAAAATGACCATATTGCCCTTAAAAATTTAAGTAAATCCGAATCTGTCCATGGTGGACTGTTTTGACAGGCTAAAGTAAATCGGTCATAACTCTTTGATCCGATATCGTATTTGGGTGAAATTGGTATATTTGGATAGATAATTCAAAGGGCTTTCATTTCATATAAAGTAGGCCACCCAGTTCATCCTTTACAAAGAGTTATGATCGTTTGAAGTTGACCCTAAAAAACTGTTTTGAGAGGCTGAAGTAAAACGAGTATAACTCCTTACTCAGATGTTGGATTTGGATGAAACCAATTGCATTGGAAAGAAGACTCAAAGATCTTTATTTTGATAGGTCGCATCCCTCCCAGTTCATTATATTGAGAGAGTTACGATCGTTCAAAGTCGATCCAAAAAACTGGCAGGCCTCAGTAGTTTGAATTTCCTGCACATTTACTGTTCACAATTATCCCGGCCGCCGTTTTATAGTTTCGAACGTGCTCGATTATATCCGAAACTTATCCGTTTTTGGAAATCTTTATATCGTTGGAAAGCTTATTCAATAAACTTCGTATGGAAACATCGACGGGCAAATTCCGATATAAATACAGTCGATTCCTATACAGATATAATCAAACTATATGCTTGAAACCATCTCAAAATAATCAATACTCATACTTAAACTCATATATACCTTAGGATCAATACTTATACTCCAACACATATAACCATGGCTAATGCATGTAATTAAGTATGGGGTGTTACATCCTTCCCCCCTTAAGGACATTCGTCCTCGAATGTAAATGTAGTTATTTAGCCGAAACAAGTTCGAATTCATAATTGATATTCACGTCATCATATAGATATTATGCATATGTAAAAACTCACTTGTTAGTGTTCCAGTTGCCCTCCTTGCACTTCTTTTTCACCTTTAAACAAATAAGGGTATTTCGATTTCATTGCTTCCTCCGCTTCCCATGTAATCTCTTCCCTTTGTTGATTTCTCCAAAGTACTTTCACCGATGCTACTTCTTTATTTCTCATCTTCTTAACTTGACGATCTAATATAGCAATAGGCATCTCCTCATAGGTAAGATCTTCTGTTACTTTCACATCTTCAGTAGAAGTAATAAGGGACGGATCTCCGATGCACTTTCGAAGCATCGATACATGAAATATTGGATGCACTGATGAGAGTTCCTGAGGTAGCTCTAATTCATAAGCAACTTGCCCACATCTTTGAATAATCTTATACGGGTCTATATATCGTGGACTCAAATTTCCTTTCTTGCCAAATCTCATCACCCCTTTCATTGGCGATACCTTCAAAAATACCCAATCGCCTAACGAAAATTCTAGCTCTCTTCTTCTACTATCCGCATATGACTTGTGCCGACTTTGGGATATTTTCAACCGTTGCTGAATCACCTTGACTTTTTCTATGGCTTGATACACAAGGTCCGGTCCGAACATAAGAGTTTCACCCGCTTCGAACCATCCTATTGGTGATCTACACTTTCTCCCATATAAAGCTTCATATGGTGCCATTTTGATACTTGAATGATAGCTATTATTGTAGGCAAACTCAATAAGAGGTAAATGATCATCCCAACTGCCTTTAAAATCTATAACACATGCTCGTAGCATATCTTCAAGTGTTTGAATGGTGCGCTCTGCTTGTCCATCCGTCTGAGGGTGAAAAGCTGTACTCAGATTCACTTGTGTTCCCAAACACCGTTGGAAAGACTTCCAAAAGTTTGCAGTAAATTGAGTTCCCCGATCCGATATAATAGAAGTTGGCACTCCATGTAATCGGACTATTTCTTTAACATACAGCTTCGAATATTCTTCAACTGTGTAAGTGGTCTTAACGGGTAAGAAATGTGCGGATTTAGTAAGCCTATCCACAATCACCCATATAGAATCAAATTTCCGAGCTGTATGAGGCAAACCTGTAACAAAATCCATGTTGATCATGTCCCACTTCCAAATTGGAAGATCTATGCATTGCATATAGCCTCCGGGCTTTTGATGTTCCACTTTAACTCGTTGGCAATTTGGACATTCAGCTACAAATTCTGCAATGCTCTTCTTCATGTCATTCCACCAATACATATCTTTCAAATCTTGATACATTTTGGTTGATCCTGGATGAATGGAATACCTTGAAAAATGTGCCTCTGTCATAATCTTCTTTCTTAGCTCGTCTACATCCGGCACACACAATCGGTTTTGGCACTGAAGTACTCCTTCTCGCGTAAGCTCAAATGCCTTGGTCGCACCACTCTGAACATTCTCCTTAAGCTGTAATAAAATAGGATCTGCATATTGCTTCTCTTTCACTTCAGCTACTAATAAAGATTCCGCAGCATTATGTACGGTAAGCTCTTTATTCGGAGTTTCAAGAAGGCGAACTCCCAAACTAGCTAACTGGTGAAGATCTTTAACCATCCCTTTCCTTTCTATAGGCGCCATCATAGCCTTACGACTTAACGCATCAGCTACCACATTTGCTTTCCCTGGATGATACAAGATATCAACATCATAGTCCTTTAATAGTTCAAGCCATCTCCGCTGCCTTAAATTTAGATCCTTCTGATTAAAAATATATTGCAAGCTCTTATGGTCAGTATATATATCAACATGAACCCCATATAAGTAGTGGCGCCATATCTTTAAAGCAAAAATAACTGCTGCCAGCTCAAGATCGTGTGTAGGATAATTTTTCTCATGTGGCCGCAATTGTCTAGAAGCATATGCTATTACCTTACCATGCTGCATCAATACGCATCCTAAACCAATTCTGGAAGCATCACAATACACTGATACCCTTCTGTACCTTCTGGAAGTACCAATACGGGTGTAGAAGTCAACTTATTCTTCAATTCTTGGAAACTCTCCTCACACGCATCATCCCATTGGAATTTGGATGCTTTATGGGTTAGCTTGGTTAAGGGTGCTGAAATGGAAGAAAAGTCTTTAACAAACCTCCTATAATAACCGGCCAACCCGAGAAAACTACGAATCTCCGTAGGCGTTGTGGGCCTTGGCCAGTTCTTCACAGCTTCTATCTTTTGAGCATCAACTTTTATCCCTTCACTAGATACAATATGACCCAAAAATGCCACCGAATTTAACCAAAACTCACATTTAGAGAACTTTGCATAAAGCTTACAATCACGAAGAGTCTGCAATGTCTGTCGTAAGTGATTGGCATGGTCCTCTTCTGATCTAGAATAAACTAGAATATCATCTATAAAAACTATCACAAATACATCCAGGAATGGCTTAAACACCCTATTCATCAAATCCATAAAAGCTGCAGGTGCATTTGTTAGCCCAAATGACATAACTAGAAACTCATAATGACCATACCTTGTTCGGAAAGCTGTTTTGGGTATATCTTTTTCTTTGACCCTCACTTGGTGGTAACCTGACCTCAAATCAATCTTAGAAAAACACTTGGCGCCCTGTAACTGATCAAATAAATCATCAATTCTTGGGAGAGGATATTTATTCTTAATAGTCACCTTATTTAATTGCCGGTAATCAATACACATCCTCAGCGAGCCATCCTTTTTGCGCACAAATAACACTGGTGCTCCCCAGGGGGACATACTAGGCCTTATGAATCCCTTCTCTAGCAAATCTTTCAATTGCTCTTTCAATTCTCGTAATTCTGCTGGGGCCATTCTATACGGAGGAATGGAGATTGGTTGGGTGCCTGGTATTACATCAATACCAAACTCTACTTCTCGTTCAAGAGGCAAACCTGGAAGATCTTCAGGGAATACATCAGGATATTCATTTACCACTGGTACCGTGTGAAGATCTGATGATTCCGATTCTGTATCCTTTACTCTAACTAAATGACATATGTAGCCCTTGGAAATCATTTTTCTCTCTTTGAAATAAGAAATAAATCTACCTCTTGCTGCGCCAATCTTACCTTGCCATTCAATAACTGCTTCATCAGGAAAATGTAAATACATCTTTTTCGTACAACAGTCAATTTTGGCATAACAAGACGCCAACCAATCCATACCCATTATAACATCAAAATCTACCATTTCTAGTTCCACAAGATTGGCCATCGTGTCTCGACCACACACAGTTACTACACAATCTTTATAAACTCTTCTAGCAATAATAGATTCCCCAACCGGGGTAGACACTTCCAACGGTTTATCTAACAATTCGGGGGTCTTTTTGAACTTTTCAGCAACCAAAGGAGTAACATATGATAATGTAGAACCGGGATCAATTAGAGCATATACATCAAATGAAAATATGGACAACGTACCCGTAACCACATCTGGGGAAGCCTCTAGATTCTGTCGATCCGCTAAAGCATAAGTACGATTCTGAGTCCCGCTGGAACTGGCGACTCTTTTTTCATTACTAGCGTGACCCGCAGGTCGTGCACCCCTACCAGAATAAGATACCGGTGACGATGATGCAACAGCTGATCCTGAAGGTCGTGCTATGCCACCTGCGCCCCTTCGTGGGAATTCTCTCATCATATGCCCCATCATACCGCACCAATAACAAACATTTGTTCCCATTCGACATACGCCCATATGATGCCTTCCACATTTATTGCATAGCTCTCGAGCAGGTCTCGATTGGCTCATATTCCCTTGCCCATGATAACCCACAGATCGCGAACTATGACCCTCACTTCTTTGCCCAAATTGACTGCCTCTGAACCCCTGATGCTGTGGTGGAGCACTAGCTGCAGAATAAGAAAATAATGGCCTAGGTGGTCTAGCAGAAAATTGAGGTCTAAAACCTCCCTGTGGCGCCATAAACTGCCCTGTAGATCTGGCCCTCTTCGAAGATCCGCTTTCAAATTCCTGTGTTCTTCTTCTTTGCCTCTGATCTTCCATTTTCTGTGCAAATGCTTGGATCCTAGCTATATCCATGTCTTTATTCAGTGCAGCAATAGTACAATCCCTAACCAAATACGAATCCAATCCATTCACATACCGATGAACTCTGTCATCCATAGTAGCTTTAACATTAGGAGCATATCTGGACAAGGAATTAAATCGAAGACTATACTCTCTCACACTTGTATTACCCTGCCGAAGATTTAAGAACTGATCCGCACGGGCCTGACGAGTCTCATATGGAAGATAATGATCAATAAATGCCTCTTTGAACTCTTTCCAAGTAGCTGGGGGTGCATCAATGCCCCTTGACCGTTTCCAGTCTTCATACCAATATATAGCCTCACCTTTGAATCTATACGCGGCTAACTCCACTGTCTCTCTGCCCGATACGTGCATCACCTCTAGGGCCCTTTGGATATGATCAATAAAGTCCTGCGGATCTTCGTTAAGATTAGATCCGGTAAAAGTAGGCGGATCCATCTTAAGAAAATCTTGCGTCCGAAGACTAGCCGCCCTATCAGTACCGCTAGAACCCGCGGCAGGAATAGCTTGCCCTTGGACTTGCCCAGCAACTATACGAGTCAAAAGTTGCACTACATTTCTAAGATCTTGATCAACAGCATTAATAGGTGGCTCTGGGGATATAGTTCTCCTCCCCCTTATTTCTTCCGGACTGGGGGAAGTTTCTGATGCATGCTCAGCTGGAGCCTCACTTTGATTAGCTGGTATAGTGGGTGACTTACTAGTCCCCTCTCCGGCAGCCACATCTACTTGCTTACCGGTATTTTTGCTTCTGGTAACCGGCATCATTACTATAATAAGAGGAACAAACTGATTCAGTGGTCAACTATGACTTCATATACAATATAAGCTCTATCGCACGATCTAAGACATGAAGAAAAGAAACAATTCTTAAATGTCCATAGCCTCCTGTTTATAGATGTGGTGCACAACACACCGATAAACAAGACTCTACGTAGACACGGCTTTGTAGACTCACTAGGACGAACCTCTCTGATACCACTTTTGTCACGCCCCAAAATCCCATCGGGACGGACTGGCACCCGAAGCCGAGAAGGCCCGGGAGAACCCGTTAAAATACCTGTACTTTCCCTTACATTCACCAAAAATTTGGGCAGCACTTCGTTACATACAGAAGGGTCTAATTCCCTGTATCAGCACAACACACCGATAAACATATATATATAATATAATACTTGGCCGTCGGGGCCACCACATATACAAATATAACATCACTATATAAACTCCCATGACTTGACCCTTCCTTATGTCTACAAAGCCTCTAGGATATACATGACATAACTAGGGTCGGGACAAACCCCCGCCCACACATGACTCCTGTACAATAACAAAACATAAGGAACCGACTCGGAAAGCTCCGAAGCAAAACTGGAGCTCACCAACAATAGCTGTATGATCTGGCTCCTATCTATGCTGCGAATGACCTGAAGCACCTGTGCCTGCAGCATGAAATGCAGGTCCCCCGTGAGGGACGTCAGTACGAAATATGTACTGAGTATGTAAAGCTGTAAATAATCATATGTAATATAGGGGATCAGGAAAATCAGACGCAAGTGAATAAATCATAATAGAAGTGAACCACACTTCATAAACACTTTTAGGATCATGTACATTATCATTAATCTGAATTGGGTTTGTGAATTCGAACACATTTGTGGAACGGTATACATTCGTTCATTTCATTCTTTACAATTATCATTCGCCATTACCTCCTCCTCCCGAACCTCCAACCACCTAACAATAATCAATATTGTACCGTACTGTGACCATTAGGCTGCCTCCAGTACATATCAACTGGGATCGACCCATGCTAGGCTTATGCCCCTGGGATACCACCCACACGTATATCAAGTAACACACATAAGAGATCTTTCCAACAACTTAGTTCAAAAGCTTTTGAGATTATTACATTAGTGTTCATGCCAATATAGTACCTTTGGAACAATGATACATCAATAGGAATCAAGTAATAGACCTTCTATACAATAACGATGTTATAAAGACTCATTGGTACATCAACAATGTGTTTCAGAATCATCAATATCACAACAATGAAATAGGAGCCTTTTGGTATATCAATGAAACATTTTTACACTTTATAGAATGGAAACAACTTCGTTGGTAATGTAGAACAATACATGTTTTTGGACAGCCTTGGAATCTTACTTGATGGAACATTGGTGTTTTCATGCCAAAGAACATTGTTAGAGTATGCTTTACATACCTCGTTGTAGATTCGGATACCAATTCAATACAACTTCCCGCCTTTACAAATCACTCATCTACAATGAAATATTTGGCATCTAGTATTAGCAACCCAACACCACAATTCTCTTCCATAATTCCATACAACCACTATTTGCAAAACATTCCAAAAACCAACTTGAACAATAGATTTATGTGTATATATATATATATATAATCATCATTTTAATACCACATCATCCCTTCACAATTCAACATAATCCAACATCATTTCCCAATCATCTTTCAACAACAATCAAATAGCATACTTCTTATGCTCACATGCATATATATATATATATATATATATATATATATATATATATATATATATATATATATATATATATATATATACATATTCATATAAATAACACCAACATAATTTACATTCTTACCATAAAATGGCCCTTTTGATTTCGAAGTCCTGTTGGAACAAATAAGGGATGCTTCTCGAAGCCCTCGAGACGATGAACACAACTACGGAATCAATTTGGACTTTCCACGGTTGAATCACAAGATAATTGGAGTTGAAATTAGGCTAGGGTTTCCTTATTCTCAATAATATGATGATAATTGATGGATATAAGACCAATTATATCTATATAATGACCAATTTTCGTCCAAGAGATGATGGAAAATGACCATATTGCCCTTAAAAATTTAAGTAAATCCGAATCTGTCCATGGTGGACTGTTTTGACAGGCTAAAGTAAATCGGCCATAACTCTTTGCTCCGATATCGGATTTGGGTGAAATGGGTATATTTGGATAGATAATTCAAAGGGCTTTCATTTCATATAAAGTAGGCCACCCAGTTCATCCTTTACAAAGAGTTATGATCGTTTGAAGTTGACCCTAAAAAACTGTTTTGAGAGGCTGAAGTAAAACGAGTATAACTCCTTACTCAGATGTTGGATTTGGATGAAACCAATTGCATTGGAAAGAAGACTCAAAGATCTTTATTTTGATAGGTCGCAGCCCTCCCATTTCATTATATTGAGAGAGTTACGATCGTTCAAAGTCGACCCAAAAAACTGGCAGGCCTCAGTAGTTTGAATTTCCTGCACATTTACTGTTCACAATTATCCCGGCCGCCGTTTTATAGTTTCGAACGTGCTCGATTATATCCGAAACTTATCCGTTTTTGGAAATCTTTATATCGTTGGAAAGCTTATTCAATAAACTTCGTATGGAAACATCGACGGACAAATTCCGATATAAATACAGTCGATTCCTATACACATATAATCAAACTATATGCTTGAAACCATCTCAAAATAATCAATACTCATACTTAAACTCATATATACCTTAGGATCAATACTTATACTCCAACACATATAACCATGGCTAATGCACGTAATTAAGTATGGGGTGTTACATGGAGCTCCTCTTAATTTCTCACTAAAGTAAGCTATGGGTTTCCCTTCTTGCATCAAGACCACACCAATGCCTACTCCACTAGCATCACACTCAATTTCAAACATCTTCTCAAAGTTGGGAAGTTGAAGTAATGGAGTGGAACTAAGTTTCTCTTTCAAGACTCTAAAGGCTTCCTATTGTTTTCTACCCCAAATGAAAGACTTATCCTTCTTAATGACTTCGGTTAGAGGAGCGGCTAAAGAACTAAAATCCTTCACAAATCTCCTATAGAAACTTGCCAACCCATGGAAACTTCTAACATCACTAATGGACGTAGGAGTTGGCCAACTTCTAATAGCCTCTACCTTTTCATCATCCACCTCAACTCCTCTTGAACTTACAACAAAGCCAAGAAAAACAACATGGTCAACACAAAAAGAACACTTTTTAAAATTGACATACAACTTTTCTTTTCTCAACACATCAAATATCATTCTCAAATGTTGCACATGATCATCCAAACACTTGCTATAAACCAAAATATCATCAAAATAAACCACAACAAAATTATTAATAAATGACTTAAGCACATGGTTCATTAATCGCATAAAGGTGCTTGGTGCATTGGTTAGCCCAAAAGGCATTACCATCCACTCATATAATCCAAACTTGGTTTTGAAAGCGGTTTTCCATTCATCTCCAAATTTCATTCGGATTTGATGGTATCCGCTTCGCAAATCAATTTTAGAAAATAAAGTAGAACCACACAATTCATCTAGCATATCATCAAGTCTAGGGATGGGATGTCGATATTTTACCGTAATTTAATTAATGGCACGACAATCTACACACATCCTCCATGTCCCATCCTTCTTGGGAACTAGAATTATGGGCACCGCACATGGACTTAAACTTTCTCTCACCAAACCTTTATTCACAAGTTCTTCCACTTGTCTTTGCAATTATTTGGTCTCTTGAGGATTGCTCCTATAAGCCGCTTTGTTGGGTATTTGAGAACCCGGAAAAAAGTCAATTCCATGCTCTATTCCTCTCAAAGGAGGCAATCCACTTGGTATTTCTTCCGGAAATAGATCTTCATAATCTTGCAACAAAGAAAAAACAACACTTGGCAAAGATAAAGAGGTTAGTTCATTGTTAGAAAGCAAAGAATAACCTTTAGGTTTAATAAATATGACTTGAGTAGCATCCTCAATGTTTAGCTCTTTCATGCTCTCTTGATTTTGCAAAATCATGCACATTTTCTCTCTTTTTTGATTTTTTTTGTTTTTCTTGCTCACCTCTTTTTTTTTGTGATAACTCATTCTCACTTGATCTCTGAATCTCTCCTTTTTCCTCTCTTGAGTTATCATTTTTCACTCCCTTACTCCTCTCTTTTTTTCTCTCTCAAGTTTTTCTTTCAACTCCCCCATTTTTCTATATTCCTCATTCACTTGAAAAGGAGAAAGTGGGTTAAGAATGTTCTTTTTATCATCCTTAACAAATGCATATTTATTTGACCTTCCATCATGTTTAGCCCCCACATCATATTCACATGCCTTCCCAATAATAAATGACAAGCTTGCATCGGTACAACATCACAAAGCACTTCATCATGATAACTTCCAATCTTGAATTTTATCAACACTCTCTTGGTCACCTTGAGTTAACCACATTCATTGAGCCATTGCAATCTATAAGGTTTTGGATGCCTTCTTGTTGGAAGTTTCAATTGTTCTACCATAGAGACACTAGCAACATTGATACAACTTCCACTATCAATGATAAAGAAACATAATTGCTCTTGCACTCTACACCAATTATGAAACAAGTTCTCTCTTTGATCAAGATCTTCCCTTGCTACAACACTCATACTTTTCCTCACAACAAGAACAAGTTTTTCATTATCATTAATTTATTCTCCATCACCTTCTCCCATAAACTCATCACTAATATCATCCTCCATGTGGCCATCTTTAGATTCATCTTTGGTTTGATAACCACCATCATTCAATGCAATGATAGTTCTTCTATTAGGACACTCATTTGCTTTATGACCATATTCTTGACATTTAAAACACTTTAATTTAGATGGAGTTTCAAGTTTAGATTCGTTACCTCCATCCTTGTAGTCCTCCTTTGATTTGCCTTTGTCAAAGTTAGACTTCAATTCTTACTTTGCACCTTTGTATTTGTCCCAAGTGGGAGATGATTTCCAAACTTCCTTATTTTTAGCCCATAAAGAAGAAGAAGATTGCACCCTTGACTTGTTTGTCTTTTGATGACCCTCCACCTTGAGTGCTATTTGATAAGCTTCATATAAAGTAGAAAGACGATGCAATTCCAATGGTTGCCTTACCTCTTTATTTAAGCCCGAGATAAATCTTGCCACAAGCTTCGCCTCTTCATCATTGACATTAGCTCGAAGCCTAGTATGCTCTAGTTCCTCATAATACTCTTCCACACTCTTACTTTCTTGTTGAAGATTGTAATACTTCTTGAGTGTATTTTGCTCATAATCTTGACCCACAAACCTTTCTCTCATTTGCCTTTTCATGTCATGCCAACTTGTAACAAAGTCTCTATTCACCAAAGCATCTCTTTCAATTTTCTCCCACCATGTAGAAGCAAAACCCTCAAGGTGACTTATAGAATAATTCACCTTTTTAACATCACTCACATTGTTGAGATTATATTGCCTTTCAAGTTTCACAATCCAATCAAGATATACATTCGGGTCACTACTTCCTTTGAAGAATGGAAGAGTAACCTTGATGTTGTTGAATCCTCGATCTTCATCATCATTCCTTCTATTATATTCTCTACCATCAATCGGATACCACCCTCCATTTCCCCCTCTTCTTCATCTCCCACCTAACCTCTCTTGTTGAACTTGATCATTGGCTCCATAATTATAATTATCTCCATCAAAAGAATCATGCTCTTCAAGGTTATGTTGGGCTCTCACTTGAGTTCTATTGACTAGTGGTGGAAGATTTCTTTGTTGATTCCCACCCTTTGGAAGTGTTGCTTGATTGCAAACTTTTGGTAAAGTAGTATTAGGAGAGAGAGTATCTTGCACTACCATGTGAGATGGAGTTGTATCAAGAGGAGTCTTACTTGATCCCTCATCATGTTGACCAATGGGGTTGAAAACCTCAAGTGGTTGCTTTGCCATTTATTGACTTCTAACCCTTCTATCCACATCTTTTAATTTTTCCTTCATTTTCTTCCAATAGCTTTTGAAGCAAAATTTCCATTTTGCTAGAGGATTCTCCCTCAAATTGAGTCATTGTACCTACAAAATAAATAAAAGTTAGTAGAAAGAGCTCCTCACCACTCACCCACATCATGTTTTCCTCTTTTTGTCACTCACACTCGTATATCAATCTAAGGCCAAAGACTTTTAAGCCCACTCTCAAATGAACTCACGTCACTCTTGCTTGTTACCACTCTTGAATAACCCAAGGTTGAGAGTCAACACTATCAAATAATTCACAACTAGTACTACTTCTTCGGGATAGAGTGAAGTTTATGTAATCAAGAATGGATAATTAAAACTAACGGACAAGGAAATAAATAAGCATACAATGAAATGAAAGAAAAAGAAAGCACAAAAAATAAAATAAAATTGACACGAATAAATTAAACGGACACAAACTAGTTTAACATTAAGTATGAATTAATACTCAAAGCAAACTAGCTAGAATTAACAAGAAAAGAAGAGACAAGTTTGAAAGATTTGAACTATTTTGTAATTCTCAAATTCATCCTCTCCAATAACCAAGCAAATGAGCTCAAATTTGAGATATAACTTCCCCACAACTTTACCAACAACTAAAAAACCAACAATTTCTTCAACCAAACAACAAATCAACAAAACTCATTTTCAAGTTTATTCTTCAACATGACTTTCAATTTTTTTTTTGTCATATATTTTTATAAAAAAAAAATTCATTTTTAACTAGGAATAATATCAAACAACATTCAATCAAATTTGGTTCTTTTTTTTTTTTTTTAATATCAAAACCCCAAGACTTAGGTTTGTGAAAACAAATCTAATCCAAGCTTTGATACCAATTTGATGTGAAACAAGATAATAGAAGCAATATAGGAATTAAAGATACAAAATAAATAAAGATAGACACAATTAGATTCAAACAATCAAAATATGTAATGGTGAAACTAACCAAAACACACCTTAATTGAGAAATAAAAGCACCTAATCTATTAAAATCCTCAAGAAGGTAGTACCCTTACTTGCAAATCCTAGAACAATTGTTGAAAATCAACAAAGGGTTTCAAGCTCTCAAAGGAGGCACAATTCTTCAATATCCAAAAACTAGTGGCTCAACCCTAATAACTACCTATTTATACTAAGGGTTAAAAGAAGTAAGAAAAGACCAAATTGACCTTCATTTAAATTACAAGCTAATTTAAATGGTAGACACACTTAGGATATTAAATATATTCAAGTCATCCATATTGGAGCCTTCCAAAGATTCCATCTTCATCCATAAAGCTTGATATGCTTGAAGGTCCTTAGCTTGACTTCTTGTGAAGGGCCTTCTCGAAGTAGCGTCACTTTGATGTACATCACATACATATGAACCTACTTTCATACATCTGAACCTACAGTCATACATTTGAACTAACATATCATGCATCTAAACCTACATTTATACATCTATACCAACGTATCATATATCTTGTTAATGAAATCCCATTTGATGTCGACTATGTTCAAAACATCCCACAACAAGCGTTTGATAGTTTGTAAGTAAATTACAATTTTTTTCATGTATAGCAATGTTATAAGTAATGTACTGATTATTATTTTAATTTATATTTTTTGAAATCAGGGACTGTGGGGTCTTTGTCTTTGCCTATGCAGAAATATTAAGTGGAGGGCACCAACTTCATTCACGTGGGTTTGATGCCGCCAGTCAACGTGCACGATATGCTTCATTACTGTGGCATGACGGAGTCGAAAAGGCAAAACAAGGATACACAAGTGATAAAGGCGATCCTCCTCGGCTTAGGAATATTGTTCTAGATGTAATTGATACAAGTGAAATTTTTATTTTAGAGTAGCATTGTTTTTAAACTAGTCGGCATTGAAAAAACTAATTCTTCATTTTGTCATGTATGATGGTAAGTTATACATGTATAAATAGATTGCATTAATGTATAATATATTCTAGTGCTAGATGTAATAAAAATTAAATCATAATGAAAACATAGAATATGTGTTGTTAATATGGTGTTTCTAACAATAACTTATGTTACATGTTATTATACATGATATGATTACAGTTGGATAACTGGTAATGGTAAATTCTGCATGTATGACGGTATATTATACGTTGGTTCATATGTATGTTAAATTGATTCACATGTATAACATCATATTATTTTTAATTTGAAATGATGATATTATTTTTAATTTGAAATGATGAAAATTAGCTTTGGGAGGAAAATAACAAGCCTTGGATCCTCTTTCTCAATTTCAACAAGATGTGACTTTCTTTCACCTTTTTGGAAAGGTTGTTGCCTCTTTTGAATGTCTTTGTCCACCTTTTGAGTTACAAGACTTTTAAAATCCTTATTTTCTTCTTTCTTTCTTTTATAAGTCTTGGAATATATTTTAAGACAAACAAAGACCACACTTTTGATATGTTGGTTTAGATACATGACTGTAGGTTCAGATGTATGACAGTAGGTTCAGATGTATGACAGTTGGTTCAGATGTATGGTAGCACATGTTAAAATTAATAAAAATTGTTAGACATGATTGCGGGTAACTTATTCATTTACGAACAAATTTCTTTAATGTATAATAAAATCAACCCTAACCGCTATAAAGTTGCACATGTATGAGGGTAACATATACATCTAACAATTCATATTAGAGTCTACTAAATGTACATCTCAACATATTAGCATACATTAAAGCCTATGTATAATGAAACTTTGTCAATCTAGTAAACTTGTGAATGTATAATATGTTGTTATACATTCAAATCGTTATATAATGAAATTGTGCCGTTCCAGTAAACATTCGAATGTATAATATTGGTTCACATGTATGACATCAAAATTATACATTGATTCACATGTATGAAATTCTTTTACATATACATAGTTATGCTTTGTTTAAACATTACTCTTACGGTACATAGTTATGCTTTGTTTAAACATTACTCTTACGATACATAGTTATGCTTTGTTTAAACATTACTCTTACGATATTGAGCATTCAATCACTACCCATCCACACACTTCTTAATTCACCCTCCCTAATTTGTCTAAGCTCTAATATGATTATGTGACTTGTATACACTCCTTCACATGTGTAGAAATTCACACCATATTTATTTATAATTTATTTAATTATTTTTTAACTACATCCAAGTGATGGTCTATAACCTTGTACATAGATCATCGTGGTCTACGCCTAATCATGATATCAGTCGATGCAATAATAAACGTGTAAGTCTACGATAGACTATATTGATCGATGGATGACATAGTTCATGATCTACGACGGTTTATTAAGTGTCATCACCAGTCCAAGATCATCTATTTAAATCATTTTTAATGTAATTGTTTTCTTCCACCGGCCCCAAAACATGTGATTATCCATTTAAATCATATTATATTTAATTATTTTCTTCCACCAGCCCCAAACATGTTACTATTATCTATTTAATTTATTTTTTAATTTAATTATTTATTTTTTAACTACCTCCACGTGATGGTCTATAGATGTGTACATTGATCACGGTAGTCTACGCATAATCAGGATATCAGTCGATGCACTAATAAAGGTGTAAGTCTATGGTAAACCATACAAATCGATGGCTGACATAGGTCATGATCTACGACAGTCTATTTAGTGTCACCACTAGTTCAAAAGAGAAAAAATATTTTTCCAACGGTAAAAAACGGCTACTTTTGTAAGCCATCAGTGTGAACACTTTATTTTTACTTCATATATAAGGTGTACATCCCTCCTTATTTTATTTCATCAACTTTATTTTATTTTTAAAAATTCTATAATGTCACAAGCATCTCAATCATCCAATTCTAAAAATACTCTAATTTGTCATTGTGGGGATGCGACTGTCTTGAGGACGTCACACACGGATTCAAATTCAGGTCGCAAATTTTATAATTGTGCAATTGCAAAGGTGAGGTGTGCGTGTTTTTTTTTAAAAAGTTAAGTTAATAGTTATGTAATTATTATTTTTCCTAGGATAATGGCGCATGCTCATTTTTCAAATGGCTTGATGAGCTATCACCTTCATCCAGTCCATCAACGTTTATTCAGGGATTCGAGACATCAAATTTTCAAGGCTTGGCAAAATTTAATCTACTACAAAGGCTCCAACAATGCGAAGAAAATAAAGATTTTCTCATGACTTTGTTCAAAGAAGTCGAAGAACAGAGGGATCACTTTAAACTATTACTACATGACACCCAAATAGAGAGGGATCAACTAAAACAAAAATTGATTTTGGCCGAAGAAAGAGAGAATGTCCTAAAAATGATGTTATGTGCTATAATGCTAGTATTCGTTCTTTGGAAAAGTGTAACATGGATGTAGTGATATTGAATAAATAATAATAGTTCTACTTTTGTATAATGTTAAATACTATTTTTGATAGAACCATAGCCGATTAAACAACACGTCAACTTAAATTCGACCAGCAGCGTAATGATAGACTATGCATACGGTATATGGAATATTAAGTATGCATTCTATGATATTAAGCATACAATGTACCAACTATGACCACACCCTGCATATTCAAATTCCATGCCACAAATCAGTTTGATAGAAACAGATTCAGCTCAGAATCATAACAAGTTTCATAAAATAAAAGAATAATTGTCATATCCTACCACCAGATCCTTCAAACTTCATATTTGTGAAATAAAAATAAAATTATCATATCCTAACAACTCATCATTTAACAACAAATTAAACATCTTAGCATTTAAATATCTCTTTCCCTAAGTTCCTCATCAACACAAGTGTTACTGTTGATTTTATCAACAATGTCCATGACCACATCTGTTTGGACAGCTTCAACTTCTTTTTTCTCAACAATTACAGCTGCTTCTTCATTCTCACCTTCTTCTCTTTTTTTTTAGCATGTGCATCAGCTGCTGCTTCTCCAGTTTCCTTTTCTTCCACACCTTCTTTTCTTACTTCACCTACAGTAGTTGTTTCTTCCTCAGCTTCAGCAACTGTTTCTTCCTCAGCTTCTTCTTTTCGTTCACCTGTTGTTTCTTGCTCAACTTCTTCTTTGTCAGCTTCTTCTTCAACAGTTTTTTCTTTTTCCGCGCCTCCTTGTTCATCTGCTGCCGCTTCTTCTTCTTCTTCTTCTTCTTCTTCTTCTGCTGCTGCTGCTGCTACTTTTCCACCTTCTTCTTGGCTCTTATCTTCTTCACCATCCTTCTTTTCTTCTTTTTTTCCTCTTCTGCCACTACAACGGCCAACTCATCCATTTTGCTCTTTTTTTCTCCTTCTTCATTCCTCTCCGATTCATGCACATGCACTATTTCATAATATTACAAAGTGTTACTGATATTTAAAACTGAATATTTATTAACAACATCAATTAATGAATGAAGTTACCTCGCTCATGTTGTCGCTTATCATTTTCATCTTTCTTCATTCTTTTCTCTTTGATATAGGAAGCAATATCCAACACCGCTTCCTCGAGCGCAACCACACGCTTATAAAGATCCCTGGGGGATGAGGTTCCCGCTGCATCTTTGGAGGTGCTCGAAGAATCATCATCACCAATGTGTACTCCAATGGAGTTACCACCTAAATCCCCATCATCATCACTGTCCTCATTTGAAGTGAGAACAATCACCCATTCTAACTCTTTCTTCAAGCCATCGAAGATATTATTCTTGACCTCATCCGTATATGGCTCAAACGTAATCATGTAATCCATCTTCGTCTCACAAATAGTAGGGATGATGTACGGGTGCACATTCTACCAAATATCAATTAACAATTACATAACATTCGATAAAATGATACTATTATTGCATTATAGAAAATAAGTTCATACCTTGGTAACTTTTCCTTTATACTTGAATGGGCCGCCTTCGATTATCTTGTCGCTTTTTGAAGTGTGCCATCTGAGGATGCGGGGGATGGGTGAGGGCTCATCCATTGATTTTCCAGCAAATTCTCCAAGATGAGAAAAGGCCTCATAGATCCAAATCTGTAAGCAGTACAACTGTGAAAAAAATAACTATGAGTCTATGACATAGTATAAATAAAATGATAATCTACGATAAACTCACTAAAGGGTTTATGGTAGATACCATGAATGCCCAGGAAAATCCGAATAGAGCATAGGATGCCTTCTTCTTCTCATCAAATACTTCCTTCTGCTTCTTCAGATAGTCCATGATCAGTTGAAATGTCTCTTTCCCCCACGGATACTTCTCAAAGAAACTCAAAGAGTCGACCATTCGAATCAGTTTTGTGTCGACAACCTTCGTCGAATCTTTCGCAAGCAATATGGTGTGCAAGAACCGCAGTAGACAACACTTGAACTTCTGGTCCTCGTTCAGCTTATTCCCTCTGATCAGGTGTAACAAGTTGGCTGCCGTGATGTTTTTATTTTTTGTCACCTTAAAACAAAAATTTTCCCCTTTTGCTAACACCTTCTTCATTTTTTATTCACTGGGGTATGATGAGCAGTTCAGCCCCGTGATTAAACAAAACTCTTTCAAGCCAAAACAGGCAGGCTTGTTGTTAACGCAGAACCACATCTCATGACGCATCTTATCGTTCTTAACGCGTCGCAACAGCAAATAATAGACCAACTGACCATTGAACTTGAGATGTTCTGGCAGGTTTCTCAGGTGTCCAAAATAGGACCACTTGAATCTTTTTTTTAATTCTTCGTCGACAAGATTTTTCTTAAATTCTCGATAAACAACCATTCTTGATCTGACCGATATCTTTGCCGGAAAAGATCCGACCTCGTCAATTATCGTTCGAAGGTCATACCGCTCCACGAAAATGCACCTTGAAAGATATGGCACGGACAACGAATCATTATCCCCATCATCACTATTACTCCCACTTCCCTCGCACTCTTCACTGTCACCACTGACATTCCACTTGGCAACATCTTCACTAGAATCGACGTAGTCTCTTATCTCCTTTAACTCCGAATCTGATTCAGACACCGACTCTTTAATTTTCTTTCTTTTTGACACTTTTTCAACTGCCGCAGCTCTTCTTTTTCTACTACTACCAGCAGTATCGTCTTTCTGTTTAGGAATAACATTTTTTCTACCCATTTTCAACAGTCTACACCTAAAGAACAAATCTATCATTTTCAGTTCATAGACCACAAGTCTATCAACAGAAATAACTCAATGATCATATGAAACCCCCCCCCCCCTCAAAAAAAAAAAAATTAATAAACACCCCACCATTAAATAGTTCACTACACAAACATACAATAATTGAACCAAAATCGAACATGCAAAATATCACAACACAACAATTGCTAAAAATCAAACTAGTGCACCTAATCAAACTAATTAACTATTAATATTTCAATTTTCACTATTTCAGCAATCATGTTTTAAAAGAATTTCATACGTCTGAAAATTGAAATATATCTAGGGCATTCTCATTTCATAGACCACGGGTCTACGAATAGACCGCGGGTCTACGGACAGAAACAAGACGTTGTTCAAATCAAAATGCCAAAATAACTCTTCAAACAAAAATTATACCACCATTCAACACTTCGTTGCTAAAAAAAACACCAAATTCAAAAAAAAAAATCCTACATCACTACCAATCGATTAGCAAAAAGAAAAACCATTTAAAAGGATCTAGAAATGATCGAAACTCGATTTTAACTAACCTTGCGAAGCAACAACGCCCCCTTAGCAGCTGCAGACGAAGAACGTATGAAAATGGCATTTTGGAAGAAGTTGTTTGAAAGCGGGAGTTGGGAATTGAAGAGGAGAGAGAGGGTTTTTTTTTTTGGATATTGAAATAAGTGGAGGGGGTTAGGTGTATTATATTAAATTTGTAAAGTTGTATAAATGATGAATTGGTCTCTTGGCCCACGTGTGGACCCCACTTTTTTCACTTTTTCCACTTTTTACACCCTAAACCTAAAAAATAAATCAAAAAGAAATTAAATGGGTATTTAGCAAAATAATTTTGCAAAAGTTCTTCTTTGCCAATTATTCCCAACTGAAATGGTACATAAAGAGCAAAGATGGTGATTCTAATTACTTTAATAGTGTGTGAAGACAACAAAATTTAAAGTGATGAAAACAAAGAAGAGACAGTAGAGGACGTAGAATTTTTGGTAAACAGATAAATATAATATTCTATTTGCCTTATACTACTAATTTCCTTATTTAAAAATTTATAAAATAACTATATTTGAAAATATACATAGTTATCTGATGATAACTATGAATATATATGCTAATTTTAGGATCTGGAGATTTAAAGAAAAAAATATAAATAAAAAATATTTATAACTTTTAGTAATTAGATATTTTAAATTGTGATTTTGTAAAATTTTCCTATCAAAAATCCATCATAAGCATGAAAAAAGATTTAGTATTTGTATTCACGGACAAAAGTTAAACTTTCCATATAAATACCCCCCGTTTAATTTTATTTAAAATTATTATCAAAATTAATTGTTCCAATACCACCATATCGTTAAACGACTATGTAAAATTATAATCTCTTCATTCTAAAATAGTTGAATTATTGAAATGTAATATATATCTTAAAAAAAAGACAAAGACATAAATTAATCATGTTTTTTCATTTTTCCCCTTTTCAAACTCCAGAGCATTAGTAGTGATCATTGGTACTCATCCTTGGAAATTTAATTAATGAAGGGTAAAATTGTAATAAAATTCCAACATATATCTTGAATTCAATTATTTTAAACACTAAAAAAATACTCCAACAATTCAATTATTTTGGAATGAATATAGTATAATATTTAAATTTATATTATCATAATACAATTAATAAGGCTAATTTAGTAAATTAAAATTTCCTTCAAAAGAGTGTCAAGTAAACAAGCGAAACAGAATGAAATAGAGGAATTATAATCAATTATTCAATATTATCGATTTTCTAGGCTGCTTTTGATGTGGCACACCCACTTAAGAAAATTTTAGAGGTGTATTTTTCATTAAAATAAATTTATTAATAATATTTTGGAAGTCTAAATTGAATAATATTATTTTATTAGTTATTTAATGCTATGAATAATATGAAAAATAAATAATAAACCTATCTGGAGTACGAAAATAGATAAATAAACTGAAACATTTATTTTTAATATTGAGACAAATAAAATAAAACGATAGAGTAGTGGGAATGGAAAATCTTAGGGATTGCTATATTTAATCGTAGAGCGTTTCATGGGAAGAAGATCTCCTGTTGGGATTTGATGCTATTTAATCTTAGGTCTTTGTAAAATTTCCTTAGAAGCTTGCATAAATAATGTTTATTTTTTCCCTTTTTTATATCCAACAAGGCTCAACGATTCTATTGAAAAAAAATAAGAGACCATATTGAATTTTTGCTCAAAATTATCATCCCAAACCTACTGTTTATATTATCTTTGTCCCTCGGCATATTGGCTTCAAACCCCCTCTCTGCGAGCTTTTTGTAAGTTCTTTTTTTTGTTAACTCTTAAATTTCTATTACATTTTTGAATCACGCACATGCTTGTTTTTATGATTACTATTTTCTGCTTTAGTAATTTGTAGGTACATACATAGCTATGGCACTTGAATGCGTTGGACAAGTGTTGGGCTCAATATTTGTTAAAATATGTGGAGGTGATGAGGAGGTGGATGAACTTGCTGAAGCTGTTGGAGGGTTGCCTGATTGGTCTTGTGATTGATATGGTGAGTAGACTTCCAATAGAAACCCTTGTTAGATGTCGTAGTGATTTGAGAGCTTTTATGTCATCACGCTATTTTACAACATTACATCTCAGTAGAGATAGACAACGAGCCATGGTTCTTTTCTATACTAAGAACGATATTTGCAAGCACAACAAACAACTTTATGTGGTTGACAAGACTGGGCAGTTCACGTACCTTTCTCGTCA
Organism: Capsicum pubescens; assembly: GCA_030864215.1. Lineage (NCBI taxonomy): Eukaryota > Viridiplantae > Streptophyta > Magnoliopsida > Solanales > Solanaceae > Capsicum > Capsicum pubescens. The sequence continues at coordinate 2,402,297 of CM061541.1, forward strand.
ACCAGTTGGGATACACAACTCCGAGTTTAGTATTTTATTCATTTGTCAAGGAGTTGTTGTGCTTGCTAAAAACGTATTTCCTCGGACCACTTATTATGTTTTTAACCCGATAACACAAGAGGAAGTAATCGTACAACATACGCACCAACGTGGCAGAATATATATATGTGGTCTTTATTATTGTTGTCGAGATCATCAATTCAAACTTCTTTACGTGCAAATACCAGAATCTGACACTAAATTGTGTCAGTATCTAGTATATATATTCAAGACACAGACTTGGAGGAAGATCCGTTCATCGTCCAGTTTCAACTTCTTGCCTGTATCCCGCTCTCCAGCAGTTGTTAATGGAGCACTGCATTGGATGCGCCGTGATTTAAAAGAGAAGAGATATCGTCGTCCTAATTCATGTGGGGATAATGGAATCATTGTTTTTAGAATGGATAATGAACAATTCTCTGCTAAGCCTCATCCTGGAGGTCATGTGTGCAACGGACATCTGCAAGAGCATACAATGATGGAACTCTTGGTTAGCGAAAAAGACCGTTTGTATTTTTGTCACATGATTATCTCTGAGCAGGCAGTGAATAAATGGATGTTGGAGGACTATGAAATGTGGGCATGGAACAAAATGTACAAGATCATCTCTTTTGTGATGATAGTCCTTTTGCGCAATATTATAATTTCCCCGTGAAATATTATACTCGACTTATCTGCATCCAGGGAGGACTTTTGGTTTTCACTGCCGGTAGGCATTTATTGTTTTATGATTTAGATCATAAAACTCTCGTCAAAAGAGTCGAACTGCCTTTTGATATGAGGTATCATGATGATGGTTGTTATATAAAGACCCCCCCCCCCTTCCTTTTTATCTTAAAAAATCATTTTCTTCTATTCAATTTGTATATAGGGCAGCCCGGTGCACTAAAGCTACCGCTATGTGCGGTGTGGGAAGGGCTCCACCACAAAGGTGTATCGTACGCAGCCTTACCTTGCATTTCTGTCAGAGGCTGTTTCCAAGGCTTGAACCCGTGACCTCCCAGTTACATGGCAACAACTTTATCAGCAACTTTACCAGTTCAATTTGTATAAGAGATGTAATTTCCTCTGTCATCAACTCTACTATTGAAAATGTTACAACAACAACATACGTTGTTATGTTTGCAAATTTAGTACCAAATTAGCATATGATTTATCAAGGGTTCATGGGAATGATACATTAATTATTTGCTAGGGTTCAATTTGTCATCAATATTGAAGTTTTGCGAGTATGTAATATGTATTTTTCACATAAGGCCATTTTATTAATATTATTAAAATAATAACAGCAATATACACTGGATTCCCACAAAGTGGGGGCTGAAGAGGGTACGTGTACGCAGTCCATACCACACCTCAGAGGTGAGATAGAGAGGTCGTTTTTGATAGACGCGAGGTTCAAAACAATCTAGAAAAGAAATAGTAAAAGAACAAGAACAATAGCTACTAACACACTAAAGAATAAGGTAAACATGACTATCCACGTATAATAAATAAAACGTGGAAATGTTTTTAGCATGATGAGTTTACCCTACACCTTTGTACTTGCAGCCCTAGCCCTTATAGTTGATCATGAAATGTACTGCCCGCTGCTGCATTGTGCTGTTGTGAAGTTTGGCATGGCTAACTTTAAGTGTGTTGTCAATGCAGAATGTGCTTCGTCACCCCTAGAATCATCCTTGTTGTTGATGGACTCATCTTGCAAGTTGTTCTATGAGATGCCAGAAAGGGATGACTTGTCTTGGACTACGATTATCACAGGGTAATAATTTCAAGAATGATGATCTTGATGCTGCTCGGAAGGGGTGTGATGGTACGGATGAGAAGTTTCTTGTGGCATGGAATGCCATGATCTCCGGATATGTGCATAAAAGTTTCTTCTGTGAAGCATTTATATATGTTGAAGGAAAATGAATTTAGAGCGGATGAAGCCAGATGAGTTTATCTGCACCAGTATCCTCAGTGCTTGTGCCGATTGTTTCTTCTATGTTAGATGAACAGAAGAGGAAATTCATGTGTTTGTATATAATGCTTTAATAACATTATATTGTAAATAATGGTTATTTCCCAGAGGCTGCGTTACCTTGGCACTCTTCCTAGAAGTTGGTCAAGGTATGTAGTGCTCTTTAGGTGTATTTCCTTGCTGGTATGCAGTAATATTGTACATTTATTACCCAAAAAAAAACATTGTATTGGAAATGTGGTAGAGTTGATGATGCAAGAGAAGTTTTTGATAATCTAATCTTTAAGGAACTTGTTTCATGGAATGTAGTTCTATCCATATGTGAGCGCAGGGTGGATTAATTAATGAAGCTAAGTTATTTTTCGATGAGATGCCATACAAGAATTCCCTGGAAAAATGGACTTGGTGAAGATGGTATCCACCTGTTCAACCAAATGAGAGTAAAAGGGATCGAACTGTGTGATTATGCATTTGCAGGAGCTATTACATCTTTTGTGGTGCTTGGAACACTAGAAACAGGTTGAGGCAAGAGAAATTGTCGTCAGAGATGGAAATAGGTTTCATCATTTCAATGATAGTGAAGGCTCATGCAAAAATTACTGATGATGTATTAGCTAATGATTAGTGTCTACCTAAAGAGTGTCTTGGTTTCGGAGATTTGAAAATGTCATTCTGAAATCGGTGTCAGGGAAAAGTTACAGCACCTTCAAACAGTAAATGTAAGACTTCAAAAAAGCAAGAAGTAGGAATATGCAGTGCTCATTGGTACCTTCAAGATACTTAAGGTATAATAAAAAGAAGAAAAAAAAAGGCAGCCCGGTTCACTAAAGCTATACGCGGTGTCGGGAGAAGAGCCCCACCACAAGAGTGTATTGTACGCAGTCTTACCTTGCATTTCTGCCAGAGGCTGTTTCCAAGACTTTAACCCATGACCTCCTGGTCACATGGCAGCAACTTTACCAATTACTCCAAGGCTCCCGTTCACTTAAGGTATAATGAATTAATAAAATCAAGGTTGCATTTACCTTATACACAACTGAGTAATTATCACGGAAAAGAAATTGCAGCTCCGTAATGCTCCCACTTTGGGAATATTTGCCTTGGTTAAGAACTTTGAGTGCCAAAGGGTGGAGAGACTCTCTGCTTGTTTAGTCGGAGAAATATGTTTCCATGAAACAAGTTTCTGTATTATGTGCTTTATTGAGAGAATGATTTTATGCACTATATATGAACTAAATTAGCTCTGTTCCTGGGGAATTCCTCCCTAGTTTCTTACCTTAGGATTTAGATTGTAATTTGGGAATATCTGTTTCGACTTTGATGAATTTGTAGTTCTGCATTCTCTTTGTCGTCTGGTCTTTGATTATAACCACTTTAACAGTTTTAACTAGAATTTATAAATGGTTTATTGCGTTCTGTATCTACATGCTGAAAGTTACCTTATTGGCCTGTTTCCTCTGAAAGATTTGATGCTTTTCTGTTCATTTTATAAATGGTTTGCTGCAATTGTCCTTGGGTTGGGGCATTTGTATCTAGCTAGTCTTGATTATGTATGCACGCCAAACTTGAGGACAAGAAGTTAGTTATACTTCAGGCTTCTAATGTATAGTTTTCTTGTTGAGGAACTGTAGCTTAAAGAACTTAAAACGCGCATTCGATTTGTTGTTCTCATGCTTTAAAAACTTACAACTACTATGTGCATCAAAGTATATAGAACTGTAACTTGCTAGAATTTTTCGGAGCCAACTTTAACCTGGTGGGACAGGTATACATTTGCTACGTACTTGATTTAAAGGATGATGAATTGTTTGACTCACTCAGCTAGTTCATTTGAATTTTGGTTATCTGGTTTGTGTGAAGTATATTCTATGTTTGATTAAATGGTCCTGGTGTCAGGGGCGGATCTACGTGGGGTTGAGGGGGTTCACCCGAGAACTAAAATAAATACTATGCAGATTTCTTTTTATACGTTTTGTGTCACGTTTGTTCAAAATAGCTTCACATATTTGACTAGTTTTTTTATAATATACAAAAATTTTGCTTTGTCAATGTTTACAGATTATTTTATCGAATTACACATCTCTTTTTTGTGTGGGGTATTAATTTGAAAGAATAAATAAATAAATAAATAAATAAATAAATAAATAAATAAATAAATAATAAAATAATAAAATAAATGAATAATAAAATACAACTGTAAAGTGAAAGAAATAAAAAGACACAATATTTTTTAAGAAGGCTCACAAAGTAAAACTTGAAAGTAATGTTAAAAGGACATGATAAGACAAGTTAAAATTTAGCGGGTGTTCACTTTATTTTTATAATGAAATTTTCATATGCTTACTTCTTTATATGTCGAACCCACTGAAAAAAAAATTAGATTCATCACTGCCTGATGTTGCTTCACATTATATCGGGCACAAAATATTATATAAATTCCTACATAACTTATGCATGTTCTCTGTTATTTACAAGGAAAAAGGAATGTAGCAATGAAACATTGTGATTATTAATTAATATTAGCAGTAATTTCTATGCAAAGATTAAGTAGGTGTTTGAACATATGCAGTCAAACCTACACCATTTGTCCCGATATTTTTGATTGCTATATCAAAAAATCATTATAGAGAACATTAACAATTTAATATAATATGAAAATCGAATTCAAAGAAAACTTAGATCGTTTTAGTAAAATATTATAAAAAATAATGATTGTAGTTGATATTGGAGGAAGCTTAATTCCATCAAATTAGAAATGAGAAATTGGTATAATAATGATGTCTATTGCTTGACTCTAATGGTACTTGTAGTGTGAGTTGCAGCTGCAACCAATTATTAGGAAGTCAAAAGGAGATCATTTGTGACAGACTTGATATGGAATGCAATTATGGTACCTAGACACAGTTTCATAGTATGGATAGCTAATCGGGAGAGACTACTTACAAACGAAAGAATGCAGAGATTAAATATTTCAGTTGACAATGTTAAATGTTATTTATGTGACGCAGGTCAAATAGAGAATCAGTTGCACTTATTTGTTGAATGCAAATGGACAAACCAGGTGAAGACAGAGTCGAAATCATGGTCAAGTATTAACACACAGAGGAAGAGAGTATTTCAAAGCCTCACCTGGATAAAAGGAAGATATTGAAAACAATTCAAAAAAGAATTTGCAACTGCAATCTATGGAGTTAGAATCTACCATACATGGATAGCAAGGAATTGAAAGTTGTTTAGGGGAATAAAAATTACAGCAAAGGCTAAAATCATCCAGATCAAGAAAGAAATAGTTGAAAGGTTAACAATATTACAGAAGATTAGGAAAGCTAGTAATTGTAGTTACTTGATGCAGAAACTTTGTCTTCAGATAGGTTCTTTATTTGTTTGACTTGCTGAAACTATAAGAGAGAAACTACCCCTTCTTAGAAGGTAGGTTATCTAGTTGTGGTGCTCCATACTTGTTCTAACTATTTGTTAATGGTAATTTTCACGGTTCATCAAAATAAAAAAAAGTCTCAATATATTTGGTTTAAATTTGAAAAGTGTCGATTGAAGTTGAAATATGATATTTGAAATGAAAAGTTACTATATTATTGCGAGTCGAAAAAGATAAAGGAAATAGACAGAATTAGCCTCTAGGGCCGAACAAATTCTACCAAAATAACCCTCCAATTCCCATTTCCTTGTGGTAGCCATTCGACTTCTTGTTGTTGGCTTCCTCTTTCCTTTTTTTTTTCTTTTTTTGTTTTTCACTATTTTTTACCTTTTCCTTTTAATGTTGCTATTTTTTTTATTTTTGGAAAAAGTTACCCTTCTATTTTTTAAAATAAATAAATAAATACAATATTGTAATTCTCCTAAAAAAACTTTAATTCTAGTAGATAAAACAATCACATAAAATCTCTTAGTAGTTTTTTAAACAAACAAATAGAAATTTGTAAATATTGCAACTGACACTTATTTTATCAATCAAATATAAAAAGTGTATTTTTATTTATTATATTAAAAAATAACATATTTTGTACAATGATGATATATACATATGTTATACAATGATGATACATATACATATTTTATACAACAATGATACATACGCATAAACATCAATGATACAGTTTCTATACACATCTCATACAAATATATATATATTCTATATAATAACGATACAATTAATATATATATCATGTATAAAATACATATTTTATACAGCAGTTATACAATTTCTATATATTTCCTCCACCACACATCATCATCATCAACAACAACAATCAACAAACCCAGTGAATTCCCACCAAGTGGGGTCTGGGGAGGGTAAATCGCAGTCTATACCGCTACTTCCGAAAAAGTAGAGAGGCTGTTTCCGATAGATCCCCGGCTCAAGATCAAGAATAGTTAACACAGTTATAGTAATACCTGAAGCAGAAAGGGTCGCATAACCGAAATAAGAAATGAGAAATAATACAAATAGAGCTAAGAGAGCCATGAAATTAACAGCAATACAAAAGTAAAAAAATAACCGTAAATAAGAAATAATAAAAGGCCACCTCCTCATAGTAGCATGCAATAATGATATAATTCATATATATATCCTATACAACAATTATACAATTTCTATACACATCCAATACAATCTTTAACTTCAATAATTATTTAAATACATATTCAATAAAATAATTATACTGTTCTTATACGCATCTTATACATATACATACTATTATCTTATACATAAACATATTATATATTATAATTATATAATTTTTATATACATCCTATATAGTTTCTATATATATATATTCTACACAATAATTATGTAATTTCTATATAAATATATTTAATCTATTTTTCTTTTGAAAAAAAAAACAGATTTTTTCAGGGAGAAAAATTTGAAGCAAAAAAGAGCGAAATAAAGGGCCTGAATGGTTCAGGCCCAATTGTCAAATGGCCGATATATGCTATTTTTTGGGCCAACAGACTACTTTTGTCCAGTCCCAAACATGGGCTATTAGTTTTAAGAAGAGAAAATTATCTTATACTCATTTATTAGATTGTTTATTGCAAGTTTTATTAATACTTTTAGATAATTATTTTACTAATATTTTAATTGCAAGTTGTAATAACTTTTTTTAAAAAAAAAAATTAAATAGAAAAAGAAACTACAATTAACTTTTTATTTGTAGAGTATAATATGAAATGTCTCCTAAATAAATGGATGATAATTATGGTAGGAGTAAAATATGGTCAATATCATATATCTTCATTCATTATAATTTTTATATTTTTCAAAAAATTATACGTTTTTTTTAAATAACTTTATTGAAACGATATTCTTTTGCCTATTCTCTCACGTTTCTTTTTAATTATACTCATTATTTATTTATTCATTCGCATATCAAAACATTAAGCGTTTGGGGGAATTATTTTGTATCAACCTTGACATATCTCAAATGATTATAGCATTTTCTTTATTTAAATGAATATATAAAGCTAAATGTGATTCATATTTATATTTTTCATAACATAATTAATAAGTCTAGTTTAGTAAACGAAACCCCTAATAAAGATTTTATTAAAAGAAGTGTAAGTCAATAAGGCGGAAATAAAATGAAACAAATGGATTATAATCAATGTTCAATATTACATGCTCCGTTTCGTTTTACTTGACGTATTTTGACATAATATATCATTAAGAAAACTTTAATTAAAGGTATATTTTCTTTTTAAATAACTTTATTAATGATGCTTTAAAACTCTAAACTTGACTATAAAATATGTCTAGTTTAAGAATAATAATTATAAATATAAAATATATGAACAAAATAATAGAAACAAATTTTAAGTGAAATAGTTACATTTGGTGTTGTCCTCTTCAACACAAAGCTCATTGGTGATGTGTCCTTTGAAATTATATATGTTGTGAAGTTGTAAAAGATGGAAGGCAATAAATGAGCAGAAATTTGACTTGGAATAAAGACTAGACAAGAAGAGTCTCTTTCTTATCGCCTACGAATTAGTATCTACCTAACCGTAAAATACACCTACTATTTCCTTTACCATCTCTATTCTATTGATTTGTTTATTTTTTATTGTATCGTTTATCTACATTAGCTTGATAATTTCAAGAATTACAACAATGAACATTCTCATAAAAAATTTGAAGGAAGGTTATAAAAGAGTGAAGAGGAGACGCAAAAATTCTTATGGAATTGGAACAAAATGGGAAAGTAACGCAAAACATATGTCAGCCTTTAGGTCATGCTTATCTGCATCATATTGAGACCTAGCGGGACCCACGTGGCCCTTTGTAGGAGACTCACCTCTAAAGCATCCCTACGTGCTAAATGTTGCATCTTTGAGGGTAACGTGGTCATTTGACGAACTGATTTGGGGAAAGCATATGTTAGAAGTAAATGCATAGGCAAAAAATGTTGAAAAAAAAATAGAAAAAAAAAGTGAGTCGAAAGGAAAAAAAAAAGAGTTTCGTAAGTTTTTAGAGTTTTTTATGGCTTTTGATTTTTCTTTCACAATCCAAAAATTCAAAAAAAAAAAAAAATTACCTTTTGCACTCATTTTCTCAAAAACATCAAAAAGAGTTTCCTTTACCATGCATTCACAATTCAAAAATTCTAAAAGATTTTTCATTCATTGGAGTTTTTATAAAAGAAAAATTCAAAAAAAAAATGGTAGAAGTTTTGTACATTTCATATAATGAAAATACCAAAAAGATTTTTTTCCCTTTCATAGTTGTTGGTGTCAGTTTTGCGTGAAGTGTCTAATTGAAAACCCAAAAGATTTTATTTTCATCGTCCTTCTGTAATCGCGTCTCTCAAGTCAAGTCTTAGTTCGTTTTAATCCTTATTTGTCCAACTTGGACGAACTACGCACCCTTGATTCTCCTCTCTCGGGAGTGAGATACGTAGGCAACCTATTGTGGGTTCGGGGATTTTATTTTAAAAAAATCCAAAAAGATTTTTTTCACTCTTCATTTAGAGTAGGTGTTTCATATACATCTTTAAAAGAAAACTACAAAAAAGATTTTCCTTTAATAGTTTCAAGTTTCATTTTCGTATAAATTTCAAATCGAAAACCCAAAAAGAATTTGAAAAATTCAAAAAGATTTTCTTCATTCTCCATTTAGAGTAGGTGTCATATACATCTTTAAAGAAAATCACAAGAAAAAAAAAATCCTTTAATAGGTTCGAGTTTCATTTTCGCATGAAATTCAAAACTGAAAACCCAAAAAAAAATAATTATTTTTTTGGTAATCATAGATTTCACTTTGTATAGGGATGTTAAAGCTGGAAAATTCAAAAACATTTTCGTCAATTCTTTTGACAAATTGTTATTTTCTTTTCTTCTTAAAGTTTCGAGAAAAAAAAAGAGTTTAATTGGCCATTTTGGCAAGACTTCACGAACTACGCACACCTGATTCTCCCCTCTCAAGGGTGAGATACGTAGGCGTCCTTCTTGGATTCGGTGATCTTTTCAAAAAAAACAAAAGAGGTTTTGAAAAATATTGAACTCTAACATATTTGTTGTCTCTTATTCAGTTAGTTTAAGGTGGTTGGTTTGTGACTTCCTGGCTGGTCCTCCATATCACACCAAATCCAAGGAAGGTTTAGTTGTGTCCAACAAGGATATAGAGAGTGACACCATGGATGAAACAAAGAGTCAGGAAATTGAGAGTTTAAAGGAAGAGAATTTAAGACTGAGACAACAAATGATGAAAATGTACCGAGCTTGGGCCAGTGGGCTGCCTCCACCTCCGTTCCCCACTTTTGACTCTGCAAATACCTTGAGTCTTCCACCAAAATTGCAAAGTTAGTTTTCTATTGTTGTTGATGCACCACAACATGCCTCAGAATCTATTCCACGTCAAATGGACCTCAATACTTCCACCACTTTTCCTCTAGCCCCTCAGCATAAGCCTGCTACATTCACAACACCACATGTCGTCTGTGATCTTGTTGCTCAATCCTCTACTGGGACTTCTACATTGGCTCGCCCAACGATTGTGCATCCCCGTTCTGCTAGTGAACCTATATTCAATACTTTTGGTGATCATTGTTGTACTCCTGAGCTTGCTTTTAAGTTAACTGGACCACCAAAATTTCTTAACAAGAAGTCCAGTGTACCAGAAGAGTCGAAGAAAATTGTTGGAAAAATGAAGAGTGCAGAAAATGCTATGAAAAATTTTCTAGGACCTGCAGGTAAAGAAGATGTTTCATACAAAGACTAGGGCATGCCTTCAAATGTTAACCTTCCTCCAATCTTTGAGATGTTGAAATTTGAGGAGCAAGATGGGCATGAGGAATCTGTGAAATATTTAGGACACTATTGCAAGCAATTAAGGGAACCTGGAGGGAAGAAAAATGAGAAAGATGACACTGCTATTGTAGCTGGAGAACGGGCACATCCAAGAAGACGACGTCGTCGTTGCCATCAGGCTCAAGTTCATACCCAAGCTCTCTATAATCCTTCCCAAAATCTATTATACTCTATTTTCCCTCCTTCATATCTAGTATATTGCGCACAACCATATGTTCAACTCCCTCCTTACTTACAATGGCGCGCACCAACTCCTCAGAGTCACCTTCCAACTCCACAAACCTACCAAAGCCCTTCTAGGCCCGATTTTGAATTCAAGCCAAACAATGAAATGAGGCAGATATCGAGGGATAGCTTCACACCAATTGGAGAGTCGTATGCCATCTTATTTCAGAGATTGGCACAATGGGGCATGATCACTCCTCTCCTTGGACACACTCTTAATCCCCGTTCAAAAAATTTTGATCCTAATACACGATGTGCATATCATTCCGATGCTCGGGGTCATAGTATTGAGATTGCCGAGATTTGAAAAGATAAATTGAAAAGATAATTCAAGATGGATCAATTATGGTGCAGAACATTGACAGTGAGGGAAGCTCTAGTCATGCTAATATGCAAATCAGTGGCTAAATTTTTAGGTTGAGCAATTGAGAAGTCACCCCTCTCCCTACTAGGAAGAGGTTTGGTAGTTTATTTTGTTTTATTTTCTATTTTCTGAATTATTTCAGGGTTGTAGTTCGGGATCCATCTTGTTTTGTCCCTTTGTCATTTATGTTCAAACCCCTTTCTCTTTTATTTCAACTAACCGAAGTGTCTCTTTTTCTTTGTGTTTTAAATATGTGTTATTTGTTTGTTTTCTTCACATAGAGCATTTTATGTTGATTCTAGTGATATGACATGCTAGCGAAATTTTCAATCAGCTCTGAAAATCCAATTTAACCATGAGACATTGAATCAGAGGTTTAAGTTAGTAAAAGAGAACATCTGAGGAAATAGGTAGAGTGCTGAGACATTTGGTGACAAGTTGAAGCCTTCTTTGAAAATTAAGGCACTTATTTTGAGAATCACAAGAATAACTTGGTCATCAATTGAAAGACATGTCTCAATTAGGTCAAATAGTGGATGCGTGAACAGAACGAAAATCAGCTCCATAAAATCATGAGTCATTCAAGGTGAGGAATATGCAACAAAAGTGGAGTTGTATGCTAGAAAAACGCAGAAGAAATAGTGACGCACAGACTCAGTCAAAGTTAATGCTGCAAAAGATGTCACAAATGATCTTCATCTTTCACTTCAATATTGCATGATATGTACTTGCATTTTTAAGGATTGATATGACGAAGACATTTTATTCTGCTATCCAAACATTGTGTCATCCTTTGTTTACCCCATTTGAGCTTTAGTCCTATTTTCTTTCATACCCCTCTTTTGGAATCAAGATAGAGTCATTAAAACTCAAAAGAAAAGTGTCGAGAAAAAAAATGTGTCCAAAAGAAAAGAAAAGAAAAGAGGATCAAAAATAGGGTCATAAAAAAAATCCCAAAGAGAAAATAAAAAATAAAAAATAAAAATCAGAATCAAGCAAAAGAACAAGCTGCCAGAACTATGCATGACCTGATTCTCCTCTCTCGGGGGTGAGATGCGTAGGCTACCCTACTCTGGGCTCGGTCCAACCAAATAAAAAATTTAGAATTGTCCAGTTAAAAGAAACTAGGCATGAGTTAATCCTCATTGTTTGAGTCGATTCCAAAAGTTGTAAGTCCCACCCCACTTCAAGTATCGTTTGGGCCCCATGTCATCTTTGTTTTCTAACCCTATCCAAAATCCAAGTTACAACCAAAGAAAGACTTTCAGATCAATCTTTGAAAATACTAAGGCTAAGCATGCAATGGATATGATGACGCATTTTGAGAACTACTTGTCTTCCTCAGCATAAGGAATCAGGAGAGGAATGAAAATGAGAGTCTTATTAGTGAAAACTCTCGCGGGCACCATAAGGTGATAGTGAGTTGAGAGAAATAAAAATGAGAGAGTTTTATTGGTGAAAATCCTCACGGGCACCATAAGGTAATGGTAAGTTGAGGGAGATAAAAAATGAGAGAGTTTTATCAATGACAACCCTCACGAGCACTATAAGACGACGGTGAGTTGAGACAAATGAAAATAAGAGTCTCATTGGAAAAAAACCCTCACAAACACCATAAGGCAATGGTGAACTGAGAAAAGAAAAATGAGAGAGGCTTGTTGGCAAAAACCATTCAATGGGCCACTAGCCGAATGAGGTCTTAAATGCAATTGACCTAAGAAAGCAACTCAATTTCGAGGTCATTAACTCAACAACAATTGGTAGAAAGTTTTGGATAGAAAAATCAGGCAGTTAAATCCGATATACATGTCATAATCATTAGAATTGACTGTCATTTTCAGATAAACTTTTCTTTCATTTTTTTTGACAAGGACATTCATTGTCGTTTCTTTCTTCTCTTTAGTTATATTTTTATTTTTCTTGAGTCAGTTATCCTAATAAAACAAAAATTATTGTCATTTTTTTCGTCTTTGAGCAAAAACCATTCAATGGGCCACTAGCCGAATGAGGTCTTAAATGCAATTGACCTAAGAAAGCAACTCAATTTCGAGGTCATTAACTCAACAACAATTGGTAGAAAGTTTTGGATAGAAAAATCAGGCAGTTAAATCCGATATACATGTCATAATCATTAGAATTAACTGTCATTTTCAGATAAACTTTTCTTTCATTTTTTTTGACAAGGACATTCATTGTCGTTTCTTTCTTCTCTTTAGTTATATTTTTATTTTTCTTGAGTCAGTTATCCTAATAAAACAAAAATTGTTGTCATTTTTTTCGTCTTTGAGTTAAGTCCATGTCAAAACAAGTGAGAAAAGATTTCAAAAATGGCTACCAGCTTCTTCAATTGCACAAAGCAAGACAAAGGGCCAGCACATGAAAGAAACAAGATTGCAAGTCAGAACAAGGCATGCAGAAAGTTTTGTCAATAGACAAGTATGGAAACTCATTGAAATACCAAGGTTCAAAGGGTTTATCTGAGGAGCATGACAAAGCAGAGATACTGTGTTTGTTTCAGAGTCATTTTCCTTAATCTGTGTTTAGGTCAATGACACGGTAAAGCAGGGGCAAGTGCCAGCAATCTGAAACAAAATGAAGGGAATGAACACTGGAACAGGTGTCAGGAAAGACAAGTGCTGCAAACCACCACTAAGTTTTTAACTGACAAATTTTCTTTGTTGAAACAGGGGCAAATTTGCTTCACTTAATTCAACTACCATTGGAAATGCACATTCATGAAATTTACTTTATGTTCAGGACCCTTCTGAAAAATTGAATTCTACTTTATGCTCACGACCCTCCTGGAAAATGGGACTTTACCTTATGTTCAGGACCCTCCTGAAAAATGGGATTTTAGTTTTTTTCAGGACCCTCTTGAAAAATGAGATTTTACTTTCTGTTCAGGACCCTCCTGAAAAATGAGACTTTACTTTCTGTTCAGGACCCTCCTGAAAAATGGAATTTTACTTTATGTTCAGGACCCTCCTGAAAAATGGGATTTAACTTTATGTTCAGGACCCTCCTGAAAAATGAGATTTTACTTTATGTTCAGGACCCTCCTGAAAAATGGGACTTTACTTTCTGTTCAGGACCCTCCTAAAAAATGAGATTTTAATTTCTGTTCAGAACCCTCCTGAAAAATAGGACTTTACTTTATGTTCAAGACCCTCCTAAAAATGGGACTTTACTTTCTGTTCAGGACCCTCCTGAATAATGAGACTTTACTTTCTGTTCAGGACCCTCCTGAAAAATGGGACTTTACTTTATACTCAGGAGCCCGCCTGAAAAATGGGATCTTACATTCAGCTCAGGACCCTCCTGAAAAATGGGATTGTTCTTTCTGTTCAGGACCCTCCTAAAATATGGGACTTTAGTTTTTGTTCAGGACCCTCCTGAAAAATGGAATTCTACTTTATGCTCAGGACCCTCCTGAAAAATGGTATTTTACTTTTTGTTCAGGACTCTCCTGAAAAATGAGATTTTACTTTATGTTCAGGACCCTCCTGAAAAATAGAATTCTACTTTATGTTCAGGACCCTCATAAAATATGGGATTTTACTTTCTGTTTAGGACCCTCCTGAAAAATGGAATTTTACTTTATGTTCAGGACCCTCCTGTAAAATGAGACTTTACTTTTTGTTCAGGAACCTCCTAAAAAATGGGACTTTACTTTCTGTTCAGCCCCCTCCCCCTGAAAAATGGAATTTTACTTTATGTTCAGGACCTTCCTGAAAAATGGGATTTTACTTTATGTTCAGGACCCTCCTGAAAAATGAGATTTTACTATATGTTCAGGACCCTCCTGAAAAATGGGACTTTACTTTCTGTTCAGGACTCTCCTGAAAAATGGGAATTTTAATTTATGCTCAGGAACCTCCTGAAAAATGGGAATTTAATTTTTGTCCAGGACCCTCCTGAAAAATGAGACTTTACTTTCTGTTCAGGACCCTCCTGAAAATGAGACTTTACTTTTTGTTCAGGAACCTCCTAAAAAATGGGACTTTACTTTCTGTTCACCCCCCTCCCCCTAAAAAATGGAATTTTACTTTATGTTCAGGACCTTCCTGAAAAATGGGATTTTACTTTATGTTCAGGACCCTCCTGAAAAATGAGATTTTACTTTATGTTCAGGACCTTCCTGAAAAATGGGATTTTACTTTCTGTTCAGTACACTCCTGAAAAATGGAAATTTACTTTCTGTTCAGGACCCTCCTGAAAAATGGGACTTTACTTTCTATTCAGGACCCTCCTGAAAATTGAGATTTTACTTTCTGTTCAGGACCCTCCTGATAAATGGGCCTTTACTTTATGTTCAGGACCCTCCTGAAAAATGGGATTTTACTTTTTGTTCAAGACCCTCCTGAAAAATGGGACTTTACTTTCTGTTCAGGACCTTCCTGAAAAATGGAAATTTACTTTATGTTCAAAACCCTCCAGGAAAATGGGATCATACTTTTGAATAAATAAATTCTTCTTAATTATAATCTTTGTTTGGGATAATTTTCGTTTTAGTTTTGATTGTGGTTTCAGGAAGCCCACCTGAAGAATAGGGTGAAAAAAATGGGAAGTTGATGAAACTATCAGTAAGGAACCCGCCTGAAGAATAGGGTGATGAAATTGTAAGGCAAAAATGGCAAGTCAGGAGCCCTCCTGAAGAATAGGGTGATGAAGTAGCGAGTCAAGAGTCAAGGAAAGTTGCATAGATAGGATTTTTGTAATTTTATTTATGTTTTAACTTGTAATTTTCATGTTGATGTAATAACAGAGTCGCGGACCGGAACCTCGATGAAACCTTACTCGACTCTCCAACTCGGTATAGTCCATTTCCTTCCAATCCTTTGAGATACCAGTCAATTGATTTTCCCATAACTTGGGTAGGTAGGTTGTCCTAAGTCAAGGCTTGATTGTCCTTGTTCCTTCTGTTTCTTCCTTTGAATAATGGTCGGGACAAAATTCTGTCTCGTTGTCTACTTCTTTGTCTAAAAACACTGCGTATTTACATTCAAAGGGGGTATGATGTAGACACGTAATTTTGTCCCTCCGAAAGATTAATTTTCACCTATTTACCTTATTCTACCATGTACCCCCAACCGTGTAATTATTCCTCGTAAAAGAACCAAAAATAACAAACTCCCTAACAAATTTTATCCCATCCTAACCCCTTTAGACCTCATCCTAACAACCTACCCCACCTCACACCCTACCTTACCTCACCTCCTATCCCTTACCCCACTAACCCCCTCACGTTTTTTATCCCTTGGAGAAGAAAAGAAAAAGAAAAGAGGGGACCACATCCATATACTCCCAATTAACCATAACAAACAAAAGGGATAGGGACACCTCACGTGATCTCCTCATTTCCCATATTTTCACAACAAAGACCTCACTCGTGGGCCACACAACAAAGGAATTCATTCTGAATTTCCATTTAAAACAAGAATAAAAGGGGGGGGGGGGCATAAGCACAAGAGGGATTCTACCTTTTCCTTTCTTCTTCTTCACGCACTCTCAGAATCCCTCACAGAACACACACACCCCTACACAATAAATCGTACACACACAGAGGGATGATGAGGAAATCGGAGGGAGAGATTAAAAGAGGAGAGTGGCGAGAGAGAAGAGAAAGAGAGAAATAGCAGTTTTTGTTCTAATTTCCGGTGAAATTTCACCGAAAAAAATAGTTCACATACCAACCGGAGAGCAACCTTCATCGGAGCTGATCATTCCGGTCAAAGCATCGGGAAACATTGGAGACCAGAAACCTCAAACCACCAAAATCCACCAGGAAACCTCACCGGAAAACATTCTAAAACCCGACCAAAAATTGACCCGTCTTTTCCGTCCCATCGCATCTCATCAGAAAATTTTAGCGGTGATGTAAATGGATGCGCAATTTCATTCGTGACTCAAATCTTGGTCAGAGCTAGGTGTCATTATTTGGGTTTTCCTTTCGAGTTATCGCGGGTCTCTTTTCGAATCGAATTTTGAGGGATTTTTTTTTGCTACAATTGGTTCATAGTCGAAATTTCGGTGTTCGTTGAGGTTCAGATAGTGAGCTCTGGTCAGGTGTTCGATTTGAAATCAAAAGTGCGATCAAATAATAATCACAGTTCGAAACACTCAATTTAAGGTCCATCTCTCTCATCTTACTCTTAGTTAATTCTTGGTTTTTATGTGATAGATTGATATCGTCTCAATTTTTCTTTTATTCTGCATGTAATGTGAATGATGGGTGTTATATTATATTGATGGTAGACGGTTGAAATTATTAATCGTGAATTATGTAAATTTGGTGTTAAAAGGGAGTTCAGGGTGGAATTGAGAAATTGATAAAAAGGGTGAATTTGGATGGATTAAGATTTGTTGATTTTGGTTTAATTTGGTTTAAGTATGAACATTGTTGAACACGATAGTATCATGATTAGGCCGTTAAATCGATAGGCAAACGTAGGTTGGGTAGACAAAGTTTAGAATTTGTGGTTTTATTGAATGTTTGGAATTTTGTTGAATGGTTTGGGTTTCTCGCATTGAAAAGATGTATTTATTCACCAGGGAATGCCCCGAGGCCACGTTTATATATTTATTCACCGGGGAATGCTCCGACGTATTATGTCGGTGGAAGACGTTCGAGATGAAGGCCCGAGGCATCGGGTGAGGCATTGGAACTTAGTCTAGGATTAGTTTAGAATAAGATTTACATTTTCGTATTTTTCTATTTTTTGGGATTGTATAATTCGGACCGGACATTATTTTTGTTTCGAACTCTGTTTGATTTGTTTGTTTGCTTGTTTTGTATGTTTGTGTGGTTTATACATTCGTAGTGTCTAACTAGCCGATACTCTCCACCAAGCGACCGTGGTCAAACCACGGGATCGAGGGGTGCCCAACACCTTCTCCTCGGTCAACAGAATTCCTTAGCAGGAATCTCTGTTCGCAAACCAGTTTTAAGAGTCAAAATATTTTGAAAAGGGATTTCCAAAGGTGACTTGGCACACCCGATCTATGCCAAGTGGTGACTCTGAGTTTAAACGTAAATAATCTTTTTTCGAAACAAATTTTCAATCTTTTGTCACTTTAATAATAAAACTCTTTCGACCCTTAAATATAATCTTTTTGGTGGTAAAAAAGGGGGTGTGGCAAATATAAATTTTGAACATTTTTAATACAATCTTCTATATTATTTTAAATAAAAGTAAATCGAAAGTTTCACGATAAATTTTTTTTGAGGCGTAATAGAAATGATTTAGGGGAGAGGACACAAATGTCTCGCCAAAAATTGTTTCCATCAAAATAGCCATTAATTTTCAAAGTGCTACTGACCTTCTTCTTCTTTTTTGTTTTTTTACTTATTTTATTATTTAATTTCTAATGTCAAATTTTAGCACGCATAACACTATATTATCCTAACATACATATTTTTCTTATTTCTTTTGTTTAACAAAATAAAGACAGACATATTATAACTTGTACATAATCTATACAATAATGATACAATTTCTATGCATATTATATACAAAAAAAAATACTCTATACAACAATTATATAGTTCTACTCACATTTTATATAATTTTTAGCTGCAATAATTATTTAGATACATGTTTTATATAATAATTATACAGTTTCTTTACACAGTTTATACATATACATATTTTATACAACAATGATACAGTTTCTGTACACATCGTATCTATGTACATGATATAACTATCATACAGTTTCTATGCACATTCTAGATAGTCTATATATACCATATTAATACAATTCTCTATATCATATTGATACAATCCTTATATCATATTGATACAGTCCTTGTACCATATTAATATAGTCCTTATACTATGTTGATACAATCCATATAATACAGTTTCAACTGGTTATTTTTGAAATTTATTTGGATCAACTGACAATTTCATGTCCAATAGACCAAACATGAGCCATTTATTTTTAGATGCATGAACAACAACAACAACAAACCCAGTGTATTCCCATCAAGTGGGGTCTGGGGAGGTTAAAATATACACAGTCCATACCGCTACCTCCGAAGAAGTAAAGAGGTTGTTTCCGATAGACCCCCGACTCATTTTAGATGCATGAAGTGAAACTAAAAGAAATAACAACCTTTTAAAAAGAGGGCCGAATGACCCAAGAAGTAAGGAGATGAACAAAGTAGTCCAATGACTATTAAATGGTAATAGTTTGGCCGACTGACCATTATTTAACAAATTGTCAAATGAAATGATGGCCATTTGTTTTAAAAACAGCCGGTGAATGTCCTTTTTCCAATGATTTACTAATTTTGCTCTTGAGCTACCCTATATTGACCTTCCTATTTGTCCATACAAACTTTTTTTTTTCATCCATTCGGTAATTTCATCAAGGGATTTTAGGGGTTCCTTAAATGGTATTTGATTCATATTTTTAGTGAGTTGGGTCCATAGGATTATAGCTTTTTAATATTTATGGAAAATATGGTAAATGTCTTCTCACTCATGGTCAATTTCTGTAGACTAGTATGGTGTTTGTTGGTAGTCTACTGTGACAAATTAGCCATATTTTTTTTTTTCCGCAAAATTGAGCTACAAAAGCAACTTATCAAAGACTATTTGAGATAAATTTTTCTAGTAAGCAATGCTATGTCATGAACTCGGAATGTTGATCTTCTGTTCTCACGACAGTGTAGCTCGGAGAAAATTGTATACAAAAAGAACATGATCAATTAGGATAGGTATAAAGTAAACAAAGTAGCCGTTTGGTAATGAAAATTATTTATATTTTTTCGAAAAATTATTTCACTTTATTGAAAAAGTGAAAACAAGATGTGCTTGATCATGAAAATTCCAAATAATATTTTGAAATTGTATTTGAAAAAATATGTGCAAGTTTTACTTGTTTTCACTTTTTTCACTCATACTTCTCTCAGAAAATTTTAAAAACAACTTTAATTTATATTAATGGCCAAACAGAACTCCAATTCCAACTTCAACTTCAACTCCAACTCCAAAAAATTATGATTTTCATAAACATCTCCTCATATTTTATCTAGGCAAAATACATACACAGTTCTAAACTTGTTAGATTTTCTGCTTAGACATCTAAACTAAGAGATGTTTCTATTAAGGAAAATGACATAAATAGTCAAATTAAGGATCATTATTTCAATAAATTTCATATCTTATAAAATATTTCACAATAAAAGTATCATTTTTTAATTTACCCTTGAAGCATATCTACATTCCTCAAAAATCGTACAACCTCCCCAATCTCTCCATTCCATTTTTAAAATTTTTCACTTCAAAATTAGCGATAACTTCTATTCAATTTTGAGTTTCAATCAATTACCTTCATTCATCTACTACAAACGTCATTTAAATCATTTTGGTGAATTTTTTTTTTTTATCATTTTTTGAGAAGTGAGTTGAATGTTGAAGTAGATTTTAAGATTTGAATACATTTGATTCTTTCGTTAGCTGATACATTCGATACATTTTTTCAATTGATACTTTTGTCCATATTTTCTGAGTTTGTGATGATTTATTCTTCATACTGATATTTGTTGCATTTTGTACATTTCAAGTCTGTTAACTGAATTTATGCTTTACATATTTGATACATTTAAATCATATAAATGCAATATATATATATATATATTAACATTACTTTTTTATGCAATGTTTTTAAAGCTTGATGATGAAGGGAAAAAAACGAGATGAAGAAATTGTGTAAAAATTGTAATTTTAAATACATAGATTTGAGGGATGGATGTTTTGTTTTTTTGTTATTGTTTACGTTTTCTTGTGCTTTCAAAATCGATGTGAGACGTGATTTAATTCTCAATTTAATGAGATTTTGTTGTTTCCTCATTTAGCTAACAATATTTTTACAAATGTATCAAATTAAATATGTATCAAGGTCAAATATATATATATATATATATATAAAATGCTAATTATAGTATATTATGTAATTAGACAAAATTATGATAAAAATATTATTAGCACCTTAATGTATAAGATTTATACAAGTTACACTTCTATTAAACTCTTGAACTCAAGTCAAACTATGTCTATTAGACCCAATGTGTTGATGTGGCATAGTGCGTAGCTCCCAATTCTACCAAGTGTGTGAATACTTTTAATATAGCTTATATTTTTATTTTAAAAATCTTTTGTTTGAAAGAAAAGTTTCTTTTACCAGTTTTTTGCCATTATCCCATCTAAGTGAAAAAAAATAACAAATTTGAGGGACTGTATATGTATTCAATATTATTATTTATTTAATATTAAGAATAATAGACTAGTAAATTAAATTATTTGTTTTTAGTACTAGTAAATTAGAATATGGAAATAAGAAATACAATGTCCCGGCTGCAACGATTGCGGATTATGTTGTTTGTATATTAATTATAAACGTTTCATTAGTAAATCGTCCCTGCGTGGAGGTGGGTCAAATATTCAGGTCTTGTTTATTTATGCAAAGCACCTGTTTGATAAAAATTTACCAACCGGATGTAGTGGCAACAACAACCATGATATATCCTTTCTTGCCTCTCAGCTTAAGCAAGAAACCAATTACGTACTCCCTCTTTTCTTGTCGCATTTTATCTTTTGAGAGTCCAATTGTATGAACTTTGACTTGTTTTAATTAATCTAATTCAATTAGCTTCAAAAATTAGTCAAATTAAGTCTTGTGAAATGAATCGTGACAAGTAAAAGTGAACGTTTGAAGTAATATTCTTCCATTTTAAATAAATTATGGCTTGGTTTGTGTACTGAAAGTTTTATTAAGAACAAAAGTGATCATTGGTATCACACTTAGTTGTGATGAGAGATGTTGAAGACTTAAACTGGGTAAAAGTGTATATAGATTTCACACACTGAATTTCCTAGATATTGAAATAATCGAATATCGTATGCTCCCTCTCGATGTCAACGTTCGTAATATGCCACAGTTGTTGTCGAAGAGAGTTCCCTCTAACTAATCGGTTTGTGCTTAATTATCGATGATGGAATCCGTTTACTCATCTGATATTCACCGGCGATCATTACACAAATGGTGAGTTTGTTGTTAATAAAGCATTATAATAGTGAAAATTGCCTATGATTTCAGATGGTGATGCAGTTTTGATCAGTCGTCACTAAGAATGACCAATATTTGGAGAGTTATGCACATTATAAGTTAAGTTGGTCTCTTTTTTAGCTGAAAATTTAGTAAGTTGACACTGACATTCCATAATTACGTGGTTATGAATATATTAGTTTTTTTTTTTATTTCCCATTTGGTGTTCGGTGTCCGCATTGAAGCCCCGACTAATTCGGATCGCGCGTTGCAGGGTCCATTAAGGTAGCAGCAGTCCCAACAGAATTTTCTCCATACCCAGGGTCGAACCCTCGACCTCTGATTAAGGATGGAGCAGCCTCATCCACTGCACCACAAACCATGTTGGTATATTAGTTGCTTTTTAGTACCTTAGCTTATCTTGTAATTGACCTGGGAAGTGCTCTCTTTTGGGCGTAACTTGTGGGCCATGCGATGGTTATTTGTACAAACGACATAAATTCCAACAGTTTGAAGATTGATTACAGAAACTTTTGATATTTTGCATAATCACTGAAAATCTCAATTTTGGGTCTGTCGAGATACATAATTAGCTCCCGATACATCCAATAAAGATACATTTTTTCCTTTGTATAGATACTTAATTATATATTTTATTCGGTTTAGAATCTATCGAGATATATAATACAACTAACGAAGATATATTTTTTCTTTTGTAAAGATACAATCACAAAGATACTTATTTAGTTGAAATTTTTATAATTACTTTATAAGGGTAGTGATTTGTATAAATTTGGTAAGTTAAGATGTATGTTTTTGTTATTTTTCCTCGTTATTTACCATGAGGATTGAGGTGCAATGACCCAATAATATGGAGCGGGAATTGCAAGGGGCCCAGTCTTTTGCTAATAAAGTCCACTTAGTTGAGATGGAACTAGAACTGGGCCAATGGGGGGTTAAAGCCCACCAAAGGAATTTGGGCTAGCTGGAAAAAGTGTCCATGCATGATGGGCCCCTAAAATAACGTTAACAACGAAACAAGTATAAATAACATACAGGAAATAGCATGCCAAGATCCAAATTTAGGAGGCTTTAGATATTTGACCTCAATAAGAAATGTCTTTAAAAATAATCTTCGTCTTTAAAAAATAAATTTTCTTACCTTTTAAATATAGTATAAGTACCATTTTACCCCTCTACACCTTAAATATATTTTTTAAACTTTCCATACTTATTTGTCTCTCAAATTTTATTTTTTATTATTTTCACTTTTTATTTTTTTATTTTAATTTTATTATTCTATTTTTTTGTTATTTTCTTTAAGTTTATTATTCTTTTTTTTATTATTTTCACTTTTTATTTTTTTCCCTTAATTTTATTTTCATGTTTTAATTCATTTGTCTCAACCTTTATTTTTTTTATCTTTTTTCTTTTTTCTCAATCATTGTCTGTTTCTTTTTTTTTTTTTAATTTATTTGTCTTTAGCCTTTATCATTCTTTTATTTTGGTAAAAAAATTATCAGTTCTCTTTTTTTTTCCTTCATTTTTCTCAAACTTTATTTTTATTTTTTTCTCTCATTTTTATTTTCTTAATTTTTTTAATTCTTTGCTTTTTCCTTAATCTTTATTTTTTTTCTTGCCTTTTTTTATTTTCTATTTTGTTTTATCGCTTTTTTTTTCAGTTCTCTTTTTTTCCCTTATTTTTTTCAAACTTTATTTTTATTTTTCCTCTCATTTTTATTTTTCTCAATTTTTTTAATTCTTCACTATTTTCAAGATCTTTAGTTTTTTCTTTCCTTTTTTTCTCAATTTTTTATTTCTCTATTTTGTTTGATCGCTTTTTAATTTTTCTCAACTTCTATTATATTATGCTATAAAATAAAAAAAATGGATAATCCGCAAAGGTATCTTCATTTTTTGACATCAAATCAAATTTAAGGGCATGAATTGTTGTTACGAAGTTCTTTCAAAATTCTTGAGATAAGTCGTGTCTCTAAGGCGAGAGTTGTAGAATATCTCATAAATAAAGGCATAATGTGGTTGTGTCAACTCTTGTCCATGGGGTATAGTTTATTATTTGAAAGTCCTTGAGCTAAGTCTTGCCTCTAAGACAAGAGTTGTAGAACATTCCAGAAATGAAGACATAACGTGGTAGTGTCAACTTTTGCCCGTGGGGCATAATTTGTAGTTTGAAAGTCTTTGAGCTAAGTCTTGCCTCTAAGACAAGAGTTGTAGAACATTTCATAAATGAAGACATAACATAATAGTGTCAATTCTTTCCCGTGGGACATAATTTATAGTTTAAAAGTCCTTGAGCTAAGTCCTGCCTCTAAGGCAATAGTTGTAGAACATCTCATAAATGAAAATATAACGCGGTAGAGTCAACTCTTGCCCGTGGGGCATAATTTATAGTTTGAAAGTCCTTGAGCTAATTAAGTCTTGCCTCTAAGATAAGAGTTGTAGAACATCTCATAAATGAAAATATAACGTGGTAGTGTCAACTCTTGCCCGTGGGCATAATTTGTAGTTTGAAATTGTATGAGCTAAGTCTTGCCTCTAAGACAATAGTTGTAGAACATCTCATAAATGAAAATATAACGTAATAGAGTCAACTCTGCCCATGGGGCATAATTTATAATTTGAAAGTTCTTGAGCTAATTAAGTCTTGCCTCTAAGGAAATAGTTGTAGAACATCTCATAAAAGAAAATATAACGTGGTAAAGTCAATTCTTGCCCGCGGGGCATAATTTGTAGTTTGAAAGTCCTTTAGTCAAGTCTTGCCTATAAGGAAATAGTTGTAGAACATCTCATAAATAAAAATATAACGTGGTAAAGTTAACTCTCGCCCGTGGGGCATAATTTATAGTTTAAAAGTCCTTGATTCAAGTCTTGCCTCTAAGACAAGAGTTGTAGAACATCTCGTAAATGAAAATATAATGTGGTAGAGTCAACCATTATCCGTGGGGCATAATTTGTTGTTTGAAAGTCCCTGAGCTAAGTCTTGCCTCTAAGACAATAGTTGTAGAATATCTTATAAATCAAAATACAATGTGGTAGTGTCGACTCTTGCCCATGAAACATAACTTGTTGTTTGAAAGTCCTTGAGCTAAGTCTTGCCTCTAAGACAATAGTTGTAGAACATCTCATGAATGAAAACACAACATAGAGTCAACTCTTGCCTGTGGGGCATACTTTTGTTGTTTGAAAGTCCTTGAGCTAATTAAGTCTTGCCTCTAAGACAACTCTTGCTCATGAGATGTAACTTGAATGAAAGAAATCGAAGAAAAGAATAAAAATAATAAAAATTGTGGAAAAAGAAAAAAATGAAGAAAAATATTTAAAAAATAAAAATCAAAGAAAATGTAGAAATTGAGAGAGAATAGGAAAAAAATAAAGATTGATAAAAATAAAAGATTGAATAAAAATAAAGGTCGAGAAAAATTTAAAAAGAAAAAAATCAATGAAAAATAAAAAAGTTTTTTTGAAATAAAAGTAGACGTTGAAAGGTGTAAAGAAAAAAAAAAGTAAGAGTTGAAAGAAACTAAAAAGAATCGAAAAAAAAAAAAGAGGAAAGAAAAAATAAAAAATAAAAAATAGAAATAATGTAAAAGAAAAAAGAAAAAAAAGAAGTTGAGTGGAAAAAAGAAAAAAAGTAAGGGTTGAGAAAGTTAAAAATAAAAAGAGAAAATAAAAAATAAAAATCAAAGTAAAATTAAAAAGAGAAAAAAATAAAAGTTGAAAGATATAAATATAGAGTTGTTAATTTGTTATCCATTATGAAGATCATTTATGTAATTTACTCCATTTATCAGAGGTAATTTTGTCCAAAAGAATATTAGTTAATAGATAAAGGCTATTTTTAAAAAACTTTTTTATTTGGGGCTAAAATTTGAAAGTTACCCCAATTTGAGTCTATTTTTGAAATTCACCCAATAACATAAATACCAACCCTTTGGGAAGTAATTATACTCTCTCCCATTTTTTAAATTACTTTACACTCTCTCCCTATTAATATAAATAACATAACCCACATATACATAGCATTCTGTATATATGTTGGATTTTTGTAATATGTTTAGGGAGTTGAGATTTTTTATAATATTGAAAATATAAGTTGTGTATTTATATAATTTTTAGACGAAACAAACCCTACCAAACGACCCCCAAAGTACTCATTGCTAAGCCCAAATTGGCAAAATCAATCAAAAATGGGAGTTTTAGGTAAGGGAAAAGGACACCCACAGGTCATTTTTACCGGCATTTCATATTTTATTAAAAGTAGTCAGTCGGTTAAATAATTTTCACATTATAACTATTTCATAATTTGAATTATTTTAGCCTATGTAGTTCAAATATATTTTATATATCATATTGATACAGTTCTTTAAAAAAATAGAACAGTCTTTTCCAACTTGATCCATTTGTCCTTTTTCAAAAATATTTCATTTTTTTTCTACAATTTTTTTAACTGAAAAATATTCTGCCTTTTTTTAAATAATAGTAATAATTAAATATAATTTTATAAAAATGATATAATTGTGATATAAAATATGTATCTATATCAGATATATGTATAAAAAATTATATAGTTCTATTAAATATGTATATTTATAAAAAAATATATATAAAAATTTATATAGAATATGTATAAAAATTAAATAATTATTGTATAAAACGTGTAAAAAATATGTAATCATTATTGTATAAATTGTGTATCAAAACGATATAATTTTCGTATATAATATGTCAATGTATAAGATATATATAAAAACTGAATAGAATGTGTATAGAAACTGGATAGAACAAACCAACAAATTAAAATAGCTAGACAATAAATTTAAATTTCATGACCATTTTCGTTGAACTAATTTCGACCGAGTGTCCATATCTATACCTTTCCCTTTACATAAATCTCAACTAGTTTACACATAATTACATTCTATCTCAATTATTTTAAAAAAAAAATCATAAAATTTCAATTTTTTGTTTTTTCAGAGATATAATATAAAAAGAGATACATGATTGATGTTACATGTTAAGAAACAATTGATTCGTTGTAATTACGGAAAGTAACAGTAATTAATTCATTTAAGGAACAATTTATTCTGCAGATCCTCCAATTAACATCTAAATACTTCAAAAAAATAACATTTAGTTAACAATACAATTTTTTTTAAATATTTTTCTCCATATTCAACTTCCAGATCCATTCTTTTTTAGTTTTTCTCTTTTATTTTTCTTGATGTTATTTTCCCTTGTCAACTTTTTGCAATGAATTTCAAATCCTGAAAAAAGAGATACAAAAATTGGTTTAAAACATATCATTGTAAGACATGATCTATCAGCATAAAATATGAGATTTGAAATAAAAGGTATAAGAGATACACAATACAAAAAATGTATTAGGTATAGAGATACATATTTTAAAAGAGATACATACAAAAATCTTCTAACTATATACATGTATATAAAAGAGATGACATATCAAAAAAAATGTACCAGGCGTACAGATACAATAATATGCACCTGAAACATGCATATAGAACTAAGCTAAATTATGTATCTTCAGCTAATAAAAAATGTATCTCGAATTAAAATGCTCAGATAGAAAAATTGCTAAGCCTTTGATAAGATGTCTCTTGTTGTAACTTCAACAACTTTTTTTTTTCGAAACAACACCTTTTCGTCTAGAAGTACTAGATTTCATTTTCTTCGATGGAATGGATTAACGAAGTTCACGGAGTTTCATCCTCAGTTGTCTATTGAATCATTGTTTGTTGGGTTAAGGATTGACGATGATCGAAGACACCGTACGCCACCGTCGTTTCTTGTTTCTCCGGTGAGTACTCCGGCGAAGTATAAGGAGGCGAAAGTTTTCTGAAAAATACTTTGATGAAGGATTATGTTAGACATTAATGATATTAAATCGATAAAGAAAATATGCTAAAGCAAACTTTTAGGGGGCAATAAATATATCCTAATTTTTAGTATAAATGTAAGTAAATATATAATGTATATACTATAAAACTGAAAAGGTACATAAAGAGCAAAGAGTGGTGATTGTAATTACTTTAATAATGGTGTCTGAAGACAACAAAGTTTAAAGTGATGAAAAGAAAGAAGAGACAGTAGAGGGCGTAGAATTTTTGGTAAGCAGTTAAATATGATATCCTATTTGCCTTAAATATACTACTGATTTCCTAATTCAAAAATTAATAAAATAACTATATTTGAGAAGTTATTGAAAATACATAGTTAATCTGATAAATATATGCTAATTTTTAGGATAAAAGTTATTTATCTGAAGATTTAAAGAGAAAAATATAAATAAGAAACATTTAGAATATTTAGTAATTTTGATATGTGCTTTTGTGAAATTTTTCTATCAAAAATCCATCATAAGCATGATTTTTACTATAAAAAGGATTTAGGATTGTATTCACGGACAGAACCTAAACTTTCCATATAAATACTCCTCCGTTTCATTTTATTTAAAATTATTACCAAAATTAATTGTTTCAATACCATCATATCATTAAATGACTACATAAAATTATACTCTCTTCATTTCAAAATAATTGAATTGTTGGAATATGTCACACATCTTACAGAATAAAAAAAGATAAAGACATAAATTAATCATGTTTTTTCATTTTTTGCCTTTTTCAAACTTCAAAACATTTGTATAATTATTATTGAAACTCATCCTTGAAAATTTAATTAATGAAGGGTAAAATTGAAAAAAATAATAATCCAACATCTATCTTGAATAATGAGCAATTCAATTATTTTAAACACTAAAAAATACTCCAACAATTTAATTGTTTTGTTACATAGAGAGTATAATATCTAAATTTATATTTATTAATTTTTTTTTAAAAGAGTGTCAAATGAATATGCGAAGTAAAATGAAATAGAGGAATTATAATCAATATTCAATATTCAGTACTAGCCAGCACAACGAACAACTTTATGTGATTGACAAAACTGGGAAGCTCACGTACCTTTCTCGCCAACCAGTTGCGGTGAACAACTCCAAGCTATATCTTTTATCTTGTTGTCAAGGAGTTGTTCTGTTTTCCGATGGTAAATATAAATTGGCTCCGGCGACTTACTATTTTTTTAAACCCGATAACACTAATTATACAACATACACACCAACCTGGCAGATTATGTGGTCTTTATTATTGTTGTCGAGATCATCAATTCAAACTTCTTTATTATGTGCAAGTATCAGAATCTGGCGCTACTTTGTGTCAGTATCTAGTATATGTATTCAAGACACGTACTTGGAGGAAGATCCGTTCATCATCCGGTTTCAACTTCTTGCCTATAACCCGCTCGATCTCCAGCAGTTGTTAATGGAGCATTGCATTGGAAGAAAATAAGGGACTTCCTCCTTGTAACTCATGTGGGGATAATGGAATCATTGTTTTTAGAATGGATAATGAACAATTCTCTGGTAAGCCTCATCCCGCAAGTCATGTGTGCAATGGACAGCCGCAAGAGCATACAATGATGAAACTCTTGGTTAACGAAAAAGAAACTCTGTATTTCTGTCACATGATTAGCTCTGAGCATGCAGTGAATATATGGATGTTGGAGGACTATGAAATGTGGGCATGGAACAAAATGTACAAGATCGATCTCTTTCGTTATTATAGTTTTGAGCGATATTATAATTTCCCCATGAAATATTTTACTCGACTCATCTACATCCAGTGGACATTTATTGTTTTATGATTTAGATCATAAAACTCTCGTCAAAAGAGTCGAACTGCATTTTGATATGATGTATCATAATGATGGCTGTTATATAAAAACCACGCTGGCAATAGCTTAATTAGGTTAATTTTCTTTCTTTCTGATGTTTTCCGTTGAGTTGGTAACTTTCTACATAAATTATGTTTAAGCATATATGTTCTACACACCCTACTGCAATTGATTTTCTATCCCTTTATACATTTTTTCTCTAGTTTTGAGTTCTTTTTATAAGAGATCTAATTAATATTATGAATGTTCAAATCAAATATGGATACCTGATATATGAACTATCAATTAGTTGATTGTCTTTAGTTGATAAACTTATAGCTCATCGAATATTCAGGTCTTGTTTATTTATGCAAATCACCTGTTTGGTAAAAATTCACCAACCGGATATTGTGGCAACAACAACCATGATATCCTTTCTCTTTCAAGGAAATATTACTGTTGGTAAAAGTAGATGGAACAAAAAAACCCTTTGGACTTGCCTCTCAGCTTAGGCAAGAAACAATTACTCCATCTATTTATTTTTTCCTGTCAGATTTTGCTTTTTCATAGTTGAACTGTATGGACTTTGAATTAATCTAATTCAATTAGTTCCCAAAATTAGTCAAATTGGGTTTCGTGAAATGAATTCTGACAAGTAAAAATGATTGTAGGGAGTAATATTCTCTTCTGTTTTAAATAAATTATGACTTGGCTTGTGTAATGAAAGGTATATTGAGAACAAAAGTGATCGCTGGTATCCAGCTCGGGATGTTAAAGACTTAAACAGGATAAAGTTGCAAGTAACATTTTGCTTTTCGAGAGCTAGGTATCAAATATCGTATGCTGCCTCTCGATGTTAGCGTTCGTAATATGCTACAGTAGTTGTCGAGGAGAGTCTCCTCTAACTGATCTGTTCGTGCTTAATCGATGATTGAATCGGTTTACTCATCTGATCACCAGAGATTAATACAGGTGAGTTTGTTGTTAATGGGATATTATAATATTAAAAATTGCCTATGATTTCAGATGGTGATGCAGTTTTGATCCGTCGTCACTAGGAATGGGCAATATTAGGAGAGTTATGTACATAATAAGTTGGTCTCTTTTTTAGTTGAAAATTTAAAGTTGACAGTGACATTCCATAATTATGTGGTTATGAATACATTAGTTGCTTTTTAGGACCTTGTAATAGTCCTGAAAAGTGTTCTCGTTTTATAATTTTGAATTTTGCTCCAAGCAATCAAACTTATACCTAACGGTGCATAAGTTCTTTGGTTGTAACTTGTGGGTCATGCGATAGTTATTTGTGCAAACAATATAAATTCCAACAATTTGAAACTTAATTACTGAAAATTTTGGTATTTTGCATAATTACTGAAAATTTTAATTTTAATTCTATCGAGATAAATAATTAGCTCCCGATACATTTTGTAAAAATACTTAATTATATATATTTTTCTAATTTTGAATCTGTCGAGATACATAATGCATTCAACGAAGATACATTTTTTCCTTTGTAAAGATACAAAATTAGCTCCCGGTATATTTTTTCTGATTTTGAATCTGTAGAAATATATAATTAGCTTCCGATACATCCAGCGAAAAACATAATTAGTTGGGATTTTTGTAATAACTTTGTAAGAGTGGAGATTTGTATAAATATGATAAGTTAAGGTGTGAGTTTATGTTATGTTTCCTAATTCTTAGTTATGAGGTGCAACGACCCAATAATATGGAGCAGGAATGACAAGAGGCCCAGTCTTTTGCTAATATAGCCCACCCAAAGAAATTGGGCTAGCTGGAAAAAGTGTTCATGCATGATGGGCCCCTTAAAATGTTAACGTCAACAACGAAGCAAACTCTACGAAACGACCCCCAACAGTACTCATTGCTAAGCCCAAATTAGCCTAATCAATAAAGGGCAAATCACATAAATAACCAACCTAATGAATATATTTACACAAGATACCCACCTCTTTTCTCTCTCCCCAATTTTTGCAAAATAACTCATACATTCTTCCAAATATTATATACATTGGTGAATGTATGATGAAATAACTTTTCCTTAATTTGAGTTAATTGAAATGATTAGTTACTTTACTTTTCTTTAACTAATGGTAATAATTAGCTACTTTAACTTTTGGATGAATAATAATAATAAATGATATTTGAGAGGAAGATGTTTTCTTAAACATAAATTTTTTTTTTGTAATCTTGGATCAATTTTTTTTTTTTTTCTTTTTTGTAATTTTGGATTCAAGATCTGGAAAGCAAAAATCAATAAATTTTCTCTACAAATACATGACTGTAAATATATTATGAATCTGTGTCAGTCAAAGAAATGTATGATAATATGATTTAAAACGTTGTGAATTTTTTTTTTCGTTTTATAGTTGGGTGTTATGTTGAAATACGAATGTATAATATTTAATTATACATTCAGAGAAGTGTATAATGTATCTGGGGCAATTCCAGGATTTGCATTTTTTTCTATCTATTTTTATTTGAAATAGTTTTGTTTATTAACATATTAAAATATTTAATAAAGATTGCAAAATTAGTATATCAACATATTAAAATATTTTTGAGTTGGTTATGAAAATTTTCAATATTAAATTTGCTTCTTTTTTGTATAATATGTTAGCATACATTAAAGCCTATGTATAATGAAACTTTGAACTTGCGAATGTATAATATGTTGTTATACATTCAAATCATTGTATAATGAAACTGTGCCGTTTCAGTAAACATTCGAATATATAATATTGGTTCACATGTATGATAAATTGATTCACATGCATGACAACATAATTATACATTGATTCATATGTATGATAAATTCTTTTGCGTGTATGATATCATATTTTAGATTCACGAGCGTTGTTCCAGTAAACATTCGAATGTATAATATTGATTCACATGTATGATAAATTGGTTCATATGTATGACATTATAATTATACATTGATTTACATGTATGATAAATTCTTTTACATGTATGATATCATATTCTAGGTTCACAAGCCTTGGATCCTATTTTCAATTTCAACAAGATGTGACTTTCTTTCACCTTTTTGGAAAGGTTGTTGGCTTTTTTGAAAGTCTTTGTCCCCCTTTTGTGTAACAAGAATTTTCAAATTTTTATTTTCTTCTTTTATAAATCTTGGAGTATATTTTAATACAAACAAATACCACACTTCTTTCTTCTTCTTTTGGGATCAAACCACCAGTTTTTGAATGGTCCTCTTCAACAACATATGAAGAACACAAACAACATTTAAAAATGATACATTGGTTCACATGTATGATATGATATTATACATTGGTTAATATTTGACTTGTATTATACAAAAACAAATCTGAAAAAATCAACTAACAAATCTGAAAAATCTGAAAAAGAAGGTAATTTCATAAAAATCCACCTGCAAGCAAACAAGAATCCGAATAAGACCTGCATCCAAATAAGAATCTAAATAAGAACTAACAACTTTAGAACAAAAAATACAAAGATCGGAATTTTAATAAATGAAAAAAAATATATTATAGAACTATTACACTGAAATGGATTTACAAAAGCAATTAATTTTATAAAAAATAAATATGCAAGAAAAAATCGAATCATATTGTGATTTGGTAAAGTTGAAAAAAAAAATAGTGCAAAAAAAAGGTATATAAGTCCAACAAATGTTTGATAACTTACAAATTGGTAACCTCTAAGTATACGATTACTTGAATTTGAGAGTGAAAAAATGAATTCAAAAAAATTCTTCATATGAAAAAGAGAGAGAAATTGAATGAGAGAGAGAGAGAAAATAAATGGAAAGAGAGAGGAAGTAAAGAATTATTTAATGAGAGAAAAGAAGGAAGAAATATAAAGTAATGATAAAGTTACTTTTTATTTTTTTATTTTTTTATGTATAAGAAGATTTTTGGATGTATAAGAGGAATGAGAGAGAAAGTAAAAAGCTAGGAGATTTTTGTAATTATTTTGGGGTTTGTGTAATTAATTTGGGTTGGTAGACTCTTTTTGTAAATAGGTAAATTTAGTTGGTGTATATGTGTAAATCTTCCATCAATGAAAGAGAAAATTATCTCATATACCATTATTAGGTTTAAAATTATAATTTTTAGCAACACTTTTAGATAATTGCATTAATAACATTTTCATTGCAAGATATAACAGCTTTTTAAAATATATATTATTTTTCGGTTTTTAATTATATAATTTAAATCAGTTCTATATTTATAGGGTTGTAATCAATCTTCCCCTTAAATAGTGTATCGATAATTATGGTAAAAATATATTATATTTTATTTAAAAGCTTTCACACTTTTATCAAATAACTTTATTGAAAGAAGAAGTGTATTATGACATAAAAAGCTTTTTAATTCTCAAAAATAAAATAAAAAATCAAAAGCTCTTTTCTCTTTCTCCATTCACATACTCAACCTTCAAAACTTTATTGAAACTCGATCTTCCATTAACGCACTCAAGATTTTTCGCGAAAAAAATTGGGGCTCCAATCTTCATCTTCTTTACGTAAAAACAAGATTGTTTTCCAACAAGAAGCAAAATCAGTGGTTGCCCGATAAAATTGAAGTTTTGTTTATTGATGAACTATTGAAGAAGCTCAATTTGAAGATGCATATTGAAAAAAATCTCAACAAAAAACGTGTTATTCCTCAAGATAATATGAATGATAAGAGAAAGAATATAGTTAATGAACAAGTGTCAGACTCCGATTTTGAGGATGAGATTCCATTACTCAAACCAAAAAATTCAAGTGTGGAGGCATACATAGACATAGATATTGTATTTTAATGTTTAATTATTTGGTTATTACTGTTTCTTTTTCAAAGATTGTTGGTATGAACAAAGTTTAGTTTTTGTATTTAAGTAGTATTTATATAATGTTATGTTACTTTAACATTTGTTTCGCATTTTACATCGTTGAATGAAATTCATATGAATTAGGTTGCATCAGATGGTATTAAATTTGATATCAACTACATAAAATTATACATTTTTCGATTATGCAATTCATAACATTTGACATGACTATTGTATTTTTGATTTTGCAATTAGTAACATTTCGATTCTTTCAAACTATATTCTAAATATATGCATACATATATTACATGTCATTGTAACACACTGAGTCTGTACCCCAGACGCTACACGGTGTTAGTGACCACGAAGGACCACCTGCTAACTCATGACTGGTAGCTGCTGCGAGCCCTGAATAACAATAACACTGCAGTTATTAAATAACTGAAATAAATGTGGATGTTAGGCTGAAAACGCTATAAGGTTCATAACTGAGAACAAATACTGACAACTAAATACTGAAAACATCTTTCTGAAATACTCTAGTCTGAAAGCCTCTAACAGTCTAAACATAGAGTTGATGGGACAAATACCCAACTAACTCGGTCTCCTGAATAAATTAAACTACTGAAATGATAACTTAGTCCTCGATCTATGAGGACTCACCACTAAATCTGTTGCTGATAGTCTGAGCTGCTAAATACGGTTAGGAGCCCGTGCGTCTGAACCTATGATACAAGACATCATAGCACAAAAGAAAACAATCCTTCAGTATTTTGAATGTACTGGTATGCTAAGTGAGGTAGGCTGATATGCATGAGTTCATATGCATGAACAATACTGACTGAGTAACATAAGTATAACTGAATGAGAGTACATACATAAAAACATAAATTGTAACTGAGATCATGTTAATACTGGATACTGCGATCTGAATACTGATTAACTGATATCTAAGTTTACTGATAACTGTATTTCTGATAGCTGAATGACCGTTTCTGACAGTCGTGATTCCATAAAACTAGACTGAGTTCTATACTGAGTTGGGTGACTATGTATGATAGTCCTGAATCTGTAGAACTGAACTGAGTTCTATACTGAGCTGGGTGATTATGTCTAACAGTTCTGAATATGTAGAACTAATCTAAGTTCTATGCTATGACTGAAACTGTAACTGTAACTGTGGGAGGTAATCATTTAACCGATATACTCTTCTCTGATCTGATTGGGGTCCAACCTGTAACCCCAACTGGAAGGGTGTCAGTACCGTGCCACGGATAAAGACAAACTGTGAGTTAAACCTCTCTGACAAAAACCCTTTCATCAACTACGAGATGTATCAACCCTAATCTGGCAGAAAGATATCTCAACCTACGTTGTCTATGTAGTTCTGTAACACAGGGATTGCTTCTAAGTATGGGTAGCTAATCAGGAGAGACTACTTACAAAAGAAAGAATGTAGAGATTAAATATTTGAGCTGATGATGTTAAAATTTATTTATGTGAGGCAGATCAAATAGAGAATCAGTTGCACTTATTTGTTGAATGGAGATGGACAAATCAGGTGAAGATAGAGTTGGAATCATGGTCAGATATCAACACACAAAGGAAGAGAGTATCACAAAGCCTCACCTGGATAAAATGAAGACATTGGAAACAAGTCAAAAAAGAGCTTGCAACGGCAATCTGTAGAACTAGAATCTACCATACATGGATAACAAGGAATTGAAAGTTGTTTAGGGGAATAACAATTACAGTAGAGGTTGCAATCATCCAAATCAAGAAAGAAATAGTTGATTAAGAATTGAGATGGCACATTGATTAAGAAAAATAATTAATAACATGGATAGTTTATCATAGTACCCCTATTATGATGTTTACATTTTAATTTGAAGAAAAAGTAATTAATGCAGAGGGTAAACATGATTTTTTTTTTAATCTTTTCTTGATAAGTAAAAAAAGGACAAGTAAAATGTGATATCAAATTAAAAAATTTGGGACGAATAAAATGAGACGGAGGGAGTAACATTTAATCACTTGAATGTATAGCTACCAAATGAATTTAAGATGACGAACGACATCGGGGAATGAAGAGAGCCGTGGGATTACTCCTTTTTTGGTTTAGTTTCTCAAGGTATACCCACAGCCGACAGTCGTGAGATTAATTCTCTATTTTTTTATTTGTCTCACGACTGCCGGCTGTGCCGATACCTTGGGAAACCAAACCATAAAAGGAGTAATTTATTCATATTTATTTGTTTATTATTAATTTATTATATATCATAAAAAATAAAAAATAATTTTAACATATCAAGTATCAGTCATTGAATATATTAGATGTAATGCAATATGGATAATGAATATAGTTTTAATATTAGGAATACAATTAACACAAAATAAAAAAAGTATATGTTGGGTTTTTAAAATTAGACGTATATTTTTAATATGTTGAGTAAGTAAAATGAATGGAGAACTAGTATCATACACCCCAATCACAAGATATTATACGACAATATGCTTGATTGTTATAAATTAAATAAGAAAAATAATATTTAGTAGGCTTTTGGCCATGATAAGTTTTTTTAACTTTTATGAAAAATTATTTTTCTTTAGCGAAAAAAGTAAGGTCATGAGAATTATTTTACTTTAGTGAAAATTGAACATACACAATGTATTTCCTCATAGTGGAGTCTGGGGAGGGTAGAGTGTACTCAAACCATACCACTACCTCCGAAGCAGTAGAGAGACTGTTTCCAATAGGCCTCCGACATAGGACCGATAATAGTATAGCGAGTCACAAAATATAAATGCGTATAGATTAGCACATTATGCAAGATAAACTAACATCGGTATTATCCACAAGATACTACTAAAAATTCATCTAACCGAAAATATAGACGTCACTCAATACCCACGAACCAGAGCTTCAAACACAAATAAACAAACGCTCCCACCGCAACCCTCTACCCTAATCTGCATCCTTCACACCTTCCTTTCAATGGTCATATCCTCTGTCAGTTGTAACTGCTCCATATCATGCCTAATCACCTCCCTCCAATAATTCTTTGGCCTAATTCTACCCCGCCTAAAACCATTCATAGCCAGTGACTCGCACCTCCGCACTGGAGTATCAAAGCCCCTCCTCGTCACGTGTCCGAACCAACGTAACCCTATTTCTCGTATCTTCTCCTCCACGGAAGTCATCCCACCTTCTCCCAAATAATCTCATTCCTCACCCTATCTTTCCTAGCATGACCACACATTCATCGCAAATTCACAATAGAACGGGTTTCTTACAATTGGACATAAGAAAAAAATAAAATACCAAAAGTGTCCCTGTGAGGTCATCCTCACTTATATAACTAGTGTCATTTGGTCCGTGCTAAGCTCGGGGCCAACCTATATTAATATTTATATTTGTAGTTTGTTTCCACTTTTTGTTACTCTTCATTTTTGTTTGTTTTTGTTACATTATATTAGTTAAAGATAGTTTAATAATTTCTAAATATTGCTAAAATTTAAAATTATATATCAATTTTAATTTTTTTGTCCTATTTTTTTTTTCCAGTTCGTTTCAGAGAATGTCTCTTTCCTTCCTTGGGAACTCCTTAATTTTGACTTTTCTCATGGCATGTTTAAGATCATCAATTAAAAGATTTTTTGTTAGACTACTATCAACGGATCGGGCAAATAATTATGCTTATCGGTACGACTTATTGGTTATTGATTTTTAAATGTACTAATCCTCTAGCCAAATAATAAGATAACAGTTGGTTTGATATTAGATTAATTAGCAATGAACGAACGATTATATTGGACAGTGTATTGAATAAATCTAAGTGACAATGAAATATTGAGAGGTTATCTATATGTCCTCCATTTCTTCACTGACTAAGTTGTTTGTATAGAATGCTCATCTATTTATCAATCGTTTAGACTTGTTGATTTTGTTCGTACAATATTTATAGGTTATAACATAAAATCAAATGAGAGTTTTCTTCAAAACTAAGATGTATGTGGAAATATTTTTAAATTATTGGATCGACAATAAAATTAAAACTTTGACATGGTTTAAAATTTTTTAGTTTTATATTAAACTTTGTGAAGAACAAATTGGAGTTGTTTCATTTTTACTGTGGTCCTTTATGTTATCAAGAATAGTGTCACACCCCTGTTTTTCACCGCATCCGACCCCGCTAGGGAGTTGGTTTTAGAGAAAATGGGTTTTTCCAATTAAAGTGACGTTTTGAGAAGGGATTGTTTTATTTACAGAGTCGCCACTTGGAATTGAGTTTGGGTGTTCCAAGTCACCTTATTGAATCCCTATTCAAAAGGAAATGACTCTTCAATTTTTAATTTTTGGTCTGCAAACTAGAAATCCGGATAAGAAATTCTGTTGACTGAGGGGAAGGTGTTAGGCACCCCTCGAGTCCCGTGGTTCTAGCACGGTCGCTTTAATGACTTACGTCTGGCTTAAATTTTTTATTTTTTTTTGGATTTATAATATTTGTTAACCTAAAGTTGTTTGCCTCCCACTTTTAACTTATTTTAAATTATTTAAAACTGCGTTGATGTGTGGCTTACCGATAGTAGTACTTTTCGGCCTCACCACGAGTTTTGGTATATTTCTCGCGCCTTTGAGGCATTTATGAGTCGTCCCCATTTTCCTAATCTAAATAAGCACCTAATGGGTTTAAAACCTACCCAACCCAATTCAATCGGCTTCAAATGGTAAATTAATTTAATTATAACGAATGGTCGATAGCAGGGCTTGCCAACTTCATCGTTAATTTTCACTTGTATATTAAATTCTTAATTATTTAGAGGATAAGAACGTGACTCATTCTTTTACAAATTCGCTCCCTTACAATGGTTTTTCCTCTCTTTTCTTTTATCAATCACAACGGGTCTTGAATAAAACCGTGATCCATCTCGATCATTATCACCTTGACTAATACTTATTTAGGCCTTAAATGAGTCCGGTTCAGAATTAATATCTCAACTTATTAACTTCTGATGCCAAGAATCTTTGAATTCTTTTACATTTGCAACAAATCAAACATTTTGGTCCAGAGAATATGAATATGATAAAAATAAATGTTTAACATTCAACAATTTAAACAAAGTCATGTGAACATAAGTACGTAACTTAACACCCTGAATTAATTGTTTATAAAAATGGGGGAATTTAATTAAAAGTATCGAGTGTATCTTGTATAATTTTGCACATTATGATGGTAAACTTTCACACTTTAACAAAAAACAACACCAAAAAAACCTTTTAGATCATATATTTCATCATCTACTATCTCTCATTTCTTTTTAAGCAAAGTAGTTAGGGGTATAATGAACATTTAAGAGGAAAACCTGACATATTAAAAGAATTAAGTTTTAAACCAAAGAAACTAAAATTATTACTAGGCGCTTCTTACTATGGTAAGCACATTTGAAAACGCTTCATCAAATAGACTAACTTAAACACTTATTATTAAAAGTGATGGCAAAAAAAAATATCGATATCATATTTATACAACAAAATCGGTGGCGAAATACTCGGACTTCCAAAAGGAAGAATGAACCATTTCTTCGTTTTTAGTGATAATTATTTATTCACAAAACTTAATTACTTGTCGATTGACTTATTCAAAATTCATGACCAATTTGCTAAGAATAGACCCCAAACTTAAAGCTTCAAGGGAAAATAGAAACCAACGAAACCCTTATTTTTATCCGAACTTAATCGACTTTTAAAGTTATCTCCTCTTACTATCTAAGAGTGGTCTAATTTAATAAATGTTGACTCAATATAGAAGACAAACTACCAAATATAAAGAGCGAAAAGTTCACATAAATAATAACTTTGCATGTCGAATAATACATGAAACCAATCAACTTTGTTTATGCTTTGGTTTGCAATAAAATTCATAAAAATAAATAGTGTAGAGTCAAATAATAACCTGGGCGATGAACTAAACAAAAATAAGAATAGGAATGCCGTCACCGGAAACTCAAAACGAAGACCCCAAAGTCAAACCCGAACTCTCTTCCTTTCTTTTCCTCTTCTTCTATGGCTTTCTATATTTTCTCTAGCCTCTCGTTCCTTTCTTCCTTACTGCTTTCTTGTTTTTCTTTTTTTTTCGCTTGTTGTCCGTGTCCCTCAAATTAGTGCAAGTGTGTGTTATATATCTCCTTCCTGCATGTGTGTGTTGCATGTGTTATACATATAGTTAGTGTATGTGTGTGTTTGTGTCGTGTGTGTGTGTTTGTGTCGTGTGTGTGTTATGGGAAAGTGGGGGAGAGGTTTTGTGAGAGTGGGACTTGTGGGTGATTTGGGTAGTTTAGGATTATCTTTTTTTTTTTTTTTTAAATTTTAATTAATATTTTAAATAAAAAAAATAAAATAAAATAAAAATAATAAAATCTATTTAAAACTAACAAAATACAAGATAAGTTAATTAGATAGTCTTAGGAATATGGTTAAGAAATATTAATATCACAACATTCTTTATTAAAAATTGAAAGAAGAAAACAAATATAATTTATTTTTTTTTCTAAAAATAAATAAACAAATAAAAAATAAAAAATAAAATAAAAACTTATTTAAAATGTGACTCTATTTTTGTAGTTTTTTCCAAAATTTTAAAAATAAATTTGGTAAAAATAAGATAAATTTAAAATATCTAATTTAGACCCTAAAAAGAAATTGAACGCTAAAATGACAAAAACACTTAGGTTTGGTAAAGAAAAATTAGGTGTTTACAGAATGCTCTCTTTGCTTGGAAATATGAAGAATTTTCAAGCAAAGAAGTAAACATGACTAATTTTTTTGCCCAACCCTTTATTCAATAGTAATACGTAAATAAGTGGGAAAGAGGTGTGACCGAGCCCTGGCTTTGGGCATCCTACATATCTCGGGTTATAAGAGAATCAGGTCACGTGTAGTTCCAATGGGTGTAGGAATGAGTGGATGAATTGTAGAGTCGAGTTGAGGTCCCGTCGAGTTTCCGGTTCGTTGCTCCTTTTATTACATCAAAAAAATGAAACTGGAAATAAAAGTACAAGATCCTATCTATTCTATTTGTCTTGATCCTCTTGCTTCCGATCTTCCTCTTGGATCTTCAGTTATTGCCTCACCTTCTTCTGGTGGATACCTTGATCTCAAAATTTTGATCTTGAAATTAAGATTTGAGACTTGAACTTGAAATTTGGATTGAGTCATTGATACTCTACCAAAGAACAATTCATAGGATACTTTGGATGCTTGTTCTCCTGATCAAAAGCTAAAAAGATGTCTCTTGAGATATTGGGCCGCTATGGATGTAAAGCTG
Source organism: Capsicum pubescens (assembly GCA_030864215.1). NCBI lineage: Eukaryota > Viridiplantae > Streptophyta > Magnoliopsida > Solanales > Solanaceae > Capsicum > Capsicum pubescens. The sequence continues at coordinate 2,444,175 of CM061541.1, forward strand.
ACTCTAACTATCTTCAAACTGATCATTCTTCTATATTCTAACCGGAGATGAAATTCCATTCTTGGATAAACCTGTGCTTTGCAGAAAATCTGCAAGCTATCAAAGAAAACAGAACAAAACAAGAAAAATTTTCTGCCCTAGTTTACACTAGGAAAATTTGGTGAGATATTAGAAAACTATAAACTAGTTTAAAAATAAATAAATAAATAAATAAATAAATAAATGGATAGAAATTTAGGCTAGGAGCGCAATAAAATAAGAACCCTATTCTTAATAATGCAACCAAAAGAGGTTATGCCTAATGAATGCATGAAAAAGAATTAGGATTTTTGCTTCTAAAAATGTGACTAGGGATTGTCATACCCTATGAAGACATAAAGAAGAAAAATGGGAAGGTTTATTTCCTAAAATGTCAATTAGGGGATGGCGCCCTATGATGATGAATAAGATGTCAACTAGGGGATGGCGCCCTATGAAGACGAGATAAGATGTCCACTAGGGGATGGCGCCCTATGAAGACGAAGTAAGATGTCAACTAGGGGATAGCGCCCTATGAAGACGAGATAAGATGTCCACTAGGGGATGGCGCCCTATGAAGACGAGATAAGATGTCGACTAGGGGATGACGCCCTATGAAGACGAGATAAGATGTCAACTAGGGGATGGCGCCCTATGAAGACGAAGTAAGATGTCCACTAAGGGATGGCGCCCTATGAAGACGAATAAAGATGTCGACTAGGGGATGACGCCCTATGAAGACGAGATAAGATGTCAACTAGGGGATGACGCCCTATGAAGACGAAGTAAGATGTCCACTAGGGGATGACGCCTTATGAAGACGAATAAAGATGTCCACTAGGGGATGGCGCCCTATGAAGACGAGATAAGATTAGAATTTTTTTTTCTTGTTAGAAAAAAAGAAAAAAAAAATGCCCCAGTCTTGAATATGAGGGGTTTTATTATTATTATTAGTATATTGGTACAAACTTAGAATTATAGGAGTATAACAAAAAGAGAAAATTCAAGAAAACTTAACTTTGCTATATTTGTTTCTTTTTTTTCACTAAACTTCACAAGATTGCTTTGCCCCTGTTCAAACAAAGAGAAAAAAATGTGAGTTTTAAAATTGGTGGTTGGTTTGTGGCCTTGAATTCCTTAGAGGTTTTCCTTATCTCTGCCCCAACTTGATACAGTTGATTCAACTAATTGGTTGGCGAGCTTGATTCTTTGTCTTTCAAATTCTGGTGCATCTCTGTTTGTTTCAGTACGATTCTGCTTTTCATTTTCAAATGCTTCACTCGTAACACTTATCTTAACTGACTCTCTGTCCTTGTCAAGGTGGCGAACGCCCAACAATCTCTGCTCAATTTCACTGGGAGCCATGGTCAATTTTGCGCATTTTTCTTTATTTTGCATTTGGTGCGAGACTTACCCATAAAAACAAAGCGTGTAAAAATGAAATAAGGAAAAATCAAAAGAAGGAATAAAAGAATTATGTTTGAATAGAAGATATTTCTACCAGTAAAGTAAGAAAGCTTATTTGGAGGTGTATATTGACTTCAATAACGCGTGACACACAATTTGGAGTAGATATTTGATCCTTCAAAACTGTCTAATCTCGAATTAGGCTGCACCTTTCAATCAAATCAAATCATCCTTCTTTGTCCTGTCATGATAAACTTTGTTTGACTAAAGTTATTTCTTCTAGGATTTTCTCAATTGACCTCTCTAATTTCGATTGTCTCGTTCATCATTGTCTTATGGCGCCCCTGAGGGTTTTCACCAATAAGATTTTTTTTATTTTTTTTTGATATCTTGTGGTGCCTCCATGGGTTTTCACCTACAAGCCCTTTTTTTTTTAAATATATATACAGCACACAAGGCTTGACATTCTCAAAAATTGATCGATAAATAAGGCTCGAAGGGCTGACAAGGGATTAATGGCATTTAGTTAAGTAGAATGATGGTCTTTCGTCATCTCAACTTGAGAATGTTAAGCACAAGTGTGTCAAATATAATATCTTTTGACTGAATCGGCATTGATAGCTTTTCCTGCCATTTTTTCGTCCAGATCCGCAAGTTGCAAAGCTCCATTTGATAATACTTGTTTAACTATGTATGGACCTTGCCAGTTTGGAGCAAACTTTCCTTTAGCCTCTTCTTGGTGTGGAAGGATGCATTTTACAACAAGTTGGCCGACCTCGAATTTTCTAGTACGTACCTTCTTATTGTAAGCTCGCGCCATCCTCTGCTGGTATAATTGACCAAAGCAAACTGCCGTCAACCTTTTTTCATCTATTAACGATAATTGTTCTAGTCTAGCTTTGACCCATTCAGTATCGTCAATCTCGGCTTCACCAATGATTCGAAGCGAGGGAATTTCGACTTCTGCGGGTATCACAGCTTCAGTCCCATAGACTAGTAAATAAAGAGTTGCGCCAGTCGATGTACGGATAGTTGTACGATATCCTAAAAGAGAAAACGGTAATTTCTCATGCCACTGTCGAGATCCTTGGACCATTTTCCTAAGAATCTTTTTAATATTATTGTTCGCTGCTTCAACGGCTCCATTTGCTTTAGGACGGTAAGGGGTAGAATGATGATGCACGATCTTGAATTGCTCACAAACCTCCTTCATTAGATGACTATTGAGATTGGTTGCATTGTCTGTGACAATGGACTTTGGTATACCAAAACGACATATGATGTTCAAATGGACAAAATCCACTACTATTTTCTTCGTGACTGATTTGAAAGTAGCAGCTTCTACCCATTTGGTGAAATAGTCAATAGCGACCAGTATGAATCGATGCCTATTAGAAGTTTTTGGTTCTATTGGACCGATTACATCCATGCCCCAAGCAACGAATGGCCAAGGAGCAGACATAGGATGCAGCTCTGAAGGTGGCGAGTGAATCAAATCACCATGAATTTGACATTGATGACACTTGCGAACAAAGCGAAAGCAATCTCGCTCCATAGTTAACCAATAATATCCTGCCCGCATAATCTTCTTCGCTAAAACATAGCCATTCATATGCGAACCACATACCCCCGAATGTACCTCCTTCATGATTCTTTCAGCTTCCTGAATATTAACATATCTCAACAAGTTCAAGTTTGGGGTTCGTTTGTACAGAATCTCCCCACTTAAGAAGAAACCATTAGCAAGTCTCCTAATAGTCCTTTTTTGATCTGCATTGGCGTGTATTGGATATTCTTTTGACTTTAGGAAGCGTTTGATATCATAGTACCAAGGTTCATTATCTGGTTCTGCATCAATTATATTGCAATAACCATGTTGATCTCGTATCTGTATCTCTAATGGGTCGAGATGCGTATTTCCTGGGTATGGGAGCATAGAAGCTAGGGTAGCCAGGGCATCAGCCAGCTCATTATGGGATCTGGGAATATATCTAAACTCGATAGACTTGAACCTTTTGCTAAGGTCCTCTAAGAACTGTTTGTATGGAATGAGCTTGATATCTCTCGTTTCCCATTCACCTTGAATTTTCCGAATGATTAATTCGGAATCTCCCAACACCACTAGCCTGTGTACATCCAGATTTATTGCCATATTTAACCCCATGATGCAAGCTTCATATTCTACTGTGTTATTAGTACAAAAGAAACGAAGTCGTGCTGTGGCGGGATGATGATGCCCGGTCGGTGAGACAAGAACCGCCCCAATTCCTACTCTTTTGACATTGACTGCCCCATCAAAATATAATTTCCACGCATGCATATCATCTTGAACTTCTTCCTCAATTGAATTAATCTCTTCATCAGGAAAATAAGTTCGCAAAGGCTCATAATCGTTGTCAACTGGGTTCTCTGCCAAATGATCGGCCAATGCTTGCGCTTTCATAGCGGTACGAGTAACATACACAATGTCGAATTCTGTAAGTAAAATCTTCCACTTCGCCAATCTGCCTGTGGGCATAGGTTTTTGAAAAATATACTTTAAAGGATCCATTCGAGATATGTGGTAGGTTGTGTAGGACGAAAGATAGTGCTTCAACTTCTGAGCAATCCAAGTTAGGGCGCAACATGTCTTTTCTAGAAGAGTATATTTTACCTCGTAACTTGTGAAATTTTTGCTCAAATAATAGATTGCTTGTTCCTTTTTGCCTGTGATATCATGCTGTCCTAAAACACAACCAAAAGAATTGTCCACCACTGACAGATATAGAAATAAAGGCCTCCCAGGTTCCGGTGGGACCAGTACTGGAGGATTTGCCAAATATTCTTTAATCTTATCAAATGATTCTTGACATTCGTCTGTCCATTGGATAGCAGCATCCTTTTTCAGCAACTTAAATATCGATTCACATGTAGTGGTGAGCTGAGCGATGAATCTGCTTATATAATTCAGCCTTCCAAGAAAACTCATGACCTCAGTTTTATTTTTTGGAGGCGGCAATTCTCGAATGGATTTTACCTTGGAAGGGTCCAATTCAATGCCTCTACGGCTAACTATGAAACCCAAAAGTTTTTCGGATGGAACTCCAAATGCACACTTGGCTGGATTGAGCTTAAGATTTTGCGTTCGCAATCTTTCAAAGAATTTCCTCAAGTCATATACATGATCGACTTGTGTCTTGGACTTTATAATGACATCATCAACATATACTTCTACTTCCTTGTGCATCATGTCACGAAAAATAGTAGTCATAGCTCTCATGTACGTAGCTCCCGCATTCTTTAAACCAAACGACATGACCCTGTAGCAATAAGTACCCCACGGGGTAGTGCAAGCAGTCTTTTCTGCATCTGTTTCAACCATCAAGATCTGGTGATATCCGGCATAACAATCCACGAAAGATTGGATCTCATGTTTAGCACAATTATCAACAAGGCTATGAATATTGGGTAGCGGAAAGTTATCTTTAGGGTTTGCTTTGTTCAAATCCCTATAATTAACACAAACTCTGATTTTTCCATCTTTCTTCGGTACGGGAACCACATTAGCCAACCATGTGGTGTACTGAGAGACCCTAATCACATTCGCATTCAATTGCTTCATGATTTCCTCTTTGATTTTATCGCTCATGTCAGTTTTAAACTTTCTTTGCTTTTGCTGGACCGGTGAAAAATCAGGGTATGTAGGTAGTTTGTGGACTACCAAATCAGTGCTTAGACCCGGCGTATCATCATAAGACCAAGCAAAAACATCCTTATACTCGAACAAAATCTGAACAATATCATTTCTGATATTTTGATCCGCATGAATACTTATTTGTATTTCTCTAACCTCCTCACCAGTTCCCAGATTTATTATCTCAGTGTCATTTAAATTGGGTTTGGGCTTATCCTCAAATTGATCCAATCCTTTTTTGACTTCCTTATCAGCTTCACCTTCATCGTATTTATCTACCGTTTGGTTTGTTGATTCGAGATTAGACAACTTTTTAGGATCTAAATGTGAACTCCGTGTGTATGCCATGTTATCAGAGCCAGTATTAACATAACTGAAATAAGATAAAAATGAAAATTAAAAGAGGGAAGAAAAGATGAATTTACTAGAAAACTTGAATTTCATTTCATTGAATCGAAAAGGATAGGAGGGTTAACATGAAAGCAGAGAAACTAAACTATGTGGACTACAACCCTGAGAATAGTCCAAAATGCAAAAGAAAGAAAAATGAAACAACAAAATAAACTACCAAGACTCCTTCCTTGTGGGGAGAGGAGTGGGTTCCCAGTTAGTGAGCTTGATATTTGGCCCGACGAACTGCACATCTACATGGCTAGGGCCTTCACCCATCTGAACCATGTTTATTTCATAAAACATTTCCTTGAGATCTTGACATATTTCATCCACATCCTTGTTAGCATATGGGTCTTGATTTTCTTCCTTTTGAGCTTTCGTGAAAGATTGGCTAATATGTGGAACCGGACTTGTCAATTTCCAAGCATTCTTCTTCTGCTCTTTCGCCCATTTTCTATCTGCTGCGGTAGGCTTAAATCCTAAGCCAAAGGAGTTGTGGCTACCACATGGATCTACAGGGTTTATAATTCCTTGCAGCGAAACCCCTAATCCTCTTCCCGGTTCATAACCATTTTGTAGCATTTGGCTAGCCACCATGATTGAAGTAGAGGAAAAATGAGGCCCTGGAATTGGCTTGCCTTCCACGACTTGATCAGCTTTCACAATTTCAAAGGCCTGATAAATGGAAGATTCACAACCCCCTTTTGCTTCGATACAGGGTACAGAAGGATCTCGATGTATGGGAAGGTCATTCTCTACATGTACAATGATTTCCTGATTGTCGTGTTCAAACTTAACTACTTGATGCAAAGTAGAAGGTATGGCTCTGGCCATATGGATCCATGGTCTTCCTAAAAGTAGGTTGTAGGAAGTATCCATGTCTATTACTTGAAAGGTGATCACAAACTCAACTGGTCCAATAACCAAAGCAAGATCTATCTCACCAATGGTGTCTCGTTTTGCGCCATCAAAAGCCCGAACACATACATTATTGGATCGAATCCTATCTGGGCTGATTTTTATTTTTTGCAAAGTAGAGAGAGGACAGATATCTACTCCTGAACCTCCATCGATCATTACCCCTTTTATATAATATCCTTCGCATTTGATAGCCAGATGCAAAGCCTTATTGTGACCAGAACCTTCTGTGGGTAATTCATCATCAGTGAAAGTGATTCTATTTGCTTCAAATATTCTACGAACCATCCTTTCTATTTGACAGACCGTAGTTTCCTTCGGGACGTATGCTTCATTCAACAACTTAATCAATGCCTGATAATGTTCTTTAGAATGTAGCAGTAGGGATAATAATGAGATTTGAGCCGGGGTTTTTCTCAATTGATCGACAATGGAATAGTCTTGGGTTTTCATTTTCTTCAGAAATTCCTCAGCCTCTTCGTTTGTGACAGGTTTTTTTGTTGGCCCTTAACTATCTTTAAACTGTTTTGGTCTCCTTAATTCTTATGGAGCATAGCATCTTCCTGATCGAGTCAAACCCCCCGTTTCGTTTGTTTCTTCCATGACCTCTTTTCCTTTGTACATCACCGTGGTTTTGTTGTAGTTCCATGGGATGGTTTTCAAGCTTGTCATTGGGAGCTGTGCTACGTGTCTTATGACAATTGGCTCTGTTATCTTTCCCATGTTGTTGCGCTGTTGGTCGAACCATGCGGGACCACTCGAAATATATAGTTTTGGCCCATCTTGTGCTATTCCCTTTATCTTTGCAGGAACATACAATACCATCTTTTCTGAATCTCGGGGTCTTATAATGGAACTCGCTCCTTTCACGATCAGTGGTTCTCTTTGAATACACTTCAGTGCTTCACCCGGGTTCTCCTTCAAGGCGCCTATTTCCATCATTGCTTGGCTTGTTGGTCTGTAGTCTCTATCGTTAAAAATCATCCCTACGACGTGTGTGTTACTGTGATTAGGAAGTGGATTGTCGGTGACATTCGGTGCTTTTTCTTTTTGTATTACGATTGCCTTGCTTTCGATTAACTTTTCAATGGCTCTCTTCAGACTCCAACAATTTTTGGTACTGTGACCTTGAAAGTTGGAATGGTACTCACACCTTACATTAGGATCAAACCAACTTGCATTCGGATCCACTTTGAAAGGGAAAACAGGTTCAATCCATCCTAATTTGACCAATCTCCGCAACAAGCTCGTATATGATTCTCCAATTGGGGTGAAGTTTTCCCTTGGCCTCTGTTCTCTTGTATAGTCTGCCGGAACATACGGATTACGAGGGGCTTGTAAATTTGGCTGCCGCGCATGAAAACCTTGTGGCGCAGGTGCCCGCCATTGTGGACGCTGAGGAGGTCGGGCATACGCTTGAGCATTAAGAACAGCAGGTTGAGGTGTATAATAATGTTGAGGAGGGTTGGGTTGTCCCTGTTGGACATAAACGTAAGGGGAGTTCCATCCCCTTTGGGCATTGCCCGGTCCTGATGCCATCATGGATCCTTCCTCCTTCTTCTTCCGATTTACGAAACTACCTGATCCGCTATGAATGGCTTGTGTAGTGGCCTTGAGGGTGGTTTGGCTCACGATTTTTCCTGATTTGATGCCATTCTCCACCATTTCCCCAATTTTTATTGCTTCGGCGAAAGGTTTACCAACCGCGGCTAGTAAATGATGAAAATAATCGGACTCTTGAGTTTGGAGAAAAACGTCAATCAATTCCTGGTCCTTCAGTGACGGTTTGACTCTAGATGCCTGTTCTCTCCATTTTATGGTAAACTCTCGAAAACTTTCAGATGGTTTTTTCTTCATATTAGCGAGAGAAGTGCGGTCAGGGATAATATCGAGATTGTATTGAAATTATTGTACAAAATCTTGAGCCATATCATCCCAAATATGCCAATGGGAGATGTCTTGATCGATAAACCATTCGGAGGCTATTCCCGTCAGACTTTCTTCGAAATAGGCCATAAGCAGCTCCTCTTTCCCTCCTGCTCCTCTGAGTTGATTGCAATACCTTTTTAAGTGGGCCACTGGGTCACCATGACCACTATATTTGTCGAATTTTGGGGTCTTGAACCCTATTGGTAAATGAACATTAGGGAACATACACAGGTCTTTGAAAGAGACGTTTTTGTGTCCTCCCAATCCTTGTATGTTTCTCATACTCTGCTCCAGACTCCTCACTTTTCTAGCTATGTCTTCTCGTTCTTCATTCATAATAGCCTTCTTAATCACGATATGCGACTCGGGCTGATGAGTGGGCTGATATGAATTTACGGGTTTGAATGCCAATTTAGGAGGATAGACTTGATCATGATTTAGCTCGTTGATAGGCTTCTGTATCATTGATGGAGGATTTATATTAGTTGGCACGGCCGGAATAAAAAGCGGGTTGTTCGTGAATGATGGATTTGGAGGACGCATGGTGGATGTGCCAACAGCGCTAGACACATTAGCGTATGGACCAAATCCAGGCGGATAGAGTGGATCGTCGACTTGGGCTTGAGTAGAACTGGGATGATTTACATCTGAAAGACCAGGAATCGAGGAAGGCGGAGCTTGTCTATTCGCCCAAGCCTGATACATTTCCGCAATTTGTTGCTTCAATAACCTATTCTCCTCCAAAGATGCGAACTCTCGTGGAACTAACTGATCTCGACCTTCTTCATTATCAGATTCTGTTCCATCTTTTCGAGTCATCTTCTTTTTTCCCTTATACCTTGTGTTGTACGGGTGAGAGGCCAGCTTAACCACAACCAACCACCTTACTCTCTTTCTCTGTCTCTTTGAAACAAAAACAAATATGTTAGGATTTAGGGCTTTAAAAATATTGATATATTCATAACGAACTCAAATGTTATGCACCTAAGTAATTTTCTTCCTGAAATGGACTTAGGAAAGCCCTCTTGTTTCATCCCAGCTTTGGTGAATTAATTTTTCCTCATTATTTAACGCCAACATCTTAAAATTGTTACTTGAAACTGGAAAAAAAAATATTTGATCGCACCCGCCGAGGGTTGCCTACGTATCATGTTTTACATGAATCAGATCATCACGTAGTTCATGGATATGGTAAATATATGTATATATTAAAAATAAAGAGAATAAAAACTTGAAGCAAATGCGAAACTTTCCATATATTTCCAACTGTTCTTAAAACAAAGCTTTAATGAAAGGAAACTAAAATTATCTAAAACTAGAACAGACTCGGAATACTGGAGAAATACTAAAAAAATCTATAAAGAAACTAACTCTAAGAAAACAAGGACTTTAATAATTATCATCAAGATGCCTTCCAAAGATGTCTTGCAACTTAATCCTCCCTCAGACTCGAGTAGATCCTGGATAAGGCTTTTGGCAGATGTGGAGCGAGAGCACGTGCCTGACGGCCCAGATTTTCATCACCTTGGTGAAGATACTTAGCATAAACATTAATCAAGGTTTCACTGAGCTGAAGTACTTCTCCCCTGGCCTCGATCATACTCTCATGACAGTTTTGCACCCAATGCTGCGTAGTGCGGACGGTATGCTTTAGGTCTTCTTCTCGTTCATGAAGGTCATCGATCTGATAGTGAAGCGCATGTCGTTCGGTCATCCATTATTTTTTCTCAACTTCAACTTCCTTCTGAAAAGTCATGAAGCGCCTCGCTATTTCTCTTTCCCATTCCATGGAAGCTTTTAGCTGAGCCCGAATCTTCGACTGTGTACTTGTCAGCAAGGCCTTCTCTTTCTCAAAATCACTCGATTGCTGCTCCATAGCACCGGTGATAATATCCAGGTCTTCTTGTAGGGCATGCATGGTAACACGGTTCTCTCTCTCAATCTCCTTACGAGCCGACCTAATTCTGGCCTTAAATCTCGCCTCATGGTGAACCAATTCTTCTCTAGCCCTTTCCAAATCATTATTTAAGACGTGCAGAGTAGACTGATAGTTCTCTTCTACCTCTCGTCGAGCCTGCTTAATTCTGACTTCGATCTCTGCTTCTCGATCCACTGGCTCTCTGGCTGACCTTTCTGGCATAGCTTTAGGAGGAGTCTGGTCATGAAACCATGGCAGATACCAATAGTCTACCTCGCCCTTGTCGCGGTATTCCACCATGTGATCGAAGCCTGAAAGTACACATCCTCCCCAAATCTTAAGTATCTCAGTCTTCCTTAGAGGGATGTCAGGGAGGAATTCGTACATGAACTCTTTCATATCCTCAACTGGCGGTATATGCTGACGTCGACCGAATTGTCGCATGACTCTTAGTGGCACGTAGGGCTGAACACCCCGGAGACCCATTAAGACGATGAAGGGTCGGAAAGTAGACATATATATCACCTCTTTTGAAGGGAACCAATGATAATTCCACACTATCTTGTCCGCCGTCAACCCCTCCAAGTACTCCTTCCAAGCTCCTATTCCTTCGGGAAAGTTTTGGTCCCCCATCCTCTTCTCATGGCCGTTGATATAATCATTCCATTCGACTCGAAAATCCACAACAAATGGATGATAACGAACATGCTCGAGCATCCATAACTGCAATAGAATGTTACATCCTTCAAAATAGTCCGCCCCATTTTTGCACATCGTCAGGGCCCAATAAATGTCTGCCAAAATCATGGGCACAAGGGTGACCTTAGGATTCTTCTCAAAAGCGGTAATAAACGCAGCCAGATTGGTGCTGATTTTTCCTCCTCTCTTCGGAAATACCATGATTCCCAAAAAAAACCACTATGAATGCTTCAGAACTGTGCTTTTCCCAGGTTCGGTAGCACCCCCCGTTGTTAAGTTCTGATCTAAACAACTCGAATCCCCTTTCCTGACTATATCTTTCGTACAAAAATTCTAGACGAACCCATCCATTTTCTAGGCAGCCTCCTATGTTCTTCCCTTTTATGTGCAATAGCTCGAAAAATCTTTCGAAAGTGACATGCTTCGGTATCATGGGTTCTCCTCGGTGAAGGTTCTTTCCCTATCCAATAAATGCTCCTATTTCCTCCAGTGTGGGAGTGAGCTCAAAGTCGTAGAATCGGAATACGTTGTTTAAAGGATCCCAAAACTGTACCAAAGATTCTATCACGTCTCTTCGTGGTTCAACACTCAACAGACTCCTTAAAAATCCCAAGTGTTTATATACTTCTCCCTGTCTATAGTCAGTCATATTGTTATACCATATCTGCAATAGCTTTGGAACTTTATCCAACACCATGAAATGGGGTACTTCATCCTCCCTCGGCCTCTTGTCACTCCTTCCGGATGAGTTCATATTGCCCTATAGGATAATGATGGCAAATAAGAATTCTATTTTAAACATCCTAAAGCAAGACAAAAATAATTTTCGAAAGAAGTTGCCGGAACGACATGGAATAAAATTTCAAAATGAGCATGAGAAAATAATAACTGACAAAACAGGAAGTATCCAAGTCTTCTAAAACATCCTAGAGTAGAAACAATAATTTGATGACGTTTGAACCAGACACATCGAAAATAATTAAATTATTAAAACAAAATAGTGGACCAAATTATTTGATAAATTTTAATTGTGTTCGACAAAAATGGGCTCTATGATATTCCTAAGAGATTTTAAAACCAACGGAGATGGACATAACGAGACCACGACGTTAAAATCACTTAATCTTTTCAAAAAAGTTTTATGTAAAAATATTATGTATTTTCAAAAATAAACCCTTAAAAATTTTTATTTAACTTTTTTCCAGATCAATTAATTCACTTAAAAGCCGGTCCACATTCGATATGACATTTCCTCTAATGCAACAAGTAGCACATAAAATGTACATGATGGTCTCAAAAGGTGACACCTGACCTAGACGGACCCAACCCCCGGGTCGAGCCCCACTAAGTCAAAATTGCACGTGATACCAATAAAACGCAGTCTATTAGGGATAGCCATGTATAAGTTCCAGTTATGCTAGGTTCAACCTGGTGGAGTTAGGTCTCTAGACTGGCGGTAAAACGAGCAGACAACTCGAGTCGGCAAGGGTCAGCTTTACCGGTAGCAGGGCTTTCCGGCCTCATTGTTGGTCCCTTTCCGTCATAAATTATGGGTGACTACAGAATCCTTCCCAGGAGCGTTGCCGCATCTCTGGTATCTCAAGCTCGGGAGCGTATACCGCATCTCCGAATATACAGTATCTCAGAAGACTCAGATGGGTGCGCGAGAGAAGACAATTTATATTGCAATTCAAACAATATCAAAGTGATAAACATGTAGGCAAAGAACACATTAAGGCCAACAATATACATTATCAAAATTAAATAAAGCCAAACAAGTCAATATAAAAGCTCGAATTCTGGTTATTTCCCCAGCAGAGTCTCCATCTGTCACACCCCTGTTTTTCACCGCATCCGACCCCGCTAGGGAGTTGGTTTTAGAGAAAATGAGTTTTTTCAATTAAAGTGACGTTTTGAGAAGGGATTGTTTTATTTACAGAGTCGCCACTTGGAATTGAGTTTGGGTGTTCCAAGTCACCTTATTGAATCCCTATTCAAAAGGAAATAACTCTTCAATTTTTAATTTTTGGTCTACAAACTAGAAATCCGGATAAGAAATTCTGTTGACCGAGGGGAAGGTGTTAGGCACCCCTCGAGTCCCGTGGTTCTAGCACGGTCGCTTTAATGACTTACGTCTGGCTTAAATTAATTTTTTTTTTTGTTTTGGATTTATAATATTTGTTAACCTAAAGTTGTTTGCCTCCCGCTTTTAACTTATTTTAAATTATTTAAAACTGCGTTGATGTGTGGCTTACCGATAGTAGTACTTTTCGGCCTCACCACGAGTTTTGGTATATTTCTCGCGCCTTTGAGGCATTTATGAGTCGTCCCCATTTTCCTAATCTAAATAAGCATCTAATGGGTTTAAAACCTACCCAACCCAATTCAATCGGCTTCAAATGGTAAATTAATTTAATTATAACGAATGGTCGATAGCAGGGCTTGCCAACTTCATCGTTAATTTTCACTTGTATATTAAATTCTTAATTATTTAGAGGATAAGAACGTGACTCATTCTTTTACAAATTCGCTCCCTTACAATGATTTTTCCTCTCTTTTCTTTTATCAATCACAACGGGTCTTGAATAAAATCGTGATCCATCTCGATCATTATCACCTTGACTAATACTTATTTAGGCCTTAAATGAGTCCGGTTCAGAATTAATATCTCAACTTATTAACTTCTGATGCCAAGAATCTTTGAATTCTTTTACATTTGCAACAAATCAAACATTTTGGTCCAGAGAATATGAATATGATAAAAATAAATGTTTAACATTCAACAATTTAAACAAAGTCATGTGAACATAAGTACGTAACTTAACACCCTGAATTAATTGTTTATAAAAATGAGGGAATTTAATTAAAAGTATCGAGTGTATCTTGTATAATTTTGCACATTATGATGGTAAACTTTCACACTTTAACAAAAAAACAACACCAAAAAAACCGTTTAGATCATATATTTCATCATCTACTATCTCTCATTTCTTTTTAAGCAAAGTAGTTAGGGGGATAATGAACATTTAAGAGGAAAACCTGACATATTAAAAGAATTAAGTTTTAAACCAAAGAAACTAAAATTATTACTAGGCGTTTCTTACTATGGTAAGCACATTTGAAAACGCTTCATCAAATAGACTAACTTAAACACTTATTATTAAAAGTGATGGCAAAAAAAAATATCGATATCATATTTATACAACAAAATTGGTGGCGAAATACTCGGACTTCCAAAAGGAAGAATGAACCATTTCTTCGTTTTTAGTGATAATTATTTATTCACAAAACTTAATTACTTGTCGATTGACTTATTCAAAATTCATGACCAATTTGCTAAGAATAGACCCCAAACTTAAAGCTTCAAGGGAAAATAGAAACCAACGAAACCCTTATTTTTATCCGAACTTAATCGACTTTTAAAGTTATCTCCTCTTAATATCTAAGAGTGGTCTAATTTAATAAATGTTGACTCAATATAGAAGACAAACTACCAAATATAAAGAGCGAAAAGTTCACATAAATAATAACTTTGCATGTCGAATAATACATGAAACCAATCAACTTTGTTTATGCTTTGGTTTGCAATAAAATTCATAAAAATAAATAGTGTAGAGTCAAATAATAACCTGGGCGATGAACTAAACAAAAATAAGAATAGGAATGCCGTCACCGGAAACTCAAAACGAAGACCCCAAAGTCAAACCCGAACTCTCTTCCTTTCTTTTCCTCTTCTTCTATGGCTTTCTATATTTTCTCTAGCCTCTCGTTCCTTTCTTCCTTACTGCTTTCTTGTTTTTCTTTTTTTTTCGCTTGTTGTCCGTGTCCCTCAAATTAGTGCAAGTGTGTGTTATATATCTCCTTCCTGCATGTGTGTGTTGCATGTGTTATACATATAGTTAGTGTATGTGTGTGTTTGTGTCGTGTGTGTGTGTTTGTGTCGTGTGTGTGTTATGGGAAAGTGGGGGAGAGGTTTTGTGAGAGTGGGACTTGTGGGTGATTTGGGTAGTTTAGGATTATCTTTTTTTTTTTTTTTTAAATTTTAATTAATATTTTAAATAAAAAAAATAAAATAAAATAAAAATAATAAAATCTATTTAAAACTAACAAAATACAAGATAAGTTAATTAGCTAGTCTTAGAAATATGGTTAAGAAATATTAATATCACAACATTCTTTATTAAAAATTGAAAGAAGAAAACAAATATAATTTAAATTTTTTATTTTCTAAAAATAAATAAACAAATAAAAAATAAAAAATAAAATAAAAACTTATTTAAAATGTGACTCTATTTTTGTAGTTTTTTCCAAATTTTTTAAAATAAATTTGGTAAAAATAAGATAAATTTAAAATATCTAATTTAGACCCTAAAAAGAAATTGAACGCTAAAATGACAAAAACACTTAGATTTGGTAAAAAAAAATTAGGTGTTTACAAATAGTTTTTCTTTTAAAATAAGAATTAATTTTAGATTTCATTTATTTTTTTGGGAGACAGACTATACTTTATGGTTGGAAGTCACAAGAAATTTCTTATTTTCTAATCTAAGAAGTAAATAAAATACAGATTGAAGTTCTAATTTTTGAGTTTATATTGGAGATACTTTATATATCTATGGAAAAACATGTAAATATAACAATTCTTAACAGGTTAATAATTGTTTTGATGAGAAAATTGAGTATTCTACCCGCATCGCTAAGTCATTAACTATAAATTTTAATTCATTCACCAACCATTTATCTGATAACTCATTACCAACAATCTAAAGCTAATTTTTCAATTGACTTATTGATTACGATTTGATTTTGAATAACTCTAATTTTGATCCTTTCTACATATCTTTAGTGTAAGACCACAAATTTCAAAAAATTTCATTACTTATTAAAATTTTGAGTTATGTCAAAATCAGACAAACAAATTAAATGAAAGGGAGTAAAATTTTTTGTAAGTTTAAAAACTATTTTTTAAGAGTATATTGTAGACTTTCTTTTAATTTTTCAAGCAAATGCATGCATTAAAATTCTTCTCCTTTTTATTTTATTGGAAGTTCTTAAATTGAAGTCTTTAACAATCTAAATTAATTTTTTGCGTTTTTGTTGAATTAACTTCATTATTTTTTTCTCAATTAAACATATATTGACTATCCATTTTAAATAAAAGTATAATATTTAAATTATATAAAAATATTTGATCGTATAAATCATTGTATGATTGTGTCAATAAAATTAATATATAAATTAAAATAGAATTTAAATTAAATAAAATAATTAAAAGGTCCAATTCAAAAAATACGTTGGTAGATGTTCCTTCGATGGGTGAAATCTTATAAGATTATTAAAATTTCAATTTGGGATAAAATAAATAAAAAATTTGTTGTGAGGATTAAACAAATTAGGTCTCTCTTATTATTATTATTATTATTATTATTATTATTATTATTATTATTATTATTATTATTATTTTCACATAAAAAAGATCACAAATTTCGAATTAAGTTTTAATTGGTTAGATAAAGATCTTTCATGGTGTCACTTTTACTTATTTTATGATCCATCACTTTTATATGATATTTAATAAGTTTATATAATTGTTTTAATTTACTAAAATAGGTGAAAGCTTATAAAATTATTAAAATTTGATTAGGATTAAAATGGACAAAAGAAATTTATATGAAGATAAATGTAATAATATGTATGAAAAAATAATTTACACATGTGAGTCTGTGACTATCTAATTGCATCAAAATATTTGTGAGGAAGATGAAGAGCCCTTATATATAGTTATAATATTGTAATGTATATAGTATGTGAGACAAAAGCAAAAAAGGCGAGGAGCACCATGTCATCATCATGTCTCCGGAGAGTGGGACTGTGGGTGAGAAACCGCCGACGTCCTCCTCAACTTACAGATGAAGAAAGGCCTCTACTCACTGGTGAAGGAAGCCGTCAAGTTGAAAGAGCTGTTATTCCTGTTGGTCTTCAAGCTGATACAGGAGATGAAGAAAGGCCTCTACTCACTGGTGAAGGAAGCCGTCAAGTTGAAAGAGCTGTTATTCCTGTTGGTCTTCAAGCTGATACAGGAGATGAAGAAAGGCCTCTACTCACTGGTGAAGGAAGCCGTCAAGTTGAAAGAGCTGTTATTCCTGTTGGTCTTCAAGCTGATACAGGAGATGAAGAAAGGCCTGGTGGTAGTGTTGGTGGCGGCGCTAGTGCTGGTGGTGGTCTTCCACCAGTTGAGGCTGATCTGAAGGCATTGTTGTCACTGGTACTGCCATTACTAACCTGGAGAATGACCAGAGGAAGGTAGTTGAGGAGATGATTGACTTGGAATCTAAGGCTGAAGGAATAACATCGTCGTTTACCAACCAGTTGACCTACTTGGTCACCTTTTCAGGAGCGGGTATTCTTTTTGGTTACAGGAAGGTGGCCTGTGCTGAAATTGTTGTTCTGTGGTTTATAGTCCTTGGGGTCTTCGCCCTAGCTGGCCTAATTGTATTCCTTTCCATGAGCTTTAACATTCACAGAATGAAACCCTTGGTGGAACATCTGACTGAAAGGGGAAAGGGAATAGCCGAGTCTGCAAAGGAGCTTATAGACAGAGAAACAGGTCGAAAAAGGGGTGACAATGCACGGGATGAGGGTGGAAATCCTGCTTTGCATTCCACTTTAACCTCTGATGATGCGATTCTAAAGTTGGAAAAGTTGGTGGAGATGAACAGAAGCGATTTCAGTCTTAACATGAATTATTGGCAAATGGGTTGTCTGGCAATTCTTTACATTGGGATCTTCTTTGCTATGTTGATGTTTGCATTCTTTTATGAATATTGCGGTGCGTTTTTCTATATTTATCTATCAATAAATTTCTATCATATTGTGGTATGTTGTTCTGTGTCCTTTAATTTTCCTTTCTTCGTTCGTGTTCTTTCTTCTTCAAATTGCAGAAAGATTCAATGTTTTGTTGTTGTAATTTTGTTTGACCATACTGGAGCATTCTTGAAATTGCCAAAAGATCAAATTATTACACTGGTTTTGTTTTGTCTTTTCATTCTTGTGGTTGTAGTAGTTGGAATTCATAAAGTTAGTTTTTAATCTTAAGACACAATCTTAGTTAACTGACCGTGAGATTAAATTAGTTGGTAGCAAAATTGAAACTTGACTTTTAAGTTTGGAACCTGCGATTTATGGATATATGTTGGATTGAAAAGCCTATGTTGTGAATAGACAGAAATAGGAAACCGTTAGCTTGATCATGAGGGCCTTTTCGTGTGGATACACCTTTTCGTGTACACCTCATGCTGCTGCTATTTTGCTTGAGGAAGGTGGTGAGGTGTGACAAAAAGTTATGTCAGTGTTCCCATTCGTGAATAAGGTTGAGACTGTAGTAGGATCAGTTTTTTGAGTTTAAAGATCATATTCTTGAATTTAAAATGAGTAATGAAACACACAACATAGCTGGTTTGATTCCACAAGAGGGGTTTGGGGAGGGTACAGTGTATACAGACTGTATAGATGGGCTTACATGTGTCTCTGTTTACAAAGGGATTGCTAATGTCTTCATTAGACAAGTAACTGAAGTTTAATATACCTTCTTCAGCACGGAGGACCAATAAAAATAGTAACCAAACACCAGATCAAATCGAGGAAAGTTACTAATGAGTGCTCTCCAACTTATAATGTGCAAATGATGCTTCTAACTTATAATGTGCAAATGATGTATAAAACTGTCAGCTGGATTTTCTCTTATTAGTGTTACTGATTTTAGAGTTGTGGCGTTGTCTGTTTCGATGCAGTTCACCAGCAACACAAGATGATATGTAGTTAAAAACTGTTTTTGTTTTTTATGTATCTTTGCCCTTTTCTGTATGTTTGGTAATGAGTTATCTTGTTCTGAATTAGGACCATTTGTTTTAATATTTCAATCACTTTCATTTGTTGAGATTCTTGGTTTTCAGATTGAATTAAAAAAAAAATTGGAATTTACATAGAGAGAGTAAATTGGAATGTTGAAATGTCTTACTAATCTCAACATTTACCTCTTATGCAGAACCTAAACCTAAATGATTGTTGGAGTTGGGTGGGAGCAGCACTGGAGCAAAGCAAAGGAAGGGATCCTTAGGAGTGTAGTGTTAGTTCTTATGAAACTTATGATTTAGTTAATTTTAAACAATGTTTTTATCCCACCAAGCCGGGTTGTGGCTGGAAATTCTACACTTCTGTCCCCGTGTCTGTGGGGACCTGCCTTAAGTAGCTTGCTGATGTGGCATGTCTAGAATATTAAGAAAGACATTTATCTTTTACCACTTTTTTTTTTTTTTTTCACATTTTATATGTTAAAAATCTTTTTATTCTTTTAAAAGGAAAAACGTAACGGTCACATAATAAGGAACGGTTACATTTTCTCTACATTCATTATGAATTATTGTAATTGTTAACGTTACACAATTTCAAAGAGCCTCCTTTTAAAACTCTTTAATTACCGTCGCTTTGACTTTAATACATAATTTTTTCAGGCACTATGTAAGTGTATCCATGGCATTTCTAAGCTAATGGTGTATCCATGGCATCTTATGTCATTTTGGTGTAATTATGGTATTCGTATATAGTAGCCATGCCATCACAATCAGAGCTGATGTATTTGGAAACAAATCATTCTACAATTACGCATGAGTTTGATGTAATCTCAGTTGAAAAAATCCTTCCACATAGACAAAAAGAAGGAAATATTACCCGTCAAATTCCCGTTTGAACTTTATCTAAGAGCTCTTTTTCATTCACACTATTGTAGGTACACATCAAGCAACTGACCTTGCTGGCCGGATACAACTACGCAAAGATGGCTGAAATGTGTCCTTCATATCCTGCTTGATCACCTAATTAATATGTGAAGTGATGAAATATTAACAGAAGTTATGATTTTTCATAATTCCATATTGTATATGGAATTAATTCGTTGATGTCTGTAGGTACCTCATTACTTGAGCAAATTAATCTGGCTCCGATAAAAAACCAGATATTTTGTGGCCAGCAACTGCTCAAGTTGTAGGTGGTTAAGTGATATGCGTAAACGTCTACAACAACCTCCATTATTCTCCCAATAAAGAGCATTCAGATATATCATAATGCAGAACCATGGTAACAAGTTACATAACCCTATGCTATATAACTTTGCCTTTCGGCTGATAAAATGTGCTGGGATTAATCATGTAAATGGAACAATAGAAACAAGAAAAAGGCAAATATGTTGTATGAATTTTGGTGGTATTGTTGTCTTCTGGCTAAAGAGAAGCAAATTGAGATCACGCTTTGGCCTATGAGTATAAGCTTCAACGCAATGCACTCCCTTCATGTTTACTTGTCACGTTTCACTTCATCACAGTCAATTTCGCTAATCTTGATAGCTAAATTAAATTAGATTAATAAAAATAAATGGAGGAAGTAAATTATAAGGCTTTAGGATAAACCTTCAAGCTCAAAAAATTATAATCTATTCAAAAGGTAAATTTCCATAGAGATATGACAACCATTATATATTATTTCATAGGCGGTCTAACTGGCTTCTCCGCCACCAACTCGAGAGGAATGCTAGACTTCCATGTTGATGTTTAGAAAAAAATATAAAACTTTATATTTTATATTAGACATTTATAGTTTGTTTAAGTTATAAATTCTGGTGAAACTGATATGTCAATATATTTTTAAAAGCGAGGTAATTGTGATGACAAAAATACAAATTTAAATTGTCAGTTTTAGTATAATCACTATTTTAATCAAACAATAATTTTACAAAATCTCTATATCAATCAAGATTCTTGAGAGTAAATATACGATATGTCATACAATAAATTGAAGGTTTTGTAATTTCAATGGACATTTTAAAAAAAAAAATTGTATATATATATATAATAGAAGCAGTGGTTTCGACCAGTGCTTCATGATTTACTATATTGCCCCTAATTGCTCCGTAATTTACTATATTACCTCTAATTAATTATTATAAGTCATTTATATATTAGAATTAATAATGTAGACACCTAATTTCGTCCCTCCGCAATATCATTTTTACCCATTTTTTACCTTATCCTACCGTGTACCCTCAATCATGTAATTATCCTTCCACAAATGACAAAAATCAAAACCAACTCTAAACAAATCTTATCCCAAAATTCCCACATAATCCCAATTGATAACAAATTAACAACCTTCCCAATTAAAAATGGACACCTAATCCTTATCCCATCCAACAAAAAAGAAACATCTCACACCCTACCCCCTACCCCACGTTACTCCACCCCCCACTCTTTTTTTCTTGTCAAGAAAGAAAGCCTGAAAAATATATATACCTACCCATACACAAAGAAAAAAAAAAGAGGAGGAACCAAAGAAAAGATCTGAGATAGACAAAAAAGAAAATGGGCTCTCTCTCTCTAGTCTCTCACTCTCTCTCTCTTCAATAAATTTCGCCGGCGACCGGCCGCCGCTCCGTCCGACCAACGACGGCGGCAGCAGCGCCGTCGTCTCTGTCTCTCTCCCCTCGCTACTCCGTCACCGACGAACCAGCCCCCATCAAAACAGAAAATCACAATCGCCGCCCCTTTCATCGTTTTCCCTCGCCGGCGTCGGCGCCGCTCTCTCCAATCTCGATCTATCTCTCTCTCCAAAACTGAAAAGAGAACGCCGACGTTCGCCACCTCACCGTCTTCTCCCGCTCCGACCAACGCCCCCACGCCGACGACCAGCCGCCATAGATCTTCCAGGAACTCACCACAACTCGTCTCACCGTCCGACACCACTATTCGACCGACGACGGCAACAATAATGTCGTCGTCGTCGTTCACCGTCAACAACAGCCGGTTCCGATGGCGAAACATCCACCGGTCGCCGCTGCTCCGATCTTCTTCTCCGTCGGCAGTCACCGGAAACAGTGACGCCGACGACAGGCGTCAACATCCGACCCATTTCTCGTCACTTCGTCACTAATTTCGTGTACGGGTCTTCTCGATTTTTTTACAAATTCAGTCTCGTTTATTCAGATTTGTGGATTATTCGTCATGAGGGTTTTGTCGTGGTTTTCCGATATGTACGGGTGAATTCAATATCGGGTTTGGTTCGCTCGTTGTGAGGTTCTCCGGTCGCGTATTTTGGTCTTCGGATTTCTTTATTATCGACAAGGATCAATTTCATCGAGGTCCATTTCTTCTAATCGAATCTTTAATTTATTTTTCGTGATGTTGTGGGCGTGGATGATTTATTTGTTGGTTTGAATCTTTGTTATTTGTGTTGTGTTTGATGTTGGTTGCGGATTTTGAGACGTGATCGAAGCATGTTGTAATTATTGTGGTTAAAAAATGGGTTTGTGGGTGAGAATTGAAAACTTGACATAATTGGCGATTTTGGTTAGTTTGATTTCATTGTTCGTATAACTTGAAAGGAACGTTAATTTGATTTTGGTAGTAACATGATACATCGATCGGAATAGGTAAAACGTAGGTCGGGTAGGCAAATTTAGGAATAACAATTTGTTGGAGTGTTTTGAATATGTGCTTGAATGATACTTTCTACTTTATTGCACGAAAAGTTTAAATTGTACTCATTTGGCCGGGGAATGCCCTGAAGGATTTGTATTGATTTATCCGGGGAATGCCCCGAAGTATCTTGTACCCGGAGGACGTCCGTGATGAAGGCCCGAGGCATCGGGTAAAGTATTAGTTTAGGATTAGCGTAGGTTTATTTTCAGTCCCTTTCTATTTTGGGTTGTAATAATTGGACTGGATTTACATTTCGTTTTTTTTTTATTTTGTTTTGTTTAATTGTTTTGGCGTGCTTTTTCTGTAGTTTATACACTTCATAATGCCAAAATAGTCGATACACTCCACCAAGCGACCGTGGTCGAACCACGGGATCGAGGGGTGCCTAACACCTTCCCCTCGGTCAACAGAATTCCTTAGCCGGAATCTCTGTGCGCAAACCGGTTTAAGAGTCAATTGGTTTCGAAAAAGGGATTTTCCAAAGGTGACTTGGCACACCGGATTATTCCAAGTGGCGACTCTGAGTAAAAAATGCAAATAATCCTTTTCCGAAACAAATTTTTATTTCTTGTCACTTAAATAATAAAACTCTTTCGAACTTTAAAAATGTATTCCAATGTTTTGGAGTATGCGTAAAAAAAGGGTGTGACAGCTCTGGCGACTCTGCTGGGGAAATAAGTTTTCAGAATTCGAGCTATTTTTGGAGTCGTATCGGCTTTGTTTGGCATTACGAGTGTATAAACATTGTTTGTGGTTATTGTTTGTGTTATTTTCACTTTTTGTGCTTTTTCGTGCTCTTTGTTTATATTATTTTACCTCATGTCTTACCGCTTTATATCTGTCATCATGAGTCCACCCCCCGGTCTTCTTTCTGCAACAAGTCTGTAGTACACGTGTTGTACACAACCTCTAGTTGAGTCACCCTTATTTTGGGGGGGAGCCGTCGGTGTTATGGAGTAGGTGGAAAGCAAAGCAGCCACTATCGACCATACGCTCCCCCGAACAGCCTTGTTAGTAAACCACAACGTAGGTCAGCCTTTAGGTCATGCTTATGTGCATCATGCGGAGACCTAGCGGGACCCACATGGCCCTTTGTAGGAGACTCACCTTTAAAGCATCCCTACATGCTCATTGTTGCATTATTAAGGGTAACGTGGTCATTTGACGGACTGATTTTCGAAAAAAAATAAAAATAAATAAATAAATTAAGTTAAATTAATTTGTTAGGAGTAAGGTGTGTAGGCAAAATAAATAAATAAATATATATATATATATATATATATATATATAGAGAGAGAGAGAGAGAGAGAGAGAATAGTGAGCCGATAAGAACGAAAAAAAAAAGAGGAATGTCGTAGTTTATTTTAGAATTCGTTATGGCTTTTGTTCTTCACGATCCAAAAACTCAAAAAGATTTTTTACATTTTTGCATTTTTTGTCTTCTCAAAGCACCGTAATTTTTTCTACGTATTTGTCAAAAGCAAAAATACCAAAAAGATTTTTTCCATAATTGATGGTGTCAGTCTTAGTTAAAGTGTCTAATTGAAAAATCCAAGAAGTTTTATTCGTTTGTTTTTTATTATATCTTTTAAGTTAGGGTTAATTTATTAGTTAATCGTTAATTGTCCAATCTGAATGAACTACGCATACCTGATTCCCTTTCCTCGGGTTGGGATACGTAGGCAACCCTCGGGGGGTCCGGTAAATTTTTGTATCAGACTTTGGTCTTCGTATAGTCTAAGTCTCTTGTCCCGTAATCTAGAGTTGTTTGCCAAGTAGACTGATTTCGCTCAGTACTTCTGTTCGGCAAATTGGAGACATGAATGTGGTCTGTCCCATCGACATATGTTGACGTCAAAAATCCCTAGGGGTTGGGAATCTTCTACTCCTGTCAAATTTTTGAGGTAACGTCTTGTGTGTTATTACAGGATGAATTTGTCCACCAAGTCTAGAGTCCTGATGGTTGTCAAAGTGCCCAAAAAGTTAATCAAATAGTGGGAAATGTTTAACTATGTTGATCAGCAGAAACTGACTAAAATATTAGGTGATCTTACAGAACTCCTGCATGTTACCCCTCGTCCAGATTTAATAGAGGCCTTGTTGACCTTTTGGGATCCGAGTAGTTTGGTGTTCTGGTTTGGGGAATGTGAAATGACTCCTACTTTGGCAGAAATATCCGGTTTGTTGCATTTGCCCTATATCGAGAAGGATATGATCTGAGCACGAAATCATACTGGCGTGAGATTTTTGCAGTCCTGTGGTCTAAAAAGTAAGGGTATCCGTTTGGGTTGTTTAAGTGACTCGTGGGTTTTCCTAGATTTTTTGTTCGATAGATTCGGGCACTCAGAAGGTTTTGATTATTTTTGGGAAGAATTTCATGTGACTAAAGAGAAGTGGGAGAAAAAGCATCTTGAAGTCTTCACCCTCGCTTTGCTAGGAACGTTAGTGTTTCCACTAGAAGAAAGACATGTTAATACCCGCTTGCAATCTGTGGTGATGGCCCTATTTCATAAGGATCAAAACGATAAGGGCATTGATCAAAAGGGCAGGTTCACTCTCGTACCCATGATCTTAACAGAAATATATAAGGCTTTAACCGAAGTGAAAATGGGAAGGAGATTTTTCGAGGGAAGTAACCTGATATTGCAGTTATGGATTCCAGGTTGCGTTTGGACAAATTCTCGCTGCCCGTGGGAGTCAAGGCTTGGATTGAATTTCTTGAATTAAGAACCAAGGACAACATTTTGTGGACTTATCTGTGGCTTCGACCAAAGGTAGTATTGTTGGGGTGTCAGACACAGTTTCCTTTAGTTATGTTAGGGCTCAATTGCACTAAACCATACAATCCATCCAGGGTAATGCGCCAGTTAGGTAGGCTACAAGACGTGCCACCAGCAGTGGATCTTCTGAAGGATGTTGAGTACTTCAAAGACCAAGCCTTAGGTGAGAGCAGGTATAAGCAGTTTTGGAAGCATGCAACAAAGCTAGGTGTGGACACATTCAAAGAAAGTTTGGATAATCCGGGCCACACTCAGGGATATGAGGTCTGGCTCCAATCTGTCCCTTGGGGTATCAGTCAACCTTTACCAACACAGCTTGGAGGGAGAATACAGGAAGAATGCATAACAGGTGATCATCAGGATGAAAGTGTAGGGTCCAAAGTGGAAACGCTGAGAGTTCAGTTAGCAGATTTGTTCAAGACGGTAGAAAGGTGTCAGAATGATCTTTCCAGATGCACTCCTCATGAAGCAGGAATACGGGCCCGAAGCTTCTTCCCCGGTATCAGGGTATCTTTACAGGATATGCTACAAGGCTTGAATGGGAGAAAGAGAACTTCAGAGGCAGGTCCATATCAGCCAGGGTCATCGCGCAGAGCACCAGTCTGAAAGAGCACTTCTTATCTTTATTCAGTTGGAGTCTTTTATGTGTCTGTCATTGTAGGGTGGTGTCTGTTTTAAGTCGAGGTCAAGTTGTTTTTGGTATTAGAGTCTTTATTAGTAATTTCACCTGTGTCGTCTTAGGGGTCTATAATGTTGTTTCGTATTCGTTTTTTTTAGTTTAGTTTTTCAGTGGTCCCAAAATTTTATACGTTTTGTTGACAAATTGTTATTTTTCTTTTCTTCTTAAAGTTTAAAAAAAAATAATAAAAAATAATAATAATTAAAAAAAAATAAAAAAATCAATTGGCCATTTTGGCAAAGCCCGAACTACGCAAGATCTGATTCATGTACAACATGATACGTAGGCAGCCTACTTTTGGGTTCGATCTAATCATTTTGTTTCGTTGTTTTTCATTTTTTTTATTTTTTTTTCTCTTTTAAGGAAAACAAAAGCCATAAAGAATGATAAAATAAAGGTAGATAACGTGAGGAAAAGAACAGATATTGATAAAAAAGAAAAAAGTGTGTAAATAAAAATCGGGATGATGTTGAAATGACCTCGCTACCCTCAAAAGCTGGTAGAAATGAACATGAACTTAGGGAAATTTTACCAATGTGATTCCCATGCTTTTGGTATACCCTAATCCTAACAGATGTCGTCTTTGATGAGCATGTTCTTTCAGATAACAGTGGTAGGTTTGCAGCACTCTGGCTAGTCACCCATACTTCACTAGGTCCAAAGCAAAGCTCGCAATGGCTAACAGGGAGCTTGAAAATTCGCTCATTGACCCGGATCAGGATCACAGGGAAGAAAGTTCAGAACACAATGATGAGGTAGTAAGGCTCAGACAACAATTGATAGATTTGCACCGGGCAAGGGCCAGCGGAATGCCTCCTCCTCCGCTCCCTGAAGGTCTTGGGAATATCTCTAATTGCCCACCGCTCTCTCAGGCATAATTCTCTTCTCCTACTGAGTCACCTGAGCACGCGCCAGGATTCACTCCGCGACATTACTATCCTGGCAATTCTGGAGTGCCCTTGGCAGCTCCCCAATCAAGACCAGCTGCTCAGCCAGTGCCACCGATCACACCGGTATTCGTGGCCCCGCCACCATATGAAACTCCCATATATGTTGTGCGTCCCACAATGAGGCTTCCTCGGTCTTCTAGTGAGCCAGCACTGAAGGTTTCAGATGGTCAGTATTATGCTACGGAGCCTACTCTGCAATTGAATGAACCGTATGGGTACACTCAGCCGCCTGCATTTCCATTTGATACGGAGAAACCTGTCGCAACGGAGGAACAGGATGTCATAGCCCGGAAACTGAAGAGTTTAGAGCAAGCTATGATGAATTTGTAAGGAATCGGAGATTATAGAAGTGTTTCCTATAAAGACCTGTGCATGTTCCCAGACATCAACCTGCCCCCCGGTTTTAAGATGCCTAAGTTCGAGAAGTATGCAGGGCACGGTGATCCTGTTGCACACTTGAGATGTTATTGCAACCAGTTGAGGGCTGCAGGAGGAAAGGAAGAACTACTCATGGCCTTCTTTGGTGAGAGTCTTTCAGATCTGGCTTCAGAATGGTTCATCGATCGGGATATCGACAAATGGAACAGTTGGGATGATTTGGCTTCTGAATTTGTTCAACATTTTCAGTACAACATCGACTTGATTCCGGACGAAAAATCTTTGGTCAACATGAAGAAAAAGAGCATTGAAGGTTTTAGGGAATACGCGATAAGGTGGCGTGAATAGGCCGCTAGGGTAAAGCCTCCAATGAAAGAAAGTAAGTTGGTAGAAGTTTTCATTCAGGCGGAGGATGAGACCTATTTTCAACATTTACTTCCGACAATGGGAAAGTCTTTTATGAAAGTCCTCAAAATGGGGGAGATGATAGAGGACGGGATTAACACCGGTTGAATAGTGAGTTTTGTTGCATTAAAAGCTACCACACAAGCGATTCAAGGTGGATCTGGCGCATTTGGAGGCAAAAAAAAGAAAGAGGATGTTGCGACTGTCGTAGCCGGAACCCATTCTTATCCTAAAAGACCACCTCGCCCCTATCCCCAATCCCAAGACCAAGTCTACGCCCAAGCTCCATATATTCCTCCCCACCATTACTACCCTCCACAAAACCCTTTATAATCCATTCCACCACCCCCTTACCCAGTATATAGTGCGCAGCCATATGCCCAAACCCCTTCTTACCCGCAGTGGCGCGCACAAACTTCACAAAATCGCCCATTCGCTCCACCAAATTACCAAAACCCCTCCAGACCCAGTTTTCAGCCTAGGCCCGAGTATAAGCAGGAGAAAACGGTCAAAAATCAATTCACACCTCTTGGGGAGTCATATGCTAGCTTGTTTGATAGGTTGAGGAAGTTGAAGGTTTTAAGCCCAATTCAAGGAAGGCTTTCAAATCCACCACCAAGGAATCTTGATTATTCTTTAAGGTGTGCGTACTTTTCTGATATGCCAGGTCATGATATTGAGAAATGCTGGCATTTAAAGAGAGTTGTCCAAGATTTAATTGACACGAATCAGATGTTGGTCAAAGCCCCGGAAGGTCCAAACATTAACCAGAATCCGCTGCCAACCCATGCTGAAGCCAATATGTTAGAATTGATATATGATGGGAAAGAGTCTTCGAGGGGTTATAAGCCTATTGTCAAGATACACACCACTGAGGAGAAATTGGTGAATGTAGCGGAGTCTTTGAAAGCAATGTCATTGATCCAGGAAGGAATGAGGGAGGATAAATCCCGAGAAAGCACAAAGAAGCCCCTGATCACAGTACAAGGCGCCAGAAGGTATGGTGATTCGAGTCAGGATAAACCTAAGTTGACAGTGGTGGGAGCTTTGAGTCAGCCTATCTTGACGGTGAAAGGAACACTGACAGCGCCTATTGTCCTCAAACCAGTGACCCAACCTCCGATAGTTGATACGAAAAGGATTCCCTGGAATTATGGGCGGACTGTGATGACCTATCATGGGAAAGAAGTTGTGGATGATGTAGATGAGGTAGGAGGTTTGACCAGGTCAGGAAGATGCTTCGTGCTTGAAAGCTTAAGAAAGTCTAAGCCAACGGTGAGTGGACCGTCGTCTATCGAAAAGCCTATCACTGAGGAGGAAGCCGAAGATTTTTTGAAAAAGATGAAATTGCCAGAGTATTCAGTATTAGACCAGCTGAAGAAAACCCCTGCTCAAATTTCCCTCTTATCTTTGCTGTTGCACTCCAAGGAGCATCGTGATATTTTGCTGAAGGTATTGAATGAAGCATATGTTCCTAGGGAGATTACAATCAACCAGGTTGAGAAAATGGTGGGAAAAATCTTTGAGGTCAATCAGATCATCTTTTCTGATGATGAATTGCCTGTTGAAGGTACAGGGCATAATCGGGGCCTTTACATTACAGTGAAGTGTGAAGATTTCTATGTCACTCATGTTATGATTGATGGAGGTTCAGGTGCAAATATTTGCCCTATTTCTACTTTGCAAAAGTTGAATATTGATGCAGAGAGGATCAGGCCCAATAATGTATGTGTCAGGGCTTTCGATGGTGCAAAATCAAATTCCATTGGCGAAATAGAACTAATGTTGACCATAGGGCCTGTTGAGTTCGCCATAGAGTTTCAGGTATTGAACGTAGAATCCTCTTACAATCTGTTGTTGGGAAGGCCCTGGATCCACAAGGCCAAGACGGTTGCATCTACGCTGCACCAAATGATTAAGTTTGAGCATGACAGGCAAGAAGTAGTTATTCATGGAGAAGGAGATTTATCAGCCTACGAAGATTCTCCATTGTCCTTTATTGAAGAAAATAACGTAGAGGAGACATTCGTCTATCAAATTTTTGATACAGTGCCAGTGAGTCGTATCCCTAAGTGGCAAGCTATACCGGGACCGCAATTGTCTTCTGTTTCTATCATGATGGTGAGTGAACTTTGGAAATACGGATTTGAGCCAGGAAAAGGTTTGGGAGAATCTCTGCATGGTATAGCTCATCCCATATGTCCGAGTGAGAACGTGGGCACGTTTGGTCTGGGATTTGAGCCTACAGCTGAAGATCTGAAGAAAATCAGGGGAAGGAAGAAGGAAATATGGTCACTCCCTCGCCCAATGCCACTACTCAGTGAGTCATTTGTTAAGAGCAATGTCGCGAAGCATGTGGAATCTGAAGTTGAATTGGTGGGTGACCTCCAGAACCTTTTTATTGAAGTTGATATGGTTAAAGCAGGAGAAGGTACCAGTATGGCAGATGTGTAATTCATAGGTCCAGCTGTCCGGCTCAATAATTGGGAAGTCACTCCTCTCCCCGTCAGGAGGGAGTTTTGGTAGTTTATTTTGTTTTTCTTTCTGTTTATCCGAGTTATTTCAGGGTTGTAATTCGGATTTTAGTTTGTTTATGTTATATTGGTGTCTGTGTTTAAACCCTTCTATCTTTTATTTAATGAAATGCAATGTCCCTTTTGTTTTGTGTCTAATGTATTTTGTTTTTCTTTTCCTACACAGTTCTCTTTATACTGATTCTAATGACATGACATGCATGCGGAATTTTCAGCCTGATTTTAAAATCCAAACTAATCAAGATGTAATGAAGCAGGATGGGGAATATGATGAAGAACAAGCACTAGAAGAAATAAGCAAAGAGTTGGAACAGTTTGAAGACAAACCGAATCCTAATTTGAATGAAACTGAGTCAATAAATCTAGGGGATCAAGAAGATGTTAGGGAAACTAAAATCAGTGTACACGCTTTGCCACAGCTAAAATAAGGAATGATTCAAGCATTGATTGATTATAAGGACTTTTTGCATGGTCTTATGATGATATGCCCGGTTTAAGCACTGAATTAGTGGCTCACAAGTTGCCGATTGATCCCGCGTTCCCCCTGTCAAACAGAAGTTGAGGAAGTTTAAAACCGATGTGAGTATTAAAATCAAAGAGGAAATCATGAAACAACTTGAAGCCAAAGTAATCCGAGTGTCTCGTTATCCTATGTGGTTATCCAATGTTGTTCCCGTACCAAAGAAAGATGGCAAAATTCGAGTGTGTGTTGATTATCGTGATTTGAACAGAGCAAGTCCTAAAGATGATTTTCCACTGCCCAACATTCACATTTTGTTAGACAACTATGCTAAACACGAGGTTGCCTCTTTTGTGGATTGCTATGCCGGATATCACCAGATCATTATGGATGATGAAGACGCAGAGAAGACATCTTTTATCACACCATGGGGAACTTATTGTTATCGAGTGATGCCGTTCGGTTTGAAGAATGCTGGAGCAACATACATGAGAGCCATGAACACTATGTTTCATGACATGATGCATAAGGAGATTGAGGTCTACGTGGATGACGTGATTATTAAGTCAAAAAGTCAGGCCGACCATATTAAAGATTTAAGAAAGTTCTTTGAGAGGCTTCGCAGGTATAATCTCAAACTAAACCCGGCCAAATGTGTATTTGGAGTTCCATCTGGAAAGCTGTTGGGGTTCGTAGTCAGCCGTCGGGGAATTGAATTGGATCCCTCAAAGATCAAAGCCATTCAGAATTTACCCCCGCCCAAGAATAGAACGGAGGTGATGAGTTTGCTTGGTAGACTGAACTACATTAGCAGGTTTATTGCTCAACTCACAACCACTTGTGAGCCCATATTCAAGTTGTTGAAAAAGAGTGCTGCGGTAAAATGGACTGATGAATGTCAGGAAGCATTCGATCGAATCAAAAGATATTTGTCAAATCCGCCCGTGTTGGTACCCCCGGAGTCTGGTAGGCCCTTGATCTTATATTTATCAGTCATGGACAATTCTTTCGGTTGTGTCTTGGGTCAACATGATGTCACAGGCAAAAAGGAGCAGGCTATTATTATCTTAGCAAGAAGTTCACCGCATATGAGGCCAGGTATACTCTTCTTGAAAGGACGTGTTGTGCCCTAACTTGGATAGCACAGAAGTTGAAGCACTATCTCTCATCCTATACTACCTATCTCATCTCCCGCATGGATCCTTTGAAGTATATCTTTCAGAAGCCTATGCCGACAGGTCGATTGGCAAAGTGGCAAATATTGCTTACCGAGTTCGACATTGTATATGTGACTCGAACCGCCATGAAATCCCAAGCCTTGGCAGATCATCTTGCTGAGAATCCCATCGATGAAGAGTACGAGCCATTAAAGACATATTTTCCTGACGAAGAAGTGTCATGTGTCGATGAAGTCATTATAAATGCTGATCCAGGTTGGAGGTTATTCTTTGATGGAGCTGTCAATATGAAAGGAGTCGGAATAAGTGTGGTTCTTATCTCTGAATCGGGACAACATTTCCTGATAACAGCACAACTTCGATTCTACTGTACTAACAATATGGTAGAGTATGAAGCCTGCATCCTTGGTTTGAGGTTAGCTATTGATATGGGAGTCCAAGAATTATTGGTGATGGGAGATTCGGATTTACTCGTCCATCAAATTCAAGGCGATTGGGAGACGCGAGATTTGAAGCTCATCCCGTATCGACAATGCTTGCAGGAGCTATGTCAACGGTTTGTGTCAGTAAGATTTAGGCATATTCCAAGGACTCGTAATGAAATTGCTGATGCTTTAGCCACTCTATCTTCAATGCTCCAACATCCTGACAAAGCCTACATCGATCCAGTACATATACAGAGTCGTGATCAGCATGCTTACTGTAATGCGGTTGAAGAAGAGCTCGATGGAGAACCTTGGTTTTTGGATATCAAGCGGTACATTCAGTCAGGAGAATACCCAGCATATGCCACCAACGATCAAAAGAGGACTATTAGGCGTTTGGCTAGTGGATTTTTCTTAAGTGGGGGAATCTTGTATAAGAGGACCCCAGATCTAGGACTTTTAAGGTGTGTAGATGCAAAAGAAGCCTCGGCAATCATGGTTGAAATACACTCTGGAGTATGCGGGTCGCATATGAACGGTCACGTCTTGTCAAAGAAGATTCTTCGAGCAGGTTATTACTGGCTTACTATGGAGAGGGGTTCTATTCAGTTTGTTCGAAAGTGTCATCAATGTCAGGTGCACGACGATCTGATACGTTCTCCTCCTGTTGAGTTGCATGCAATGGACTCTCCATGGCCGTTCGTAGCTTGGGGAATGGATGTGATTGGACCGATTGAGCCGAAGGCATCAAATGGACATAGATTCATTTTGGTAGCCATTGACTACTTCACAAAGTGGGTGGAAGCAGTAACTTTCAAGTCAGTAACAAAGAAGGCTGTGGTAGATTTTGTCCATGCCAATATCATTTGTAGATTTGGAATTCCTAAGATGATCATTACAGACAATGCTGCCAATCTCAACAGTCATTTGATGCAAGAAGTGTGTCAACAGTTTAAGATCACACATCGAAATTCTACTCCATATCGCCCAAAGGCCAATGGTGCTGTAGAAGCCGCCAATAAAAATATAAAAAAGATACTGCGAAAAATGGTACAAGGTTCTAGACAGTGGCATGAAAAGTTGTCATTTGCATTGCTAGGTTATCGCACCACTGTTCGCACTTCAAAAGGGGCAACTCCATATTTATTAGTGTATGGGACAGAAGCAGTCATCCCTGCAGAAGTTGAAATTCCTTCTCTTCGAGTCATTGTAGAAGCAGAGATTGATGATGACGAATAGGTAAAAACCCGACTGGAACATTTGAGTTTGATCGAGGAAAAAAGGCTAACGTCCGTGTGTCATGGCCAGTTGTATCAGAGGAGGATGGCTCGTGCGTATAACAAAAAGGTCCATCCCAGGAATTTTGAAGTTGGTCAGTTGGTATTAAGGCGTATCCTTCCTCACCAGGTTGAAGCGAAAGGAAAGTTCTCCCCTAACTGGCAAGGTCCCTTCGTTGTGAAGAAAGTGTTACCCAATGGAGCCTTATATTTAACAGATATTGACGGCAAAATGGCAGAAATGACTATCAATTCTGACGCGGTCAAAAGATACTATGTATGATATTTGATCCTTTGTTGAGATTATTGCATGTTTAGTACTTGCATTTTTAAAGATTGATATGATGAAGGCAGTTTATTCTTCTATCCAAACATTGTGTCATCTTTTGTTTACCCGTTTGAGCCTCGTTTATTTTTTCTTTCATATCCCTCTTTTGGAATCAAAATAGAGTCAAAAATAAATGTCAAGAAAATAAGAATAAAAGAAAGAGTTTGAAAATAAAAGAAAAATCAAAGCAAATCAAAGGACAAGCTGATGGAACTACGTGCGACCTGATTCTCCTCTCTCGGGAGTGAGATACGTAGGCTGCCCTATTTCGGGCTCGGTCCAACCAAATAAAGATTTAAGATTCACCCAGCCAACAAAACTGGGGCATGAGTTAATGCATTGTTTAAGTCGATTCTAAAAGTTGTAAGTCCCACCCCCACTTCAAGTATCATTTGAGCCTCTTACCATCTTTTCTAACCTTAACCAAAAGCCAAGCTACAACCAAAGAAAGTCCTTCAGATCAATTTTTGATAGTGTCAAGGCTAAGCATGCAATGGATAAGATGATACATTGTGAAGTACCGCTTGTCTCCCTCAGCATAAGAAATTAGGAAAGAAATACAAAAAATGAGAGAGTCTTATTGGTGAAAACCTTTGCAGGCACCATAAGGCGATGATGAGTTGTGAGAAAACAAAAATGAGAGAGTCTTATTGGTGAAAACCTTTTGCAGGCACCATAAGGCGGTGGTGAGTTGTGAGAAAACAAAAATGAGAGAGTCTTATTGGTGAAAACCCTCACGGGCACCGTAAGGCGATGGAGAGTTCAAGAGAAAAGTGAAAAGTGAGAAGAAAGAGATTTGTTGGCAAAAGTATTTTAAGATGTCATCAATCGGATGTGATGTATGAGTCCAATGGATTTGAAGAAACGGCTCAATGGCTAAAGGCACGAACTCAACAACAAATGGGGAGTTTGGATAGGAAGATCAGGCAGCTCAATCCAAAATGCATGTCATACTCATTGGAGTTGGTTGTCGTATTCAGATAAGTTTTCTTTTTGAATATGGGACATTGCCCTTTTCTTTCATTTACATATTCATATTTTTGTTTTTTCTTATGTTATTTATCAAAACAAGAGTCACCATCATTTCTTTACATTTTTTTTTAAGTCAAGTCTGTGTCAAAACAAGCGAGAAAGGATTTCAAAATTTACTACCAGTCTTTCCAATTATATGAGGAAAAGCCAAGGAACAACACAGGAAAGAAATATGATCGTAATTCAACACGAAGAAAAGGGAGTCTATCAACCGACAGTCTATTGGATTCGTGGAATCATTCAGACTTGGGAAAAGAGTGCACCTCAGGGGCATGGTAAAAATGGAAACCCATTGTTCGAGTCAGAACTCATCTCTCTCAATCTGGATCTTGGTCAATGATGCGGTAAGACAGAGCAAGTGTTAGCAATTAGGAACAAAGATGAAAGAAACGAGTACTGGGGCAGATACCTGAGAAGCCAAGAGCTGCAAGCCACCACTAAGTTTTTAACTAACCAATTTTTATTTGATTGAAATAGGGGCAAATTCGTTTCACTTGATTCAGCTACCATTGGAAATGCACACCTTAAAAATGGGAATTTACCTTATGTTCAGGACCCTCCTGAAGAATGGGATTTTATTTTCTGTCCAGGACCCTCCTGAAAAATGGGACTTTACTTTATGTTCAGGACCCTCTGAAAAATGGGACTTTACATTATGTTCAGGACCCTCCTGAAAAATGGGAATTTACCTTATGTTCAGGACCCTCCTGAAGAATGGGATTTTATTTTCTGTCCAGGACCCTCCTGAAAAATGGGATTTTACTTTATGTTCAGGACCCTCCTGAAAAATGGGACTTTACTTTCAGTTCAGGACCCTCCTGAAAAAAATAGGATTTTACTTTCAGTTCAGGACCCTCCTGAAAAATGGGACTTTACTTTATGTTCAGGACCCTCCTGAAAAATGGGACTTTGCTTTATGTTCAGGACCCTCCTGAAAAATGGGACTTTACTTTTTGTTCAGGACCCTCCTGAAAAATGGGAATTTACTTTCTGTTCAGGACCCTCCTGAAAAATGGGACTTTACTTTCTGTTCAGGACCCTCCTGAAAAATGGGATTTTACTTTCTGTTCAGGACCCTCCAGAAAAATGGGATTTTACTTTATGTCCAGGACCCTCCTGAAAAATGGGACTTTACTTTATGTTCAGGACCCTCCTAAAAAATGGGACTTTACTTTCTATTCAGGATCCTCCTTAAAAATGGGATTTTACTTTATGTTCAGGACCCTCCTGAAAAATGGGATGTTAGTTTCTGTTCAGGACCCTCCTGAAGAATGGGACTTTACTTTATGTTCAGGACCCTCCTGAAAAATGGGATTTTACTTTTGTTCAGGACCCTCCTGAAAAATGGGATTTTACTTTATGTCCAGGACCCTCCTGAAAAATGGGAATTTACTTTCAGTTCAGGACCCTCCTGAAAAATGGGATTTTACTTCAGTTCAGGACCCTCCTGAAAAATGGGATTTTACTTTTGTTCAGGACCCTCCTGAAAAATGGGACTTTACTTTCTGTTCAGGACCCTCCTGAAAAATGGATTTTACTTTATGTTCAGGACCCTCCTGAAAAATGGGACTTTACTTTCTGTTCAGGACCCTCCTGAAAAATGAGATTTTACTTTCTGTTCAGGACCCTCCTGAAAAAAATGGGATTTTACTTTCAGTTCAGGACCCTCCTGAAAAATGGGACTTTACTTTAAG
This sequence comes from Capsicum pubescens, assembly GCA_030864215.1. Lineage (NCBI taxonomy): Eukaryota > Viridiplantae > Streptophyta > Magnoliopsida > Solanales > Solanaceae > Capsicum > Capsicum pubescens. The sequence continues at coordinate 2,480,775 of CM061541.1, forward strand.
TTCAGGACCCTCCTGAAAAATGGGATTTTGCTTTATGTTCAGGACACTCCTGAAAAATGGGACTTTACTTTTTGTTCAGGACCCTCCTGAAAAATGGGAATTTACTTTCTGTTCAGGACCCTCCTGAAAAATGGGACTTTACTTTCTGTTCAGGACCCTCCTGAAAAATGGGATTTTACTTTCTGTTCAAGACCCTCCTGAAAAATGGGATTTTACTTTATGTCCAGGATCCTCCTGAAAAATGGGACTTTACTTTATGCTCAGGACCCTCCTGAAAAATGGGACTTTACTTTCTATTCAGGATCCTCCTGAAAAATGGGATTTTACTTTATGTTCAGGACCCTCCTGAAAAATGGGATGTTAGTTTCTGTTCAGGACCCTCCTGAAGAATGGGACTTTACTTTATGTTCAGGACCCTCCTAAAAAATGGGATTTTACTTTTGTTCAGGACCCTCCTGAAAAATGGGATTTTACTTTATGTTCAGGACCCTCCTGAAAAATGGGAATTTACTTTCAGTTCAGGACCCTCCTGAAAAATGGGATTTTACTTCAGTTCAGGACCCTCCTGAAAAATGGGATTTTACTTTTGTTCAGGACCCTCCTGAAAAATGGGATTTTACTTTCTGTTCAGGACCCTCCTGAAGAATGGAAATTTACTTTCAGTTCAGGACCCTCCTGAAAAATGGGATTTTAAATTTTGTTCAGGACCCTCCTGGAGAATGGGATTTTACTTTTGTTCAGGACCCTCCTGAAAAATGGGATTTTACTTTATGTTCAGGACCCTCCTGAAAAATGGGATTTTACCTTATGTTCAGGACCCTCCTGAAGAATGGGATTTTACTTTTGTTCAGGACCCTCCTGAAAAATAGGATTTTACTTTATGTCCAGGACCCTCCTGAAAAATGGGAATTTACTTTATGTTCAGGACCCTCCTGAAGAATGGGATTTTACTTTTGTTCAAGAACCTCCTGAAAAATGGGATTTTACTTTATGTCCAGGACCCTCCTGGAAAATGGGAATTTACTTTCAGTTCAGGACCCTCCTGAAAAATGGGATTTTACTTTCAGTTCAGGACCCTCCTGAAAAATGGGATTTTACTTTCTGTTCAGGACCCTCCTGTAAAATGGGATTTTACTTTATGTCTAGGACCCTCCTGAAAAATGGAAATTTACTTTCAGTTCAGGACCCTCCTGAAAAATGGGATTTTACTTTATGTTCAGGACCCTCCTGAAAAATGGGATTTTACTTTTGTTCAGGACCCTCCTGAAAAATGGGATTTTACTTTATGTCCAGGACCCTCCTGAAAAATGGGAATTTACTTTCAATTCAGGACCCTCCTGAAAAATGGGATTTTACTTTCTGTTCAGGACCCTCCTGAAAAATGGGAATTTACTTTCTGTTCAGGACCCTCCTGAAAAATGGGACTTTACTTTCTGTTCAGGACCCTCCTGAAAAATGGGATTTTACTTTCTGTTCAGGACCCTCCTGAAAAATGGGATTTTACTTTATGTCCAGGATCCTCCTGAAAAATGGGACTTTACTTTATGTTCAGGACCCTCCTGAAAAATGGGACTTTACTTTCTATTCAGGATCCTCCTGAAAAATGGGATTTTACTTTATGTTCAGGACCCTCCTGAAAAATGGGATGTTAGTTTCTGTTCAGGACCCTCCTGAATAATGGGACTTTACTTTATGTTCAGGACCCTCCTAAAAAATGGGATTTTACTTTTGTTCAGGACCCTCCTGAAAAATGGGATTTTACTTTATGTTCAGGACCCTCCTGAAAAATGGGAATTTACTTTCAGTTCAGGACCCTCCTGAAAAATGGGATTTTACTTCAGTTCAGGACCCTCCTGAAAAATGGGATTTTACTTTTGTTCAGGACCCTCCTGAAAAATGGGATTTTACTTTCTGTTCAGGACCCTCCTGAAGAATGGAAATTTACTTTCAGTTCAGGACCCTCCTGAAAAATGGGATTTTACCTTTTGTTCAGGACCCTCCTGGAGAATGGGATTTTACTTTTGTTCAGGACCCTCCTGAAAAATGGGATTTTACTTTATGTTCAGGACCCTCCTGAAAAATGGGATTTTACCTTATGTTCAGGACCCTCCTGAAGAATGGGATTTTACTTTTGTTCAGGACCCTCCTGAAAAATAGGATTTTACTTTATGTCCAGGACCCTCCTGAAAAATGGGAATTTACTTTATGTTCAAGACCCTCCTGAAGAATGGGATTTTACTTTTGTTCAAGAACCTCCTGAAAAATGGGATTTTACTTTATGTCCAGGACCCTCCTGGAAAATGGGAATTTACTTTCAGTTCAGGACCCTTCTGAAAAATGGGATTTTACTTTCAGTTCAGGACCCTCCTGAAAAATGGGATTTTACTTTCTGTTCAGGACCCTCCTGTAAAATGGGATTTTACTTTATGTCTAGGACCCTCCTGAAAAATGGAAATTTACTTTCAGTTCAGGACCCTCCTGAAAAATGGGATTTTACTTTATGTTCAGGACCCTCCTGAAAAATGGGATTTTACTTTTGTTCAGGACCCTCCTGAAAAATGGGATTTTACTTTATGTCCAGGACCCTCCTGAAAAATGGGAATTTACTTTCAATTCAGGACCCTCCTGAAAAATGGGATTTTACTTTCTGTTCAGGACCCTCCTGAAAAATGGGATTTTACTTCAGTTCAGGACCCTCCTGAAAAATGGGATTTTACTTTTGTTCAGGACCCTCCTGAAAAATGGGAATTTACTTTCAGCTCAGGACCCTCCTGAAAAATGGGATTTTACTTTCTATTCAGGACCCTCCTGAAGAATGGGAATTTACTTTAGGTTCAGGACCCTCCTGGTTCAGGACCTTCCTGAAAAATGGGATTTTACTTTCTGTTCAGGACCCTCCTGAAAAATGGGATTTTACTTTCTGTTCAGGACCCTCCTGGAAAATGGGAATTTACTTTCAGTTCAGGACCCTCCTGGAAAATGGAATTTTATTTTATGTTCAGGACCCTCCTGAAAAATTGGACAACACTTTCAAAGTGAAATACTATTTTACTATATTTTTGTTTGGGATAATTTTTGTTCTAGTTTTAATGTTGGGTTTCAGGAGCCCGCCTGAAGAACAGGGTGATGAAATAGCAAGTCAGGAGCCCGCCTAGAGAATAGGGTGAAGAAACAAAAGAGTCAAGCAATAAAGTGAAGCAATTGAAAGCCAAGCATCAAGTTGAAAGAAATTGCAAGTCAGGAGCCCGCCTGAAGAATAGGGTGATGAAAGTCGAGTCAAGAACCAACAGAAGCTGTATAGATAGGATTTCTGCAATTTCATTTATGTTTTAACTTGTAATTTTCATTTTTGATGTAATGACAGAGCCGCGGACCGGAACCTCGACGGAACCTCACTCGACTCTCAGACTCGATATAGTCCACCTCTTCCAATCCTTTGAAATACCCGTGACATGATTCTCTCGTAACTTGGGTAGGTAGGATGTCTTAAGTCAAGACCCGGTTGTCCTTCTTCCTTCTATTTCTTTCTTTGAATAATGGTCGGGACAAAATTCAGTCTTGTTGTCTACTTCTTTGTTTGAAAACACTTCGTGTTTACATTCAAAGGGGGCATGATGTAGACACTTAATTTCGTCCCTCCGCAATATCATTTTTACCCATTTTTTACCTTATCCTACCGTGTACCCTCAATCATGTAATTATCCTTCCACAAATGACAAAAATCAAAACCAACTCTAAACAAATCTTATCCCAAAATTCCCACATAATCCAATTGATAACAAATTAACAACCTTCCCAATTAAAAATGGACACTTAATCCTTATCCCATCCAACAAAAAAGAAACACCTCACACCGTACCCCCTACCCCACGTTACTCCACCCCCCACTCTCTTTTTCTTGTAAAGAAAGAAAGCCTGAAAAATATATACCTACCCATACACAAAGAAAAAAAAAGGAGGAACCAAAGAAAAGATCTGAGATAGATAAAAAAAAAAATGGGCTCTCTCTCTCTTCAATAAATTTCGCCGGCGACCGGCCGCCGCTCCGTCCGACCAACGACGGCGGCAGCAGTGCCGTCGTCTCTGTCTCTCTCCCCTCGCTACTCCGTCACCGACGAACCAGCCCCCATCAAAACAGAAAACCGCAATCGCCGCCCCTTTCATCGTTTTCCCTCGCCGGCGCCGCTCTCTCCGATCTCGATCTATCTCTCTCTCCAAAACTGAAAAGAGAACGCCGACGTTCGCCACCTCACCGTCTTCTCCCACTCCGACCAACGCCCCCACGCCGACGACCAGCCGCCATAGATCTGCCAGGAACTCACCACAGCTCGTCTCACCGTCCGACACCACTATTCGACCGACGACGGCAACAATAACGCCGTCGTCGTCGTTCACCATCAACAACAGCCGGTTTCGATGGCGAAACATCCACCGGTCGCCGCTGCTCCGATCTTCTTCTCCGTCGGCAGTCACCGGAAACAGTGACGCCGACGACAGGCGTCAACATCCGACCTATTTCCCGTCACTCCGTCACTAATTTCGTGTACGGGTCTTCTCGATTTTTTTACAAATTCAGTCTCGTTTATTCAGATTTGTGGATTATTCGTCGTGAGGGTTTTGTCGTGGTTTTCCGATATGTACGGGTGAATTCAATATCGGGTTTGGTTCGCTCGTTGTGAGGTTCTCCGGTCGCGTATTTTGGTCTTCGGATTTCTTTATTATCGACAAGGATCAATTTCATCGAGGTCCATTTCTTCTAACCGAATCTTTAATTTATTTTTCGTGATGTTGTGGGCGTGGATGATTTATTTGTTGGTTTGAATCTTCGTTATTTGTGTTGTGTTTGATGTTGGTTGCGGATTTTGAGACGTGATCGAAGCATGTTGTAATTATTGTGGTTAAAAAATGGGTTTGTGGGTGAGAATTGAAAACTTGACATAATTGGCGATTTTGGTTAGTTTGATTTCATTGTTCGTATAACTTGAAAGGAACGTTAATTTGATTTTGGTAGTAACATGATACATCGATCGGAATAGGTAAAACGTAGGCCGGGTAGGCAAATTTAGGAATAACAATTTGTTGGAGTGTTTTGAATATGTGCTTGAATGATACTTTCTACTTTATTGCACAGAAAGTTTAAATTGTACTCATTTGGCCGGGGAATGCCCTGAAGGATTTGTATTGATTTATCCGGGGAATGCCCCGAAGTATCTTGTACCCGGAGGACGTCCGTGATGAAGGCCCGAGGCATCGGGTAAAGTATTAGTTTAGGATTAGCGTAGGTTTATTTTCAGTCCCTTTCTATTTCGGGTTGTAATAATTGGACTGGATTTACATTTCGTTTTTTTTTATTTTGTTTTGTTTTGTTTAATTGTTTTGGCGTGCTTTTTCTGTAGTTTATACACTTCATAATGCCAAAATAGTCGATACACTCCACCAAGCGACCGTGGTCGAACCACGGGATCGAGGGGTGCCTAACACCTTCCCCTCGGTCAACAGAATTCCTTAGCCGGAATCTCTGTGCGCAAACCGGTTTAAGAGTCAATTGGTTTCGAAAAAGGGATTTTCCAAAGGTGACTTGGCACACCGGATTATGCCAAGTGGCGACTCTGAATAAAAAATGCAAATAATCCTTTTCCGAAACAAATTTTCATTTCTTGTCACTTAAATAATAAAACCCTTTCGAACTTTAAAAATGTATTCCAATGTTTTGGAGTACGCGTAAAAAAGGGGTGTGAGAAATAATATTTTTTTACTATATTATTCCTAATTAATTATTATAAGTCATTTATATATTACAATTAATAATATTTAATTTAAAAAATAGATATTTATGACGTTTGTTTCAGCTGCTTTAACCGTGATTTTACTATATCATCCCTAATTAATCATTATAAGTTATTTATATATTAAAAAGAAAAAATTTAATTAAAAAAATAGATGACATGTCTGCTACAGAGTTTCAACCAGCTGCTTCATTATTTACTATATTACCCCTAATTGCTCCGCGATTTACTATATTACCCCTAATTAATTATTATAAGTCATTTATATATTAGGATTAATAATATTTTTTTACTATATTATTCCCAATTAATTATTATAAGTCATTTATATATTAAAATTAATAATATTTAATCAAAAAAATAGATATTTATGACGTTTGTTTCAGCTGTTTTAACCATGATTTTACTATATCATCCTAATTAATTATTATAAGTTATTTATATATTAAAAAATTAATAATATTTAATTAAAAAAATAGATGACATGTCTGTTGCAGAGTTTCGACCAGCTGCTTCATTATTTATCATATTACCTCTAATTGCTCCGTGATTTACTATATTACCCATAATTAATTATAATAAGTCATTTTTATATTAGGATTAATAATATTTTTTTACTATATTACTCCTAATTAATTATTATAAGTCATTTATGTATTAAAATTAATAATATTTAATAAAAAAATAGATATTTAATTTATGATGTTTGTTTCAACTGCTTTAACCGTGATTTTACTATATCATCACTAATTAATTATTATAAGTCATTTATGTGTTAAAAAAATAATAATATTTAATTAAAAAAATAGATGACATGTCTTCTGCAGCTGCTTCAACCATAATTTTGCTAAATATCGCTCATAATTAATTATTATGTGTCATCTAAGTGTTAAAAATTTAATAATATTTTAAAAAAATAAAATAAACAGAAAATGATAAATTAACTCTTGATGTATTAAGTTAAGTTGACCTCCTTCAACCGTGATTTTACCGTATCACCCTTAATTAATTATTATAAGTCATTTATGTATTAAAAAATTCATAATATTTAATTAAAACATTGGTTTCGACATGGCTGCTTCAAGAGTTGTGCCGTGATTTTACTATATCACCTCTAATTAATTATTATAAGTTATTTATGTATTAGTATATTAATGTAGTATTTAATTAAAACAAGTAAAATATGCATTTATGACATGTTTGTTGCAGCTGCTTCAACCATAATTTTACTAAATATCGCTCCTAATTAATTATGATGAGTCATCTATGTATTAAAAATAATAATAATAATTAATAAAATGATAAAATCGACAAATAATAAATTAACTCTTGATATTTTAAATTAAGTTGGCGTACTTCAACCTTGATTTAGTTTAATATGTTTAAATGATTTCATTGATTTAAATTCGCATAACAAAAGGGCCCCTAAAAAAACTCCACCAGGTAGTCTAGTATCAACATAGTTCATGTTGTGTTACTTTAGAGCAAACTTTATAGTAAGCAACTACTCGTACAATCGAGGCTACACTTTTACCTAATTACAATTATAGCAACACTTTAAATAGTTATTGCATATCTCCTTTGCATATTTTATGAAATCTAAGCATATATATACAAATACAGTTGGGTGTTGATTGAGAGAAAATACAAGCCGCAGCTATATTTGTAATAACTACGGTATATCTAGTTTGAATATTTTGTGAAATTGTTGTCTACAAATACAAATGCATGCATATAAATAACGAATACAGTTGAGTGTTGATGGAGAGAACAACATACAAATAACTATTAAATTAAAACACAAGGTGTGAAATGTATAGTTGAAATAAACTAAGGGAAAAGGCATCGTTTCCACCCTAAACTATACACGAAAAGTCTAAGGCACACCTAAACTATACTAGTGACTTATTACACACCTTAACTATAAAAAAGTGATATTATTACCTCCCCGCGACCCCCATTCTAAGGCGCGTGTGTTACACTTATTTTAGGCGCGTCCAGCCTATTAAATAACAAAAGTAAACGGCTAAAAACATTAAGGGAAAAGTCATCGTTTCCACCCCAAACTATAGTCGAAAAGTCGAATCCACACCTAAACTATATAAGTGACCTATTACACACCTTAACTATAAAAAAGTGATACTTTTTACTGACGTGATGCTGACGTGGCAGCGCGTGTAAAACACTACACCACATGCAAGTGGTGGTAGCCTGACAGGGTGTAAATAGTTTCACTTTTTTATAGTTTAGATGTGTAATAGGTCACTAGTATAGTTTAGGTGTGGCTTCGACTTTTCGGGTATAGTTTGGGGTGAAAACGATGTCTGTTCCCATAAACTAATAGCTATAAAGTCTAATTAGGCATGGATGTTTGTCATGCTATGTAATTTTTTATTTTTTTATAATATGAATTTAATTTGAAAAAAAAAAAGTAAAATTTCGCTGAGTGAAAAGGATTCACTTAAAAAACTAATCAAAATCACTTTTTCAAACTTGAAATTTATCTTAAAATCTTTCTCGGGTTAATTTAATTAATGTTGTTATGAAAAAAAAATTAAAAAGAATATTTCCCATGAGTTTCACTTTTAGAAGTCAAATAAGTCACAATTTGATCCAGTAGTATATATCATGATCCAACGTGCATGGACGAAAGTACATTAAAGTTGGGAGGGGGAACTGACGAAATTAGTTAATGTAATTAAACACGATTATCTTGGAGTCTACCTACCCAATAAACACTATACTACAATTCATATACCCAAAGATTCATAAAAAATAAATCTAAAATATCGTATTCAAGAAAATAAATTACATCATATTGCATTCACTTTTAATAATAAATAACATACAAAAAAAACCTTCAATATCTACTTAATAATTGATTTCATACATTTCTACAAATTCTTAATATCCCATTAGGAAGAGGCTCAGGTAACTAATATTTGGCTTCAAAAATAGAATAAATTAGTAAATAAAGTACTACATATACAATGTGGTTACTCCAATTTGCAAGGCTATGGCTCTGCTAAATTTGAATCATTTACACTGGAATTGGCTACATCATTATTAGGCTTTATCATGAGACTCTGAATGAAGGCTAGCATCTGCAATATAATCGAATTATATTATATAAGCATATTGAAAATAAAAAATAAAAATTGAATTGTGAATTATGATATGGAGTAGTACTTACTGAGGCAAAGGCAGCACAAGCTATACCGAATCCGGGGAAATGGAAGGGTGCATTTTGCGATAGAAATAAAGCTGGAACGAAACAACACTATCAGATTAAGTTGACCTATGTCCCCCCAAAAAAGAAAAATAACAGCAGAGAATCGACAGAAAGAAAGAAGGGGATTTTTATTTTAGCTACCTGTTAAAGGGCTAAATATTAGTGGAGAAACTACGCTTGCGAATGAACATATGCCTGTGATGCACCCCTGGACTTTTCCCTGAAGTAAAATTAAGTTAGGGTCATAAGCGGCTCAATAAAATTTGTGGCGTAAAGCTAAACCATTTAAGAACAAGTGGGTGATTCTTGAATATGTACCTGCTCATTTGGTCCAATTTGCTTAGATACAATGCTCTTTAACTGTATGTATTTAGCATAAAACCTTTGTCAAATTTTGATGTTTAAATTAATGAACATTAGATGAATTTTATTGAAATGAACTTACACATGGCATTGCAAAAATAGACAAAACAGAGATCAAAGCACCAAGATAAGGGACCTGCATGAAGTTGCTTCATTAGGATAACCTCATTCATATGCATGGAAAAATCCATTTTAAGGAAGATAAAAGCAATAAAGTTTCTCCAAAAACATTGCAACACTCGTGTTGGATTCTCAAAAAATGCATTATTATAAAGGATTTGACTCGAGTATGACAATGTTTTCAAAGAAACAGAACAACATAGGACTAGTAATGAAGCGAGGGACCTACCCAAAAGGACCAAGCAATGCTGTAAAGAACCATCTGCAATTGAATTTTCGAGACAACGTCAGTAAAACAAAGTTTCTGAATGCCTTAAAAACATAGATATAATATATGTATAGATAAATTTGGTTGTACATGAAAACAACTGAAGAAGAGGCCAATAGAAAGCAACTTCTCTTCTCCAAAAGCAGGAACTACTATGGGCATGAGAAGTAGCTGCAATAGTACAAAAAGAAATTAGAATATCTTTTAAAATAATTAAAACATCAGAAAAACAAAAATTGAACATACAAAATAAAAAAGGATCATAAATCAAAGTTACCTGTGATATGGATCCTGCTATCCCAGAAATTATCATCAAATCAGCAAATTGAGTTTTGTCAAAGTGAAATTGTGCCTTCAAGAAAAACTGCATAGATTTTGGTGATATCAAACTTGTCATTAAAGTCCTCCAATCTTTTAGTTATAAAACTTCACATAGAAAGAACATAAATCAATTTCTCATAATCTCTCTATTCCAATTTTATATGACGATTTCCTTTTTAGTCCGTTTCAAATAGAACTACATACTTCTATAATTGAAATGTTGACTTTAAATAGGGGTGACTCAAGGGTAAAGCTAGTAAAACTTTGCTTTAGGCCTCCAAAATTTTGAGGCCCTAAAAAATTTAATATGAATTTTATGTTTTTAATTTCACTTCAAATAATATTAAAGATTGAAAAATATAAAAGGTATAAAATTTAAACTAATGTAAAAGAAAGAAGAACTATCTATTGTTTATTAAAAATATTTTAGAACTTTTTATCAAATCGTGATATTAATAAATAAAGTTTTTACAGTAATATTCAACGTAATGTATTGCAAACAAATGACTAATATCTTATTAATTAAAATTAGTCCTTACTTTTATAAATAATAATATTACTATGTTCTAAGAATACTGCACTAAAAAAAGTAATACGTAAGAATAAAAAAATAACTCTAAATTATTGATAATATTTTCGTTATGTGTATATAGTTTAGACCTCATATTAAAATTTGGCTTTAGACCATTAATTTTATTGAGACGACTATCCTTATTGCTATGTCAATATCATGGCATGTTAACAATGAGTTATAAGGATATTTTGGTAATATCATGACAGGTTGACCATGAGTTATAAGGATATTTTGGTATATGCCACCGAACGATTTTTTCTTAAACTCTGTATTAAGTTAAAATTAAATCTTTAGGAAAGGACGGTTAGGCAAATTGGTGGGTGCTTAATCATATTCAACTCGGCCCATGCAACGCCAATATATTCCATGCCTTTACCAATCCAACTGACAATTTCCCGTCCTTTTTTTCACTTAGGTCGCCAAGCGAATGATCCTCGCTACACAAAACAACCAAAAGCACCATCTAGCTCCTTCACGGGCTTTGGATAGATCCAGTGGGCCTATTTGCATGGGCTTGGACTTGCTACCACTATATAATATGAAACGAGGGAGTACTATTACTTATTACTATATGTCATGGAATCAAACTTACAAGTAAAGAAGCCTCAAGGCCAACTTGTGCAACATTGACAAAAAACGAAACAATAGCTGCATGTAAGAATGTTGAGCTGCAAAGTCCATTCAAAATGACTATGAGTATCAATCGTAAGAAATCACTCTTTGAATGTTACTAAAAATTGAGACAAATGTAAGCTAACCTGGTCTTTAACAAGTAGAGCATATCACAAAAAGAAGGCAATGTCTTGAAAAATTCGAATCCTTTCTTTGGAGATTTTTCCAATAGACAAATAGCCTCTGTTTCATTAGAAAAATTGTTGCCTTTCATTATCGACTCTGGGAGGAACATCTTCATGTATACTAAAGATATCACTGCCATTGCGGTAGCAACCTACACATGTAGCAATCGGGTAACATTTATAAGTTGCGATCATTCATATCCTTGCCCTTAGCAAATCGTCTCATATTTGACGGTGACCTAAATTATAACTGAAGGTAGTATTGAGCTATTTCACACAGTAAAGGAGTAAATCCAAACATTTTCTCTTTAAAATAAGGTAACTAATATAGTACAATAACTAACCTGTTACATCCAACTAAGCTGGTATGTAACAAAAATTAGACGATCAGTATATATAACTTAAAATCATACTAGTTAAAAACGTTACGTACTTGGAAAGTGGAAGCAGTGGATAGGAATCGAGCAGAGAGGTTTCCGCAGACAAAGGCAGAAGAAGCAATTCCAGAGAGGACTCCAAAAACAGAAGCACGACGAGTTTCTGGAACATTATCAGCCTAAAATGAACGAAAAATCACATATTTTTCGTAACTTTGGTACATAATATATCGATCTAACTAGTACTAGTTGATCTGAAAAAATTCCGATGCAAAATTTGTGTTCTTAAAGTATGAGAATTACCACATAGGCAAGAGCAAGAAACTCAACACTTCCTTCACAAGTCATAGCAATGAGGGTCCTTAGCACGTAGTAAGCATAGAAAAAGTATTTTGTCCTGCTGTATGCCAATATCGCTGTGGACATTTCAATAACACGTCGTCAGTACATATAACTTAAACTCTTCGTTATTCATACGATACACTTTAGTCCACCTAATACATTGCTGTAGTAGTTGACACTATTAATATCTATAGTGAATTGTTCATTTGTTCGTTCTTTTAAATATTGACAATGCTTACTAAAAATTCTGCATATGACACTGATTAATAGTCTATTAACATCTTGTTCTAGCGTGTGAAGGAAGTGGCTACATTTTATAATGAGACGTATCTTTTATCTTGGAAGATTTTTTTTATTTTTTTAAAAAAAGAGAGAACGACAAATAAAGATAATTTAATTGGTTTGTTGCCACCATATATTAAGAAGTGATGTTAAAGGAAAAAAGGAAAATGAAAGAATCTAATGGTAGAGTGGAGGAAAAGAGAAGGAACGTGAAAGCAATATTAATTTTCTATTTTATGTCCTATGCTTTTAGATGGTGAAAACAAAGTTTGAGTTGCTTAGTAGGTGCCCCAAAGAAAAAGATTGAAAGTAACTACTCTTATATTTACCAAAAAAAAAGAAAAAAAAAAAAAAAAGGGAAGTAACCACTCTTATATTTACCCAAAAAAAAAAAAAAGAGGGAAGAAAAAGGAAGTAACTACTTAAGTATTAGTTAAACTAAAGTCGGTTACAAAATTAAATGAAATATGTGAGTTCAAGCTCATCTGAATATTAGGATTATAAAATAATCAAATTAAGGTAAAGTGAAAAAAGGAAGTCCATATTACCTAGAGGGAAGATGGAAAGAGTCATGGGAATAGTAAGCATGACTTTTCTCCCATATGTGTCTGACAAATTCCCCAACACTGGCATCATCACTAGTGATCCCAATCCTACTATCTGAAATATTGTTACCAAAACCATGTGCAAAATATTTATTAGAAATCTCAAGTTCAAAACCTTTCGTTCTAATTTATGTAAAGGTGTTTACTTAGCATAAAATTTAAGAGAAGAGGTATGAAAATCTTTTGAAATTTGTAAATTTAACCAATTATGCGACTATTAAATCTCATTAAGGATAAAATAGAAAGTTTGAAGTTAATTAATACTACTAAATATAGAAATATATTATTCTTTTTAGAGCCGACTAAAAAGAAAATAATGTCTCATAAATTAAGATGGAAAAATATGTACAAATCTTTTGATAGGTATCATTTTGTTTTCCTTATTAAGTCAATCAACGTGAATCCAAATTAATCAACGAATTAATTTCAGTTAATCCTGAAAATTGCCAAAATTTATTGGAAATAAACTTAAATAGGAATACATTTTTTTTTTTTTCAAAAAAGTATGTATAGTAGTTTAAGGGGGTGGCTTACGAGGGAATCGGGACAAATTAACATGAGCTAACATGGAATATCTGGTCACTGACAATTGATAAAGTACTCTAAAAAATCAGTTCAAAGAATAGTTTAAAATGGAAGTTTCTTAAAGAGCCAGTGCAATGGTCCAAAAAATGTAAATAGACTGTATATTTAACTTTTTTTAAAGGAAACTTCCTATATGAAATGGTCCAAAAATGTAGTACTAATATATATGATCATCCTACTATAAGCGTGGAGATAAATCATCATATATTATACACCAATGAGGATTGCGTTAGTATGGATAGAAATTTCTCTATCTTTAATTAAAGGTCTCAAATTAAAGTTTGAATATAAAAAAAAATCTTACGTGCCGTGAATACGAATTAATGAGAATACCAAATAAAAATATTAAATACCGAATGAAAAATAAAAAGAGAAATCGCCATATACAAATATATTAGTGTATGTTGTACTTACTAAGATTCTTTATCGATCTAGCTATCAAATTTAAAGCATCCACTTTTTCCTTTTTCTTTTCTTCTTTGTTTTTTTTTTCATGTTCTATTCAACTCGTTTCTCTTTTAGTTTTTTAATCAACATTCATTTTCTTTTATATATTTTATTTAGAGTTTAATATTTATATATGAGTGGTGAAACAAATTTAATGATGTTCGGTTAGCAAAAGGTATTTTCAAGGAATAATATGGTTAGATAGGTTAAATTATATTTATAGGATAAGAATTACTCATGTAATCGAAATGTATAAGATAAACATTCTTTTATTTTTATGTTTTTTCCCCTCAAAATTTCGTGGTGAGACTTACCATCAAATTAATTAATTTGGAAAGTTTACAAATGACAAGAGTAAGTTGAAAGTATCCATAAAAGAAACTCTAAAGAGATGGCGTTGATTGTAAGATAAGCAATGAATAAATGTTCTCTTGATGGCAAAACTGAGAATGAAAAGGAAAAAAGAAAGTATAATAACATATTAAAAATATAAATGAATATTTTTAAACATGTCTTATACTTATTAATTGGTATAAATATTTAATGAAAATAATTTTTTACCAGGTCAAATCAATCTCAAAAGTGACTTGTTATGAGTTAGTAGAAAGAGTAGATAATTACAGTCACTACTCACATGGATGATAAAAGCAAACTTGCTACTCCACTACTTTTTCTTGAAATGGCTATACCTATTGAGTATATTTTTTACTCCACATAATGAAGTAGTGTTGATGAAAAGGAAAAGCAGATTAAAAAAAAAAAAGAATTTTCTTTTTTCCTTTAAACTAGTTTGATTAATCTTAATTCACATATAATAAGTTTACTAAAAGGAGAAAGTGCTTTCTGTTAGGAGTTTTTTGTGCATGAACTCAAATATCAAATTATTATAGTTAAGAGCAAAGGAATTTTAATTATTTTTCCATCATAATAAAAGTACTGACTACTTCTCCATGTGTAGCATAATAGCATATAGAGGAGTCCGAAGCTGCAAGAGACAGTTTTTCAATGCTAGGATACAAAACGGACAGTCCTTAAACTTACGTAACAGAAGGACAATTCACCCATTTTTTAGCGAACTATTAGTTACTACTATTAACTCCATCAAGCGTCGATACAGTGAAAAAAATAAATTAAAGGGGTTCGCTCAAAAACTGACAAACCCCATTTCGAGATTATATAGTGTATTTACCAGGCGAAATTATACAATGTGTAGTTTAAGTAGTAAATTATATAGTGAATTTTCTTGACTTCTTCATGTGATATTTCTTTAATACGGTAAAAATCCTGACTTCGTCACCAACAGCCTACGCCAAAATCAGTATTCTAACTATCTCAACAAGTCAAAAACATTTGATATCAAATGTAAACAAGTCCAAAACACGACTTAATTACCACAAATATTCAAAACGTGGGGTCAGATTGTTACCCGGTCCATTGAACAGATACAACAATATTCCAATACAATACCATAACAAAAGAATGGTGGGAGGAAACATTACCACTTGTTGAACCCCAGTAAGGTAAATAGCAAGTGAACATTCATCTTGTCCAGGACAAATGGCTGATAAACTAACATCAGTCATAGATGGAATCACCATGAATGCAGAGAAGCAACTCAAAAATACTGTCATGTATAGGTGACTTAGCCCACAACAAAATTTCTCCATTGCTTCCACTCTTTCCATCAAATTATATTTGTTGCCCTTTCACAGCTCTAAAAACAACACTGAATTTATAGAAAAATGAAAAG
Source organism: Capsicum pubescens (assembly GCA_030864215.1). NCBI lineage: Eukaryota > Viridiplantae > Streptophyta > Magnoliopsida > Solanales > Solanaceae > Capsicum > Capsicum pubescens. The sequence goes on from CM061541.1 coordinate 2,496,624, forward strand.
AGCAAAAAGCCAAAAATCTCATGAAAAGCAGAGAAAGAAGCTAAAACAGAACATCATAGGAGAAAAATTGTTTCTGTGCTGTTTTTGTTTGGTTTCATGACTTTAGAATCTTTTGAATGTGTCTTTCTTTTTCTTTTTTGCATGACATCTGGTGAAAAAATTATACACTCTAAGTAGTAAAAGTAATTATACAGTCTAAAAGTATTTACCAACTAAATGATATGCAAGTTTTAGTTGAAGGAAGGAATATGATGGAACAATTTTTTTTATATACAAAGAGGAGTCATATAAGTCAAAAGAGTAATGAAAGTGCGACGTTGAAATGATGCGTAGCTTGCAAGTTCATGCAAACAAAAACATACTGTAAAAGTGAAAACTCATTGCACTAGTGCTCGTGTATGTATGGACCATTATACGTGCATTTAGACATTTGTATACATAATCATAATGTATTGAATATTCATATAGTTGATCTTAATTTATTTGGATTTAATTAAAAGATATATTATTGTTATTATAACTGTGGTATGTTATCTTTTGTGGTGTAGTTATGGCAGATGATTTTACGAATTGCGTTCAAACAAAATATTTAGTGTGTCAAATTCTGAAGAAAAAAAAAGAGTAGTCTGGTGCACAAAATATTCTGTGTTTATTCGGGATCAGGAAAAAATCTCACTACAAGGGATATGATGTAGATAGCCTATCCTAAGGAGTGGCTGCTTTAAATTAGGGTGTGTTTAATTTTAAAAAATAAGTCATTTAACATTGATTTGTGTTTTTTAATTAAAAAATGGTACATGTCGAATTTTTTTTAATAATGAGGTAAATTTGACATCAATATATGACATCAAGAGTAAATTTGGCTCTAAAGTATGACGAAGGTATATTTAGTTAATTTTCCAAAATAGAGAGGTAATTTGGATGACAACGAGGCTAAATTTGATTCAAGAGTATAATAAGAATATATTTAGTCAGTTTTTTAAAGTAAAGGGATAAATTTGACTCTTTTCCCTTTCTTTTGTAATTGTAGATGCTCTTAATCAAGTTACTATTGTTCTTATTTGTTTTTTGTTTAGTGATCGTATCACAAGCTTAGTCTTTTTTTGATACATTTCCTCAAAAACAAAGAATTAAATTCGAATTTCTCCACTATAGCTACCATTTCAACCAAATTTATCAGCTAATACATTCTCTATATAAGAACGTGTTTCACTTCAAAATATGACACTTTCTAAGAAAATTAATAATAGCCTTGTATTATTTAAAAGAGTATTAATTAACCAAAAACATAACATATTTTTGAACATCTTCCATTATTATCACAGTCGTAGTCGTAGGTATGACATAATTCTTCACTAAACATTAAAACAAATTAAATGAGTAAATAAATTTTTTTTCTTTCACTCCATATAATGAAATATGAATCTTCAATTAATTCAACTTTGTGCCATATAAAACTCATTTTAAAAGAAAAAAAAAAAGAAAGCCCCTTGATAGAATTTCATTTATATCCAAAATTTAAACTCGAGATTACTGATTAAGACGAGATAATAAAAAATTTGCTTCATTGATCACAAGCTCTTTTCCAGTGTGGCTTACGCTTTGAGGCGTACAAGCTAGATAATGAGCAAATTTACACTTTGGTGGGACCCAATCTTCGTCATTTTCTCTTTGTCTTTTTTTTTTTCTTTTTAATTTGGTCCTATTTCTTTACGTACACTAGAAGGTAATTCGGTATTTAATAGCTAATTAACTTTCGGTTGAGAGAATTTAGTTAAACTTGTTCTTTTCTTCAACTAATCTTTTGGCTAATATGCTAATTAAATCCACTAGTTTACTTACAAGTAGTGATGTCTTGTTTTTACTGTTTTCTTTGCAGCCGTTTTTTTATATACCTTAATTTGATGTATTTGAGTCGATGGTCTTTTGAAAATATTCTCTTTATCTCTACGGAGTAAAGATAAAATCTACGTATATTTTAATCTTTTCCGACCCCACTAGTGATTCCATCGAATATGTTATTATTATTGTTGTATTTACAAGGTAAAGTGAGGAAATTATAATGAATATATATTTGTAGCTAGCAAATGTTTATCCAACTACTTGAACGTCAATTTTTTTTTTGCCACTAATATATATGAGTTAGAAAACCAAAATTGGAGGTTGAACAATTAGATTGATGAAACCACTTTTCAGATTCTTAAACGTAAGAATCTCCATAAAAAAATTACAAACAAACAAAGCAAGCAAGCAAGCAAGAAAGAAATAATTCTACTTTTTTTTTTTTTTTACTTTATTGTGTACTCCCTCTTTTCTACTTTAAGTGACACTAAAATTATTTGGCTAGTTACATGAAATTATTTTCTAGTGGTATGTTTAGTTTAGGAGTTTACCAAACTTCAAATCCCTCTATTACAAATTTTTCACTCATAAATTTTTTAACTTCTGTAAAAGTGAAATCCATGTAGTGACGCAATTTTAACTTTTCAATGAATGTTCACTAAGAAACCACACAATATGAAATTTCAATCACCTTTTATTTTTCACTCCATCCCATTGAATATCAATAGTGTTTTCACTTATTTTTAAGTATGATCCGAATGTTTTTCTCTTTTTTTTTTTTTTAACTTTGATTTCAAACAGTGGCAAACTTAAACCAAATTAAAACAAAGACATAAGCTAGGCTCCGCTCCTCGCTCGACTACCAGCTTATATAAATGTATCTTTTAATTTGGTCTCAACTGACATCTATAGCTTTCAATTTTGAATGTAGATAAATAGACACTTAAACTATTATTTAATTAAATGAGTAGACACACAGTCTTACTTATCAAATCGCGTGAGATTGACATGTAGGACGCATGCGTTTATTTGTTTAACTTTATAATAATTTAAGTGTTTGTTTGTATATACTCAAAGTTGGAAGTTATAGACGCTAGTTGGAAATTAGGAACAGAAAGAAAAGAAACATAAAAACAAAAATAAATTTACAAAGGCGGAAGTGCTTAGTTGTATATGCTCAAAATTGAAATAGAAAAGTTATTTTTAATAAAAAATTATAAAAAATAAAATATGATGCCCCTCAATAAGCACATCAATTTTTTTCCATAAATATTTACCAAAGGCATAATTTGTTGTCCGGATCAACAAACTATCCTTTTTATTAATTACGTATACTGCATGCGTTTGAAGGCGCATGACAGGACAAATCTTCTCAAATATAACGATAAATAAATACTACATATATAGTAGTAGCATTTTATTTTAGCTCAAGAAACCAACCCCGAGGGCTAGAAAAAATGATGTTATGCGCGGGGTTTAAGAAAGAGCCCGAGGGTAAGGAAAAACGATGCTATGTGTGGGGTTTGAGAACAGGTCAGACCATAAGAATCTACTGTAAACAGTTTTACCTGCATTTCTATAGGTGATTGTTTTCATAGCTTAAATCCGTGACCCCCTAGTCATATGATAGCAACTTTATCAGTTACGTCAAGGCTCCCCTTCAACCCGAGAGTAGGATAGTTCTGTAAAATTTAGAAGAAGCCCACACTGGTCCGGAAGATGGGCCAAGACAAACTTTAGTATTAGGATGCAATAAGGCTGATCTTTGGGCCATGCAATTGATTTTGGTCTGTTGGAACTTTTGATATTTCATGTGATTCTTTTTCTTACCCAGTCCATGCTATTAATTTACCTATTTTCCCCAAAATATGCATTATACTCCTTTTTTTTTTTGGCTTCTCATTCGGTGACCGGTGCTCCAGAGGTCGAGGGTTCGATCCTCTGGTTAAGGATGGGTTGACTGCATTCGAGGGTTCGATCCTCTGGTTAAGGATAGAGCAGCCCCATCGTTATAATGTTGGTCATTATACTCCTTTTCATTATTGATTAGGTCCAAGGAGTGTGGATTTCTCCTCAATTTTTATCAAATTTGATTTCTTTTTTCGTTGTCTCAATTTATGTGATAGTGTTTGCTTGAACAAGAAAGAAAAATAAATTTTGAGATATATGTGGTCTAAAAACAAGTGTAGATATTTGTCTGAATATACATCATCTCATTATGTAAATTTATAGTTAAGAATTAAGTTGTTTCTAAATAAGGAATATAACAGTATTTTTGAAATCGAATAAAAAAAGTGACAATTGAGAAAATAATGTCATTTCAACTTTCTATAAAATATCAATCACTTAATATTTTAGAACTCTTAAAAAGAAACTAAATGTGTCAAAGTCAAACTAAGATGTATATAATCGAGCCTTTTGCGATAAAAACTTTTATGTGAGATTTATTATGTAGGATGTATATAGTTATTTATTTAATTCTATGATGATTTAAGTATATTTTTGTATATATTTAAAGTTGAAGGTATAAATGTAATTAGGAATAGAAGGGAAAGAACCATAAAAACAAAAATAAAATTGCAGAAGGCACAAAACAAATAATCCCCAAATCAACCATTCCTCCACTTCCAATTTCCATTATCTTCAAACCCTAATTTCTGCCCCTGTGATTCCGCCGTTGCAGCTGCCGCCAATGGAAACATCGAAGCGCTGAGGATCAAAATCATCTTCAATTACTGTTTTAACCTATGATGATTCAATTTTTCCGATAGAAATAATATCTGAAATACTCATAAAACTGCCCGTAAAAACCTTACTGAAACTGAAATGTGTATCTAAATCATGGCTTTCACTTATATCAAGTTCTCAGTTCATCAAAACTCATCTGAAAAACTCAGCTAGTAATCGGGATTTTGTTCAACACAGACTTCTCAGTATTACATCAGGTTTTCACATTCAGGACGAAGGGGATAGGAGATTGTATAGAAAGTTTCAAACGTATTCTCTTTACGCAATTCTATATGGAGAATCACCGTGTTTACCTGTTGAGCTTCGTGATTTGGGTAATACAGTTTGCTTTAATTACAAAATTTTGTGTTCGTGTGATGGATTATTCGCTATTTCGGTAACCTGTGATTATGCCGAGGATTTGTTTTTATGGAATCCGTCTATAAGAGAGTTGAAAAACCTTCCTGATTCAGGAAGAGATGTGCGCACTGGTGGTTGTTCGTATGGATTTTGTTATATCGAGTGTCAAAATGATTATAAAATCGTGGAAATTGTGATGGGTAAATTTGATGATAAGATTGCTCATATTCGTGTTTATAGTTTAAGGAATAATTCGTGGAAAGAGATTTGGAAGTGTCCAAGTATTTGTTTGACTAATCATGTAAAATTTGTTAAAGGAAAGCTTCATTGGATTACCGGTGATGGTAATGATAGGAACGGCATATGGTTCAACCCTGGAGATGAGACGTTTGGAAATGTAGCATTGCCGAACCCAAGTGGTGACACTTTCAACTGGAAATTAGTGTCTTCAGCGGGTAATTTGTGTATGACTTGTGATTATTGAAACAAGACACATGTGTGGATAATGAAGGAGTATGGACTTGCGGAATCATGGACTATCGTGGCTTCGATTCCTAAATTTGTTAATAAGGTTGTTTGGCCGATTTTCAGTTCCCAGAATGATGAAATTCTACTGCAAGACATTTCAGGTTTAGTGTGGTGGTATGTTTCAAGAGATGATGACACATTTGAGCTTCCTGAGAATCAAACACGTTGTGAATGTGATGGATGTGGTGAGCTTAATCTATACGTTGAAAGTCTTGTTTCGCCAAATTCACCTTTTGATCGATGAGTGGAAGGATAGAAGTTTGCGCTATAGTCTACTGAGGTAAGAAACGGTACCATCAAGCTCTCAATATGATATGTAAATAGACAACCCTTGTAGAATGATTGTGATTATGTTCCTTTGTGTTGCTGCGTTTCATGTTAATGACATTTAAACTCTGGAAAATACTCTTGTGTCCAAAGTTATTCGGTTTTTTCCTTAAGTATTTGGTTAGTGTATCCTGTTGTTGCTCCTACATAATATGGGGATAATTGATGCATAAAGAGGACATATAATGACACATTGATGAACATTAAAACGAAAGGACAATGTTGAAACATTATGTATCTAGCAAGTTCCTGCAAAACCATGAACATAAAAGTTAAAAGCTCAATGCATAACAATGTGTGTGTTTGAATTAACTTGGGTGCATTTCAACTATGTTTCGTTGGGTATTATTACTTTCTACCGTCACAGGTATCGAGTTATTATGTTCATTAAGATCGGCGCAGATGAGAAATATAAAAATATTACAGATCACTGCTGCAATTGTGAGCTCTTTTTGTCATGTGTTCTTTGGGCTTTTTCAAAGGAAAATTTCAGAAATAGCCAAGTTTTTAGGATATAAAAAGTAGTCACTGTTATGAAAGTCCAATTTTTCCCTGCCGGAAGAGAACTCACTATTGTATTTGTTTTAGATATGTGATTTTAACTTGAGCCAAGGGTATATCGAAAACTACCTCTCTATCTTCACAAGTTAGGGTAAGGCTGCATACACACCACTCTCCCCAGGCTCCACTTTATGAGATTATGTTGTTTGTGTTGTTGTAGGAGGAAAAAAACCCCTCTTGTTTTCTTTAAGCTCGCTCTTCTTTCTTAAAGAAAACAAGAGAAGTGAACTTTTTTCAAATTTCTCTCTTATAATCAATACACATCGTTGCTTTATTTCTGTTATTTCATCTTGTTTCATGTTTTATTATGACTTTATTTACTATATTTTTGTCCGGAGCCGTGAGCCAGGGGACTATCGGAAACAACTTCTCTACGGTGGTGGTATGAACTGCGTACATTTTATCCTCCCCAGACCCCACTAGGTGGGAATACACGGGTATGTTGTTGTAGTCAATACACATCGCTAATTGGACGTTTCATCAATTTTCTTCCAGTAACCAACCAACCCCAAGAGTAAGAAAAAAGGACGTTATGCGTGAGTTTCATGAAAGGGCTGGACCACAAGGGTCTATGGTACGCAGTCTTATCTTGCAATTCTGCGAGATACTGTTTTCATGGCTTGAATCTATGACCTCTTGGTCACATAACAATAACTTTACCCGTTACGGAAAGGTTCCTCCGTCAACCCTGAGAGTAAGACTTTTGTAAAATTTAGGCCCAACACTGGTTTGGAAGATGGGTGAAGAGAAACTTTAGTATTAGGATGTCTGTGGGATCTAATAAGGCTGATCTTTGGGCTCTGTAATTGATTTGGGCCTGTTGGGGCCCCTGATACTTCATGTGATTATTCTTTGGGCTTCTTACCCAATACCAACCCTTTTGGAAGTAATTCACTCTCTCCCACCTTTTTAATTATTTTATTCTCTCTCCCTATTAATATACATAATATAGCCGATATATACATAGCATTCTGTGTATATGTTGGAATTTTTGTAATATGTTTAGGGAGTTGGGATATTTTGTAATATTGAAAATATAAGTTGTGTATTTGTGTAATTTTTAGTTCTATCTATTAATCTTACTCTTTTTCCAAAAAATATACGTTGTACTACTTTTCATCATGGATTCGGTTCAAGGAGCGTGGATTCTCCCCAATTTGTATCAATTTCGATTTTTATTCCGGTTATCCCAATTTATGTGACACTATTTGATTGAACAAGAAGGGCGTAGACATTTATTTGGATATAAACTATCTCATTACGGTTAAATCTGTTATTTAAGATTTTTTATTTTATTTTATAAAAAAAGTAAAACGTTTTTTCTGAAATAGACTAGAAATAAAGTATGACAATTGACATGTAAATTGGGACAGAAATAACACTTAGGTGTAACATGTTGCTTCTCATGTCAACTTTCTACAAAATATCAATCACTCAAACATTTTAGAACTCTTAGAAAAGAAAACAAATGTGCCAATGTCAAACTAAGATTATATAATCAAACCTGTTACGGCAAAAGAAATAAGCTAGTCCACATATAATAACAAATACTTTTACTAATGTAAGAAAAGTCTACATAAAACCAATAAAAATCTCCATCCAACTGTAATTGGTTGGAGCACCAATAAAGTTATTTCTGTGTGATTTATAAGTAACAAATTTGAGCCGCCATGAAATCTATTATTGACGCTTGCATCATAGTTTTTAGGAGTGTTGTGGTCCTTTTTTGAACCTTGAGCGAATACGAGATGTTTAATGGATCGGAATGAGTTTTTACTAAGTCAATTTTCAATCACTCATGTGAGATGTTTAATGCATCGAAATGACTTTTTACTAAGTCAATTTCCATTCACTCATGCGAGATATTTAATGCATCGGAATGACTTTTAACTAAATCAATTACCAGTCACTCCTTTTAATGTTATTTTTATAGGACTCGAGGAATAAATATCACACATAAAGACAACAAAAGAAGGAAAAAAAAATCTAGACAGGGTAGTTGATGACATGATATCCTCTTCATATATATATGTGGTTCCTATGTAACCAAAGCCTATCAGGTGGACTTTTATAGATACTCCAACAGGACCATAAACCTCATCTCAACTAGATTTTCTTTTCACTCCATTTTTCTTCCTCCTTTCTTCTTGCAAAAACTTCTTTAATTCTATGGCTACTCTCACTAATTTTTTGCTCAAACCTTCTCCTGAACTAGCTTCAATTACCAAAATTAGCCCTTCATTTTACTGCAATTTCCCTTCAAATCAATCTTTTGAGAAATTGAAAACCTTCAAACCAAACAGGTCCTTGTTGATAACAAAGGCAACAGCAGCACCTGATGTGGAGAAAAAAGTGAACAAAGATAATGAAAGAGTACAAAAAATTAGTAGTATGGAGGAATTGGATGAAGCACTTAAAAAAGCTAAAAATCGACTGGTTGTTGTGGAATATGCAGGCAAAGATAGTGAACGTTCCAAAAATATTTATCCTTTTATGGTGAATTTAAGTAAGACATGTAACGACGTCGATTTCTTGCTGGTGATCGGTGATGAAACGGAGAAGACAAAGGAACTCTGCCGGAGAGAAAAGATTGACAAGGTAATGTTAGAAATTTAAACGTAATTTTCCGCCTGTTACAATTTATGTGACATTAGTTTGAATTAACGACATGAGGTTTATGAAGAGAAAAAATCATTTGAAACTTAGTTCTTAAACATGTCATATTACACGTATAAGTATTGAAAAAAAACGTCGTTCAGCAAGTATAAGATAGGAAGTTTAAAGTTAGAATTATTTTCGTCTTATGTATAACTATGAAAGAAAGTTCATTAAGTATATAAGATTGGAAGTTTAAAGTTAACGTTATTTTCGGGTCACTTCTTTTGGGATAATTTAACGCAGAATACTGTTACATAAATTAGAACGGACGGAGCAACATAACACAAAATACATGAATATTAGTAGTAAAATGATTAATTCGTGTGCAGCCTAATATAATTTGATACATATAATATCTTCAATGTGATCAGAAGCGTATCTAACATTTTGAATTTAATAGGTTCGAAATTTTGGCCCGAATTTATTGTATTTTGAAATTATGAGTTGTTGTACTTTTAGTGATTTTTAATATGTTTCGCATTTAAATTCCAAGTTTAGTGAAGTACCCCTTCTTAACATTGTTGCTTTAATAACTAGAGGTGGCTCAAAGATTTAAAGTTTATACATTCTAAATGTCATACGTATAATTTCTTGGTTAATATGAAGGATTTGGACTAAATTAGTTATAGGACTCTGCCCAACCCATGCTAGATATGCTAGCTCTGCCCCTGTTAATAGAATTAACACATCAAATACCATGCCTTTAATTGACCCCTCGTTTATCAAATACCATCAAACTCAAAATAGTTAAAATATAAGTAATATTTCTTAGCTAATGTAACCTCATCATCTCTTTTTTTTCTCAACAGGTACCACATTTCACCTTCTACAAAAGCATGGAAAAGATCCACGAGGAAGAAGGCATAGGCCCGGACCAACTAGCTGGCGATGTACTCTACTATGGCGATAGCCATTCTGAAGTAGTGCAGCTCCACAGCAGAGAGGACGTTGAAAAGGTAATCGAAGACCACAAGATCGATCAAAAACTAATAGTCCTCGATGTGGGATTGAAGCATTGTGGACCATGTGTGAAAGTGTATCCAACGGTGATTAAGCTATCGAGGCAGATGTCTGATTCAGTCGTGTTCGCGAGGATGAATGGTGATGAGAATGATAGTTGTATGCAGTTCTTGAAAGACATGGATGTAGTTGAAGTGCCTACCTTTTTGTTTATAAGAGATGGAGAGATTAAAGGAAGGTATGTTGGATCAGGGAAAGGGGAACTTATTGGAGAAATTCTTAGATACCAAGGAGTTAGGGTAACTTATTAAAATTGTTTGAAAAATGTTAAGTGTTTATACTTAATTGGGACATTTGATTTGTCATGAGATGATTATGGACTAGTCAAGTGTTTGTAATACAAAAATTAACCAACTTGGTTTGGTTGAGAATTGAGATGTAAGTTTTGGTATGCTTAAGTTAATGTACTGTTTTACTATTTTGAATGAGAATAATGTTCTTACTTAGCAAGTTATCCTTATTAGACTTCAATTTAATTGAATCATTATGCTTAAGTTAATGTACTGTTTTACTATTTTGAGTGAGAATAATGTTCTTACTTAGCAAGTTATCCTTATTAGACTTCAATTTAATTGAATCATTTGGGATTAATTAAAATTTGTTGAGACTATTTATACTACAGGTGGACATTTGATTTGTGAGATAATGTCATAAAAAAATAAACCAACTTTTGGCTTGGTTGAGATTGAAGATTTGGTATGCTAATTAGTTTGTGAACTATGTTGTAACTTGTAAGTGATATAGATTTTCATAATTGATTTTGAATGAGAATGTTTTACTTGGGGAGTTAGCTTTAACCTACGTTGAATCATTAGTATGAAATGATGTCATAGGGAAAAATCAAAGTTATACACACGTGAACAGGGATTATAGATTATATATAATTATACAAAGTTATACACATATGAACATGGATTATACCTATATTACATATTGACAGATTATTTTCAGGTTAAGATATTGAATGAACGACTATTTAGGTTAACTCTTCTTTATCTTCACCATACGACAAATTCTATATTATTGATTGAAAGGCACTAAGAGTAGAGGGGTGCATTTAGTTATTGGAGGGTAGTGATCTTAAACTTTTAACCTCGATTGTTTCTTTAACAAAACTTCAAATTTAACAAAAATTTTAACTTTTAACCTTGAAAATTTATCCATAATAGAGCAGACCGAAGTTAAAAGTTCAAGACTATTCATTTTCAAGGTCTATCGGGTAATAATTCTCTGGGCCAGAACTAGACTTTTTTTTTTTTTGGTCAGCAAACTCTAAAGATAGAGAGGATATCTTTTTGGACAAATAAAATAAATATCAAATTATGCTCTTTTCCACTTTTTTAATTACTTTATTCTCTTATTTTATTAATATACATAACATAACCGATATATACATAACATTCAGTATATATATTGGAATTTTTATAATATATTTAGGGAGTTGAAATTTTTTGTAATATTGAAAACATAAGTTGTGTATTTATGTAATTTTTAGTAGGAAAAAATACATAAAGTAACATACTTAAGTATTAAATTATAAAAAATAATATCACTTTTATCAAATTAAATTTTATAGCATATGTATTTGTATTTTTATAGCAACAGTTCGCAAAAATACAAAAAACATATCAATCGTAAGAACAGTAAAAATCATAGCACCAGTTTGTAAAAATATAAAATATAACTTGCTATATTATATAATTATGGAATTTTGCCTTGGCAGTATTTTTTTTTATAGCTAAGGGAATTTATCAAGGACGACAGTGATAATGGAACACACACCAAACTATATGATAAGTTTCGTGAAAGAAAGAAATCAGAGGTGTGAAAACACCCAAAATGAACACGATATGAAGTTAACAAATAACGCAAGCCGTTGGATCTTCTTCCATACTATGATAGTGATGATAACGAGCTGGATATTGCAGATAAGGTGGTTGATATTGGTAGCAAACTGGTACTGGATATGCCTTTATTGCTGCTGCCTCTTTCTTCTTATCGTCTCCTTTTTTGTCATCAGCCTTCTTTGCTTCCTCTTTCTTCTTATCAGGCTCTTTTGCTGGTCCAACAAAGACTATCTCAGTGTGGCATAACTTCTTCAATTTTAAAACTAATTCAACTGGATCTATGGTTCCTGTTACTGTCAATTTCTTGTCCTTTGGGTCTATCGAAATTGAGTCCATTCCGTACACAAAAGAAACTTTTTTCATGACCTTTTGCTTGACTTTGTCATCGAGATACTCCAACTTCAGCACTACTTTCATCATCTTTTTAGCTGAGACTTCGAGATCTGAGTTTAGTGAGTATATCGAAGTAAGTAGCAGATCAAGACTTATATTTTTTTGTCTCTTTAATTTCTTTCTATTGGAGTTGCAAGTGAGCTTATGGATTTGGAGTCATTTTATATGAGTGATTTGTGACTACGCACTGTGTGTAGAAGGGAGGGGACGAAGAAGCAACCGAGTCAACCACCAAGTCTTTTTTTTAACTATAAATAACATAAATATCAATATTTTGAAAGTAATTACATTCTTTTTTATTTTTTAAATTATTTTACTTTCTTTCTCTATTAATATACATAATATAGTCAACATATATATAACATTCTGTATATATATTGAAATTTTTATAATATATTTTGGGAGTTGAAATTTTTTGTAATATTAAAAACATAAATTGTGTATTTATGTAATTTTTAGTTTTTTAAAAGGTCCAGAACTAGACTCATTTTGGGCTCTTAACAACATGTAGCTCAACTGGCCTATTTTGTCCATCACTAATATTCGTCTGAATTATATTTTACAATAAAAATAAAAATAATAATATGAACTAGCTAAAAAGCTTGATTAAAAATATATTCATTCGCCTAACAATAAAGTTTGTGTAGGGATATAAAAGAGAACGCGTAAAAAATAGAGAGAGTATTTATCAGAAGTTGTTTGATTGCAATTAAAAAAAGCTGCAGCAGGACCTATTAAATAGACTTACAATCAACCACTATTAGCTAAAAATAAGCAACTAAAAAGATTAGTGGATAAACATGCCCACTACTAACTGAACTAAACTAGTTCTACTTATACTAGCTAGGAACTAATTGACAGCTTTTGAAACATTAATCAACACTCTCCCTTGCTTCAAAGTTTGTTACTCCCATCTGCAATCTTAAGTACCCATGCTTCCCAATTGGAAGCGCTTTCGTTAGAATATCAGCAACTTGTTCATTTGTGTCACAATGTTTCAAGACAATGCTTTCACTTGTTACCAGATCTCGTATGAAGTGGTACCGAATGTCAATATGCTTTGTCCTACTGTGAAATGCTGGATTTTTTGTCATTATAATAGTTGTTTTGTTTTCGCAGAAAATTTCAGTTGCAGCAGCCAGCTCCTGAAAGACATGAGCAAGCAACCTCCTTAGCCAAACCTTGACAGGATGATGTAGTAGCAGCAATATATTCTGCTTCAGACGATGACAAGGCCACAATCTCTTGCTTCTTTGAACTCGAGGATATAACACCTGAACCAAGAGAGAACACATATCTAGAAGTATTTTTTCCGTCATCCAAACACCCTGCATAATCACTATCAGTGAAACCAAACAATCTAAAATCTGATGTTTTGGAGTACCAAATTCCAAAATCAGTAGTTCCGACAACATACCGTAGAATTCGCTTTACAACTCCAAAATGATGCTTTGTTGGGTTATGCATGAATCTGGAAACCATACTAATAGGAAATGCTATGTCAGGCCGTGTGTGCGACAAATAATTCAGACCACCAACTATTCTTCTAAAGCATCGAGCATCCGCCAAACCCGTACCATCATCAGATATGAGTTTCTCATTTACATTCATATGTGTAGAAGTTATCTTACACCCCAACATATTAAATTTCCTATGAAGATCAGTTGCATATTTTCTTTGTGAGACAAAAATACCATCTAATTAAACTTTGTTTAATCTCAAGACCAAGAAAATATTGCAACAATCCCAAGTCATATCATCTACATAAAGACACATCACCAAGAAATCAGTTTTACCTTGCTTCTTCACATAGAGAGTTGGCTCATTTTTGCCCCTTTCAAATTCATTTCCCAAGAGATAAGAGTCGATCTTGCTATATCATGCCCGCGGGGCTTGCTTTAGACCATATAAGGCCTTTTTCAACCCGTACACTTTACTTTCTTGTCCGCTCATAACAAAACCTTCAGGTTGAGAAACATAAACTTCTTCCTCTAGTTCTCCATTTAAGAAGGCAAACTTAACATCAAATTGGTAAACTTGCCAAGAGAGTTAAGCAACAAGAGTTAAGAGAGTTCTCATCGTTTCAAAGCGTGCAACAGGAGAGAATGTTTCATCAAAATCAACTCTTTGTTGTTGTGCATATCCTTTTGCAACAAGCCGAGCTTTGTGCTTCTGAACCGATCCATCAACAAAGTACTTTGTGCGATACACCCATTTCTGGCCAATAACATTCTTTCCTTCTGATAAATTAACTAATTTCCAGGTTTCATTTTTTTCAACAGCTTTGATTTTTTTCACTATTGCTTGTTTTCACTCTTCTTTTTCAGTTGCTTCTATATAATAAATGGGATCTGAAACAAGAAGAGAAAATTGACAAGAAGTATATATATTGTTAGAGTATCTGGGATTTGGTTTTCTATTTCTTGTTGATCTTCTAAGTGGACTTGGCTCTACTGAAGATTCTTCAATAATTTCAGATGTTACTGGTGCCGACTTTTCAGCAACAGGTGACTCGGGTGCATCATCAGGAACTAAAGAACCTGTTGGTCCTGAAGTAACTCCATTAGTTCAAGCCCAACTTCTTGCCTCATTGAACTTAACATCCCTGCTTACAATAACTTTGCCACTTTTCAGGTTATACAATTTATATGCTTTGGACTGAGGACTATAGCCCACAAAAACACGTTTTTCTAATTTTACATCTAGTTTGAGACGAGATGGAGAAGTATCCAAAGCATATGCTAAACAACCAAAAACTTTTGGATGGCTTATTCGTGGCTTCCTTCTCTTCCAAGCTTCATATAGAGTTCGATTCATGACTGCCTTTATTGGTGAGATATTGAGAAGATACACCGCCGTCTCCACAGCTTTTTCCCAAGATTTCATTGGAAGTTCAGCTTCTTTCATCATGGTTTGAGCCATTTCAATCACTGTTCGATTCTTTCATTCGGCCACTCTATTTTGCTCCGATGTGCGTGGTGTTGTCAACTCCCTATGAATACCATCTTTTTCACAAAATTCATCAAATTCTTAAGAAGTAAATTCACCGCCTCTATCCGAACAGAGAGCCTTTAAAGAACATCCACTTTGCTTCTCTACTAATGCCTTGAATTTCCTGAAATTCTCAAAGGTTTCAGATTTGAACTTCAAGAAATAAACCCAACTCATTCGACTATAATCATCAATAAACAACAAAAAATATCGACTTTCACCTAAGGATTCAATACTCATCGGACCACAAACACCAGCGTGTATCAATTCAAGACAACTTGAAGCCCTCCAAGCCTTGTTTATAGGAAATGAGACTCTATTTTGCTTTCCGTAGACACACCCTTCACAGAAATAAAGACAATCAATTTTAGGTAGCCCAACAACCATATTCTTTTGACCCAACAATTTCAGTCCTTTAACATTCAGATGTCCATACCTTAGATGCCATAAACTAGTATCACTAGATTTCGCAACTAAAGCAGAATTTTGCACACTAGAGACTACTAAAGGAAACATATGATTTTGTGTCATGGAAATGGTTATAATATTTTGTCCAGATTTCTTATCATAAATCGTGCAACCATAATCATCAAATAAAAATGAGTAACCATCAGTTATCAATTGCCAAACTTTAACAGATTATGAGCCAAATTAGGAGCATACTGCACATCATGTAAGAGTTTTACATTACCCTGGATGGTTTTGATAGCAATTGTACTTTTCCCTTCAACCTTCATTGGCTTGATGTCTCACTACTAAAAAGTCTTGTTTTAGCCATGTGATTTAGTGAGGAACGTCCCTCACTAATCAAGATTTAGTGAGGGCAGCCATCACTACAAGGTATCTTGCTAATTTGAGCCTTGCTAATTATTAGTAAGGGAGACCCTCGCAAAGTAGTGAAGGACTCCGACACTCAACCATCGCTGTTTTGATCTCACAATTTTTCAAAAAAATATAACATAGTGAGGGATGTCCCTTGCTATATTTAAAAATATACATAATATTAATTTATTATTTAGTGAGGGACGTCCCTTGCTATATTAAAAATATATATAATATTAATTTATTATTTAGTGAGAGGCGCCCCTTGCTATATTAAAAATATATATAATATTAATTTATTATTTAGCGAGGGACAACCCTTGGTTCATAAAAATTAATACAAATTATAAATTTAAATATATTGAGAGATATCCCTCGCTAAGTTAAATAAAAAATTAATTTAATATTTGAATATTTTGAGGGATATAGCTACAGAAGTCCCTTGCCAATCTGGTGTTATTATTAGTTTTTTACTGCACTAAAACTCAATATTTAAATAGAAAATCAACATACAACCAATATTAACCAGCAAAACAATAAGAAAAATATTTCCGAAACAATTCAAACATTAAAATTAAGCAACCAAACTTCATACATATTCATCCAACTTAAACAATATGCAAACAAGTATCAAAAAGTGTGCAAAGAATCACCAAACAAATTCTTTCAAACACTCCAAACTAACAAAATTCAAACCTAAAACAACAATGCCACCTACTACTCAATTCCATCCTCTCCACCACCATCATCAATGTATTTACGTGAGCTTTGAATTCTTTGACGTCTAACTCAAGTTTCGCCCTACGCCACTCCTCCATCCTTTTTTTTCGTTCCTCTTCATACTTCCTAGCAAGATCCCGAACTTCATGTCGCATCTCCTCAAATTGCTCATATGATGGTAGAACTCCCTATACCTTGCAATCCACACTAAAGACGTTAAAAGTACTTCTCAGAGAAAACCCTTACACACGCCCCCAACTATATCCAACCAGCATGAGAGAGTTTCTTCCCCTGATGGCATGATTGAATTGCATTGATCATCTGTTGGTCGACTCCTTTTGATCTCTTTAATTTCTTGAAAGTATCGATTCTGTATTAAAAGTAAAATTAGTATATAATAAATGATATAAAATAAATTCTAAGTAAGATATGAACTTACGTAAGTATTTGCTGCCCGTGTTTCAACCTAGGCTTCGTTTTAATCTCTAATTTTCATATGGGTCTTCTTCCATACCTCTTCACAAGTGGCTGGTCTACCAAGAGATACTTCCTGCAAAGAGATACTGACTGGGCCACAATTGCATAAAAAATTTACTACCATCTAAAATGTATAAATAATTACCAGTATCTTCATCCAAAAGGTCTAAAAGAAAAGCCCAAAAGGAGTGACATTGAGTCGCTGATTGTTTTAATTCCAAATGAGATGAGTGATGCATTAGATGCTGATTGCAAAACAAGTCTATCTTCATCTAAAAAGGTTTAAAATAAATTCCTGAAAGAGTGACATTGGGTCCCTAGACATTCCAACTCCTGATAAGATGAATGATGCATCTGATGTTGGTTGTGAAACAAGCAATGGGAAAAAACTTGTGGAGAATGAAGATAACATGACCACAGAAGCCGAGTCCAAGACGTTAGAAGTTGCCTTAGAAAGATGCCAGTGAACTCACAGAGTTGTCATAACGAAAGAAGCTAAAATATAAAGATGATAAAGTTTTGTTTGGGAAGAAGACAGTAATCATTATTCATTACTTATTTAAATTCGAAAGTAAGAAAAACACATTTTAAGCAACTGATTTGGAAGATAAGTCCTTATAATTTGTTTTGCCAATGTAAGTTTATAGAAAGAAAATAGGAGATAGAATTATTTGACATATTGAATGCATTAGAGTTGACATTGCTCACAAGAGACACTTTTTTAATATGAAACACTTATCTCATATTCCGTCGAGGACGTGGAAAGCTAGCTACAATTTTGGACTGCGTAATCACATTTTTTCCTATAAGCTTGATTTGACTATTAGTTTACATTCTTAATTTCAATATGCAGCATTTAATAACACTTAATGATATGATTTTAGAACAATTTTGCTGCAGCACTTAGTTAGTTTAGACAGGGCTACAACATCTCAGGCTCATCTGTTCAAGTTAGCCAACGAGGGCGGCTCAATCCCAGAGCTTAAAAAGTCATGTTAACTATCACCACCAATATCTTATTATGTCTAGTTTATTATGATATTTGTGTGTTTACTTTAGGATTAACTATTAAGCATTAATGTTTTTCTGTTCGTCTTTATCAAATTTATTGTGTTTGCTATTTAATCTTACAAAAAAAAAATACCAATTTTCATTGTTTTAATAAGTTATCAGTAAAACATTTCTTGTTGTATTACAAGTGTGAATGTTCCCAATTTCAGAATATTCTTTTTTTGTCTCCTTTATGATAAAGAAGGTATCTTTCCAAATAAAAATAAAGCATTCTATTTTTTCTTATAAAACAATCTAACTTCAGCAATCAAGAACAAATAGATGACTACCTCCTTTATTAGTTGAAAACCAACAGTTATGTCAAGGCTAACTGAGCTTCTTCACACTCATGAGGGTGTTGATGACTATCTGCAAGTATAACTATTGTTCAAAGCAATGGATCTCTTCCTTTTGCTCTCTTAATGACTCAAACCACATCTTAGGGCTGGAGGTGGAGGGTACTTACCATCCGCACAACCCTCCTGTCAGAGATACTTAACAATGCACTTGACTATAATAATACTTCTAATACTTTTATTTTAACTTAGCTATAGCTATTCAACACTGCAGCAGTGTACTATTATCTAATTCCTAGCATTTTCTTTCGCCTAATGGTAACAAAACATTAAGTAAGAATGTTGGCACAACATCATGATATTGAGTTAAACCATCTTCCAAGTTGGAAGGACCTAATTGTGCCACGAATGGAAGCAAGAGCTGATCACATTCTCTGAATTTCTTGAGAGAATTCGGTCTAATGATGCTACCTCTGTGGAAACTATGTACTTAGCCCAACATCAATTATTTGATCTGATAATTTTTTTCCTTTCTATTAATTGCAACTGGCCTGTTTAGTTACCTAGGTAAACTAGGAGTAGGCTTAAAGGCAGGGTCGGCTGGTAGTATATAAATATTAGGCAATTGCCTAAGGCCCCCCTATTTTGGGGGGCCCATTTTTCTGGCACATGTATTGATAATATAAAAAAAAAAATTATAAAATTAATGAAGGGTCTCATTTTTCTGACACATGTATTGATAAATATATATATATATATATATATAATTTTTTTTTAAGATGATGAATAGCTAAAAAAAAATAGAATTTGATAAAAAAAGTAAAAGTTTCTTGTTTTTATAATTTTTAACGGATAGATTTTCTTTTTACTCTTTTAAATAATTTTTTTTACCCTACTCTTTCATTTGTCTCCACCTACTCTTTGTCTCTTTACAGCTGGTCTCCATGTTTTTTGTTGTAAAAGATCAAGTTCAAGTGTTCAACCCATTTTTTCATATTGTCTGATTGTTTCTCTCTCACGTAGGGCTTCTGTCTTTCCATCTTTTCTCCTTTTTTTTGTTGTCATTTTCAAGTTCAAATATAGAATTGGAAAGAGCTCATATCAAAATTTAAAAAGTATTGATAATACTTTGAAAAAGACATTTTCAAGCAGCTAAACGTTAGCACTTAGTTGGGATTCTTGGGAATTGGAATCATCGATCAAGTCTTCAAATTTCTTGAATCGGGTAATATCATTCTAACTTTTTATATTATTGTTGTATTTTATATTTGATATTTTTTTTATTTAATAGTACGGATTATTTTTATACTACTAGTTACTAGTTAGAATTTAATATGTCAACTAGAAAATATGATTTCGGTTATTCAAAACTTGTAAAAAAAAAGAAGAGTTGATAATTTGATAAAATCTCAAAAAGGAGCTCTTGATAAATTTTTGACAAATAATATCAATATTAAATCAAAAAAATTAGAAAAAAGTTCTTTAGATTAACAAGTCACTGATTTAGTTGAGTTAGATGATTGTATAATTGAAAAAGAAGGGGAGGAAATTAATGAAATGTCAAATACAGATTCTCAAAATAATCAAGATCTTAAAAATGAATAAAATAATTGTACTCCTAAAAATATATATGATCCTAGTCAATGGAATAATATTGATACAAAGTTAAGAGATTTATTAGTAGAAAATGGACCAATTAGAATTACTAACATAGATTTTCCAAAGGATGAATTTTCAAGACATTTTTCTACTACACATTATTTTCAAAAATTAGCAAATGGAGAAAGACATGACAAAAAATGGTTAGTTTATTCCAAAGATTTAAATAAAGTATTTTGTTTTTGTTGCAAGTTGTTTAATACTACTTCTAATGCTAAGAACAATAAATTTGCTAGTGAAAGTAGTAGAGATTGAAAAAATCTTAATGCTAAACTTAGATCTCACGAAATATCTAACCAACATATTATTAATATGAGTTCGTGAATTGATTTAGAAATTAGATTGCGTAACAATAGAACAATTGATAAAAATGTTCAAGAACAAATTAATAGAGATAAAGAACATTGGAAAAATGTATTGTCAAGAATTATTTCCGTCATAAAAACTCTTGGAAAAAATAAATTGGCATTTAGAGGGAAAAATGAAAAAATATATCAAGAAAATAATGGAAACTTCTTAAGCCTCCTTGAAATGATTGCGGAATTTGATCCAATCATGCAAGAGCATATTCGAAGAATTAAACATGATGAAATTCATAATCATTATCTTGGACATAATATTCAAAATGAATTGATAAGTTTGTTGGCAAGTGAAATTAAGAATAAAATTATTGAAAAAATTATAGAAACAAAGTATTTCTCTATAATACTTGATTGTACGCCGGATACAAGTCATCAAGATCAAATGTCTTTTGTATTACGAAGCGTAGATATTTCTATAACTCCAATAAAAATTACCGAATATTTTTTAGAGTTCTTAAAAGTGGATGATACAAGTGGAAAGGTCTTTTTGAAGTTATTTTAGATGAAATAAAATATATTGGACTTGACATTGATAATTTGAGAGGACAAGGATATGATAATGGATCTAATATGAAGGGAAAACGTTAAGGATTGCAAAAAAGACTACTCGATATAAATCCTAGATCATTTTACACACCATGTGATTGTCATAATCTAAATTTGGTACTTTGCGATATGGCTAATTCTTGTACAAAAGTTGTATCATTCTTTGGAGTGGTATAACGTATACATTCACTATTTCTTCTTCCACTAAACGATGAAAAATTTTAAAAGATTATGTACCTAGTTTAACTCTTAAATCATTGTCACAAACCCGGGAAAGTCGTATTGATAGTGTCAAAGCAATAAGATTTCAAACTCCACAAATAAGGGATGCTTTATTGAAATTAGTAGAAGTTAGTGATGATCCAAAGACTAAAAGTGAAGCCAACTGTTTAGCAATTTATGAGTTTGAAAACTTTGAATTTTTACTAGGTATAACTATTTGGTATGATGTATTATATGCTGTTAATTCAATTAACAAAAATTTACAATCAAAAGATATGCATATTGATGTTGCCATAGATCAATTAAGAGGTCTAGTTTCTTTTTAAAAAAAATATAGAGAAGAAGGATTTACATCTGCTATTATTTCGGCCAAGGAAATTGCATTAGAGATGAATATAGAGCCTCAATTTCGTAATAAACGTGTGATTTATAGAAAAAAATAATTTGATGAGAATGTTGATAATGAAATCACAAGATCTCTTGAAGAATTTTTTAGAGTTGATTACTTCTTATACATAGTAGATCAAGCCATTTTTTCACTTCAAACTAGATTTGAACAATTTGAAGCTTATGAAAATATTTTTGGTTTTCTATTTAGTGGAAAGAAATTGAGATCTTTAGATGACGAGAATTTAAAGAAATATTGTCTTAATCTTGAATGTTCCTTTAAACATAATACCCATTCTGATATTGATGGTTTAGACTTATTTTCTGAATTAAAATTTTTAAGAGAAATAGTACAAGTAGAAGATAATAGTCTAATCGAGATACTTAATCAAATAAAAAGACTTGATTCTTTTCCAAATGCTTATATTGCTTATAGAATAATGTTAACAATTTCGGTAACAGTTGCCTCTGCAGAAAGAAATTTTTCAAAATTAAAAATGATAAAATCTTATTTAAGATCAACAATATCTCAAGAAAGATTAAGTGGATTGGCTATATTATCAATTGAAAAAAAATTATTAGAAGAAATTGATTATAAAAAAATTATTAACAATTTTGCATCTCAAAAAGCTAGAAAAATATATTTTAGATAAAAACGTATATAATTTTTATTGTTGTTGAGTTTAAGGCCTCCCATTTAAGTTTCGCCTTAGGCCACCAATGTGGTTGAGCCGCCACTGCTTAAAGGATCAGAATGAGAGAGTAGTTGTGTAGCTTTTCATGTAGTGATGGTAACAACAAGCTTTCCTGTTCTTCCTCAAAAGAGATAGTTTTAATCCCATAAGAACCTGATGCACTAAAATAATTGTTGCAGATGGTTTTTATGGAGCAAAATTCTCCAACAACTATGTGCTGAGTTAGTAGAAACAAATTCTGACTTTTAGATTTAAAAGAAGTCTATAAGAGAAAATACTAGCTAAAATTCATGACATTTTGGCTTTTAAAAATCTTTGTAAGTTCAAAGCTAAACTTGTAGTTGTTTTAATCGGATGTGAACACTGAATAGGTTCAACTTGTACTTGGAAACATCACAGTCATAATGACCACCAATTATATACAAAAAAACAAACAATAACACTAAACATAAAGTTCAAATTATGTCTTGCTCAAAACAGAGGAAGTTGCCCATATTTGCTCCTTAACTATCCTGATGTACAACTTATACATTATCACAGGATAGGACATGGAATACACGATACTAGATACAATAAAATCTGCAAAGCTGCAGAAAAATCTAAAAAACATTAGATTGATGACAAAGAATAAGCATATCTATCGTTACTAAAAATACCCAAAACAAAAATTGGGTAAAATATATTTCCAAACAAAAAGACAGTAATTACTCAATCAAAAAGGTGAAAAGTACCGTTAATGTGAAAAAAGAGTCTCAATTAGCAAGGAGAGGCTATCGAAATCCAACCCAGCGACCAACAACGTGACGTCGGAGCTTCTGCCTAGTCCAACCAACGCCCAAATTAGAATGTAGGGTTTATATATAAAATTATAATTTAACCCAAACTCTGTTGTGAAAAGCATTTTAAAAAAAATGGTGGAAAATAATGGGAGAAAAAGGGGGAACCAAATCCTTACAATTTTAATTTTTAGTAAATTGATTAACTTTACTTAGGAAAAAAATGGTGGAAAGTAATGTTGGGAAGGAGTTGGAGGAACAAGCTAAGACATATTTTTTTTATTTGGAGAATTAATTTAACCCAAACCCTTGTTATTTTAAGCCACGTTTTTTTTTTTTGTTTGGTTAATTTAATTCAAATCCTTGCCATTTTAATTTTTATTAAAATATGAGCCATTTTATATATTGATTCACCCATAATCCTTACACACCTACTTGATATATAATTATTTCTATATTTAGGTGTTTTCGACGTGTCTGCTTCAGCTATTTGCTTCAATCGTGATTTTACTATATCACTACTAATTAATTATTATAAGTTATTTATATATTAAGAATTAATAATATTTGATAAAAAAGTAAAATAAATATTTATGACGACACCAGTTGAAGCAGCTAGCTTCGACGCGTCTGCTTCAGCTGCCTGCTTCAACCATGATTTTATTATATCACCCTAATTAATTATTATAAGTCATTTATATATTGAAAATTAATAATATTTAATAAAAAAAATTAAAATAGATATTTATGACGTGTCTGCTTCAGCTGCTTCAACCGTAATTTTACCATATCACCTCTAATTAATTATTATAAGTCATGTAACATTAAAAAATTAATAATATTTAATAAAAAAAAAAAAAATAGACATAAAAGAATAAAGTAACTCTTGATGTTTTAAATTAACTTGACATCTTATGACATTTATGACATGTCTGATTCAGCTGTTTCAACAGTAACTTTACTAAATATCAACCCTAATTAATTATTATAAGTCATCTAAATATTAAAAAAATAATCATATTTAATAAAAAATACAAAATAGGTATAAAATGATAATTAACTATTGATGTTTTAAATAAACTTGATGCCTTATATGAAGTACACTTCAATCTTTTCAGAAGTATTTTCTTATAGTAATTTTGTTATATCACTTCTAATTGGTTGTTGTAAAGTCATTTAAGACATGTATGCTTCGTTGTTTCAATTGTGATTTTATTATATTACCCATAATTAATTATTATGGTCATCTAAGTATTATGACACTTAAATTGGAATATAAGGAAAAGTATTGTAAATCACAATAATTAAGAACTTAAATTATTTTTAAAATATAATTGACTTTCAATGCCACAAAAGTTTGGACAAGAAGAGTGATATATATTATTTGAAAATTACATAAAAAGTATTATAAATTATAGTAGTTAACAACTTAAAATATCTATAAATAAATTATTTGTTATATATTTCAAAAAAATCATAAATTTTTATTTTTATTTTTTATTTTTATTTGTTATATATTTTCAAAAACAACGTAAAAATTCCTATAAATCACAATAATTAACAACTTAAAAAATTTAAAATATATAAAATATTTGGTTGACTCTTGAAATTATATCAGTGACACTTAAATTAGAATAAAGAAAAGGTATTATAAATCACAATAATTAAAATGTTAAATTATTTTTAAAATATAATTAACTAACAGTTTGAGCAAGGAGAGTAACGTATATTATTTGAAAACTACATAAAAAGTATTATACATTAAAATAGTTAACAACTTAAAATATTCTCAAAAAAAATAATTTGTTATATATTTTAAAAAGTACGTAAAAAATACTATAAATCATAATAATTAACAACTTAAAAATTTAAAAGATATAAAATATTTTATTGACTCTTGAAATTATATCAGTGTCACTTAAATTGAAATAGAAGAAAAGTATTATAAATCACATTACTTAAAAGCTTAAATTATTTTAAAAATCTAATTGATTATCAATGCCACAAAAGTTTGGACAAGGAGAGTAACGCATATTATTTGAAAATTACATAAAAAATATTATAAATTACCATAGTTAACAACTTCAAAAGTCTCCCAAATTATCATATATTATTCTTATAATAGCATCTAATTGGTATCAAATTTTGAATATTTACTTTGAAATTTTAAAATAGTACTCTAAATATAATCGATGTTGATCCCATGCTAACACATGCCCCGCCCCCTAGTATTAAAATATGGGTAAATCAATACTAATTTAATTAATGAAATATTTATTAAGAATATCATTAAAAGCTAAATTGATTCTTGAACGATTTTATAAGATGTATTTTTTCATCATATTAATATGAAAACAATCACATTAAACCTTATAGTATTTTTCTTATAGTTATTTGTCAAATTGACTCTTATAATGTGAATTGTGACAAGTTAAAAAGGAAAAGAAGTCAGTGTAAGCTGGTACTTCATTTTTTTTTAAAAAAATTCGATTGTAAATCAACCACTGTTACTAAAAGCTTTGCTAAATAAATATAACAATGGAGAGTTGAGATATAAAACTCGTGAACATCCTTATATGTGAGTTGCAAATTAATGATTAAGTAAATTCATGTAAAAAAAAAATTACATTGTTGAGTTAGAGTTATTGAAAAGGCGAATTTTGTAATTTATTTTACGCTGAAATATTGATTTCTTGAAAACATTTGTGGATTATGATACATCACTCAAAGTATATTAGGATAATATGTATTATGAGGGGTATTTCTTTAATTTTTTTATCTTTAGGATAATGCTTTAGTTTAATCCTTTGACCTTTTTTTTTTTTTTGTGAGAATATGAGTTCTTGAAAAAAATATTTTACGGTGTTCTTTGACAAATTTATCTTAATTTAACTTAAATATTTAGATTATAAAAATCCTTCAATATTTGAAGTATATTTTAGTCAACCAACATTTATATTCATGTTTTTATAATAGTATAGATAAATGGATAGATATGTTGATAAATTAATAATAATTCTTTTAAATATTATTAATACACTAATACTAATTAGTATAGTTGTCAAAATATATATTAATATATTATTCGCTAATATTACTTAATGACATCGCTAATACTTACGGTTAGTATAATTGTCTATGTATAACTTAGCGGTCAATAATATTTCTAAAAAATCATTAATAAATTTTACTTAGTTTAACTATCGTATAAGTTAATCAATCAATATTATTTTAATAAAGATATTAAAGATACTCTTTTATTTTGTTGTAGTTATTGATATATAGATTAATCAATCAATAATACCTCGTAGTATATCTCTACTTAGTGTAGTCATCAAATTATACGACGATCAGTCAATAACATTACATAAGAATATCACTAGTTCATTTCTATTTATACAATATCAACTATAAGCTAATCCATTGCTTACAATATTACTTATACCACTAATAGACCATTTTTTTCCATTATCAAATTAATTATAAGTTAATATAATTCATCAACTTTTATTAAGAATACCACTAAAACATTTCTACTTATTCTAATGAAAAGAAAAAAAAGTTTTAAAGCAATTATTGAGTGATCAAATAATTGATATCATTGCTACTGTTTTTTCTGCAAATCTATAATATGGTTATTTATTAAATACTCAATTTTACATGTTTAATTTAGTGAGAAACTTCCCTCGCTACAATGAAAAAAAATCACAAAATAATTATGTGTATCTTATGAGGACTCCTTGGATAACTTATATTTCATTTTCATTTATTTTTTTATTAATGCATTGTCACCAACTAAAAAAATATTAAAAATTATATTTAGATTTTCTTTGAAATTTGAATTTATTTGTTATTATTTAGTGAGGGAAATCCCTCGCTATAACAAATTTAATACTTATTAGCTTTTTATTATCATCATATTTTAGTGAGGGATGTCCATCTTCGTCTTTTTAAAAAATAAAAATAAAAATATTAAAAATTATATTTAATTTTTCTTTGAAATATGAATTTATTTGTTATTATTTAGCGAGGGAAACCCCTCGCTATAACAAATTTAATATTAGTTTTTTATTATCATCATATTTTAGTGAGGGACGTTCCTCTTCGCCTTTTAAAAAGATGAAAATGAAAATATTAAGAATTATATTTAAATTTTCTTTGAAATATGAATGTATTTGTTATTATTTAGCGAGGGAAATCCTTCGCTATAACAAATTTAATATTACTTTTTTATTATCATCATATTTTAGTGAGGGACGTCCCTCTTCGCCTTTTAAAAAGGATGAAAATAAAAATATTAAAAATTATATTTAATTTTTTTTTTTGAAATATGAATGTGTTTGTTATTATTTAGCGAGGGATGTCCCTCTCCTTCTTTTTAAAAAAATGAAAATGAAAATATTTGATTTTTATGAGGGACAACGTCGTAAAATCCCTCACAATTTCAATATACAATTTGTCCCTCGCTAACCTTGGTAGCTAATAGCCAAGATCTCCAAGTCGGACCTCAGTTTTCTGGGATTCGTCGAGTTCTTTAAACAGTGACCTTATTCCGGACATATGGTTTGAGCACCTATTGTCCATGAACCACACTCCATTAGGGTCATCATCGGTAGAAGATTGAGTATTTATCAGAAGTTGTTTGATTGCAATTAAAAAATGCTGCAGTATGGCCTATTAAATAGACTTACAATCAACCACTGTTAGCTAAAAATAAGCAACTAAAAAGATTAATGGATAAACATGCCCACTACTAACTGAACTAAACTAGCATTACTTTTACTAGCTAGGAACTAATAATTGAAAGCTTTTGAAGCATTAATCAACAATTTGTAACTTCCATTAGTGTATATTCAGTGTATAACATATATAGTCACACTGGTTAATTATACATTAATTAAACATTAATCATACATTGTATATAGCTAAGACTCATTCTATTCTTGTCTATGCCACTAAACATTACGGCAAAGGAGGCTTTGATTATTAATTATCTAGCTTTCTGTTGCATCAAATAGTCAACCAATTAGGTAGCTTCAATGTTATTTAATAGAGTTTAGTTATATGTATTTAAAAATTCAGAAGCTAGATATATAAATAATACCTACATGCCACTAGAAAAAGAAAAATATTAATAAATGCTAAGGAGTTATATTTTAGATAAGTTTAACAGGTCAATTAATTGAATTAGCAAATAGCAATGACAACTTGTGTTGGGCAACAACTCGTAGTACGTCGGCAAAGTTGATTTAGCACGTAGCTTTTTCCTACCAAAAAGAAGAAAGTAAAAAAAAAAAAGATTTAGCACGTATGAATATTGAATGTAGTTTAAACCTTTTAATTGTTTTGTTTGATGAAGTGTAGTAGAAACACGAGGTCTTAAGTCGAAATTTTAGAAAAGGTAAAAAAATATATTATAGAATTTATTTATGCTTTGGATGAAAAATTACACGTCAAAGTTGTTACACCCTCCAAATTAATAAAAGGACACCGAGCCTCTTAATATGTTCATCCAGGTCCCGAGCAGAACAACATGGACCTCATGAGTCCCATAAAGTTGAGCATGTGGCTAAATGCTTAGAGGGTCGTTTGGTAGAGTGTATTGAAATGTTAATTCATATATTAGTTTAATGTGTATTAGTAGTACTTTGTTTGGTATATCTTTTTACCCTATGTATAACTAATTAGTTATACATTCTATTGTGTATTGAGGTGTGTATTACTAATACCTCAAAATTCATGGCATTAGTAATGCAATGGATCTAATGCATGCATTAACATGCTTAAAGACCCTATCACCCCTCAAAAAATTTTCCGCATCCTTTCCAACATATATATTGAGGGTATTATGTAAAAAGAAATATTTTTTTTTAGAAATTATGTAGTTCATGTTTTTTTTAATACATCGAACCAAACATTGCATAAGAAAAATACAAGCATAACTAATGCAAGAATAACTAACACAAACATTACTAATACATCATATTTTGCATTATTCTTATACACTCTATCAAACGATGCCTTAGTGTGTCAGTTGATTAAGGCTGAGCACCAAAAACCAGTAGGACAGTCAGTTTAGATATATACCACGGTAAAAGTAGGACGAACCATCAATATGATGTGTACAAGTTGATTTAAATATGAAATAACAATACTACCGACTATTATCAATAATAATAAATTTAGTATAATTTCACAAGTTAATCTAAGGAGGTAAGAAGTATAATTTTAATCTTATCTTTATTGGATTAAAAAAAAAGGCAATTTCCATACTACCCTAGATAACTTTTTTTTTTTGTCAGAATTTAGAATATGTAAACGTGTGGTTTTGCCCAGTCAGATTTATCTATTTTTGACTATAGTTCAAAAATTCAATCCTTACCCTTTATCAAACCACTTTCTTGTACCCTTCCCCCCACCGATCCCCAAACCCCGCACCCCACCTATAAATACACCTCTAAATATGACAAATCCAAAATTCCAAATCACTAAAAACACCAGAACTAAGATTTTTTTTTTTTTCCCTTGGTAAAATTTTAGATGGAGAAAGAAAAACCAACCAAGCCAAAGAAAAACATGATCTTGAAATTCTTACCAAAAGCAGCAACAGCAACTGTTATATTCCAAAATCATCCTTTTAGTCCAGGTAGAGAAAAAAGACTTCATCATCATAATAATCACAAAGGATTTTCTGGTCCAATTATATCAATAATCCCAGCTGAAGCAAGAAACAGAAAATCAAACAACGTTACAAATCAAGAACCAACTTCACCAAAAGTGTCTTGCATTGGCCAAATTAAACAAAGGAAGAACAAGACTACGAAGACGAAAAAAGAAAAAGCCACCAACACCAAAATACCACTGGAGAAAATTCCCAGCAAAACGAAATCATCAAAATACAATTTCAGAAATCTATTCCAAAGGAGCAGAAAATTTGATGTTGATGATAATACAAGTATTGCTAGTGAAGTTGTACCAAATAGTGCACCTTGTTTGGGTCACATGAGAAAATTTGCTAGTGGAAGGGAGGGTAATTTATCAAATTTTGATTGGAAAACTGTGCAAATTACACCTGAAGATCGTAGAAAATATTATTCTGATGATGATAGAGAAGATTATAGTGATGGAGATGAAGAAGAAGATGAAGAGGTAATTATTCCTTTTTCAGCTCCAATTTTAGTAGGAAGAGATAATAGACCAAATTTTCCATTGGACCCAAAGAAGGAAATTAATTTATGGAAAAGAAGAACTATGACAAAACCAAATCCTCTTCAATTGAAAAAATAAGTTTGTTTAAGTTGATTTGATGTACTTGATTATCATGGTGTACATAAACTATGATGCTTGAATCTATCAAGAAAATATATAGAGGTATTCGTGTCGAATTTTGTAAAAATTAATTAAATCTTTGGATCTGACACGGGTGCTGCGGTATTTTTGGAGAATTGATCAAGTGATATAGTTTCGTTTTACATGTGTAATTTTCTTGAACTCATGTAAATATTCATGTTACGATTAAAGCTCTCTTTTCATTGATTTGTTGTTCTTGATTTATTTCAGTTTAGAATTAATTAGTTTACTTCTAAACTAAGTTGCTTGAATCTTTCAAAAAAAAAAAAAAAAGTAGATGTGCCCCTTTTTAATCTTGAATAAATTGAATTTGAAGAGTTCAAGTAACATAGATTTAGTATTTGAACTTGAACTAGTATTTCTATTTAGTTTTATGATACTCGTCGCCACGTTCTTGATCCAAAATTAGAATAAAAAAATTGCCTAATAATTAACCCGTTTGGCCATAGATTTTGTAAGTAGTTTTTGAGAAAAAATTTATCAAATATTATTTAGTCATACAATTTAATATTATTAGGTAAATATTTTTGACAAATAATTTAAATTTTAAAATATTAGAAAAAAATTAGTATTTGAGCTAAATTTTATTTTTAATATAAAAAATAGTTAAGGGAAAATATGTTTGCCAAATATTATGCAAAATACATGATGAAATTCACTCAAATTTTAATCCAAAAATGTCTGTAAAAAATATTTGGGAATCAATCATCAAACTCTGGCTTAATATGAACCCTACTAAGGGAAAATCATTTCTACTAGAAAAGGATAAAAGAGAATAAGTTATTTTAATCAAACACGTAATTGATATTTTCTTTTTTGGTACACACTACACACACGTAATTGATATAATGATATATGGATGTTCACGTCTAACCTACAAATTTTGTTTGGTGGCAACTATTATGATGCAGTGCTTGTATAGGGCCGTCCAAATAAGCTGCCAAAATTGAATTTTGACCATAGTTTCCAAAGATATTTCTCATTTTATTTAATGTTGTATAGATAATTTGTTGAGCATATTTTTCAATTTCTTTTTTTTTTGTTTTTTATTTTGTGTGGAGAATGCAATTTTTGCACGTTTGAAAATATACATTTATAACCTTTTATTTTAAAAAATCCTTGATTGTGTTGGTAATATATTCTTTTACCTAGTAGATCATGTACTGTTGCACTTGCCACTAACGCAATCTCGATGAAAGAAAAAGGCAAGAAATCAGTACATTCTTAACGATTTCTATTTTTGACATGAACATCCTTTTTCTTGGAATTAATTCACTTGGATAACAAAATTTAAAGTTGTAGACAGTAAAATCCTTTGGCAGTCCAAGAATGATAATGATCTCATGTATGAATTGTGTGCAATGTGGTTTTCCCTAGAATTACCTTTACTAGATTCACATTTGCCCATAAAATTAAGTACTCCCCCAATCCCATTTTATCCGTTCCAAATTGGGATGATACAGCTATTAAGAAAAATAATAAATAACATGACTAGTTTACCATAGTACCCCTATTAAGTGATGTTTACATTTTAATTTAAAGAAAAAATAATTAATACAAAGGGTACAACAACAAACCCAGTGTATTCTCACATAGTGAGGTCTGGGGAGGGTAAGATGTACGCAGTCCATACCTCTACCTCTAAGGAAGTGAAAGGTTGTTTCCGATAGACCCCCGGCTCGTGACACGGAATACTACACTAATACATAGTAAAGCATGGAACAAGATGACATAACATAAATACGACACCCACAAGTAATTGAAAACAGAGAAAAGTAAATAGATTCGTAATAAAGCATGAAACAAGGTATCATAATAAGAATAATACCCCCACCAAGTAATTCCCTACACTAGCGACCCAAACTAACCCTAGCCTTCTGCCCTAATTCGTGTCCTCCAGATCTTCCTATCTAGGGTCATGTCCTCAGTGAGCTGTAACTGCTCCATGTCCCGCCTAATCACCTCTCCCCAGTACTTCTTCGGCCTACCCCTATCCCGCCTAAAATCATCCAAAGCTAGCCTCTCACACCTACGAACCGGGGCATTCATGCCCCTCCTCATCACGTGTCCGAACCATCTCAATCGGACTTCCCGCATCTTATTCTCCACTGGAGTCACACCAACTTTCTCCCTGATAGTCTCATTCCGAACTCTATCCCACTAGTCAGCCCACACATCCAACGCAACATCCGCATTTTCGTCACCTTCATTTTTTGAATGTGGGACTTCTTAACTGGCCAACACTCCGTTCCATACAACATGGCCGGACGGACTGCCACCCTGTAGAATTTGCCTTTAAGCTTAGGCGACACCTTCTTATCACACAACACCCCCGAAGCGAGCTTCCACTTCATCCATCCCGCCCTAATACGGTGCGAGACATCCTCGTCAATCTCACCGTTACCCTGAATCACGAACCCGAGATACTTGAAACTATCCCTCTTACATACCATCTGTGATTCCAACTTCACTACCACCTCATTCTCCCACCTCACGTCATTAAACTTACATTTCAAATACTCTATTTTGCTCCTACTAAACCTGAACCCTTTAGACTCAAGAGTTTGTCCCCATACCTCTAATTTATCATTCACACCCCCCCGCGTCTCATCAATCAAAACTACATCATCTGCAAAAAGCATACACCGAGGCACCTCTCCTTGAATACGCCGCGTCAACACATCCATCACCAAAGCAAACAAAAAGGGACTAAGAGTAGATCCCTGATGCAATCCTGTCAAGACAGTGAAATGCTTTGAGTCTCCTCCAGCCGTCCTCACATGAGCTTTAGCTCCATCATACATGTCCTTAATTGCTCTGATATATGCCACCGGGACTCCACTCACCTCCAAGCATCTCCAAAGCACCTTCCTGGGGACTTTGTCGTATGCCTTCTCCAAGTCGATAAACACCATGTGCAGGTCTTTCTTTCTTTCCCTATACTATTCTACCAGCCTCCGTACCAGGTGAATTACCTCCGTCGTCGAGCGGCCAAGTATAAATCCAGACTGGTTCTCCGAAATAGACAATATCCGTCTCAGCCTCACCTCGACCATTCTCTCCCAAATCTTCATAGAGTGACTCAATAACTTAATACCCCTATAGTTATTGCAACTCTGAATGTCACCCTTGTTCTTATAAAGAGGGATCATAGTACTCCACCTCCAAGCCTAAGGCATTTTCACTGTCTTGAAAATTTCCAATCAACCACCTTAAACCAGCCTCGCCAGAAAACTTCCAAAAATCCACCGGTATCTCATCAGGCCCCATTGCCCTACCCCTTGGCATCCTGTGAACAACCTCTCTAACCTCCTCTACCTTAAAACGTCTACAATAACTAAAATTCTGACACTCCTCTGAGTGCTCCAGCTCCCCTAACACAATAGCTCTATCCCCTTCGTCATTCAAAAGC
Source organism: Capsicum pubescens (assembly GCA_030864215.1). Classification (NCBI taxonomy): domain Eukaryota; kingdom Viridiplantae; phylum Streptophyta; class Magnoliopsida; order Solanales; family Solanaceae; genus Capsicum; species Capsicum pubescens. The sequence continues at coordinate 2,530,652 of CM061541.1, forward strand.
CTATGAAAATATGACTGCCATCTATTCTTAATGTAGTCGTCCTCTACTAACATTGTACCGTCCTCCCCCTTAATGCACTTCACCTGGTCGAGGTCACGACCCTTCCTCTCCCTAGCCTTAGCGAGTCTAAACAACTTTTTTTTCCTCCTTTCTCCTGTAACCCCGCATACAAGCTCTCAAAAGCTGCCGTCTTAGCCGCCGTAACTGCTAACTTAGCCTCCTTCCTAGCTAACTTGTACTCTTTCTGTTTACCCGCTTCTCTTCTTCGTCCTTACTCTCAACCAACTTAGCATACGCCCCTTTCTTGGTCTCCACTTTCTTCTTAACCTCTTCATTCCACTACCAATCCCCCCGATGATGCCCGGCCCGGCCCCTAGAAACACCCAACACCTCACTAGCATTCTCCCTGATGCATCTAGCCACCTTATCCCATATACTATCCACGTCCCCCATACACTCCCACACCCCCATTCCCGCCAACTTCTCCCCTATCTCCCACACATTCACTGGCGTCAAGCCGCCCCATTTAATTCTAGGTCTACACTCCTCACCCCTTCTCTTTTTATCCTTCCTTATACCCAAATCCATAACCAAGAGCCTATGCTGGGTCGAAAGATTCTCACTCGGGATGACCTTATAGTCCTTACACAACACCCTATCCCCTTTCCTAAGCAACAAAAAGTCAAGCTGGGTCTTGGCTATCGCGCTTCGGAAGGTGATCAGGTGATCGTCTTTCTTCGGGAAGCCCGAGTTCACCACCACCAGCCCAAAGGACCTCACAAAATTCAATAGATTAGCCCTCTCTTCATTTCTTTCCCCAAAACCAAAACCACTATGCACATCACCAAAACCTCCTGGTAACGCCCCGATGTGCCCATTGAAATCTCCTTCTACAACAATCTTCTCCGAGCTAGGCACGCCTCTCACCACCTCATCCAAAGCCTCCCAAAACCGCATCTTCTCCTCCCCATCCAAGCCCACTTGCGACGCATAAGCACTACACACGTTCAGGGTAAACCCCCTAATGACCAACTTAATAGTCATCAACCTATCGCTGATCCTCTTTACCTCTACTACCTGACCTCTAAGCTCTTCATCTACTAAGATACCAACTCTATTCCTACGTCTCTCGCTCCCAAAGTACCAAAGCTTGTAACCGTCCACATCTCTAGCCTTAGACCCTACCTACTTGGTCTCTTGAACACACGCAATATTAATCCTCTTCTTTCTAAGAATCTTCACAAGCTCTATGGACTTACCCTGAAGAGTCCCTATATTCCAGGACCCAACCCTCAGCCTACCATCTCTATCCACACGTCTTCCTCTACCGCCCTGAGGCCAAACCTTGGTCTCCCTCCCGCCCCCGCTCTTTCCTCTTCCCCCGCCCCCACAACGGCCCCCCGCCCCAACCTCCTCGGACATGACCCTATCCAACCATCAACGCCCACAGCCACTACTACAAGAAAATATGAGAAAATATAAATAATGATAGTAACAAAGCAGCAGCAGAAAATACAAGGCTCACACAAATTAGAAGAAATAATCAAGAAACAAAACTAAACTCAAATAGGGAGAAAAAACAAAACCGAGCTAAGGACAAAACTAACAGTAAGAAAAATAGAGCACACTAATGGCCTGGCACCAAGAAAAAGACAAGGAGCAAAATAATATAAAGAAATCAAACTATATAAAGTTACGAAAGAACCAAAGTTTGAATGTCACCGGGATGCCTCCGTGCTGCTGATCCGGCAATGTTGGTGTTAAAAAGTGTTTGCCAGAATAAGGTCACAGGAAAGAGGTCGTTGGTTATGTCGCCGGAATGTCCCCGGAGATTCGCCGAAGCTTCTTCAGAGACGTCGGAATCTGGATGTCGACCTACCTGTTAGGCCGCTGATAGGTACCTCCCCCGTTACCTGAGTCGAACCGGCGGGAACCCTAGCCCACCGGCGATAGCTGCGATGGGAGAGAGAGATCTGAAGGGTGAGAGAGAAAGAGGGAGATAGGGTAGATCTTGTACGCTTCCGGTACGTCTGCACCGTCGCCGGCGTCAGAGTTCGCCGGTCAGTCGAGGTGGTAACGTTAAATTGAACGTTAGAGGTGGCAAGTGGTTGAGCACAATATCACGCTACAAGATCTCTCAGCAAAACACAATGAACTTCGTCTAATGCAAAGGGTAAAACATGAAAAAAAAAATTATTTTGTCTTGATAAGTAAAAAAGGACAAGTAAAATAGGACACCAGATTAGAAAATTTGGAACGAATAAAATGGGACGGAGGGAGTATAAATAACATAAATACCAACCCTTTTGAAAGTAATTACACTCTCTCCTGCTTTTTTAATTACTTTACTCTCTCTCCCTATTAATATACATAATAAAACCGACATATACATAACATTCTGTGTATATATTGGATTTTTTGTAATATGTTTAGGAAGTTGAAATTTTTTGTAATATTAAAAACATAAATTGTGTATTTGTGTAATTTTTAGTAAAATAATTAATAGAATGTGCCTTTTTGTAAGGTCAAAAATTTTAAAATATGAATTACTTTTATACATATTTGCATTCAGAACTTAATGATCCGATTAAGAACGTCCACTATAGAGAGTTTAAGCACATCAAACAAACATTGAGATTAAATTCAAAATCATCGATTTATAATAGAAAATTTTTAGCATTCTATCACATCTCGTAAAAGGTTAATAATATGGAGTTGATAGTTATAACTTACATATACCAAAAAAAAAGACTTGTTATAATGTTGTACAAAGTCAATAACAATCTAATAGCAGCAGAATTTCGTAAGCATGTTACGTAACGGGAACTACTAGACAAAATTGTATAAATTGCGAGGAGTATCATATAAATTATTAAAATGTACAAGAAGCGTATGCATTATATTTTTTTTTAAAAAAGTTGAACCTTATATATACGTAATGCAACGTGGAAGCAGCTACTACAATGAAACTACAATTTAATTGTTGCTTCTGATGTACAATTCCACTTGATTTTTAAATACTGAATAAATTAGGGGAAAAGAAAATACTCCTTCCGTTTCAAAAAGAATGACCTACTTTAACTCGGCATAAAGTTTAAGAAAATAAAGAAGACTTTTGAGTCTTATGACCTTAAATTAAAGTTGTGTCAAATGTACTAAAATGTCCTTGGATCTTGTAGTTCTAAATATGGTATGTGAAAAGTTGAAATTAAAGTACTGTCAAAAAAGAAAAGGGATCATTTTTTTAAAATGAACTAAAAAGAAAAGTAGATCATTCTTTTTTAAACGGAGGGAGTGCTCAGTAGTTGTCTGTTTACGTTTATGTGGCTGCAACTCCTAAATAATTAAAAGTTGTAATTATAAAACCCACAGTGGCATTGACCTACTACAAGATTGGAATTTAATACCACATCTGAAGAGCTGTACATTCAAGTGACAACTCTTACTTTAATTTCATGAGAATACGTTTGTTGGGGCAGATCTATTGTGATATTATAGAAAATTAGTGAACTAATGAAGAAAAAATTGAAATTTTTTTGAGAGTGTTTTATTAATGTAATTGTGTCCTATTTATGCTTAATACAATGTACTAATTTATAAATAAAAATAATTATGTGCTACGTAATTAATTATGTATACCTATACAATTTCTAGAAGGATTTGTGAAAAAAAAACAAAAAAACATTGTGCTTTGTACAATTATAATAACAAAACTATGTAGAGTATATTATGACTATGAACTTGTGGATTGTTGGGTTGAATGGGTCGACGTGGATGCTTGGCCCAATTCTTTTATTTATACTGGCCTGATTCATTTTACTTGTTTGGAATAAACTTAGAAGCTTCCGAATTCTTGTGGCCGACATTTTTCATTTCCTCTTTCTTTCTTCTTGAGATGAACGACATCACCATCCTTCTTGAGATGAAATCACCATTCCCCTCCTTTCTCCCCCCTAAAAGTTGGAGGGGAGTAAAACGAGAGCTAAATTGCCTAACAATTAGGAGTGATGTGAAGGTCCAGATAAGGGTTTGGCGAGTAGATCAGCGAGTTGAGAGGAGGCTGGAACAAAAGAAAGAGAGATTATTCTGGCGAGAAATTGTTGTCGAACAAAATGACAATCAAGTTCGACATGTTTGGTGCGTTCGTGGAAGTTAGAATTTTTGGCTATATGTATGTATCGTTGAAATTTTTGGCTATATGTATCACCGCTTGTTTGACGGAGTGAATAAGAATGGAAAGAGGTAGGGGTACACCTAAGTCATGAAGACGATTTAGCCAGGTGAATTTTGCAACCATACGCCTCATGAAATAATACTCTGCTTCAGCTGAGCTGAGGACAAAAAATTGAGGATTGTTTCTTGGAATTTCCAAGAGATGGGAGATCCTCCAAAATTCATGTAGAAGTCGCTGACGAATCGATGGAATCGACACAAGAAACCCAATGAGTGTCGCAAAAACCAAGAAGGAAAAATGAAGTCAGACTTGATTGGCTATTAAAGTCTTAAATCTCATCATTCGTAGCAGCTTGCCGTTAAAGTGAAGTAAAAAAAGCTCGAAGAATGGATCTTATTTCTTGATATCATATAGAAAATTAATGAACTAATAAAGAGAAAATTGAGAAATTTCTGAGATGGATTTTCAAGAATGCCTTGATACCATATAGAAAATTAGTGAACTAATGAAGAGAAAATTGAGAAATTTTTGAGTGTTTTTCATTGATGTAACTATGTCCTATTTATGCTTAATACAATGTACTAATTTGTAAATAAAAATAATTACTAACTATCTTATCTCCAATATAACTAATTATATACACCTATACAATTTATAGAAGGATCTATCTATGAAAAGAAAATACTATGCTATGTACAATTATAAAGATAAAACTATGTAAAGTGTATTCATGTTATGAACTTGAGGGTTGTTGACTTGAATGAATCGACATAAATGCTTGGCACAGTGTGATGTTGGACCCAATACTTTCATTTACTCTGGTCTGATCCATTTGCTTGTTTGAAATAAATCAAGAAGTTTTCGAAATCTTGTTGAAACACTTTTCATTTTCTCTTTCCTCCTTGAGATGAACACCTCCAGTTAGTTATGAATTAGTAATTTTGCACAAAATATCTATTTTTTACAAAAATTGTTAAATATTTATAAATATTTAATTGTAAATTTCATTATTATTATTATTATTATTATTATTATTATTATTATTATTATTATAACATTAATATAAGATTGTTATAGGAATTGAATATGTGACGAGCTAGTGACAGCTCTTTCTTTAATTTCATGTTCATTATTGTTTTCTAGGACGGATTTATAATATAGTTACAGATTCATGTGAATCATTAATTCTGCACGAAATATGTTATATATACATTGACGAATTCATCACATACTTAATCGTGAGTCTTGTTATTAATTACTAGATAGCATAGTACTCTTCCTGTTTTATAATAGTTGGCCTTTTCTTTTAAATATATTTATTTCAATTTAATTGTTTTTTTTTATGAAATCAAGAGAATATTATTATATTCTTCCAATCCCAATTCATTCATTAAATGACTAAACAAAGTGTATATACTTAAATTTATATTTCAAAACATAATTAATAAAATTAATTTAGTAAAATAAATCAATAAATAAAAGTTTTCTTGAAAGGAGTGTCAAATAAAAAAAGACCAACTATTTTAAAACATAGAAAATATATATTAATTTAGAATCTTTATAAAATAGCATAGGTTTTAAATTGTTAATCTCTCTATGATATTAGGAAATGGAGGACGAACACCAAAATACAATCCCAATTTTATGGGAGAACATTGGGATAGGAGGAAAATGGATCTCGAAATAATAGAGCACAAAGTTTTCCTCTCTCGTTAACTGATCAAGATATTAGTCCAGTGTCTATCGAAATAATTTTTCCGTTTCTAAGATAGATGTAAGGTTCGCATATGTTATGTCCTTTTTAGATTTCACTTTGTGAGATCAGAAGCGAAACAAAGATTTCAACTAAGGGGGTTCAATATTCGAAGAAAATCTAGCCGAAGGGGTTCAACACCTACTATAGATGCATAAAAATAATTTTAATCATGTATAAATAATGTATTTTTCCGTCGAAAGGGGTTCGACCGAACCCCCTAACAAGGCCTGGCTCCGCCCCTGTGTGAGATTACATTATTAAGTACTAGTAAGTTGATAAGATTCAATAATTTTAACTTAAATTTTGTATTTATATTAACAGAATTATTTAATATATATAGATAGTAAAATTAATGGTTCAGAATTCAACTATTATAAGACCTGAATTCACATATGATCAAAATTCCGACAAATCAACCTTTGATCTATACTACTAGAAAAACAGAAAAAACCGACCGACCACTACCCAAAAATCGACCACAAAATCAACCAAACAATGTGGTCGGAAAACCTGTGGTAGCTTTTTTAAAATCCGACCACAAGTGGTCGGTATTTTTTAAAAAATATATATATTTTTAAAATTTATTATTATTTCATTAAAATATGAAAAAATAACTTTTGAAAAAAATATACCGACCACAAGTGGTCGGTATATTAATGAATTAATTAATTAATTTAATAATATACCAACCCCAAGTGGTCGGTATATTAATGAATTAATTTATTTATTTATTACAAATTGGAGTAATAAAAATTGGAGTAACCGACCACTTGTGGTTAGTTTTTTCAAAAGAAAATTTTTAAAAACCGACCACAAGTGGTCGGTATCTATGTGAATTTTTAAAAAAAATAAAAAATTCAGACCCAATTACAGCATGCAACAACGCAAAATTGCAGTATCAAATGAAATACATACAACAACAATAATAATAAAAAATCAAATATAAAGACATTGAAAAGAGAACAATACATACAAAGTGTCCAAGAAAACTGAGTATCAAAATACAACAACAGTTTCAATCATCAAAATGTCTAAATTCAAAGTTCAACACACATAAAAAAAACTAATCCTTATCATCTGATTCGTCTTCGTCTTCGTCGTCCATATCATCACCCGTGAAGAAATCATTCAGGGGACTTAGACCCTTTGCAGCCCGAGCTGCATCACCAGGACATGGAGGAATAACCTCCATAGTCTGAATGAAAGTGCTCAACTGCAGCTGCAACTTCTTGAATCGTGATGATGTTGCCTTCGCTCTCTTCTTCTCCCTCTCTTGTTGTGCAGTAAGTTGTTGAGTGAGTTGAGAAACTGTAGTTTGTAGTCTTTCAATTCTCTCACTATCAACTGAAGAGCTTGGGTATGCAGGGCCGGACGAACACCTAACATTATCGCTAAAATAATCGTTGTGGTATCCGGCCAAATGGCCTCTATTTGCTGGACCCACAACTTTTGTCCATAACTCCACCTCGACATGTTTGGGAATGGGGTCACCTTGACTTTCAAGTGGCTGACTACTACGATACGCACCAACAAGGCGCATATATTCGTCCTATATTCAAAGTAATGTTAATACTAAAAGTAAAAAAATATTAAAGTAGTTATAACTGAATAATATCAACTTTGACAAAAAAATTCATAAATTCAGAATTTGTTTCTTACATGTTCAGCTTTTGCACGAGCTTCAACCCAGACAGCTTCATCAGTCGGGTTCTTATTTTTCTTCACATGAGTCTCAACGTATATCACATCATGTGGTATTTTCTTACCCTATTCTTTTTCCTGCATATGAAAAAATTATCAATGTTCAAATAATAATAAAAATTTAATAGAAACAAACAATTAAAACTGTAAAGTTACATATCATTTTTTGAATCACAGCAAGAGTACTTTTGGCACCCGCAGTATGCAGGGAGTCACCCTTGGATGATGCCCGAGCTTTCTTTCCCTTTTCACTCAACAATTTGAATTCGTCATTATTCCAATATATAAGATACCGATTCCATGCGGGTTCAGGCATGCACGTAGGTTTAATCATGTTTTGTCGGGCATAATCCAAGAGATCTTTAAATCTGACTCTACATCTTTGCATAAAGTTCTTCTTTATAAGAAATGTATTTTCATCATCCCACCAGTAAAATTTCTACAACAAAAATATAATAGTTAATGTTTGGTTCTACCAAAGTGTCAATAAGTAGTCAATAAGTTAAATCTGTACCTTAAATTCATCAAACATTCTATCCCTGTCAAGTTCTGGTACCTTTTTCCAGATGGTCCAGAAGTCGTTTAAGTGCCGACCAATGCATATTCGCGCCCTATGTCCAATTCCAGCATCCAGGTTAAACCTACAACACAAGATCAAACAGTAATTTCATAGAGCATAATAATATAGTAATGAAAAAATGTGTAACGTTATTATATGTAGAAATCTTACCCTTTCACAACTGAAACAAGATAAATCCTTCCAAAATCATCTAAGTCTCCTGGCTGACTAGTAACTGATGGTGGATGCACTGGCGTGGCCGGATCTGAAGAACCAGATGGAGTGCCTCCCAGCTGAAGCTCCGATAACCCAATAGATCCAACAGAATCACAGTGCGCAGCTGCGTGACTGTTGCAGGAGGGTATCGATGATAGTCGATGCCTGGAGGGGCCAGCGGCAGTCCGAAAGTACTCTACTGGCGATGGCATGGTCATAGGAGCCGGATGAGTCGGTGAAGACCTAGGTAGTGGCCCCACATGCGTAGGAGTAGGTATAGAATCCTCGGACGACCTAGAATATGAGGGTCGTGCTGGCGTGTCAGCTAACCGACCCTCAGATATATGAATACCGGTCGGCCGGATATAAGATGGAATTTGTCTTTTCTTTTTTGGTTCCGTCGTATCAACTTTTCCCTTACCTTTGTTATCTCTGCCTGACATCTAAATTAAGTTAAATTAACAAGTAGTTAGTTCATACAATATGAATATATATATATATATATATAAGAAAACATTCTAAGTAACTAATTCGAAGTTACTATATAAATCATGGGAAAGTGAAAACAACAAACTTAAAAAGTATATTACATATCAATCTTACACAAGAAACATAAAGTTATATATATAGTACAAAGCATAAAGACATCAATACATAATAAATACAACCTATACAACTAATCCTCCTCTTCTGAAGACTCTCCACTAAACCATTCACCCTCTTCGGAGGTTTCCTCATCTCCTACCCACCCAGTCACTTCTTCCACAATATTAACTTCTTCTAATATATTTTCTGGGTGATTCAAATCGTCCACTAATTCAACGTCCACTAGCTGGTGATCAATATGCATTTCATTTTGATACGCAGTCTCCAGAACATTCTCAACTTCCACCCATCCTATAGGCTTTGTTTTGATTACAACCCACCAATCAGACTTGTCATTGCGTAACGAATAAGGAGCATAATACACTTGCTTAGCATTTTGCGCTAGCACAAATGGATCGTAAATAGGATACGACCTATTGTGCTTCACTTCAATGATGTTATGCTCCTTATGTACTCTTGTGCCTGTTGTGCTTGGATCAAACCACTTATATCGAAAGAGGACAATTTTTTTTATTGGGTAACCAGCATACTCCAGTTCTAAGATCTCGTGTATGATGCCAAAGTAATCAACATCATCATCACCCTTAACCCAAATACCACTATTGTTTGTTTTCCTTGCTCTGGAGTGTTGTGCAGTGGAAAAATTAAATCCATTCACTTTGTATTGCGACATTGCAATAGTTTCAACTGGACCCAAAGAAATATTTCTCAAAATCTGATCGTATGCGGCTGCATTTGGTGAGTGGTGTACCTAATAATATTATATATATATAATATATTTAAGTTGAGGAATGTGTAAATATTTAAACTTTATTGAAATAATAAAACACTTGCGAACCTCATTTTTAAACCCTGTTGCAAAGGATGCATACGTTTGATTTTCGTGGAATTGAGTCTTAAATGAACTGAACATCAAACATGGGAAACCCAATTAGTTTCTTTAATGGAATGAGTAAACAAATAAGATATGTTAAAATTTTAATCTCCTTACTTCAGAAATGGCTCAATTTCCGGGCAATTAAGCAAGACATACAAAGTTGTTGCTTTGCGCTCTGTGGGAGTGAGCCGGCGGGGTATGGTCTTTTTAGCCTTACAGCCAAATTGATTGAAAATTGATATCGGTTGCAAATGAGGCTCATTCACATCGTCCTGGTGACGATTCGGACGGTTTCTTGAACAAGCAACTTCATCACGAAAGTAGTATGAATAAAATTGAGAAGTTTCTCTTGCAAGATATGCCTCAACTATAGAGCCTTCCACCCTATGTTTGTTTTTGGGCCCCCTTTTCAATTTTCCAATTGCCCTGTACAATCGTAAGGTTAGACATTCACTATATATAAAAAAGATATCTATGAATTTAAATATGTTGCAACTGCTTACCGTTCGAATGGATACATCCACCTAGTTTGAACTGGACCGCCTAGCCGAGCTTCATGCACAAGGTGAATGGGAAGATGTTTCATCACATCGAAGAACGCTGGCGGGAAAATCTTCTCCAGCTTGTTGGTGATAACAACAATATTACTTTCCATTCGCACCAGATTTTCTTCTATTAATGTGCTGGCACATAAGTCTTTGAAGAACAAACCGATCTCTGCTATTGGTTTCCATATGTTTTCAGGTAAACCAATAAAAGCAATTGGAAGTAATTATTCCATGAAAATATGATAATCATGGCTTTTCATTCCATGCAAGATTCCTTGTGTCATATCAACCCTCTTTGAGGCATATCCATCGAGCATCTTCAAACTTTGAACCAGTCACATATTTGTCGCTTTTGGTCCAACTTGAATGTAAAACAAGCCTTGGGCTTTAGAACATTGTCGTTGGTCGCCTGCTGTAAGTGTAATTGTCTGCGGTTGCAATACTCTGGTAAGTCAAGTCTGGCCTTAGGATTATCCTTTGTTTTGCCGGTGACATCCATAATTGTGTTGAACAAATTGTCAAAGTAGTTCTTCTCAGTATGCATGGCATCAACATTATGTCTAAGTAAATTATCTGGCCAATATTCTAACTCCCAAAATATACTTTGCTTAGTCCAGTTATGCGAAACGCCATATCCATCAAGCCTGTACAATCGTTCCTCGCTGGCTTTGGGTAAATCCTGAACTATTTTCCAGATGTCATGACCAGACAGCCTAGGGGGTGGACCATCATGTTCCCTTCTATTCCTCCGGAATGCATTCTTGATTCTCCTAAATTCATGATCAGGTGACAGGAAATAATGATGACAATCAAACCAAGAATTTTTCCTGTCATGTCTCAATGTGAAAGATTTTGTTTTGTCCATGCAGTATGGACAAGACAGCTTTCCAGCTGTCATCCACCCAGACAACATTCCATAAGCAGAAAAATCATTAACAGTCCACATTAGATATGCACGCAGATTAAAATTTTGTTTAAGAGAGATGTCCCAAGTTTGAACCCCCTCATGCCATAAAATTTGAAGTTCATCGATCAAATGTTCCAAATAGACATCTATTTCGCTTTTTGGATTACCCAGGCCAGGAATAACACAATTCAAAAATATATAGGGACTAGTCATCAACAATTCAGGAGGAAGATTACTAGGAGTGATAAATACAGGCCAACATGAATATGGCGCACCACCAACTGAAAAAGGAGAGAAACCATCTGCACATAATCCCAATCGAATGTTTCGTGGTTCAGCTGCAAAATCCAGATAAGTTGCATCAAAATGCTTCCAAGCCTCTCCATCAGATGGATGACACATAACACCAGTGAGCTTTCTATTTTCACTGTGCCATCTCATATGAGGAGCTGAGCTGTTTGAAGCATACAACCTCTTCAACCTTGGTATAAGAGGTAAATAATGCATCGCCTTAACAACAATTTTATTTCCAGTAGAACCACGTTTATATTGAGAGTGGTGACAAAACTTACAGAACTCCAGGTTAGCATCCCCCTTAAAGTATAACATGCAGCCATTTTCACAGCAATCAATTCTAACCGAGGATAGACCTAACTTTGACACCAATCTTTTTGTCTTATAGAAAGAATCAGGAACCTCCAAGTCGGGGTAAACTAACTCTTTAATAAAATCTATAATTGAGTCCATTCCTCCTTCCGTAATATCCCAGTCAGATTTAATACTTAATAATATAATAGCAATAGATAAACGAGAGTGCAAACACCTGTCAAAAAAAGGATGACTAGCAGCATGCAATTCATTGTAGAAATTCCCCGCTTCACTATTAGGAACATGTTCAACATTTTCCCTTAAGTCACCCCCCTGTTGCATCTCAAAAGCATCATGCAATATTTCTGTCATCCTAATATCTTGATATTCATTATGCCTTTCAGACCTACTACTTTCTCAAACAACAAAGTTATTTTGCGCTACACCACCATGAATACCATGCACTCTTAAAAAGTTCTTGTGAAACCCCTTTCTATAAAGATGTTCCTTTACATCTTCACCAACAAGATTTATACCATCACATCTAACACAAGGACAACGAATAACCCAAAAACGTGTCCAAACTTCAAGTGCCTTAGCATGATCAACAAATCTTTTCACACCTTCAACGAATTCCTCCGTAATACCCATTCTATTATCATTGTTCCGGCGATATATTCAGCTATAATCAGGATCCATCTACGCATTCAATCAAATTCAACTAATTAGTTCCTACACTTAACCATTTTCAACCAACTAAGTCACCAAACAAACCACATTCAAAACAAATAATTCCCCTTTAAAGTCCCTACACTTAACCATTTTCAAGTGACTAAGTCACCGAACAAACCACATTCAAAACAAATAATTTCACTTTAAAGTCCCTACACTTAACCATTTTCAACCAACTAAGCCACCGAACAAAACACATTCTAAACAAATAATTCCCCTTTAAAGTCCCTACACTTAACCATTTTCAAGTGACTAAGTCACCGAACAAACCACATTCAAAACAAATAATTCTCCTTTAAAATCCCTACACTTAACCATTTTCAAGTGACTAAGTGACCTAACAAATCGTATTCAAAACAACAAAATACCCTTTAAAGTCCCTACACTTAACCATGTTCAACCAACTAAGTCACCGAACAAAACACATTCAAAACAAATAATTTCCCTTTAAAGTCCCTACACTTAACAATTTTCAACCAACTAAGTCACCGAACAAACCACATTCAAAACAACAAAATACTCTTTAAAGTCCCTACACTTAACCATTTTCAACCAACTAAGTTACCGAACAAAACACATTCAAAAGAAGTAATTCCCCTTTAAAGTCCCTACACTTAACCATTTTCAACCAACTAAGTCACCGAACAAACCACATTCAAAACAATAAAATACCCTTTAAAGTCCCTACACTTAACCATGTTCAACCAACTAAGTCACCGAACAAAACACATTCAAAACAAATAATTCCCCTTTAAAGTCCCTACACTTAACCATTTTCAAGTGACTAAGTCACCGAACAAACCACATTCAAAATAAATAATTCCCCTTTAAAGTCCCTACACTTAACCATTTTCAAGTGACTAAGTCACCGAACAAACCACATTCAAAATAAATAATCCCCTTTAAAGTCCCTACACTTAACCATTTTCAAGTGATTAAGTCACCGAACAAACCACATTCAAAACAAATAATTCTCCTTTAAAATCCCTACACTTAACCATTTTCAAGTGACTAAGTCACCGAACAAACCACATTCAAAACAAATAATTCCCCTTTAAAGTCCCTACACTTAACCATTTTCAACCAACTAAGTCACCAAACAAACCACATTCAAAACAAATAATTCCCCTTTAAAGTCCCTACACTTAACCATTTTCAAGTGACTAAGTCACCGAACAAACCACATTCAAAACAAATAATTTCACTTTAAAGTCCCTACACTTAACCATTTTCAACCAACTAAGCCACCGAACAAAACACATTCTAAACAAATAATTCCCCTTTAAAGTCCCTACACTTAACCATTTTCAAGTGACTAAGTCACCGAACAAACCACATTCAAAACAAATAATTCCCCTTTAAAGTCCCTACACTTAACCATTTTCAAGTGACTAAGTGACCTAACAAATCGCATTCAAAACAACAAAATACCCTTTAAAGTCCCTACACTTAACCATGTTCAACCAACTAAGTCACCGAACAAAACACATTCAAAACAAATAATTTCCCTTTAAAGTCCCTACACTTAACCATTTTCAAGTGACTAAGTCACCGAACAAACCACATTCAAGATAAATAATTCCCCTTTAAAGTCCCTACACTTAATCATTTTCAACCAACTAAGTCACCGAACAAACCACATTCAAAACAAATAATTCCCCTTTAAAGTCCCTACACTTAACCATTTTCAACCAACTAAGTCACCGAACAAAACACATTCAAAAGAAGTAATTCCCCTTTAAAGTCCCTACACTTAACCATTTTCAACCAACTAACTCACCGAACAAACCACATTCAAAACAAATAATTCCCCTTTAAAGTCCCTACACTTAACCATTTTCAAGTTACTAAGTGACCTAACAAATCACATTCAAAACAACAAAATACCCTTTAAAGTCCCTACACTTAACCATGTTCAACCAACTAAGTCACCGAACAAAACACATTCAAAACAAATAATTCCCCTTTAAAGTCCCTACACTTAACCATTTTCAAGTGACTAAGTCACCGAACAAACCACATTCAAAACAAATAATTCCCCTTTAAAGTCCCTACACTTAACCATTTTCAACCACCTAAGTCACCGAACAAACCACATTCAAAACAAGTAATTCCCCTTTAAAGTCCCTACACTTTACCATGTTCAAGTGACTAAGTGACCGAACAAACCACATTCAAAACAAGAAATGATATAAGATCATGTTGACAGTACAAGAAACAAGCAAAAATAAAATGTCAAGAACAATGCTAGTGAATCGCACAAGGCCACACACAGCTTCACTAGACTTCAATATGAACAATAAAAGGAAGATAACAACAATAGTGAATCGCACAAGGCCCCACACGGCTTCACTATGTCAACTTACCTTTGATATTTTCCTTAATGTCTTGATATTTCAAAATGGCAGCTTCAATCTGCTTCTTGATTCTCTCACGGGAAGCTGCACTATCAAAAATGATGATCTTAGCAAATTAAAAGACAGACTACTGCAATTTTCTCCAAAATACCCATCTACTCTATGCTACATTCATGTTTAAGTATTGGAAATAGGAGAGAGTTAATGCAGTATTTTGTTTTATAGCATATATAATGACATATGAACACCTAATAATACTGTTTCTAATAGTAGTAGCCTTTTTTTTTTCTAAACATATTTTAAGCATTTTAATGTAATTTTCAATATTGTTTTCAAATTCCTATAAATAGTTATAGTGCCCTGTATCCCGTATCTTGAAGGTGACAATTTATCTGAAGTGAAAATGTCAGTGGTGGAGGGTGGTTGTTCATGTCCAATAGATATAACTATGTGAAAGTGACACATTATTTTACCCAAAAATAAAACGACAGAAAAGTGATAGGCTATATACATAAGAACTAAGCAATTCCATTGGTGACTGTAAACATGTATTTAAGCCTCAAATAACTCTTAACTTAGCTATTAAGAACACCATCTAGTATATAACTAACGGTCTTCACACTAAGTAATACAAGGGCACTATCTGAGAAAATATGACACTTAACAATCTTTTTCACAATCACAAAGGGAGGTCAACCTTAACAATCTAATACTTTCATTAATGACCTATGATTCACAATGAAACGTCAACAACAACTAAGAACAGTAAACTATATTGGTTCAAGTTTGGGATTCTACCACAAGTTATTTGATTTACTCGGTTCGAAATCACTTCTAGAAAAAATAACATAATCATACACCATAACTTACCATATTTATACGAACTAAGATTAATAACCCTAATCGACCTTACTATCCAATAAGAACATTTTGAGCACTTACCCAAATTGAAGTGATGGAGAAGAGTGGTGGAGAAGATCCCGTTTGAGAAAAGTGTGACAAACTTTGAGAAAAAGAACCGATTTTAACCTGTTTTTCGCGATTTTGAGTTGTTTTTTGCGATTTTAAGCTGTTCTTCGCGATTATGAGCCCTATACCCGTTTTTCCTTTTCTTTATTTGGGGATTGGGTGGGTCGGGTCGGTTTAAAATTGGTTTTAATTTTTTTTTTAAAATAACAGAAAAATCGGCCACCTGTGGTCGGTTTTACTAAGTTTTTGATAAATTATACTTTAATAAACTACAATTAATAAATTTAATTTATTTTTTAATAGATTATTTTTTTAATAAATTGTATAATATTTATAACAGATAAATTATATAATATATATATAACGTGTTAATCAGATAAATTATCATCGTCTTACGTTATTACAACTTCAACAATATACGCCTATTTACATTATATTGAAATAAAATAGTATATCTATTTCATCACTGCACGAGATATACGTATATATAAATTTATTCAATTGGCTATCAATATTCAAATACGTACTATATACATCACATACCCAATTTTACTACCCCATAATAATATACTACCTATTTCACAGAAACTCAGTTGAATTATCGGTTGGTTTATCTTATGTCATTAACATACGTTCACTATATAATATGTTTATATATACTATATATATACCTATACATACACACACACATATATACATATTATCGACTACCCCATTGTATTTCACATATACTCAAATAAATAATCGGTTGATTATTTATCTTATGTCATTAATATACCGTCGTTGTATAATATGTATATATTATATATATACATATACATATATATAGACACATATACACACTATCGACTATATAAATTTCAAAATACATACTATATACATCACATGCGTATACAAATATATTATCCAATAATATAATGCGATGTGTTTCTTATACATACTTACATTAGTGTTCGATTAATTATATTTGATTAACTTAATATATTAGGTTTCTTATACATACTTACATTAGTAACATATTATGTATATTTATATATACACATATTCATTATACAAAGGTTATGCATGTTTAACGTCATTTAACGTATATACGAAAGAAAATGTTTATTTTATATATTGAAACATAAATAAAATATAAAGATTATGTTTAACATAATTTTTTTATTTTATTTGATATATTTTTAAGTGTAATTTTTTCAAAAAATTGTGGAATGATTGATTTTTATTATTATTACTGATTATCTACTACGTGTAATTTCAAAAAATTATATATATAATTATTTTTTATGAAACAAATAATATATATATTTGATTACATATATATAATTATTTTGATTATATATAAATATTATGTTTAAAAGTATTTTCTTTTTCTTTTTAGTTTCAAGACCGACCAAAAGTGGATGGTTTTTTATTTCTAAAAAAAAAGAAAAACATTTTGAAAACCGACCACAAGTGGTCTCTTTCTAGAAATATTTTTTTTACTATTTTTATAAAACCGACCACTTGTGGTCGGTTTTATTAATTTTTTAACATTTTAATTTTTAAATTATATAATAATTAATATTAAAGTTATTGGATTATTTATTTTGATATTTTCTAATAAAACAGCGACCACATGTGGTCGCTTTTTAATAAAAAAAAATTTTAAAAAAATATTAAAAAACCGATCACAAGTGGTTGATTTTTTCCAACCACTTTATTGTGGTCGATTTTGGGTGGTCGGTATTTGCTGTTTTTCTAGTAGTGCTAGATTTAAGAATTTCCCAAGTACTCCTAGAAGTGAATGAGATTTAATTGATTTTGGTGTAAGAATTGAAGGATGAATATTAATTACACCCAATGAAACATAAAAATATAGGAGGTCTCGAACTTTAGACCTTCGTTTGACTCATGGGAAAACTTTTAAGGTCAAAACTCAAAAGTTATTTTTTTTTAAATATGGAGTTCTACCATGAGACAAGCGACTACTTCTTTCAATACTATTTTGAAGTCACCCCTTTTATAATTGTACGTTACTAAGTAAAGCACATAAATCATAAATAAAATTATAAAGAGGATTTTCTTTAATTAATTAATGGAAGTGCTAAATGATCACAATTTTTTAGCCCAAATTTAGTCACAATTGTGAAAAGACTTTCATAACCTTGTTTAGATTTTACCAATATTTTACCATAAAAGGGCAAAAAATTCTAAAAGTTAACTAATTTATAGTGTGAACACAACTTTTTTCCATTGTGGCCAAAAAATTGTGGCCAAAAGAATTTTTCCTTAATATTAATTACTCCTTCCGTTTCATTTAAATTACTCACTAACCCGTTCATATTCCTCTTCAATTAATATGGTTTGAGTAAAAATGACTCAATTTTCTTAATTACTACCTTGGAGTTAGAAGTAAGTTACAAGTTCATTAAATTGCAAGATTTATATGTTGTGTAACCTTCACATACATACCATCACTAAAAAATAACTATCTCAAGTGGACACACAAAAAATAACGTTGTTATTCTAATTCTCTTCATTTCACTTGTTGTTATTTCATGTTTTTTTGAGGTTTCTAATGCCACAAAATACATAAAATTTCCACCACCTTTAAATGTTGGGAGCAAAGAAGAACCAAAAATTCCAGCAAATCCTTATACTAGAGGCTGCAGTCCTTTAACTCGTTGTCGTGGTGGTAAGCCGGACAGCGGCCAAGTGATGGCCCCTAAGTCTCTGCTCTCGGGTTCTATGCCATGAGAAACAAGTGTTACAGTAATATATTTTCAATATTTTCTACTATCGAGTTTAACAATTTTTCCTTTTATCAATAATATATATGATGAAACACTTCATTCGTACGTAACAATGTTCAATGTAATATTTACTATAGACAAAATGGTCATTATTTCTGTCCATATTTCTATGGAATTCCTCAAATTACGTACTACCTTAGGTTATTTACATATTATTGCAATCGAAACATTACTATAAATATGTAACACCCCGCATTTCGGGCTAGAACGAAAATCGTCATTTCTACGCGTTGATATTCCAAAAGCCATAAATCCTATGCAAATTTTGTATGTTAATATATTATATAGTGTGGAAACCAATTTGAGCATGAATTGAGATCATAGAGGTCCCCTAACTCAAGGTCAAGTTGAAAGCTTTCCTATCGTTCGAGTTTTAGTGAGCGTCGAAACATGGGTCAACTTCAATTGACCATAACTCCTTGTATATGACGAACTGGGTGGCCTACTATATATCAAATGAAAGATCTTCGGATTAACTTTCCAACGATACCAATTTCGTCCAAATCTGATACCCGAGCGCAAAGTTATGGCCATTTTTGTAACTGAGACAGTAGCATCGCGCAATTAGCGTGCACGCACGCACCCAATTTTCAGGTCCTGTTTTCACGTTTTTAAGGGCAAAAGTGGTATTTTCCACCCCCTATTCAGCCATAACATGGGATTAAATCCCCCAAACACCAAAATAAGGTCATTCTCTCTCAAAATCACCAAGAACACTTCTTAGGGTTTCAACCCAAAGATCAAAACATCTTAAGATTCAACCGTGCGTTTTCAAAATTGATTAGAGATTCGGAATCCCCAATCCGCAAGCTTCAAGAATCATCCATTATTCTTCGTAATCGAGGTACGCGGGGTTTTCCTAAAATCTCATGGGCATAGAAATCATGTTTTAAGAATGGGGTTTTGAAATTTATAAATATAATCATGTTTTAGAAGTTTTGACGGTATTGTTTTTGTCTTTAGACCTTTCTCCCAAATTGATTTGAAATTATGTATATATGTATGTATGTGTTCAAGAATGATTATTGAATTGAGAGCATGATTTACATGAAATCCCTCTCTTGATGTAAATTTTCTCATGTTTCACATGATATGGATTGTTTTGAAATACATCTTGAAAAGCATGTTACGAAATGTCGTGATTTATGAATGATTTGGTTACAAATCTTGATTTCAAAAGAGAGGGTTGTTTGTATTGACAAATGTTGAATATCCATATAATGAAAGAGTGCATGGTTTTGCCAAGAGCACATGACCACCATATGTTTTGAAGAGTTTTTGCATGAGTTTTGTTTTATGTTTCGGGACATGAAATCTTTTGTACTATTTGCATGCCGGGTGGTCTGAATTGAGTTTTTATGAAAGAATTATGCTTAGTGCATTATGACTCAGAAATAGAACTTGCAAGTCTTGGTATGACGATACCAATTCATACAATGCCATAACAGACACAAAAAAATACAGAAGTCAGACTTTATCAGATTTTCATGTTTTAGAACTTCAGAATGATGCATGTTCAGAAAAGGCTAAAATAGGGCCTAAAGAGATGTTAGGTGGTTCCCCGAAGAAGGCATGAGTTCAGACAACTCATTTCCCAAAATCGTGATTTGCCGATCCGGGTTTATATAATACGCTGGCCTAGAGTCGTGTGGCGTATCAGAATCAGAGATCCCAACCCTTGCGGCACACTCGGGTTGGGGGCTTCCCCACCGAGTCAATGGCGGATTCCATATAGCCCGTGGAATATCAGACTTGTAGGGGAGCGCCACCTAACTCAGAAGTAATACAAAGATCAGAAACAGTTTTGACAAGAATGTCTTAGAATGTTCAAAATGATGCCCATGTGTTTTGGAAACTATTTTATACATGATGTTTTTGTTAAATTGCTCTCATCTACTTTATACGTATACAAATATACTATTTTGGATTGCTTCGCGTGCCAGTACATTTGTGCTGACCCCCCCTCATCCTTCCAGGTTCTGAGGCTCAGTCTAGGGGTCCAGGTAAACAGTAGATATTTCAGATCGCAGATCAGATTGTGCAGTGGTGAGCCTTCTATGATCCAGAAGGCCTGTTTATTTTCAGATATTTATCTTTTGTCATGTTTTGATCTACTGGGGGCCTTGTCCCAGTTTTCAGACAGTTTTGTTTAGTTCATAGTAGAGATTTCGCAGACGGTTTTCAGATGTCGATAGATGTTGTGGGACTTTAATTCTCATTATTGATATTATTAGACTCATGATCATGTTTTTGTAGTATTGTGTATTTTTCCGCATTTCTTTTATTATATGAGTTATGTGCATGATTACCAGATAGAGAAGGGTGTTTCAGGCCTTCATGGTTCGGAATGCTCGTCATGGCTAGGGTCCCGGTTCGGGTCGTGACAAACTTGGTATCAGAGCAGGGTTCATGGTCCTAGGGTGTCTGCGAAATTGCGTTGGGTAGAGTCTTGTTTGTGGGTGTGTAGCGCGCCACACTTATAAGCCAGAGGCTACTAGGCGTTTAGGAATGTCTCTCTTTCTTCATGTTCTAGTTCGTGCAATAGAGTCAAAAATTTTCTCTTTCGTACTCCAATTCGTGCTATGGTGTCGTCCATACGAAAGTAAAAGTCATCCCGAATTCTTCCCTTACTCTGATGTTCTCAGACATATCCCATTATTGGGGTGATTCATGTGCAAAAAGTTTAGAATCTACGTGATGTAGTCCTTTCCGATTGAGTCATATAAGATTTTAAAAATTGTGCAAGGACTTGAGAAGAGTCTGTTTGCTTCAAAGTGTATTGATGCGAGTGTGAACCTTGATATTGATGAAATCGTGCTTTTCAGCCTGCGGTATTGCGTGTATTCAGTCCCTTTTAAAAAAAAATTATATTGCGGATGTCGTGCTTCAGGGGAAATGATGTGTAACAGAATGTTGGAACTGTATTTTCACCCGAATAGTAGTATGAGTTAAAGTGTTGTTGTCATGACCTATTTGTAATGAAATTAGACCAAGAAGTTGGTGATGTGAAGTCACAAAGTTAGAAGTCAGAGTGAGGGTGATTTTTGTGTGAATAAATATTTCAGTTGAATAATCGATGTTTGAGGATGATTTACCCCTTTATAGTGATAAACTAATGTGGTAGCTAGTAGCATGTGTGGATGATATGGTAGTCCATGGAGGAAGTGTTTGACTCCGATTTTATTTATACAGAGTAAGATGTGTATTCTTAGTTCATTGGATATTGCGTATTAAATTTCTATCTCATGTAATCTTGTCATCAAGGTGTTGTTGAAAAAAATAAAGTCTAGTGAAGCCGTGTGGGGCTCTTTCGATTCACTAGCATAGTTGCCTTGTCATTCATCTCATTTTCTTGTTCAAAATATAAAAAAATCAAAGTCTAGTGAAGCCGTGTGAGACCTATTTCTATTCACCAACAATTTGTCGTCCAACTTGTTGTTCTTGTGTTGGTTTAATATTTGTATAGCTGAATCTGTTTTCATGAGATTGAGTTGGTAAAGAGATGATTCGTCCTTGTGTGTTAGTTTAGTAGAAGGTAGAGGAGGAGTTGTTAGTCAGGGTGATTTGTCGGTTGCTTGAAGTGTGAAAATGTCTATATTAGCCAGTAAGTTATAATTATAGACTCATGGTTGTTGTGGATATTAAAGGTAGTCTAAATGTATGATTGAGTAAGTAAGTATGAGGTGAGAAATCTGTATAAGTAGATAAGATCGTATGGGGTTATAATATCAGATTAAGGTTGATTATGTCTATTATGTGACTTTACCTCTTGACCTTTTTTTAGTTGTAAACTAGTACTACTTATGAGAAGGTATGTAGCATATTTTGAGGTATTTGGATAGAATGTTCCAATTTGATGGATTAGTATATTATGTTGCACTCGTCATTGGTGGTAGACGATTGCTGCTAAACTATAGGCTTGAATTCAAGTGTAGAATGTGGTGGTAAAAATAGTGGCATGATATTAATGATGTAGGCTTGATATGTTGAAATAGTACGTGCTAATGAGTTATGATAAGGAAGACCGTAAGGTCAAGATCGATTATTGTTGTTATGAAGTTCTAGTGTACTAGTGTTTCTTGATGTTTATTTCATGGTTTCCAAGTGAGAATCATGCGTAAGGTTGGGTTGTAAAAATCATGTTTAGCATTAGACATTAAGTTTTGAACAGTTGAAGTCCATGAATGTGGATGTGATGATTTCTTGGTTAATGATGTTAGTTATATGGAGGTGATCTAATAGGATTGAACGGTGTATGAAATGACTTAAGTTTAAGTTGATTCATAATGAAGTATAATATTGTAGGTATGACGTGTAAGTATGCCCAAGGTGATATGGAGTTGTGGTATTTTTTCTAAGACTATTACATGTTACATGTGGCTAGTAATACCGTTGAGTTGCTAGATGGAGAAAGACTAGTAGATGTTATATGGGTTCTAAATAGCCAGGTTAAAGAGTTTTGATTGATAGTGTTGAATCTTTTTATATGATCTTGATTCTCATAGTAATGAGACATAAGTTTGGAGTTGCGATATTGGTAGGCTATGTCGAAAGTGGTATGGTTCATCAAAGGCTTGGTGATATCCATGTTAAGTGTTAGAATCTAAGTTTGAGTTTTGAAGGTTGAACCGATAGAAATAAGTGTGCAAGAATTATACTATGACTATTGGGGCTATCGAAATATAGAGTGTATCTCAGAAGGTAGTATTAGCAGTGGGCTTTCCACTTTCATGTGTGGTCTTTCGGGTTAAGTTTTATTAATTTTGTGTATTGTCATATTTCAGACCCCAGAGTGCAGTGAGTGCGGTTAAGTTTAAAGTCTAGTAAGGGATCTCCCAAACTTAAGATGATGGCTTAAAGTCAAGGGGGAGATGATAGAACAAGTAACCAAGTCCGGCCCTCAGATTCTAGTAGTGATGGCAGTATAACATATAACATCAGAAGGGAAGGGTGAGGCTCAACCCATTCCTGTCTCAGTATTTTTCAGTTATCTTAATACCTACTCATACCTCACGTTTCAGTTCCATGATCATAGTTCATGTATATGATAGAAAATCACGTGTTCTTCCAGATTCCTAAATGAGGAACTTCAGTTCATTCAACAGTCAGAATCACATTCCATATGTTATGAACTCTAAATTGAGGTCATGCAGCTCATGACTTATGTATTCACGCTTTATAGTGTGCTCAGTTCCCATAATTCATGCTATACTCTTTATGATGGGCGAAATATAGTTCATAGCCATATATGCCCCAATTCAAATTTTTCTTTGATAAATCCCGGATGTTGATTTGTTATTCCTCAAGCCTCAGTTAAGTGTCAAGTTTCATATAATATCCTTCCAAGCTTCAAGATCTTATGTTCTAATCTTTAGTGACTCCTCTTTATGTGGTGGTAGTGGTTATGAGTAAATGTTTCTTGTTGATGGAAGATCATAGTATGCTTGTTTTAGATAAGGCCATAAATGTGAAGTAAGGTTGGGGCCAAGTCTTTGATGCATGTGATGGTTAGCTGAAAGGGGTGTGTGTGTATGTTCTTGGGGTAGCGTGTGGGAGCTATATCGATAGATGGTTGGTAGAATATGTGAAGTGTGTCTTTGTGAGTGTTTGTTGTGAAGTTCATATGTGGTTATAAAGATAAGCTTGAATGACATGTTGGAATTTTTGTAAAGGAACGCTATATGCGCTAGCGACTTCGTAGTAATAGTTCAGAGTTAGCCATTGAAGTGGTAAGGCATGATAGGCCTAGGATGTGATCTTTTAAGAGATATAGATGGTTGAATCCTATGGTTTAGACTTGTATTGTGGAGTGGCATGTAGTATTTTGTGAGTTGGAGTTAGGCCTGATCTCGGTGAAGAGGATTTAAGTTGTTATAGACATTAGTAGAAAGATTTATAAAAGCAAATACGAGAACAAATAAGTTGAATCGAATGAATGTGGTATCTACGGAAAATAGTACAGTTAAGGGAGTATTCGAGGAGTGTGCTAATCTTGAAAGTAAGAAGTCGCATTGACTAAGGCCTGGCAATTATATCCTGATTTATGAGTTATATGTCTATATTCCAGGCTGCAGAGTAATGTCAATGTTGGGATCATATAGTCGGATGTCTTGTGTGACTCATGCCCAAGATCTTTTGCTACCTAATGCTACTAGGACTTCTTTAGGAAGAGTGTTGATAAGATACTCCAGATTGAGTATAAGTTTCCAGTAAAAATTCAGTCTATGTAGCTAGCAAATCAGTTTGACAGACAGGCAGGCAAGTACTGTGGTTTCCTATCTTTTCACCAAGTCCTACTATCCGAAGTCTCATGCGTATGGCCATCCCCAAGAGATAATCTATTCCGTCCATATAAATTGTGAATTCAGTTCATTCCAAGCATCATGTTTCAGATTCAGCTATCTATTCATGACTCGGTGCATAAGAGTTCAGCGTATAATCTCAAAATTTTCCAAGTATTTCAGCTCAGATAATGTAATACCCTTGTACGATCTAAGTCTTGATGTCTGATGATTCGTACTTGCATAAGTTATCACTTCCTAATTTCAATATGTATGATTGGATCCTGAATATTTCAAGGGAATCCTAAATTTTCAGCACGAATCAGCTTATTGAAGCAAGAAAAGTCAAGTCAGCTCAGAATTCAGTTTAATGATAGAAGTTTAAATATTTCAGATCAGTTATGTCCTTTCTTCGAAGGAACATCATGTCCGGTTTATTCCATACCTTTAAGCTTCAACAAGTTCCTACCCATCATTCGGGGACGAATGATCCCAAGGGGGAGATAATATAACACCCCACATTTTGGGTTAGAACAAAAACCGTCATTTCTACGCGTTGATATTCCAAAAGCCATAAATCCTATGCAAATTTTGTATGTTGATATATTATGTAGTGTGGAAACCAATTTGAGCATGAATTGAGATCATAGAGGTCCCCTAACTCAAGGTCAAGTTGAAAGCTTTCCTATCGTTCGAGTTTTAGTGAGCGTCGAAACTTAGGTCAACTTTAATTGACCATAACTCCTTGTATATGACGAACTGGGTGGCCTACTATATATCAAATGAAAGATCTTCGGATTAGCTTTCCAACGATACCAATTTCGTCCAAATTTGATACCCAAGCGCAAAGTTATGGACATTTTTGTGGCTGAGACAGTAGCATCGCGCGATCAGCGTGCGACGCACGCACCCAATTTCCAGGTCCTGTTTTCACATTTTAAGGGAAAAAGTGGTATTTTCCACCCCCTATTCAGCCATAACATGGGATTAAATCCCCCAAACACCAAAATAAGGTCATTCTCTCTCAAAATCACCAAGAACACTTCTTAGGGTTTCAACCCAAAGATCAAAATATCTTAAGATTCAACCGTGGGTTTTCAAAATTGATTAGAGATTCGGAATCCCCAATCCGCAAGCTTCAAGAATCATCCATTATTATTCGTAATCGAGGTACGCCGGGTTTTTCTAAAATCTCATGGGCATAGAAATCATGTTTTAAGAATGGGGTTTTGAAATTTATGAATATAATCATGTTTTAGAAGTTTTGACGGTATTGTTTTGGTCTTTAGACCTTTCCCCCAAATTGATTTGAAATTATGTATATATGTATGTATGTGTACAAGAATGATTATTGAATTGAGAGCATGATTTACATGAAATCCCTCTCTTCATGTAAATTTTCTCATGTTTCACATGATATGGATTGTTTTGAAATACATCTTAAAAAGCATGTTACGAAATGTCGTGATTTATGAATGATTTGGTTACGAATCTTGATTTCAAAAGAGGGTTGTTTGTATTGACAAATGTTGAATATCCATAGAATGAAAGAGTGCATGGTTTTGCCAAGAGCACATGACCACCATATGTTTTGAAGAGATTTTGCATGAGTTTTGTTTTATGTTTCGGGACATGAAATCTTTTGTACTATTTGCATGCTGGGTGGTCTGAATTGAGTTTTTATGAAAGAATTATGCTTAATGCATTATGGCTCAGAAATAGAACTTGCAAGTCTTGGTATGACGATACCAATTCAGACAATGCCATAACAGACACAGAAAAATACAGAAGTCAGACTTTATCAGATTTTCATGTTTTGGAATTTCAGAATGATGCATGTTCAGAAAAGGCTAAAATAGGGCATAAAGAGATGTTAGGTGGTTCCCCGAAGAAGGCATGAGTTCAGACAACTCATTGCCCAAAATCGTGGTTTGCCGATCTGGGTTTATATATTACGCTGGCCTAGAGCCGTGTGGCGTATTAGAATCAGAGACCCCAACCCTTGTGGCACACTCGAGGTGGGGGCTTCCCCGCAGAGTCAATGACGAATTCCATATAGCCCATGGAATATCATACTTGTAGGGGAGAGCCACCTAACTCAGAAGTAATACAAAGATCATAAACAGTTTTGACAAGAATGTCTTAAAATGTTCAAAATGTTGCCCATGTGTTTTGGAAACTATTTTATACATGATGTTTTTGTTAAATTGCTCTCATCTACTTTATACTTATACAAATACACTATTTTGGATTGCTTCGCGTGCCAGTACATTTGTGCTGACCCCCCCCCCCTCCTTCCAGGTTCTGAGGCTCAGTCTAGGGGTCCAGGTAAACAGTAGATATTTCAGATCGCAGATCAGATTGTGCAGTGGTGAGCCTTCTATGATCCAGAAGGCCTGTTTATATTCATATATTTATCTTTAGTCATGTTTTGGTCTACTGGGGGCCTTGTCCCAGTCTTCGGACAGTTTTGTTTAGTTCATAGTTGAGATTTCGCAGACGGTTTTCAGATGTCGATAGATGTTGTGGGACTTTAATTCCCATTATTGATATTATTAGACTCATGACCATGTTTCCGTAGTATTGTGTATTTTTCCGCATTTCTTTTATCATATGAGTTATGTGCATGATTACCAGATAGAGAAGGGTGTTTCAGGCCTTCATGGTTCGGAATGCTCGTCACGGCCAGGGCCCCGGTTCGGATCGTGACAAAATATTAACTAACTTTTAATCTCTATATCCCACAAAAACATAACAACCAACAAATGGCTTCAACGAGTAGAAACAAAAACGCTAATGTTGTTGCTATTCTTTGCTTCGTTTTACTTGTCGCATTTTCAAGCTCCGCTTATGAGATTTCAGATAGAAAGACGAGATTTATGAAATTTCCACCAAGTCCATATATTGAAGCTGAAAATACAAAAACTCTAGCTAACGAGTATCGTAGAGGCTACAGTCCTCTAACTCGTTGTCGCGGCGATACAACTGACCAACCCTAAAAAAGTCCGATTCAACGTATTAAGTTAAGTTATTATATACGTTGTAAATGTAAAGAACATTTTTGCTTTCGATACAAGTTTATATGTTATTTATCATTTACTGAAAGAGTTTTGTATCAATCAACATTTATTAATAAATTTTTTTGCAATTACCTTTTAAATGATCCGATCATGTGTTACAACGATGGTTTCTCAATGAGCCAATTCTCAACAAATTAGTGCCAATTGTATATATGAAATAAACATGAGGAATAAATCATTTTTTCTTCTATTGATAATAAATCATTTCCCAGGTAACATTCACATTCTCATAACCAAATTACATCAATCAATCAATTTCGAGGTTTGTTTTATTTATTTTAAAAAGAAATTCAAATTTGCGCTTCTTATTCATCTATATGAAAATGACAGAAGCAGATCATTCAAGATATAATTCAAATTTTACATGGAAAAATTTAGACACTTTATATAATGCCTTTACGTATTTTGATTATCCGAGATCACCACCAAAGGATGTGGTGCAGTGGATGCGGCTGCTCCTCCTTTAACCAGAGGTCTCGGATTGAGCGTTGGGCATGGAAAAATCCTTGGTAGGGAGCGCTTCCCCCGAATGGGCCCTACGCGGCGCGAATCCGAATCAGTCGGGCTCCTATACGGGTACTGAACACCAGATGGAAAATCCAAAAAAAATAAATTATCCGAGATCAACAATAAAGTGATTATTCCAAAATAATAGAATCATAAAAAGGGCACCATGTCATGATCAACTGCTAATATCGAAGTAAATTTCATTACTAAATGTGTCATGTGCTAGTAAGCAATGAATTTGCTCTAACCCAATACCACTAAAACATCTTATTTAAGCCCAAAATTGAAGGCCCAAGTAAATCAAACCATCATCTCCTTTTTTTGTTTGACAGATAAGTATTTAGTACCCCGAACTACGACCAAAGTTGCTACGAGCCTACGATACACCGCAATTTCACAAGGGTCATATACCAGACGTAAGTAATGCTTAAAATAATTATCATTTACCATCAAGGTTTAGATTAAATAGCTAAATTTACATTTATGTCGTATTTTTATATGTGTGTATTTTGAGGCTCATATACGTGTGAGTTTGTATACAAAGCTAATTCCAAGACTTACACACAAATCTCTAAAGGGGTTTGTATTTGTATGCATAATAAATTTCGGAGCTCAAATAAAAATCTGTAAAGCGAATTTATATTTTGATATATACAATCTGTAATTTAGCCATTAGTTTTGATATTCCACTTATTGGTAAAAAAAAAAGTTTATGATTGCTAATTGAAAAAAATATTAGGTTACTTTTGACTATATTTTTATACGTTACTTAAGTATCTATTTGTGCTTGATAGAGAGAGATACGTGTGTGAAAGGTGGATTCAAAATTTAAAGTTTATAAATTTTTACGATAACCTCAAGTTAGTATTATAGTAATAACGGAATTCACAATCAAATATTTATTGATATTTAATACTAGATAGACATATATATACATGATCTGAGCAAAAACTTATCAATCTTTGTCCAAATTTCAATGGCACTCCTCGAAATTCGTAACTACCTTTGGCTATTTTTACATATTAATGGAATTGAACATTAGTATAAATACCAACGAACCTTTTAGTGTCTATATCGACAAAAACATAACTAAGAAATGGCTTCAACAAGTGGAAACAAAAACATTAATGTTGTTCCTGTTCTTTGCTTCATATTACTCATCACATTTTCAAGTTCTGCAGAGGATTTCGATGACAAGAAATATATAAAGTTTCCACCAAACCCAAGTCTTGGAGATGGAAAACCAAAAATTCCAGCTAACCCTTATCACAGAGCCTGCCTTAAATTAACGCGTTGTCGAGGCAGTGTAAGAGACCAACCCTGACTCGTTCGCGCTTCTAGTGATTCGGATGAACACTCTGAAGGCCCCTAAAAAGGTCCGGTTCACGGATCTAAGTTATATAAGTGGAAAATGTAAAGATTATTTACGCTATCAATATAATTTAACATGTTATTTGTCATTAACTTTATGCATCAATCGATTCTTATATTATATAGGGAAAAGGGTTAAATATGCCCCTCAACTTTGCGAAAAGGTCCAAATATACCCTCCGTTATAAGTTTGATCCAAATATGCCCTTGTTGTTAAAGTTTAGGAGCAAATATACCTCTAAACTTTGCGAAAGGGTCCAAATATACCCTCTGTTACAGGTTTGGTCCAAATATGCCTTCGCTGTTAAAGTTTAGGAGCAAATATACCTCTTAACTTTGCGAAAATGTCCAAATATACCCTCCGTTACAACTCATAATAATAATAATAATAATAATAATAATAATAATAATAATAATAATAATAATAAAGTTCAACTTTTACACAAATAAATTAGTTTAGGCACATGAATTACGATTTGTTTCAATTGAGAACATAAACACGTGTTAAAGTGTTTTATTAAACTCTTATGATTTAAATTTTAGAAAAGTTTATGTTCTCAAGCAGAGGCGGAATGATTTATCTACGATTGAAATTATTTTTATGTATATATAATAATAATAAAGTTTAACTTTTACATAAATAAATTCAGTTCAAACTCGTGAATTGCGATTTATTTCAATTGAGAACTTAAACATGTGTCAAAGTGTTTTATTAAACTCTTTCGATTCAAATTTAGAAAAGTTATGTTCATATTATCAAGTAGAGGCGGAACAATTTATATATGATTGAAATTATTTGTTGTGTATATATAATAGACGTTGCTCCTTCGGTAATTAAGTTCATGTATTTACTTCTTTATATTTTGAATTCTCTTAGTAAAATTTTAATTCCGCCACTAATATCATATATGTTACGTATTTTTGCTATGCACATCAATTTCAATTGAAACATGTACGAGTTTTACGTATGATTCATGTGTCTGAACTAATTTATTTATGTAGTGGTTCACTCTTTGTAAAAAATATTCTCTGTATAACATCATACTCAAAATATTTTTAAAATATCAAAAATATTTATGATAACCATCATTGATGTCATACACATACTAACTTTCAAGTGCAAATATCTAATTTAAGAAAATTTCATAACTTCATAGGAAAAAGACTACTAATGTGATACAAGTGCGACTATGAAGATCAACGTGCGTACAAGTGCAGCAAAGGATCATCCTAGGAAGTGCAATGTTGAGACGTGAGAAAGATCAAAGACACACCAAAGCCGCCCTATTTGCTCATTTGTTACACTAGAGGGGCGCCCCCTTTTCATTAAGGGTCTTTTGGGCATTTCATCTTTTATGTAATAAGGAGGCTATATATAGTTTAGTATTAGGGATTTTCATTACTGAGTTGATTATTGTTGTAAGTCTTGACATTTGAAACACCAAAGTCCTCTCTCTACTTGAGGCAAACCGAAACTTGTAACTAGGATAGCAATTCAAGGGTGGAATCTCTTGTGATTGCTTGTTCTTGAGAAACTTTGGCACTTGAGTGGTGGACTCCGCTCTTATTTCATCGTAAGAGTTAGGTGATCGTGTGTGGAGGTGTTAGGGGTCTTAGAGTTTAATATGCTCTTTGGTTTCTAGGATTTACACCACCTTTGTCTAACTATCTATCCTTTTACTTTTGTTTTCATCTCTTAGTAGTTGTGTCTTGTCCTCTTGTAATCGTTGGTTGTTGTTATTGTAAGCTTGTTGATTCATTACATTAATGTAGTGTTGTTGCTGTTTTGGTGTGATTATACACGTTATTAGCTCACCATTGTTGAAGCATTCTCGAAATTTCTTTTCATTCTTGTGTTGTCATTCTTGGCCGAGACTTAGTTCCTTGGGCTCTCTGTTTGTGGTGTGGTTTTGTGACGTTTTTGGGGGTTGTTTTGTGTCTTCTTGGGGTTGTAAGGTATCATAATGTTTGTCTTTTTTCTATTCATACTCTTTTTAATTTTGCATAGTATTATTAGTAGTTAAATGAGATCTACACTTCAATGTAAGTATACATATATAACAACACCTCTCTATCAATCATGAAATTTTTGGATAAATGCTGCCACCATACAGTGGTTTGACTGTAACACATTCTATGCATCTTTAGTCTAAGACTACAAAAATAAAAAAAGTCATCTTTATTTTTTTTCATACTCCATCTCAAGTCAAAACGGATAAAGAAAAGTCTTTGTCAAAATTTATATGGCAAAGCATAATACAATAAGGTAATGTTATGTAAAACCTAAAAGAAACCTATACTAATGATAGAAAACAACTGGCAAACCCCCCGATCTAGAAGACAAGTAATTTTATCTATAGTTAGGTGTAATTAAAATATGAAAGTTTGCTATAAAAAGGTTCAAAATATATTTAAACTTTGATGAAATTTATTGTAACACCGTAATTCAAACTATTGAACTTTTACGGTGAATTCATATATAGGAGGTTTAATTTTTTTAAAAAAGTTTATATATGTCTAAAATTTATGTAAGAAGTACTATAAAATATCAATAATCAATAAATTAAAATATTAAAAACAAATAGTATATATTATTATGATAAAATCTCGAAATTTCAATTGTGCTGCATAAATTAAATTAAGCAAAAGTGAGCCCAAATGAAAAAGGAATCAAGACAGGCCCAAAGGAGAAGGCCCAAACTGATTCAAGACAACAAGTACCAAACTCCAAAGGATGCACTAATCAGATAATGCTCAATTAGAAACCTCTTCAACTCCGCCGAACGTCTCCGGTGTTCAGCTCACCGGCGGTCAGCTTAGAATATTTCATGGTCCTATTTCGGTTGTCTAATATTCAATAAAGCTCCTTTTCTAAACAACTTCGCACCAGTTAGTTACCTACTGATTAACGTCACACAAAGAAGAGAGGATTATCAATAAAGCGGATCCACCCGTAAATTTTTCAACAGTGAAGTCGACACTCTCAGAGTAATCAAAAACGCCTTCTTGGTTGCGTGCGTGCGTTCGTAGATTTGAAGAACTTGATACCCCCAATGTGAGATTCTTCGTCAACAGATTTATCTATCTTCTGATATTTCTCAGGTTGTCACAAATTAAATAAAGAGATTTGATTTATGGGTTTTGTTAATTCACAACTTCTTTATTGCGCACGTTACATTTGAGATCTTGATCTCAATAGTTGAATTATTCAAATACCGGCTACCAAAAGAGGAAGTAAAGTTGAATCAGGAACTTTCAATTTGCATATAGATTTCTGAGTCTCTATCTCCGAGGTAGAGGTAAGGTCTATGTATACTCTACTCTGCCCTATACAGACTCCACCCCTGGGTGGGTATGTTGTTGTTATTGTTGAAGTACAAGAAACTTCATAATACTGTACTATATTATGCTTTAGTTTTACATTCCTTGTGAAATATTTGGTTCTTGCATTGTGTTTCATATCATCAATTGAGTATCCTGCCAACTCAAAGGCCACAAATTTCTTTCTGAGTATGTGTGGCTGGCTAGGATCCAGTATCTACATGATAGGGGAAGACATCCAATTGCATAATGTCTTCTAGCATTAAAGTCTTGTATTTAGGGCAAGTGTTGCTACACATATATTGAGCATTATTGTCATAAACGATGCACTACTTTACCACAGCCAATTGGTTGAACCTTATTAACGAAAATATTTGAGTTTATAATCGTTATACTTAAAAATCTCCTAATTCCTTTCAATTTTGACTCTTTTATAAGTTATTATGTAATCGGTGTCATCTCCAACCTTTTTGGTCTTTGTGATTGATATTTCTGTCTCAACATCTTCATCTTCTATGCCAATTGCAATAGTTCTTTTAACCTCTTGTATTTTCTCTGCAACGGAGTCGATCTCCTCAATTTCTCAATTTTTACAAGAAGTATGTATTTTCTTCATTACTCTACTCCAATTTATGATAAAATGTGGATTCTTCTTTCTGTACCCAAGCAAAAGATAATTTATTGAAATCAAAATATGTAAGTTTACCGTGTTCTGAAACATCATAAAGTCGTCAAGATTTTTCTGAATACATTTTATTGTTTTGATCTTATTTACTGATATGGATTTTCATTTTTCAGGAGCAGAGTTACCAGTTGAACTTTCAATTCACTTTCCTTATCAATTTCTAGAGCTTCTCAAGTTAAAAGACAAGTGGGTTCTAATTTTGTTTGTTACAGTTTCTATGATCTTTTGTGTATATTGGATTCTTTCATTTTGCTTCCATGATTTCTTTGATGAAATTGGTCTTTTAATTTGTTTTTTTCAGAATTTTGTACGTGTACTCAAGGGTTCCACAAGTGACTTCTCTTCTTCAGGTACACTTTAGTTCTATTGTCGGTGAAATCCCATCTTTCGTCGTTGTGTGATCTTTGTATTTTTTATATAGTATAACTTGAACTCTTGGTTAATTATTCATTATCTTGCAAAATTTCTGTTTCAACATGTGACTGTATTGTCTTTTTTGTGATTGACTATTTTTGGTTGCTCTTTATCGTGCTACATTAGGGATCTTGGTCAATGTCATATTTTTATATGGTTGTGGCCCAATAACAAGCCTTCTGTATAATATAACTTTTTGCTATTTAGATTGTGTGTTAGTATAGTGACAAGTTGAAAATTTTAATTTACCTTGATAGACAATTTGCTAATATTGGGATGAAATGAGTGAAATATGTAGATGATCATATGACAACCTTATCTTGTTACTCAAATAAATGGTAAAGCTTAAATGAAAATATAATCTGACCTTTTGCAATATTGATTGTGAATATGTTGTAACGTCACAGACACACAATTATTTTGTAGCTTCAAATAGTGTAGCACAACAATGTTCTTTCTTATCGGACACAACTTCAGAGCTTTAATCATAATAATGCATAGGAGGTACGTATTGAATTTGTGAATACATAGTTAGCCTGAGTAGAAGAAGTTTATGAACACAAGAGTAGATTCAAGCATGTAAATTACAAATAATACAAATTTTAAGTCACATAACAATAAAATTACACTGAATTAAAGGAGACAACCCAAGTTACATTTTTCTAAAAATAAGCAACTTGAACAACTTTAGCAATTAGTTTGGTTAACTATGAAACTTAAGGAAAGAGAATATTCAACTAATAGAACTTACAACCAATTTTCTGTTATGAATTGCAATGGTTCAAACAACCTGTGCAAAAACGAAAGTAAGGTATAAATCGTGTAAATGCATAACACTAAACCAGAAAAGAAAGAGTAACAAATGCAGAATAGTTTCGACACAGAGAAAATCTAAATTCGTGTCAGAATAATGTTAGCGTGTTTTGATTTGAAAACATGAATGCAGAATTCATAGAAGACAAAAATAGATAGGAGAACCTTAAATTTCATTATTTACATCATGAATAATACTCCTGCTAAACTATAAATCATTGTTATTGTGTACGAATGTTCTTACTAAACCAAATAGTTGATGAACAGAGAAGAAGAAGAATGTTGATGATTTAGTGCTCCTTGCAAAATCGTTGAAGAAAAAAACAGGATAACAAAAATTTCATTGACAAAAACAGGATAATAAAAATTTCATTATTAATTGAAGAAGACCTGGAAGCTGCAGTTTGAGACAGCCACGACAAAATTGGTGAAAAAAAGTTTGAAATTGTAATTCTTTTTATAGAAGCATGGGATTCATAAACCAAAAAGGACTCTTATGCGATTTGTATTCAGGATTCCTTTGTGGAGGTGTTATAACCAAAATTGGACAGGAAAACTGAAAGTGTTATAACGAAAAAAGAACAGCCTGAAGGTTTTTGTGTCATAACTAAAAAAGGATAGGAAATTTGGCGGAAGTTATTTTTTTAATTTTTGAACCTTACTGGAAAATAATATTATTCGTACCTATTATAATTTATTGGAGTAAAATAATAAAAAGACGATTTTGTCTAAAGAGAAGTGCTTTAATGAAGGGTAAAAAATTCAAACAATATTTCTAGGCCCTTCACACTTTTTATATATTATAGATATAGATTATAGATATATTTATTTCAATTTAATTGTATTTTTTATGAAATCAAGAAAATATTATTATATTCTTTCAATCCCAACTCATTTATTAAATGACTAAACAAAATATATATACTTAAATTTATATTTTAAAGTATAATTAATAAAATTAATTTGGTAAAATAAATCTCTAATAAAAAATTTCTTCAAAGTGTCAAATAAAAAACGGAAAAAAGGGCCTAAAATGCCCTTCAACTATCTAAAATGGTGCAAAAATGCCCTTCATCCACCTATTGGGCCTAAAATGCCCTTCCGGTTCACCTATTGGGTCAATTTTGCCCTTCCATTTAACAGCTACCTATTGGCCCCACCTCATTTATGACATGACATATTCCTATTGGACAATTAATGTTGAATTAAACTAATTAATTTTATCCTTAAAATTCCAACCCGCCCCAGCCAAATAACCCGACCCAACTAAGACCTTGTCAAGTAAGAACTTTATTTTTTAGTGTAATTTTACTCCTTTGCAAAATTATACACCTGGAGATGCTGGTGCAAAACTGATCCAACAGATACATTCCATGACATTTACTAAGTTGGTATACCAAGAGATCAGTTGGTTCGATGACCCTGCAAACTCAAAGTAAATTTCATAAAGTCCGTGAATGTATTAACGGTTTTCTTAACTCGCTAAATTTCTTGATGCCGAAGTTTATCAAATATAGTGGTGCTATAGGTGCAAGACTATCTAGCGATGCTTCAACTATCCGGAATATGGTGGGAGGCATTTTCGCAGGGCATGTGAGTACACCAAGAGCTACTGCCCAGCATGGACTCAAAAATCACTTTATGCGAAATAGACTTCCAGCTGTAAATCTTCACATCTCTCAACAGGGTTTCTTGCATCTGTGCATAACCTGAGTAGTAGATATAAGTGCAAAAGGTGCATATGGTTGTTGGCGATAGATAGGAGACAACTCCACCAAACAAAAATGAACTGTTCAGGTAATATAGAATGAGAAAGGACGGAGTAATAAGGCATATCCAATAAATATTTTGAGCAATTGCTGGTTCAGTTCTGTAAAAAATATAATTCAGTTTTCTGAACTTGAAAATCCATTAAAACACCTAGAATATCTTCATTTGGTTAAAATAACATGTATATAGTACTGTCTTTTCTCAAGTGCAATTTTGAAGTTTTTGAAGCAATGCTACTTATAGTGACCACAGTCAAATAGCGCTTCCAAGTTCTAGCGTTTGTTAAATTCAATTAAATTGCACGCAATTCCCTTACATCTTGAGACCATATTGTTTAAGCAGCACCATTTCCCTGACTTGTAGAACTAATTAACTGGAATTAAGTTTTAATCGTGTTAGCACGCGTTCCTTAGGGTCTTTATGCGAATAGTAGATATTCCCTTGCATATGACTTGGGCATTACTGGTGTCATTGATTTCCACGAGAGTGTCAGAAGGGGTGATGGAGCTGAATGCAGTGAAATTTAGGATCGATGGAGATTTTTTTTTTGTTAAAAGGAATTGGAGCGAGTCTTAGTTGGGTCTAGTTATTTGGTTGGGGCGGGTTGGGTTTTGAGGATAAAATTAATTAGTTTAATTCAATATTAATTGTCCAATAGGAATATGTCATGTCATAAATAAGGTGGGGCCAATAGGAGTTGTTAAATGGTAGGGCAAAATTTACCCAATAGGTGGACGGGAAGGACATTTTAGGCCCAATAGGTGGATGAAGGGCATTTTTGCTCCATTTTAGATAGTTGAAGGGCATTTTAGGCCCTTTTCCGAATAAAAAAAGATGAACAATTTTAAAATAAAAGAAAATGGGAGGAAAATGGATCTCGAAATAATATAGCACAAAGTTTATAAGAATTCTCCTTTTGACCCGCTTCAATAATTTTCTTTGACCATTTATCACAGTTTTCCTCTCAGACGGCGAAACTGGAAACATACGACAACAATGGTGGGAACTTCACGGGGCAGTACTCGAAGCAGAGCTTCGAAATCTTCCATCGAAAATTCCCCAATCCGTAAACCAAATCAAATGCTACGGAAGGATAAAACAAGAGATCGCAGCTTAATTCGCATTTTCAGCGTGAACATCAAGTTCCTTTTAGGGTTCGGAATTATTGCCTTTGCGATCTCACTCTTTTTCATTAATTCACTCATTAAACCCATGGAGAAACCTCAAAAACCAAGAGTCATCACTCCACTTCCAGCTCCAAAATTAATGGATCTTCCAATGTTTCAAGGAGAGCATAGAGAGAGCTTGTACTGGGGTACTTACAGGCCTCAGGTTTATTTTGGAGTTCGTGCAAGGACTCCGCAATCACTAGTTGCCGGCTTAATGTGGCTTGGAGTCAAGAATGGGAGGTATTTCATGCGTCATGTATGCCAAGATTCGGATGAGTTGAAACAGTATGGCTGGACTAGTCATAATGGACGGGATTATGGACATCAGTTTCTGATTGAACAGACAATGACCTTGACAACTCATTTTCTGAAATCCAAGGATCGTGGTAGTGGCTATGGTGGAGACTGGGCTGTTCGAATTGGAGTGCAGAGCGATGAATCTATGTCTGATGAGGAAATGTTAAACACCGCGCACTTATTTTTCTATGTGGCTGATGAAAGTGGGAAAGGTCTTACTTTGGGTAGTGGAGTCTCGGATATCCATGGTGATTCTATCTTGGCATCAGGATCACGTAGTGACATTGGAAACTGGCAGCTCCATTTATTTTCAGAGGATGTTTCTGGAGTACATTATTCAGGGTTCAAGACACCTCACATTCACAATCTATCTGATGTTGTCCAGGCAAATTTGGCAGTCCAAGCAAGAAAATTTGGCCATTTGCTGCTTTCGGACTTATCTGATGATTCTCCCAACATTTTAGTATTTCAGATCTCTGCTAGGATTCCTCTCAAAGCAGACATAGTTTTACTTTCTGGAACCAGTGCTCGTGATTCAAGAGTTGAAGAACGGGCCAGCAGGCTGAAAGGTACGTCGCTGACTAGTTTACTCTCTGAGAAACAAAATGAGTTCGACAATAAATTTAAAAAAAGCTTTAGCCTATCTGATGAGCTTGGTTTGGATCCTGTGACTGTTGGTAAGGCTGCTCTTGGAAACATGTTGGGTGGGATTGGCTACTTCTTTGGCCAGTCAAAGATTTCGCTTCCATCAACTTCCACACTTAATGCTGGAGATAATTCTGTCTTATACTGGCCTGCTGAGCTATATACAGCAGTTCCAAGTCGGCCCTTCTTCCCAAGGGGCTTCCTATGGGACGAAGGTTTTCATCAACTGCTTATCTGGCGTTGGGATATATACATTAGCTTGGATATCATTGGACATTGGCTAGATCTGATGAATATTGATGGATGGATTCCGCGCGAGCTAATCTTAGGTGCTGAAGCCTTGAGTAAGGTCCCAGAAGAATTTGTTCTTCAGCATCCAACTAATGGAAATCCACCGACACTGTTTTTGACCTTGCGTGATCTGATCTCCAAGCTGAAGAAAGAAAAGTTTGCTGCTACGGAGGCCAGGGATATCTCTGTCTTCTTGGACCGGGCATTTGTCCGCCTTGAAGCATGGTTCAAATGGTTTAACACAACTCAGGCTGGAAAGGAAAGGGGTAGCTATTACTGGCATGGAAGAGATACTTCAACAACCCGTGAACTAAATCCTAAGACCTTATCTTCTGGACTGGATGATTATCCACGTGCATCTCACCCAAATGGAGATGAACGTCACGTGGATCTTAGATGCTGGATGCATCTTGCAGCAGATTCCATGCACTCAATAGCAGAGCTTCTGAAGATGGATAAAGATATCCAACAGGAGTATAGTTTGACTGCAAAGCTGCTCTCAGATTTTGAAGTTCTGAACCAGATGCACTTAGACGCTGCTAATGGAGCTTATTGTGATTATGGAAATCATACGGAAAAGGTTCAACTAACTTGGAAAATAGTGGAGACTGACCCAAAGCGAGAGTTGTTACGACAAGTCCTAGAAAAACCTGTTCTACAACTGGTTCCTCATCTTGGTTACGTTAGCCTTTTCCCATTTATCCTCAGGCTTATTCCACCTGACTCATGGATACTCGAGAGTCAGCTTGAATTCATCTCCAATAGGAGCATTTTGTGGACCGATTTTGGGCTTAGATCCCTATCCAAAACAAGCTCCATGTACATGAAACGGAATACAGAGCACGATCCTCCATATTGGAGAGGGCCAATATGGATACCGTTGAACTATTTGATTGTTTCGTCTCTTCATCACTACTCTCAAGAGCCTGGACCATACAGAGAAAGAGCCAAAACCATCTACAATGAATTGAGGAGCAACTTGATAAGAAATATAGTTGGGAACTATAAGCGGACAGGGTACCTGTGGGAACAATATGATCAGAAGAAAGGAAAAGGAAAAGGCGCACGCCTGTTTACTGGATGGACAGCAACTGTGCTATTGATCATTTCAGAAGCTTACCCTGAAGTTTAGTAGTATACATCTATCATGGCAGAAGCTTACCATGAAGTTTTTTTTATATAATTTACCCATCTCCAAAAAAATGCATGTATTTGAAGGAACTTTGATTCCCTTAAAAGAGTTAGGTTGAGATACTGCCAATGTGAAACTGGGACGAGCAATACTTGCCATGGATTTCGTTAATCTTTACATAGTTTTCCTCTCTCGTTTAACTGATTAAGATACTTGTCGAGCGAATATCGAAAACAATCTTTTTGTTTCTAAGATAGATGTAAGATTTGCTTATGTTCTATCATCTCTAGATTTATATTATTAAGTATTGTCAGTAAATTGACAGAATTCAATAATTTTAACTTAAATTTTGTATTTATATTAACGGAATTATTTAATATACTATGTAGATAATATATTCGAAACTTCGGGAGAGAAAAATTAATGATTCAGAATTCAATTATTATAAGTCCTTAATTCACATATGATCAAAATCCCAACAAATCAACCTTTGATCTAGATTTAAAAATTTCCCAAGTACTCCTAGAAGTGAATGAGATTTAATTAATTTTGGTGTAAGAATTGAAGGATGAATATTAATTACACCCAATGAAACATAAAAATATAGGAGGTCTCGAACTTTAGACTTTCGTTTGACTCATGGAAAAACTTCTAACTACAAAATTCAAAACTTTTTAAACTTGAATTTTTGCCATAAGACAAGCGAGGTCAAAACTTCATGACTACTTCCGTCAATATCATTCTGAAATCATCTCGCTTATCAATGGTGGATCTATACACTATGGTCAGGGTTTCATCCGAACCTCCTTCGACGAAAAATTATGTTATATATATATATATATGGTTTAAAATATTTTTTATGTATATATATTACATGTTGAACCCCTTCGATTGGATCCGTAACTGTCGCTTATAGTTGTACGTTAATAAGTAAACACACACAAATCATAAATAAAAATATAAAGAGGATTTCCTTTAATTAATTAATTACTCCTTCCGTTTCATGTAAATTACTCACTAACAGTTCTTGCTCCTCTTCAATTAATATGATTTGAGTAAAAATGACTCAATTTTCTTAATTACTACCTTGGAGTTAGAAGTAAGTTACAAGTTCATTAAATTGCAAGATTTATACGTTGTGTAACCTTCACTTACCATCACAAAGAAATAACTATGTCAAGTGGAAACACAAAA
Organism: Capsicum pubescens; assembly: GCA_030864215.1. Lineage (NCBI taxonomy): Eukaryota > Viridiplantae > Streptophyta > Magnoliopsida > Solanales > Solanaceae > Capsicum > Capsicum pubescens. The sequence goes on from CM061541.1 coordinate 2,572,407, forward strand.
AATAACGTTGTTATTCTAATTCTCTTCATTTCACTTGTTGTTATTTCATGTTTTTTTGAGGTTTCTAATGCTACAAAGTAAATAAAATTTCCACCACCTCTTAATGTTGGGACCAAAAAACAACCAAAAATTCCAGCAAATCCTTATACTAGAGGGTGCAGTCCTTTAACTCGTAGTCGTGGTGGTGAGTCGGACCGCGCTCGAGTGATGGCCCCTAACTCGTCTCTGCTCTCGGGTTCTAGCCATGAAAAACAAGTGTTACAGTAATATATTTTCAATATTTTGTACTATCGAGTTTAACAATTTTTTCTTTTATCAGTAGTATATATATGATGAAACACTTCATTCGTATGTAACAATGTTCAATGTAATATTTACTACCGACAAAATGGTCCTAACTAAACACCCTTTGACTTTAAAATTCTGAATCCATCACTATTTTTTTATTTTTTTTAAAGTTTTGACTAAACCGCAAATTGTTTTGAGAAGAGGGAATAACAAGTATTATTTCTGTCCATATTTCTATGGAATTCCTCAAATTACGTACTACCTTAGGCTATTTACATATTATTGCAATCGAAACATTACTATTAATAGTAACGAACTTTTAATCTCTATATCCCACAAAAACATAACAACCAACAAATGGCTTCAACAAGTCGAAACAAAAACACTAATATTATTGTTGTTCTTTGCTTCGTTTTACTTATCGCATTTTCAAGCTCCGCTAATGAGATTTCAGACAGAAAGACGAAATTTATGAAATTTACAGCAAGTCCAAAGATTGGAGCTGAAAATACAAAAACTCCAGCTAACGAGTATCGTAGAGGCTGCAGTCCTCTAACTCGATGCCGCGGTGATACAACTGACCAACCCTAAAAAAGTCCGATCCTAAGTTAAGTTTTTATATACGTCGAAAATGTAAAGAGCAATTTTGCTTTCGATACATGTTTATATGTTATATTTATCATTTACTGAAAGAGTTTTGTATCAATCAACACTTATTAATAAAGTTTTCTGGATTTATTTTTTAATGATCCGATCATGTGTTACAACAATGGTTTCTCAATGAGCCAATTCTCAACAAATTAGTGCCAATTGTATATATGAAATAAACATGGGGAATAAATCATTTTTTCTTCTATTGATAATAAATCATTTCCCAGGTAATATTCACATTTTCATAACCAAATTACATCAATCAATCAATTTCGAGGTTTGTTTTATTTATTATGAAAAGAAATTCAAATTTGCTCTTCTTATTCATCTATATGAAAATCACAGAAGCACATCATTCAAGATATAATTCAAATTTTACATGGAAAAATTCAGACACTCTATATAATACCGTTACGTATTTTGATTATCCGAGATCACCACCAAAGGATGTGGTGCAGTGGATGAGGCTGCTCCTTCCTTAATCAGAGCTCTCGGATCGAGCCTGGGTATGAAAAAAATCCTTGGTAGGGAGCGCTTCCTCGAATGGGCCCTACGCGGCGCGAATTCGAATTTATCGGGCTCTAACGCAGGTACTGAACACCGAATGGAAAATTCCAAAAATAAAATAAAATTATCCGAAATTAAGAACAAAATAATTATTCCCAAATAATAGAATCATAAAAAGAGCACCATGTCAGATCAACTACTAGTATCGAAGTAAATTTCATTACTAAATGTGTCATGTGCTAGTAAGCAATGAATTGGCTCTAATCCAATACCACTAAAATATCTGATTTAAGCCAAAAGATTGAATGCCCAAGTAAATCAAACCATCATCTCCTTTTTTGTTTGAGAGATAAGTATTCAGTAATTCTGAATTATCACCAAAGTTACTACGATATACTATAATTACAGGAGTTTTATTACCCTTCAAACTTAATTTTAGCATATTTTTGTCACCCTTTTATGCTGATGTGACACATTTATTACATAAAATGGAGTCCATGTCAACTAAAAAGATTGACAAAAGTTGTCACATCAGCTAAAAAAATTGATAAAAATACGCTAAGATTTAGTTCAGGGAGGTAATAGGACCGCCGTGAAGTTGGAGTGTGTTGTAGCAAATTTGATCATAATTCAGGGGTACTAGATGCTTTACTCTTTGTTTAATAAATTACGTCGAGTAGAAAACATCAAGTCATATGTCAGACGTAAGTAATGCTTAAAATAATTATCATTTACAATCAAGGTTTAGATTAAATAGCTAAATTTATATTTATGACGTATATTTTGGGGCTCATATACGTGTGTATTTGTATACAAAGCTAATTTTGGAACTCCCACACAAATCTCTAAAAGGTTTACATTTATATGCAAACTAAACTACGAAGCTCAAATAAAAATCTTTAAAGCAAATTTATATTTATATATATAGAATCTCTAATGTATACTTTCTCCGTCCTAAATTACTCGTCCCAAATTGAGATGACACATTGATTTAAAAAAATTAATCAATAATATGATCAGTTTACCATATTACCCCTATTAAATGATGTTATATTTTAATTTGAAAAAAAAGTAATTAATGCAAAGGGTAAAACATGAAAAAAAAATTGTCTCTTCTTGATTAATGAAAAAAGACAAGTAAAATAAGAAATCAAATTAAGAAATTTGAGATGAAGAGAGTATATTTAGCCACTAAAATATAATTACGTCATGTAATTAGATAAACTTTCATAATAACTCCTTATTTATGCCTAAATGTTAGATATTTCTCAAATTTTGCCATCTTTTTTCCACTTAAAATAGATTTGAGCTACTCAAATATAAGCATTTTTCTCAAAACATGTACCCAACGATTTCATTTGTTTTGAAATGGATTCGAACTATTTTAAATGTAAGACATTAGTTTTCATATTCCACTTATTGGTTAAAAAGAAAGTTTATGATTGCTAATTAAAAAAAAAAATATTAGGTTAACTTTGACTATTTTTTTATACATTAGCTAACTATTTGTGATTGACAGAGATATGTGTAATAGGTGGATTCAAAATTTAGTATTATAGCAATAACTGAATTCACAATCAAATATTTATTGATATCGAGCGTCTCCCTCAAATGAGCCCTACGCGGCGCAAATTCGAATTAGTCGGGCTACAGTGCAGGTACTGGACACCGAATGAAAAATCAAAAAAAAAAAAAAATTATCCGAGATCAACAACAAAGTAATTATTCCAAAATAATAGAATCATAAAAAGGGCACCATGTCATGATCAACTACTAATATCGAAGTAACTTTCATTAACTACTAATATCGAGCGCCTCCCCCGAATGAGCCCTACGCGGCGCGAATTCGAATTAGTCGGGCTCCAGTACAGGTACTGGACACCAAATGAAAAATCCAAAAAATAATAAAAATTTATCCGAGATCAACAACAAAGTAATTATTCCAAAATAATAGAATCATAAAAAGGGCACCATGTCATGATCAACTACTAATATCGAAGTAAATTTCATTAACTACTAATATCGAGCGCCTCCCCCCGAATGAGTCCTACGCGGCGCGAATTCGAATTAGTCGGGCTCCAATACAGGTACTGGACACCGAATGGAAAATCTCAAAAAAAAAAAAAATATCCGAGATTAACAACAAAGTAATTATTCCAAAATAATAGAATCATTAAAAGGGCACCATGTCATGATCAACTACTAATATCGAAGTAAATTTCATTAACTACTAATATCGAGCGCCTTCCCCCGAATGAGCCCTACGCGGCGCGAATTCGAATTAGTCGGGCTCCAATACAGGTACTGGACACCGAATGGAAAATCCCAAAAATAAAATAAAATTATCCGAGATTAACAAAAAAGTGATTATTCCAAAATAATAGAATCATAAAAAGGGCACCATGTTAGATCAACTACTAATATCGAAGTAAATTTCATTACTACTAATATCGAGCGTCTCCCCCAAATGAGCCCTACGCGGCGCGAATTCGAATTAGTCGGGCTACAGTGCAGGTACTGGACACCGAATGAAAAATCAAAAAATAAATAATTTATCCAAGATCAACAATAAAGTGATTATTCCAAAATAATAGAATCATAAAAAGGGCACCATGTCATGATCAACTACTAATATCGAAGTAAATTTCATTACTACTAATATCGAGCGCTTTCTCCGAATGGGACCTACGCGGCGCAAATTCGAATTTATCGGGCTCTAACGCAGGTACTGGACACCGAATGGAAAATTCAATTTTTTTTTTTTATCCGAGATCAACAATAAAGTGATTATTCCAAAATAATAGAATCATAAAAAGGGCACCATGTCATGATCAACTACTAATATTGAAGTAAATTTCATTACTACTAATATCGAGCGTCTCCCCCAAATGAGCCCTACGCGGCGTGAATTCAAATTAGTCGGGCTCCAGTACAGGTACTGGACACCGAATGAAAAATCTTTTTTTTTTTTTTATCCGAGATCAACAACAAACTAATTATTCCAAAATAATAGAATCATAAAAAGGGCACCATGTCATGATCAACTACTAATATCGAAGTAAATTTCATTAACTACTAATATCGAGCGCCTCCCCCGAATGAGCCCTACGCGGCGCGAATTCGAATTAGTCGGGCTCCACTACAGGTACTGAACACCGAATGAAAAATCCAAAAAAAAATAAAAATTAATCCGAGATCAACAACAAAGTAATTATTCCAAAATAATAGAATCATAAAAAGGGCACCATGTCATGATCAACCACTAATATCGAAGTAAATTTCATTAACTACTAGTATCGAGCGCCTCCCCCGAATGAGCCCTACGCGGCGCGAATTCGAATTAGTCGGGCTCCACTACAGGTACTGGACACCAAATGAAAAATCCAAAAAAAAATAAAAATTAATCCGAGATCAACAACAAAGTAATTATTCCAAAATAATAGAATCATAAAAAGGGCACCATGTCATGATCAACTACTAATATCGAAGTAAATTTCATTAACTACTAATATCGAGCGCCTCCCTCCGAATGAGCCCTACGCGGCGCGAATTCGAATTAGTCGGGCTTCAGTACAGGTACTGAACACCGAATGGAAAATCCCAAAAATAAAATAAAATTATCCGAGATTAACAAAAAAGTGATTATTCCAAAATAATAGAATCATAAAAAGGGCACCATGTCATGATCAACTACTAATATCGAAGTAAATTTCATTACTACTAATATCGAGCGTCTCCCTCAAATGAGCCCTACGCGGCGCAAATTCGAATTAGTCGGGCTACAGTGCAGGTACTGGACACCGAATGAAAAATCAAAAAAAAAAAAAATTATCCGAGATCAACAACAAAGTAATTATTCCAAAATAATAGAATCATAAAAAGGGCACCATGTCATGATCAACTACTAATATCGAAGTAACTTTCATTACTACTAATATCGAGCGCTTTCTCCGAATGGGACCTACGCGGCGCAAATTCGAATTTATCGGGCTCTAACGCAGGTACTGGACACCGAATGGAAAATTCAATTTTTTTTTTTTATCCGAGATCAACAATAAAGTGATTATTCCAAAATAATAGAATCATAAAAAGGGCACCATGTCATGATCAACTACTAATATTGAAGTAAATTTCATTACTACTAATATCGAGCGTCTCCCCCAAATGAGCCCTACGCGGCGTGAATTCAAATTAGTCGGGCTCCAGTACAGGTACTGGACACCGAATGAAAAATCTTTTTTTTTTTTTTATCCGAGATCAACAACAAAGTAACTATTCCAAAATAATAGAATCATAAAAAGGGCACCATGTCATGATCAACTACTAATATCGAAGTAAATTTCATTAACTACTAATATCGAGCGCCTTCCCCGAATGAGCCCTACGCGGCGCGAATTTGAATTAGTCGGGCTCTAGTACAGGTACTGAACACCGAATGAAAAATTCCAAAAATAAAATAAAATTATCCGAAATTAAGAACAAAATAATTATTCCAAAATAATAGAATCATAAAAAAAGCACCATGTCAGATCAACTACTAGTATCGAAGTAAATTTCATTACTAAATGTGTCATGTGCTAGTAAGCAATGAATTGGCTCTACTCCAATACCACTAAAATATCTGATTTAAGCCAAAAGATTGAATGCCCAAGTAAATCAAACCATCATCTCCTTTTTTGTTTGAGAGATAAGTATTCAGTAATTCTGAATTATCACCAAAGTTACTACGATATACTATAATTACAGGAGTTTTATTACCCTTCAAACTTAATTTTAGCATATTTTTGTCACCCTTTTATGCTGATGTGACACATTTATTACATAAAATGGAGTCCACGTCAACTAAAAAGATTGACAAAAGTTGTCACGTCAGCTAAAAAAATTGATAAAAATACGCTAAGATTTAGTTCAGGGAGGTAATAGGACCGCCGTGAAGTTGGAGTGTGTTGTAGCAAATTTGATCATAATTCAGGGGTACTAGATGCTTTACTCTTTGTTTAATAAATTACGTCGAGTAGAAAACATCAAGTCATATGTCAGACGTAAGTAATGCTTAAAATAATTATCATTTACAATCAAGGTTTAGATTAAATAGCTAAATTTATATTTATGACGTATATTTTGGGGCTCATATACGTGTGTATTTGTATACAAAGCTAATTTTGGAACTCCCACACAAATCTCTAAAAGGTTTACATTTATATGCAAACTAAACTACGAAGCTCAAATAAAAATCTTTAAAGCAAATTTATATTTATATATATAGAATCTCTAATGTATACTTTCTCCGTCCTAAATTACTCGTCCCAAATTGAGATGACACATTGATTTAAAAAAATTAATCAATAATATGGTCAGTTTACCATATTACCCCTATTAAATGATGTTATATTTTAATTTGAAAAAAAAGTAATTAATGCAAAGGGTAAAACATGAAAAAAAAATTGTCTCTTCTTGATTAATGAAAAAAGACAAGTAAAATAAGAAATCAAATTAAGAAATTTGAGATGAAGAGAGTATATTTAGCCACTAAAATATAATTACGTCATGTAATTAGATAAACTTTCATAATAACTCCTTATTTATGCCTAAATGTTAGATATTTCTCAAATTTTGCCATCTTTTTTCCACTTAAAATAGATTTGAGCTACTCAAATATAAGCATTTTTCTCAAAACATGTACCCAACGATTTCATTTGTTTTGAAATGGATTCGAACTATTTTAAATGTAAGACATTAGTTTTCATATTCCACTTATTGGTTAAAAAGAAAGTTTATGATTGCTAATTAAAAAAAAAAATATTAGGTTAACTTTGACTATTTTTTTATACATTAGCTAACTATTTGTGATTGACAGAGATATGTGTAATAGGTGGATTCAAAATTTAGTATTATAGCAATAACTGAATTCACAATCAAATATTTATTGATATTTTTATACATGATCTGAGCAAAAACTTATCAATCTTTGTCCAAATTTCAACGGCACTCCTCGAAATTCGTAACTACCTTAGGCTATTTTTACACATTAATGGAATTGAACATTAGTATAAATACCAACGAACCTTTTAGTGTCTATATCGACAAAAACATAACGAAGAAATGGCTTCAACAAGTGGAAACAAAAACATTAATGTTGTTGCTGTTCTTTTCTTCATTTTACTCATCACATTTTCAAGTTCTGCAGAGGATTTCGATGACAAGAAATATATAAAGTTTCCACCAAACCCAAGTCTTGGAGATGGAAATCCAAAAATTCCAGCTAACCCTTATCACAGAGCCAGCCTTAAATTAACGCGTTGTCGAGGCGACCAACCCTGAAAAGGTCTCATTACTCGTTGACGCGATTCAGATGAACACTCTGAAGGCTCCTCAAAAGGTCCAGTTCACGGATCTAAGTTATATAAGTGGAAAATGTAAAGATTATTTACGCTATCAATATAATTTAACATGTTATTTGTCATTAACTTTATGCATCAATCGATACTCTTATTATATAGAAGTCAAGAATGGTTTCTCAATGAGTTAATTAAGCAAAACGAAAAAAGGGATTAAAAAACGTACTTTTAACATTCACATTCTCATAACCAAATCAGTCGAGCAATTTCTTTTTTATTCATCGAAAAGGGTGGGCAGCCCGATACACTAAAACTACCGCTATGCGCGATGGCCCCACCACAAGATTGTATTGTACGCAGCTTTACCTTGCATTTCTGCACGAGGCTCTTTCCAAGGCTTAAACCCGCGACCTCCTGGTCACATGACAGCAATGGCAACAACTTTACCAATTACTCCAATGAAATCTACTACTAAATGAAAATGACAGAAGAACATTCAAGCAATTCAATATGCTAAACTTTCTTTCAAGGTAAGTGTATCCAAACATCGCTCATTCTTGGACTTGACATAGCAAAAGAACCAAAATCTTGTACAATGTACTCCAAAATTTAGAAGGGCAAACTTCCCGATACGAGTTAAAGTCTATAGTGCAATATCAAATACTCTCTAATGTCTTTACTTTGATTATCCGAGATCAACAATGGCGTGATATTTGTCATTGAGTTATCATTCAGCAAAGGATAAAAAGGGTCTTCTTCCCTTTCACTTCCTAAAAATTAGGAAATGAATTCGCCACTATGATCGACATGTTCCAGCAGTAATAGACAATAGTTGAAGGAGTCGAGTTCCAAATACAAGAGCGACAAAAGGCTACTTCTCCAACCTTTGAGTTGACAACAGAGGTCCAACATAACACGCTTTACACAGAACGAGTAGCAAATCCCCGATCAACCATCTTCTCCACCAATTCTTCGTGTTTCCTCAATTGCCCTGCCTTCCTCAGCTGTTTCAATACCATGTCATAAACCGACTCACTTGGTCTCAAGCACTTCTCCTCGATCATTTCTCTAAAATATTTATAAGCATTATTCCAATGTCCCATCCCACAGTACATGGAAATCAGAATCTTGAAAGTGTTCACGTTAGGCTCTACTTCATTCTCATCCATTTCCTTTCTGAGCTTGATAACCATGTCAGTAGATTTCGACTCAGCAAACATCTTCATCAATATATTGCATGTCACTGTATTAGGCTTACAATTCATCTCCTTCATCTTAGCATACAATCGATGAGCAGCATTTACATCACGTGCCTTGGCAATGCACCTAAAAATCGGATTAAAAGTTGAAGCATTCGGTTCACATCCTCTCTTAGCCATAACATTAACCACCTTAAGAGCTTCATCACGATTCTCATCCCTACAATGAGCATCAATCAAAAAATTATACGTAATAACATCAGGAGAACACGATAGCCTCTTCATCTGATTATACACCTGCAATACCTTCTCCGTTCTCCCCGCCTTAACATGTACGCGCATAAGATTATTGAACGTAATCGCATTAGGTTGACAACCAACATCAATCATCTCCGAGAAAACATCATACGCACGAGTAATTTGCCCCGACCTACACAATGCATCAATCACAATGCTATAAGTATATACATTCGGCTCCACCCCTGCCTCCTTCATTTCTCGAAAAATCCTCTCTGCTTCGGCTATATTACCCGCTCTACACCAACCATGAACCAAACTAGTATATAAAACAACATCAGACTCGAATTTATCCTTCAAGCTATCGAAAAACAATTGCGCTTCTTCAGCCCTTCTTTTCTTACACAATATCCCTATAACTACAGAAAATGCATTCCTATCGGGCTTACAATCATAATCCTCCATTCTATTAAAGGTATGAACAGCCTCGTTAGCAAGCCCGGCCCGAACATAACGACGAATCAGAATCGAAAAAGTTTCTATTGGAATTTTGATATTTTTCAACTTCATTGATTCAATTAAATGCCAGGCAACGTCGAATTGCCTTACCTTACCAGCTAGATCGATCATTTCATTGTAAGGTTCAGCGTTATTAGCTGAAGGTTCAGCCCAATTGAAGAAAGCTAAAGCTTGTGAAAATGGAATGCCATGACGAACCGACCCGCATTTATCGATGACCCGGATAATGACCCGGTTGGAAATGGATCGGCTATCGAAGATTCTAGAGAAATCGAAGGAGAGAGTTGGGAAAGTGATGTTAGGGTTTAAGGGAATTGAAGCGGGAGTAATTGTAGGGTTTTTACGGTGATGGTCTTTGATTAAAGTATGAATATTTTCAGCTATTTGAGCTTCTTCTGAAGATAATTGAATGGGCCCCACATTTTCGCCGGCGCCGGAGATATCGCCGGAGATGATGTCGACAGCAAGCTCTGTCGTTGAAGTAAAACTGAATTTGCTATGAAAGGAGAATGGACTGAGAAAATAGCGAGACAAATTAAAGCGTAAAATGGATTTTGTGACGGCCATGAATTCAGCTGAGTTCAAGAATTTGCTGCTAGCTACTGTTTTGCTTTTTTTTTTTTTGGGTACTACCTATCTAAGCAAACAACCCTAACTCCATTTAATATAATAAATTATTTTAGTGTTTATCCAACAATACTTGTACATTATAATATTTATATGACATCATTTTGAGATTTAATAAATTTACACTACAATATTTATATGACAGTCATTTTGAGATTCAAACACATCTATCTTCTATTAAAATTTATATATATATATTTGTAATTTTAATGTATAAAATTACTTGATACTATTGGAAGATTGATAGATTTTCGTGAAACTATTCAAAACATCCTTTGTAATATAGTTGCATAATTAATTTCTACTCTAACGAGCAATCAAATGACTATAAAGGACTATTTTTTCATTATCAAACTAACATTTGACAACTCTTATATTCTCTTTATCTCAATTTATGCAGCGCCTTTCAAATTTTAAAATTCAAATAAATTCATCTTTAATCATAATTTTCTATATATCTTTTAAATATTTTGAACCATCAATCACCATAACTTACATTACTTCTCAATGAAAATATTTTGTTTTCACCTTAAATTATACACGAAATTATTAAAATACACCTGAATTTTAAAAGTATCCTATTACCTTTGAATAAATTAAAACTATATTTTTGACAATTTTAATATTTATATAATACATATATATGCAATCTTTACTATGTTAATTCACTCATGTGCCAAACACTATTAATGGGTTGTTTTTGACCCATTTTCAATCCCCCAATTGCCAAAAACTATTTTCCCCTAGTGTTCTTTCCAACAACAGGCTCTTTCTCTCTTTCATAAATTCCAGCCAGTGATTTGCAGCTATAACAGGTTAGATCTCAAATATTTTCTAATTAGGCCTCAAAATACATTCATTTCCACATTTTAATTTTTTTCCTACGTTATACCTACATCTCTGTTAATTATATTAAAGTTGCTAACTTTGATGGATTTTTCCTGAGAACCCAATTTCTTATGCTATAGTTAATTACCCAATAGGCTCTACGTGGTTGTTTTTGTTCCTTTTTTTTTTTTTATTATTTTTTTTTAAAAAAATTGCTGGCAATATATTGTCCTACTCAACAAAAATGTTCATGATATTTTGTTTATTCACTTTTTTATGCTCAATCATATTGAAACTGGATTTTAAGCTGTAGCAATTCAACTGTTCGGAGAAGTGCCAGGGAAGAATAAATTGCTTTAGTATGTTTTGTTATATTCTAATTCAATTTGTTTTCATTTAATGTGTGCCAAAGTTTGGTAACTTACTGTTAAATTTACTTTGTTCTATGGTGTTTGATTATGTCTTTGCTTTGAAACCTACGGTGTAGCTCTTTTAAGACTCGAATTCTGATTAAACTGAAAGGAAAGCATGTAGATTCTCTCACTTTACGCGGTTAAATGAAAAAGAGAAGTTCTTTTTTTGGTTTCGTTCTATCTTTATTCTTATTGTGCGTTGCTGTAGAAAGTGTTTTAAGTTTGATTGAAGTTGCTTTTGTAAGATTTATGCAAGCATGTTAGCGTATTTGTTCCATCATGTAGTATCTCGAGTCCAATTTGTTCCTTATTTTATCCCCAAAAAGGGGTCTTGAGAATTGGTTGGAGTTTCTACTATCATGTATATCTTGAGTTCACTTGCGGTTGGTGTGTTTGATAACGTTCTTGAGAAAAACAAGACTGTTCTGTATGGGCGTTGGACACTTTCTGAAGAAGTGCGTGTTTGGATTGACTTATTTTTTGGTGTTTTTGGCGTTTAAGCACTTTTTTTAGTTTTGGTGGTGTTTGAGAAATTTGGAAAGTGCTTTTAAGCACTCATTTTAGGTTTAAAAAGTGTTAAAATAAGCCAAAAGCCAAAAGTAGGATGACAACGTTCTTAAGAAAAACAAGATTGCTCTGTATGGGCGTTGGTCACTTTCTTAAGAAAAGTGTTTAACTTGGATGATTTCTTTCACTTCAGTTTAATCTGCTGGTTTTAATCCTGTGAAATTTATGACATTTTGATAAAATATGCTTGCTCTTAAGTCTTGTTTCTTTTTCCCTTTCAGCAAGTCACTGTGGTGAAAGATGACTGCTAATATCCAAAAGTTCCGAACTCTTTCAACTGCTGTGAATCATAGTTTCGAGTCAAGATGGCTCTTGCATCGCTATCGCCTCCTGCACCATGGTCCAGACACTATGGAGGAACTATTGGATAGACACGTGGTTAAAAAGGAGAAGAGTCTTGATGATGACAAGAATGAGCTCCTAAATAGACAGCGACTCACTAGCAGTCGCCGCGAGGCTCTAAGTCTCTACCGAGATGTCATCCGCGCTACCCGGTTCTTCATGTGGGCCAACTCTCAAGGCAACCTCTGGCGGGACGTTCTCAGAGAAAATGTGCGAAAGGAGTTCGAGGAGGCACGATTTGAGAGAGATCCAGAAGTCATTACCAGGTTGCTTATTGGAGGCCGGGATGCTCTGCAAGCTGCTTTGGATAAACTTGTTGAGAAACAAAAGCAAGAAATCGAAAAGCAACGTGGCAATTCAAATACTCCTTGATATTCTGGTTAGTCAGATTTTTTTCCTTAACACACACCTATTAAATAGCATGTTTTTTAAGAACATTATCTATAGGATATATTGCCACATATAGGATGACATTAACTTCAGTTTCTTATAATGTTGTGTATTGTTACATTTATTTTTTTTGGATAAATTTGTTATTGGAACTGATTGAGTGATTGTATAATCTGTTCAAGTTAGGTGCCAAATGTTCCAACTCTTTGGTAGATACTAAAATCTTGATTACAGACTGAGTTTTGGTCAATGGGACTCCAATCAATAAAGTATGGTTGATTTTGCTGGAAAAGTTACAATCAGCAGAACTTCACTACGTTGGATATGAATGCATAGCGGTAAAAACTAAGTATTAAATTTGTGTCCCTTCAAATAGATCGATGAATGACCACATAAATCAATCAGAAAAAGTAGAATGATAGCAATTTGATATGCTGTGTCTTCGTTGCACTCCAATATCACGGATTTGTCTGAATGATATCAATTTGCACCTGTTTATGATGGTTATGATTTATTATCATATCATACGTTATATCATAAGTTTGGAAGTTGGAACTATTGTCGTTATCATTAGAAATGTTTATTGGATGAATGTAGGTCTTCTGTGCAATCAAACTTAATAGTATCTAGAATGAATTATTAGTACTTTTCATTGCATAGTTAGCAGAGCTAAATTGTAAATGTAGGTTGACATTGGAAAAAAGAAACTTTAATTATGGAGTAATAGCTTTCCTCGCGTAGACCGACGAGATGGAGAGCTAGAATCATGTTCATGAGCTCGCAAAGTTTGTTTATTGCTCACAAATGAAAATTCAGCCCCCTCGGTAAGAATAGGGTGGGGCACTGTAAAATGTTACTGCTTGAAGCTTATTAATGTCAATTCAACAATCAAAGTACTGGTGGGCTGGATTATTTCACAATCCTGATGTGCTATTCAAGTCGCTCTTCTATCCACCCTTCTCTTCTCCATTGTTGAATAATATTCAGCGACGCTGATTGTGCAGGTGTTGTGAAATGCTAAGTTGCACGGACTCTTCGCTTTCCATGCCGCACCCGTGTTGAATTCTCCAAAAATACACTTTACTTTTGGAGAATCCGACACGCACTCGTTGACATTTTTGAAGAGTTTGAGAAACATTGATAGCAATGTACAGTGATAGTTCAAGAACCTTAGCAAGTAAAGGTTCTTTTAGCCATGGAGATTATGCAATACAAATGTAACTCTTTTAGCCTTCATTATACTTGTATTGAAAACAAATCTTGAGGACGCCCTAATGCGCTCATGGTATCATTCTGAGTATACAAACCAAAACTTTCGAGGAATGAGAAACTCTCAGAGAATTTTGAGACTTGTTTGGTTATAGGGATTTAACATTGTCTGTTTAATGATCTCACAAGCTCAAGGACCATCTAGCAGAGGCCCTTGAACTTTTCGAAAAGTTCCTTATATAGGTAATAGAGGCCCTTGAACTTTTCGAAAAGTTCCTTATAGGTAACAGGCTGAGCCAGAGCTGAAACCTATGGGTTTGGGGTTCTAGTTATGTCAAGTTACTAAGTTCGAAATTGATAATTTGTACACATTCAATTGAATTCTTTAGATAAATACAGAGTTAAGCCACTGGTTGGTCTGACCTTGTGAAATATATTCTAGCTCCACCCCTTGTATATCAGCAATTAAATAGTCAAGTCTAAAATGTTTCTTCACATCACGGTTTCTGATTATATACTCATATAGTAATTGATTACTGATGGTAAAACTGTGTCAAGTTTGTAACATCTTATTGTATTGTTACTTAAGAAAAAAATGCACCAGTGTCAATAACAAAGAACATTAACTATGACGCAATTTCAACTACATCAATCTCAATGACAAAAACAGCAATTACGTCTTAAATTTCCACCCTCAAACAACGTTGACGTTGCAACAACAATAATGTGAGTCAACTTGTAAAAATGCTCTTGATGGCCATAGATCTCAGTAAGGAAAGAGCTTGTAGCCGCGTTATCCTCAAATATTATTACAATAATACGATTGAAAATGCGGAAGGTAACTAACGTAACAAGGACTAAAATCTGAAAATGGCAGCACCACTTTGAGGGCTTGGATGCAAAAACATACAAGCCAAGATCATTCTTACTAATTGTTCCTTTGTCAATCCTTGATTGATAAAACTGCTCCTTTAGATTGAGTATGAACTGTGGAACGAGACTCTCTTTCACCAACGCCACTGCACAACAACCCCATCCAGCTCCGGTAAGCCTAGCTCCCAGAGCACCATTATCTCGACAAATCTTCACAAGTTCTTCCAATTCCGGACAACTGCACTCGTAATGGACGCTGCAACTATAGTGACTCTCGTTCACCTAACTTTTTCAACATGTCTTCATCGCTTAACTCTGACGATACAGTGTCTTTGAAAGCATGCACGCGTTTGGCAATTTTTAAATCAATTTTTAACCATGATATTTTAAACCTTATTTTTAACGCAGCAGTTATGAAGATTATATCAAGAACGAAGTTCATGCACGTGATATGAAGAGAAGACGGATCAAGTGAAGAAAATCAAGCCAAAAAGGGAGATTTGTTAGGGTTTTTGCCCTGATTTTCTTACTATATTTAAGTTTTATTTTTTCTTAGAAGGAAAATAAAAACTACCATAATTACTTTTATTTTTCTGAAATAAAAAATATAATTTTTTTCCATATTTGGCTAACCTCTTTCTTAGAGGAAAGATTTTGGAACTCTATAAATAGAACAACCCTTTCTCATACCATAACATAATAGCATCCACAACAACCCTTTCTCATACCATAACATAATAGCATCCACAATGTAGTCTTTTAAGATTTTCGTCACAATGTAGTCTTTTAAGATTTTCGTTTAGGCGAGATTTTCTCTCTCATTAGTTTTATGTTTTTTTAATATTAGGTTTTATATGTAGGCCAATTGGCCAAATCACATAATAATATTATGTTTTTAGTATGTTTTTCTTTTCGTCTCAATAGTTTGCAACCAATAGCTTCGTCATGACACCCTCTCGATTTCGAACCCAACATCCAGACCCTATAGGAACCGTACCATCAACAATAACATCAAGTCCAACAGGTTCACCAACATCATCTATCCCTTTCGACTTGGCATACTCATAGAAACTTTTGTAACCCACAAACAAAATAATGACTCCATTTGTGATTCTTCAAATCACATTAGCAATTCGAAGAACCTTCTCAGGCTCATTAGACTCGTGTTTACGAATAGCTACAATTGTGTCTTGACAAATCGCCATAGGCAAGACGGAGTATCCCTCATAGTCTCTGTGTTCTCCAATCAGGTTCACTCGCCCTGGTGATCGCGCGTAAACATGAGGGGGTTGGCCAAATAAGTCTATGAACTTGGCCTTTAAATTCTTGAATCGAAGTTCAGCTTCTTTAAGTTGTGAGCCACTACCATAAACTGGCTCAAGATTAGACAATATTGGAATTGGTAACTCCTCGTGCCTAGCCATTGAATTTTGGTATTGTTGATTTGTTTCTCTTTTTATGCAACAATGAAATACGATAGAAGAATTATCAATGAATATATATATTTTTTTGGTTTTCCATCCGGTGTCCGGTGCCCGCATTGGAGCGATGAATATAACTATATAAGGCTACTATATATATAGAGTTGATAAAGAGGTTTTGATATTCCTTTTTTGAATAAGATTGTGATATAACCAATTGAAAAAGATTTTGGGTAACTTGTGGGACTCCTAACAGAATCAGTTAAGTTTAAAAAAGGAAAAAGAAAGGGAAAAAAGATATAATGAAAGAAAAGAACACAAAAGAGTCAACTATATCCCTATCCTATCACAATTAGTTTAAGTATATCACTTCCATCCGTTCGTTTTTACTTGAAATATGTAATTTACGAAAGTCAATTTGATAAATTTTAAAATAAAATTAAATTAGTTAATTTAAAATTTTATATTTAAGATTTATGTTCAAAAATTGTGTATGAAAAATATTAGAAGCTGCAATCCTTTTTATATTAATATGATGGAAAATTTTGTCTTATAATATTGATCAAAATTCACATACTTTGACTCTCAAAAAGCGAAATATGACGAGTAAAAATATACGATGAGAGTGTTATACTTTTGACTCAGATATACGCTTTACGTTATATTATTCATTATTCTTTAATATAAATTTACCTTTAATTTTGATGGGAAACACAACGAATCGAAACGTGTGGATTTATTTTTGACTTAATAGATAGACATGCACTTTAACTTGACCTCAACTTACATATATGACCTCTAATGTTGAATGTGCACAAGTAAACTTACGCACACTCAAAATTAAAATACATAAATAAAAATTGAAGCCAAATTAAAACACACATTTTTTATGCCTTCAATTTTTTAAGAGTAATTGACACAGAGAGAACTATATCGAGTGTGCTGTATTTCGAGAACCGGGGGCTTTTCATCCCTCTTGAATCAAAATACCAAAACTCAGTCCCTAATCATGTAATTTTCAATAAAATATTAAAAAGGACTAATTTGTCATTTCACCTATATATTTACTCTTCTTCCAGAATAATCTAAAAAATATATAAACAAAAAATAATTCACCGACTAATAAGACTTAAAATTTTCTCAATTTTTTTCCGGACCGGAAACCGCAGCTCCGTCGCCGGGAAATATTTATATTTAGTAAAATCTGCTACACTAGATTGATCAATCTAGGGTTCCGGCGAAGATTATATAGTGAAGGAATGGCGAAAGTCAGATTAAATCGGCATCAAGGGAAGAGATCATCAACAGTAGTTTTAGTACTTTCAATGCTTTTAATGCTAACAGTTGTGCTATTAATGCTTCTGGCTCTCGGCATTTTTAATCTTCCAGTTGGTTCCGATGATGAACCGTCTTCGTCTACTTACGATCACATCAAGTTGAAGCGGTTGAACTTGAACGTGTGCGTGTTTTGCTTTTGAATTATCGAAGAATTTATTAATTTCACTGATTTTATAGGGATAGAGTTATGCTTTAACTTTTTCTGCTGTTTCAACGAGATTTTGTTTGATTTTCATTTGCAGAGGGGAAGGTGACGGATTGGGGAAAAGAGGTGAACAGTGGACGGAGATCTTATCTTGGGAGCCTCGTGCATTTGTTTACCATAATTTCTTGGTGAGTGTTTCGCTTTTGCGATCCATTAAGTGATCATAATTATAGAAATTTGTTGTTGTATACTGAATTGTTAGCTAAGAATAGAGTACAATGAAAGTAAAATCCATGTTAGCAAAATAATCATATGTGAGCTAAGGTTTAGTTGTGTTACATTACATTAGTTCTGGTATTTGGTTAGAGATTTCTATGCTCGTGTGAAGGTGAGATTTTTGGGGAGCCCTTAGTTCTAGTGTACCACTCATTTGCATTAAAGGTTAATTGTTTAGCACGAGAATATTCATATAAGTGAGCTTAGATTTAGTTGTTGTTACATTACATTAGTTTTGGTATTTGGTTAGAGATTTCTATGCTCGTGTGAAGGTGAGATTTTTGGGGAGCCCTTAGTTCTAGTGTACCAGTCATTTGCATTAAAGGTTAATGCAAGAGGGATAGTTTTAAGTATCTTGGGTCTACGATCCAGGGAAATGGAGAGATAGATGAGGATGTCTCGCACCGTATTGGGGCAGGTTGGATGAAATGGAGGCTCGCTTCGGGGATTTTATGCAATAAGAAGTGCCTCCCAAGCTTAAAGGCAAATTCTATAGAATTGCAGTCCGGCCGGCTATGTTGTACGAAGCGGAGTGTTGGTCAGTTAAGACTTCCCTTATCCAAAAGTTGAAGGTGATGGAAATGAGGATGTTGCGTTGGATGTGTGGTCTTATGAGGGCTGACAGGGTTAGGAATGAGATTATTCGGGAGAAGGTGAGAGTCGTATCGGTGGAGGAAAAAATGCGGGAAGTGAGGTTGAGATGGTTTGGTCATGTGATGAGGAGGGGCACGGATGCCCCAGTTCGTAGGTGTGAGAGACTAGCGTTAGATGGTTTCAAGCGGGGTAGGGGTAGACCGAAGAAATATTGGAGAGAAGTGATTAGACGTGACATGGAGCAGTTACGTCTCACTGAGGACATGAGGACATGACCCTGGATAGGAAGGTTTTGTGGAAAAACACTAGGATAGAGGGATAAGGTAGGTGGATGAATCGTAGTCCGTAGTTAGGAGGGTTTTGGTGTCTTTTGTTTGGTATTGTACATTACTTTTGTGGATGTTGTATCTATGTTAGTTTATCATGTTTCATGCTTTGAATATTTTTGTATATTGTCCTGTGTCTTGAGCCGGGGGTCTATCGGAAACAACCTCTCTACTTCTTTAGAGGTAGTGGTATGGACTGCGTACATTCTACCCTCCCCAGACCCCACTAGGTGGGAATGTACTGAGTTTGTTGTTGTTGTTGTTGTTGTTTAGCACGAGAATATTCATATAAGTGAGCTTAGGTTTAGTTGTTGTTACATTACATTAGATTCGGTATTTGGTTAGAGATTTCTATGCTCGTGTAATAAGGGTGAGATTTAGGGAGCCACTAGCTTTATAGTACCACTCGTTTGCATTAAAGGTTAATTATTTAGCATGAGAATATCCATGTAAGAGGAGATTAGTGGATAGATGCCCCAGTGTGGAGGTGTGAGAGGTTGGCTACGGATGGTCATCAGGAGAGGCCAAAGAAGTATTGAGGAGAGGTGATTAAACAGGATTTGGCGTAGTGTCAGCTTACCAAGGATATGACCTTAGACAGGAGGTTGTGAAGGACAAGAATCAGGACAGTAGGTTAATAGGCAGTAGTTGTTGTCTTGCTATCTATCTATACTAGTAATTATAGTATTGATTCTATAGTTTCTTGTCCTTCGATTTTTGTTATTATCTATTGTTTCTTGTACTTCCATTATCTCAGTATTTTGCTTTGTTATGCTTGCACTTCTATACACTCGCTTGTCTCCTCGTGGAGTATAGCTCAGTTCCAAACTTCCAAACATCTAATTGGGAAACGGGGCAGTGCCCTTGCTAATTTTATAGAACCACTCATTTGCATTAAAGGTTAGTTATTTAGCATTAGAATGAACGGAACAAAATAAAGCGTAATGGTTCCAAAGTATTCATAAAGCATAAAGGCTGGCAGTAATTGATTGTTTTGTTAGTAACTTGTGTTTGTATGCACTTCTATATATTTGTCTAGGTGCTTTGATCTATATGTTTTCTAAATTCCTCCAAAAAGGGTAGGGAGTGAACTACACGAAACCATAGATAGTAATAGAAATTGAAGAACAAGAAACTGCAAGAGTAATTCTACGACTACTAGTAAGGCCAACAATACAATGCACTCTTACCAGGAACATGTGGAGCTAATTTTATCAAAACATGATGCCCTGGGGGGGAGTGCTCTGCAGTATTTCTATCTATTTTCTCAATTATATACTCGCTCTTAGATTACATTAATTATAACGTGCTATTTTCTTTTGTGATGCACTAAGATATTCAACAACAACAACAACAAACCCAGTATATTCCCACATCGTGGGGTCTGGGGAGGGTAGAATGTACGCAGTCCATACCACTACCTCTAAAGAAGTAGAGAGGCTGTTTCCGATAGACCCCCAGCTCTATTCTTTTGTGATGCACTAAGATATTGTTAAATGGAAAAGATTTAATTTGACAATGTTGTTTTCACTTTTCATTTCGACAGTCCAAGGAAGAATGTGAATACTTGATAAATCAAGCCAAACCTCGTATGAAGAAGTCAACAGTTGTTGATAGCACAACCGGTCAGAGTAAGGATAGCAGGTTTGTACTACTAATTTCTTTTTATTTTTTAAAAATAATTAACTGCCAGTTTCCACAACAAGCATCTTTGAAGTCTCTTTTAATAGCTTGGTCTAGAGGTTATTATTCTTGTCCTTCATTCCAAACCATCATATGATACTATTTCAGTTTGAGGATGGAGGAGGGAATAGTTTTTGACTTTTTCTCATGGTACTAATGTTCTGACATTTTATATAACAGGGTTCGTACAAGTTCAGGAATGTTTTTGAGGAGGGGACGAGATAGAGTTATCAGAAATATTGAGAAAAGGATAGCAGATTATACATTCATTCCTGTAGGTACGAGGACCGGATGATACCATGCAAAAATCATACCGTATGAACTCTTTGTTGTCATTGTCATCTACAAGTTCTTGTTGGAAAATTATATACGGGAGACATTCACCAATGAAGTTCTTTTTTTTTGCGTCTTTTAGAAGAAGCAATGGTTGTATACTTAAAACATCTAAGTAGTAATCACTAAATTTCAAGATACTTCAATTTTGAAGGTTAAGATAGTTAAGCTTGACTCAAGTGAGGTTTAGGATATTAAAATTCCATTTTATTCATGTTTATTGCAGAATTTAAATGTATATTGTCCTGTCTAGAGATGTCTTCGGCTGTTCTTTTGCATGGCCTTCAAAATATGATTTACTAATTTGGTTTCCTCTTCACTACGCAAACTAACGCGAGATTGGTATTCTTGTTGGATAAAGTCAGTAATGTTCATTTTATGGGAAATGAACATTGTTTCTATGCAGACGTATATCCATCCTCTTTTAGGGTCATAATAATGCTCTGCTTCCCTTGTGAATTTCCTGATTAGCACAGCTTGTTTACAGAACATGGAGAAGGTCTACAAGTTTTACATTATGAAGCTGGACAGAAGTATGAGCCTCATTTTGACTACTTTCTTGATGACTTCAACACCAAAAATGGGGGCCAACGCATAGCTACTGTTCTCATGTATCTGTAAGATATATAATTCCTCAAATAATTACATGATAGATAGATATGGTAGAAGTTCTGTATTTATTCTTAGCTGAATGCATAATGAACACACAATTGCTTCTTTTTATTTGTTTATATATCTGGGGCTTATGCAGATCAGACGTTGAAGAAGGGGGTGAGACTATTTTCCCAGCAGCAAAGGGAAACTTCAGCTCTAGACCTGGGTGGAATGAGTTGTCAGAATGTGCTAAAAGGGGCCTCTCTGTCAAGCCAAAGATGGGGGATGCTTTACTTTTCTGGAGCATGCGGCCTGATGCTACATTGGATCCATCAAGTTTGCATGGTGCTTCTCTTTCTCCTTAACCTCCCACTATTAACACCCTTTAATCCTTCTTTAATGTGAATGTTTCCCCTTTCCTTCCTTCCCCATAAGAACTCGTATAGAAAAAGATACAGGTTTACCTGTAGTAAACAGGCTAATTGGGTCAGTTTCTTCTCATCTCGGGCAGTGGTGTCGCACATTTGTCTTGTTATTTGCTAGAAAATATTAGTATTATCACAAGAACGAAATAGCTGTTGAGATTATTTTATCCAGCAGTGCAGCAGTGTGTGCAACAGAGCTGAACAAATTGGAAATTGCATACTGATCGTGCATCTTGTAGAGATATCAGGATTCAGACATCAATTTCCGCATGTTGATAAGCTTTTCGCTTTGACGAAGAATAAGTCATCATATACAATAATGATTTTCCTTGGTCATGGTTTTTATATTGTGATTTGTTTCTACAGAAACTTGTGTCGGTCCTTTTCATTTAGAAAATTTTATTTAATTTCTCAAAAGGAATTTACCCGTTATAGAATTATTGTGAAAGTTAAGTATTTCTTGATGTCTGATTTTACTCCCCCTATGAGAACTAGTTTTCTTCTTTAAGTCTTCTAACAGCTTTGATCTGCGCAACTTAACAATTTTATTTCAGGTGGCTGCCCTGTGATTAAAGGGCACAAATGGTCGTCTACCAAGTGGATGCATGTTGGTGAATACCAGAACTGATTTTCTTTCAAAAAGGTATCTCCATGTTTTGGAAACCTCAATTATCTAGTCAAATCCTTTTGATACTAGACCAAATGCCCATTTTGTCTTATTCATTTTATTATATTAATCTACTATGATTATTAATCCAATTTGATTTATGAATTAAGGATCCTCACATTTAATACAAGTATTTAATTTATTCAGAAAGTATTAATATGCTGAGTGATGATTAGAACATGGTCTCGGGTCACGGCGAAAAAACTGCCGTGCACATCAACAAGTTGATCAATTCAATCCTAACTGTCAAACTGTAGCGCTTGCTACAAGTGATTCCTTGCAAACACTTGTGATTTCTGTCAAATTCCTCTTACGGTAGCAATGAAATAGGCTTGTGACACAGTTGGAGGAATTCTGATATCCAATTAGTGGCTCTCAGGAAATTACGAAGGGCATTTTCACTTTGCTTATGACGCTTCTTTCTTTGCGTTTCAGATATTTAGGCCAAGGTACAGGCGGTAATGGATCCCGCTCCTCCAGTAGACATTGATGGTATTCGTGAAAATGGTGCTTGCTTGGGCTGTTGAGACTTCTACCGCTGATGTGATGCTTATTGCCAGACTTCCATTAACATATACGCAGGCCATTTGCTTGCCAGTTTTGAAGAATTAATACATATTTGTGGTTTCTGTAATAGTTTAGTTAGGTCAGAGTAGTTGGCGGGAGCTGTATCAGAAATCAGAGTTTGAATTATGTTATCTATTGCATGGTGCCTGTTATATACAGTCTGATTTGCTACCGTTTTGTTCTTCTCTGGATATAAACGTAACCTCTGCCAGTGTAATCCTCCATGTTGATGTTGGGTCTAGGTAGAGTAGGATGTACGTTAATTTACCCTCCACTTTTATGGGGTATAGAGGTTGTTCTCGATGGATCCTCAACTCAAAAAGAACGCAACAGATGCAGGAAAGGAAGAAAGAAGAAATCAGAAACAGCATACGTATAAAACAAGTGTAGCAATAGATATTACTCATAGTACACATTGGATAAAAGGAAATTACGTGACACCTAAATTATATTACTAGAAGTACGATAACACTTCGACTACCTAATAAATTTCTACCCTAATAAACTCATGATATCTATCTATTACATTATCAAAACTGTGTTTGAGCTGTCAGCGTATGTAAGAACTTTTGGTTGATTAGTTTCGAAGAATCTACGGCTCCTTTTGCATGTGCATTCATTCAAAACGATGCATCATGTTGAATTCACAATACCTGAAAGTAGATTATTCACATTGTGAGCCATGAAGGATTAAAACTAGAATTAGAAGTACTTTGGATGAGTTACCTTCTCAGTATTAATGGCGCGTAGCTCGCTTAAAATCTCAGCAAAATCAGGAGGAGGCAACCGCGTAAAGTGTATATTCTCGCCTGTGAATGGATGCCTAAATCTGCAAATCAGAATCACATGTTGGTAATTGTAGCATACGAGTATATTTTTTTTAGATATGCTGAATAGCTGCAACATAATATTCAAGTTTACCCAAGGGTTAAAGCATGGAGACAAGGTCTTTCAATTCGAGAAACCAATTGTGAAAGTTTCCCATGAAACCTTGGTGGCGTTTTAGGCTGAAGAAGCGAAAGGGCCATGTTCTTTGTACCTCCATACACTTCATCACCCATCAGAGGTATACCTAGGTACTTTGCATGAGCACGTATCTGTTTCATTAAATCAAGCGCTAAGATTAACGGGCTAGAAAGATTGAAGAGCATCAGCATGTGCACCTATGTGAAATTGTACCTGATGAGTACGGCCAGTTTCTAGCCTCCATTCAACCAATGCGGAGCCACCCCCAGCAAGTTCTTCGATTACTTTGTACCTGAAAATTACTTGATTTACTTGTCGTTGAAAGAATCACATCAGCATGTACGTTGAAGAGAAGCAGGTAGAACTTTTCCACAAGGATTTCACATTTATTTGGCGTGATTTTTTTTGTGTGTGGTTGTGAAGGTGGGATCTAAACGGAGCAGGGAAGAGCTGTGGAATTTCACATTCAAATACTAATTAACATATGGCAAAGAAAACAAAGTATGAAGAGTTTCCAGCACCTACTAACAGCATGACGGCTTTTCCCACTTTTAGGTGATCCAGGGATAGCAGCCATACGGATTCTGTTATTAGAATCACGGCCAATTGGAATATCAACGCGTCCTGAAACTGAGGTTGGTACCCCACAAGTAATGCTGACATAGACTCGCTTTATGGTATGTTTCTTAAACTGCTCAGCTAGATCGACAAGAGAATGTTCGTTCTGTAGGGACATGAAAGATATTTAAATTAGGCAAGATAGTGTAGTAACACAAGGACAAATTTCTTAAAAGGTGAGGGAGATATCTAGACAGGAATTACCCATCTTCAGAGCCTGTAAGAAGGAATCACCTTCGCTACAACAAGCAATCCACTTGTTCCTTTGTCTAACCTATGCACAATTCCTGGCCGAACAGATGGCTCACACATAACAGAAGAGTCGTAAGGAGATACGTTCAACTCATCATCAGAAGCATCCTCCACATCAGAAAGCACTTCCTCGCCCAAGAATGAACAAGTGGGAAGACTGCAGTGGTGAAGAATTCCGCTTACAAGCGTCCCAGTAGCATTTCCTGGTGCAGGATGAACTACCTGTAATGAAACAAAAATCCCATTGAGCTTTCTAAAACAGTAATGCAGCAGTTCAAACATCTGCATTATTGATTTCCATCTATCCATATCACCACTAGAACTAAGGAAATGGTTCAAGTTCACTGACATCATGAATTGGACTACTACATAAACTTCATGTATCAAAGTTCTCTTTCCTGGTTATGAGTATTTATATGGTTAATGAACCTCTGCTCTACAAATGAACAACAAAATAAAAGAGTCTTAAATCCAAGAGAAAATAATGGAGATAGCCGTTATCAAGCTCGACACCCCCTTTAGTATTCCATTATTTTTGAGAGTTCGGTCATTTGAAGAAAAGATAGTGATTTCAATCTTGTCCATTGTCTGAATAATATATCCCCATTTGCACAAAACAACTAGATGATATTAGAACTTACCATGTAAGCCGGCTTGTTAACGACAAGCACATGCTCATCTTCATACACTATATCCAAGGGTATATCCTCTGGTTCAGCTCTTAAAGGCTTCAAATCAGCTATTGTACAATTAACCTTATCCCCACCTTTAACCTTATGTGACACCTGCAAAAGTAAAAATCGAATCTTTACCAACAAAACAAGAAAAAGAGTACAAAATTGAGAAAAATCCAGAATTTTAAGTCAGTGAATGATAGAGTACCACAGTGCTAGCTACGGTTTCTTTCCAATAGCTTTGGTTTAAATCATCTATTCAGAACCCAAGAAGCAAAAAAAGAAAATATTAACCAGAACTCATAAATTAAAAATTCTGGCTCCACCTCTATCTATAATAACATCCCACTATAATGGCCAAGCCTTCATTGTAACCGATTTTTCATGTTGTCTTATTTTATACTCCCTCCGTTCACTTTTACTTGTCAAATTTCAATTACCGAGAGTCAAACTGCATGAACCTTACCAACAATCTAAGATGTATATCTTTTCATCATATTAATATGAGAAGAATTGCAACTTATAGTATTTCTCATCTAGTAGTCCATCATCTAATTTAAAATTTTCAAAACAACCTCTCTACCTCTAAGGTAGAGGTAAGTTCCGTGTACAATCTACCCTCGGCAAATTTTGAGCCAAGGGTCAATAGGAAACGGTCCATAGAGGTAAGGTCCGTCCACATTCTACTGTTGTTGTTGCATTAATTTAATTGAATTTAATTCTGAAGATTAGTCAAATTGACTCGTGAAGTGAAGTGAAATGTAATATGTAAAAGAGAATCAATTCAATTGAATTTGGCTCTGAAGATTAGTCAAATTGACTCGTGAAGTGAAACGTGAATTAATTCAATTGGATTTGGCTCTGAAGATTAGTCAAATTGACTCGTGAAGTGAAGTGAAACGTGATAAGTAAAAGTGAACGGAGTATATGCTCTAGCATTTCAAGTTTTGAGTGGAAAGCAATAAAACCTTATCAGTAACACGTCCATTAACGGAGACAAGGCCAGAGCGAATACTTGACTGAACACGAGCTCTACTAACGCCATCAATACGGGAACTGATCCAACAATCTAATCTCAGCTTTCCAGTATTTCCATCTACTGTTTCTTCTAGCTTTACGCCGGAGTAATTGCACCTCCGGCCGGTAATTTCGTCCGGTGAGTCGTCGGAGTTTGAGTCTCCGGGGAATTTGGAAAATGCTCTGCAAATGAAGGTTGAAAATGTAGAAAGGCAAAATGGTTTAGGGTTTTGTGGGAGTAAAGAGAAAGATGACGTGTTGAGTGCCTGCATACTTAATGTCCACCGATTTGGTGATGGAAGGGATTAGTGGTATTTATAGAGATACAAAGAAGTTTTAGGCCAAGGGATAAGTTATGTTGGGATAAAATAAAAGATATTTTCTTCGTTTCATAATAAATGAATTGTTAAATTTTGACATATAAATTAAAGACATAAATTTAACACAACTTTCTATTTTTACCTCAAAAAGAAAAAAATTGATCTTGTAATATCTTTTCAAAAATTAATTGATTGTCAAATCATAAGGGTAAATTTGGAAAAAAATTCAATGATTCACTTATTTTGAAACACCAATAAATATCCCAACAATTCACTTATTCTAAAACGGAGGGAGTAACTTTATTTTCTTGTTTGGCTGGAGGAATTAATTCATGATGGGATAATTTATCCCAACTTATCTCATATACATGGTGATATAAGTTATCCCGACTAATCACGGGATAACTAATCCCAATATTAATTATTTCAGAATAACAATTTCCAAACCAAATTACCCCTAAATGAAATAAACAAAGAAATATTACAAAGGAAGAGATAACAAGAGCAATAGTACTCTTTCACTATTTTTAAGCATTAAAAATACGTCCATAAACATATTCATTACTTGGAACTCTAACTTTGAATATACATAAGAGTTTAAATTGGTTTACTAAACAAACTATATCCTTTTAACTTGACATTAAATCGAATTTATATCCTTCAATTTTGGATATATATAAATTTATATAAAGTTGAACAAGTAAATAAGCATTTCTTATGTGGCAAAATGACCTTAAATTACATTTATAACCTTCAATTTTAGATATATACAAGTAGACATTTAAATTTGTATAAAACTGAACAAGTAAACACGCATGTCTTATATGACATAATACACGTAGAACATCATGTAGGCCGCCACATAACATACATGTATCTAGTTGTTCAAATTTAAGTGCTTATTTGTGTACCTCTAAAATTAGAGATCATAAATTTGGTCTAAGATCAAGTTAAAGGGCACGTTTATATATTGTGCTCTTTAAATTTATATAAAATTAAATATGTATACACATATTTTATGTGAGATAATACACATAAATGCTATATAGAATACAAATTGATCACATAAAACATCATATAGAATGTATGTATTTATTTGTTCTAAATTAAATTTTTTTATTTACATTCAAAGTTAAAAAGGGTATAGATAAAGCCACGTTAAAGGAAGGGGAAAAGACATTGTTTCCACCTCAAACTATACCCGAAAAGTTGAAGCCACACCTAAATTATACTAGTGACCTATTACACACCTAAACTATAAAAAAGTGAAACTATTTACACCCTGTCAGGCTACCACCACTTGCATGTGGTGAAGTGTTTTACACGCGCTGCCACGTCAGCACCACGTCAGTAAAAAGTATCATTTTTTTTATAGTTAAAGTGTGTAATAGGTCACTTATATAGTTTAGGTGTGGATTCGACTTTTCAACTATAGTTTGGAGTGGAAACGATGCCTTTTTCCTTAATGTTTTTAGCCGTTTAATTTTATTATTTAATAGGCTGAACGCGCCTAAAATAAGTGTAACACACGCGCCTTAGAATGAGGGTCGCAGAGAGGTAATAATATCACTTTTATATAGTTAAGGTGTGTAATAGATCAATTATATAATTTAGATATGCCTTAAACTTTTCTTGTATAGTATAAGATGAAAATGATGTCTTTTCATTTTTGTATGATGTTCTATTTTTGTTCATCTATTTTCATATTACAAAGAGGCTATATATGCCGAAAGATTTTGGCCCAAAATTTTTGAGTTTAAAGCAACTAGTGGGGTCCATTTTCTTTGTCACCAAGTCGATAGTTTCTTTGGGACAGCATGAAATTAAGCAGTGTTATTTTAGGTCGACTTTTTCTAATTCTTCTTCGAAATAAAAAATGGTAAAATTACATATTATAGACAAAATACTATATTAATTATATGATATGATTTATATTTTAAAAAATTATAATTCATAATTATTTGATAGTTAAAAGTTAGTTTATTTTGTGAGCCCTTTATACAAATATATTAAGATTTGTATATATCAATTTCCTCTCTCATATATTTATTTTGGGTATTTTCTTTCTCTTCTTTCTCTATCCTATTGACTCAAAAAAAAAAAACTAACACAAACAAGAATTATAACCTTTTAACAACTTTTGCGAAATTTTTTTAAAATTACGAAGATAAAAATTGAATACGAAAATTGAAACATAAAATTACAATTGAAGTTATTGTATACAAAAATAATAGTAATTACAAAATTGATAATTTGAAAGTTTTTGAATTTTATATTGTGTATTCAATTTCGAAAATCTAATTTAAACCAATAATAAAATCGATTTTCATTATGTTGAAACAAAATCAATTTTTATTGCGTATTAGATTCAAAAAAGGATTTCAGTAAATAAATTTAAGTAAAAAAATAATTTGCTTAAATCATATATACCAGAATTTTGTATGCACGAATTACCAACTTTCTCCTGTAGATCACAATTTTTTTAAAAAAATTATCAACTTTTGAGGGAGTAATTAACGCATACATTCATATTTATTGATCTGTTATATCAGAGAAATAAATAAAAAATTGGAGAAGATTAAGAACATTTATTACATTAATTTTTTTTTCTCTTTTTGTTGTTATGGACTTTTCTTTCTTTTTTTTGCATATATATACATAAAACTATCATTTATTTTGTCTATAAATTATAAATATGAAATTTAGACTAGAAAGTTAGTTACAGATACTCTAAGGAGACTATATGTGAAATTTTACCATAAAAAATTCACTCTAATATCTAAATTAATATTGGAGTACGATTAAAATCAAATCATCTAAATTAATATTGAAGTATGACTAAATTCAAATCAACATTGAAATGGGATTCTTTTTTCATTTCTAAAAGCTCTAGCCCTAATGGTGAGCATATCGCAAATATCTCACTACAGTCCATGTCAAGGGCGGCACAATCATTTTAGTGCGAAAATTACTTGGAGGCTTTAAGGTTAATTTTTTTTTCTATTTTTCTAGTATTTTTACATGCAAAATTAGTAATAATTTTCTTATTTTCTATTTCTTTTAATAATTTTTTTAAAATGATATTATAGTAAACTCATTTTATCTTTCTTTAGAATTGTTGATCTTAGGTAAGATTTTTTAATTTGAACTTTTAAAAATATATTTCCGTTGAGGCAATTGCTATAGGAACTGTTAACATTATTTTATAAGAATAATAAAAGAAAAACGAACTAATTATAGAAATATCCCTCTATCTCTGAAGTTCACTTATTTGAAAAAGCATCAAAATCAGGGGCGGACCCACGTGTTATTTTATGGTGATTCGGCACCCACTAAACTCGACGTAGAATAGGTATTATTGTATAAAAAACACTGAAAAATGGTATAAAAAATAAAAAAGCACCCATAGAAATAAAACTTGTATGGGTGCTTTAGCTTTATGTGGATTTTTTATGCCCAGGTGCTTGAGATCGATTCCCAGCAGCCGCACTGCATTTTTGTATAAATTTTTTTGTAACTTTTCAGTTACATTTAATGCGCGCACACACACAAGAACCAATAGTACTCTTGTATACTAATACACACACATGTTTGACCTTTTTTGTATTACTTTTTTTTTCTTAATTTATTAAACTAAAAGTACTTTTTGTAATTTTTAATTACTCAAACAAAAAATTTGAAAACCTTTTGGCCTTCTCCCCCAAAAATCTTACTCTTTCAAAATTTAAACATCAAATTTGAATGTTGCATTTAAAAAGTTATATATTTATATTATGTCATCATTAACAAATTATGTTAAAAAAAAAAAATTAAAGCAGAGACGAAGCTAGGATTTGAAGTCAGTGGGTTCTGAATTTAAAGAAATATAAAAGAATCAAAAAAATAAATATGCTGCAATGGGGTTCGAACACAGGAACGCGACAGAAGAGAGACCCTTAATGTTGGTCCATCTACCACTAGGCCAAGCGATAATGTTTGTCAATGGGTTTACGTACACTATGTAATCATATACATATATTCAAAATTTAATTTAGTGTAAATATAAAGTTTACGTAAAAGTTACTGGATTCGCCCGAACACCCGTAGTGTCACGCCCCAAATCCCATTGGAGCGGACTGGCACCCGTAGCCGAGGAGGCCCGGGAGAACCCGTTCATAACCTATACTTTCACATTTACATTACTTATGAAAATTAGAAATTTGGGCAGCACTTCGTTGTGAATAGAAGAAAACAGTACCTGTATCAGCCCATCAGACACGCATATATATATATATAAACAGTAATTGGCCGTCAGAGCCATCACGTCTATCACCCAACCACTCCTATGGCTGTACAATATGTCTACAAAAGCCTCTACATAGATACACAACTAAGTTAGGGTCGGGACAAACTCCCGCCCACAAAAGACTTTTATACAAATACCAAAAGTACATATAGAAACGACTTGGGATGCCCCGAAACAACTGGAGCTCACCACTATCAACAGAAAGTCCTGGCTTTTACTGCGGAGGTGTACGACCTGAAGTACCTATTCCTGCAGGCATGAATACAGGTCCCCCGTGAGGGACGTCAGTACGGAAATATGTACTGAGTATGTAAGGCAGTGAGTATCAAGATGAGATACAAAAGATCAACAAAATCCAGATACCAGTGAATAAACAGTATGAGTAGACCACACTTAAAAGAGATGATGGGATACCTGCACATTACTTTCATATCATTACTTCCCGAATTCCTTATCAATACATAACATATGTCATACAATGGCCAACTGATCAGTGGTACTAATACAATACATCATATCATCAATTTAAAATAAAGACATTCCATTTCTTAATTCAATTAATCTTTGAGATTGGTTACTTTGTGGTCACACCTTATGGAACTTGAAACCATGATACCTCAATAGGAAAAACATGTAAATAGGTAATCAATATCATGAAAATGAAGTAGAGAATCATGGATACCTCATTAAACCATTTCGGAGTCAACAATAGTATATGGACATTTTTGACTAGCCGGACATCTTAAAAGTGAAAACAAGTTCAATTGGTAGTGTCGAAGATCATATGATGTTATTATGAGTCATGTGTCGTAGGAAAATGTTGGAAGCTTACTTGAGAGTGTCATGGGTCATTATTCATGCCAAAGATTAGATAGAGTATGTCTTACATACCTTGATATAACCACTTCAATACAAGTCCAACTTGACTTCCCGTACTCTTCGAACACTTATCTACAATAAGTCATTTGTGGCAAACTAGTATTAGCAACCAAACCTTACCATTTAGGTATTAACTTCACCAAATAATGTCTAGGAAGTAATCCTTTAACTCATCAATAAGAGTGCTACATACATCCTCTTATACTCTTATTACATTCACATATCATGCATTTTCATGCAATATCCCTCAACATCACTCTTAGCCTTTATTTCCCCTCTTAATCACCATCCAATACCAACATGATCACTAGGCATACATAACCACTAATATAATGATATATCACCACAATTCATCCTCCATAATCCAATACAACAACTTCCATAATTTACTACTAACAATTTATACAAAACAATTCATAACTATGTTTCTAGTTATCTTCCAACATCAAGACAATACTCATAATCCCTTATCAATACTTATTCATGGATAAGAATCAAGAATAAACAATATTCATACCTTAACAATGAACTCTTGTATTTATAATCCTCCTTACATAACCATGGGGTGCTTCTCGAAGCTTTCGAGATGGTGAACACAACTACGGAACCAATTCGAATTTTCTACGGTTGAATCACAAAATATTTGAAGTTGAAATTAGGCTAGGGTTTCACCTTCTCTTAATAATTGGATGATATATGATATATATGAGGCTAAGTGTATGTTTATAAAGGCCAATTTTCGTCCAAGAGGTAATAGAAAATGACTATTTTGTCCTAAAAATTTAAATAAATCCGAATCTGTCCCCAGTGGACAGTTTTGACAGGCTGAAGTAAATCGATCATAACTCTTTGCTCCGGTATCGGATTTGGGTGAAACCAATTGCATTGGAAAGATAATTCAAAGGGATTTCATTTTCATATAAAGTATACCACTCAGTTCTTTCTGTACAAGGAGTTATGGTCGTTTAAAGTTGACCCAAAAATCTGTCCCAAAATTCTATTTTTTTTTGATAGGCTGTAGTAAAACGGGTATAGCTCCTTACTCAGACATTGGATTTAGATGAAACCAATTTCATCGGAAAGAATAATCTCGGATATTTTCGTCGATATATAGCAACTCACACAGTTCTTTTTGTACAAGGAGTTATGATCGTCTAAAGTTGATCCAAAAAAAATTGCCTAGCTGCTGTAATTTTCCTGCAGATTTACTGTTCACAGGCTTCCCGGCCACCGTTTTGAAATTTCGAATGTGCTCGCTTATATGAAATACTCCTCTGTTTTGGGCAAACTTTATATCGTTGGAAAGCTTATTCCAATACCTACACATAAAACTATTGACGGGATACTTTCGAACACCATAAACTTAATTTAACCCATACGCAAGCCTTTAGGACTCCATATAATCGCGATAAGTGTATGAAAAAAATTATGGGGTGTTACATTCTCTCCCCCTTAAGAACATTCGTCCTCGAATGTTAGCATAGTTACTCAATTAAGACATGTCCAAGCTTACAATTAACATATTCATCATCATAACATACTTGCATAAAAATAAACACTTACTTGTTATTGTTCTTCTTCCGTCTCATGAACTTCCTCCTCATCGTTGAATAGGTAAGGGTACTTAATCTTCATCGCTTCCTCGGCTTCCCATGTGATCTCCTCAACTTGTTGATTCCTCCAAAGTACTTTTACCGATGCTATCTCTTTATTCCTTATCTTTTTAATTTGGCGATCAAGAATAGCAATAGGCATTTCTTCAAAAGTGAGATCTTCAGTAACTTGTACATCTTCCGTAGTAGTGAAGTGCGATGGATCTCCGATGTACTTGTGAAGCATCGAAACATGAAATATGGGATGAACTGCTGAGAGCGCTTGAGGTAGCTCTAACTCATAAGCAACTTGTCCAAATCTTTGAATGATCTTGTACGGACCTATGTATCGTGGAATTAACTTTCCTTTCTTGCCAAACCTCATCACTCCTTTCATTGGTGATACTTTCAAGAATACCCAATCGTCGATAGAAAACTTAAGTCCTCTTCTTCTAACATCCGCATAAGATTTGTGTCGACTTTGAGCTGTTTCAAGCCGTTGTTGGATCACTTTAACCTTCTCCATTGCTTGATAAACAAGATCCGGTCCAAACAAGACCGCATCACCAGCTTCAAACCATCCTATTGGCGATCTACACTTTTTTCCATACAATGCTTCATATGGTGCCATTTTGATACTTGAATGATAGCTATTATTGTAGGCAAACTCGATAAGAGGTAGGTGATCATCCCAGTTTCCTTTGAAATCTAATACACATGCACGTAGCATATCTTCAAGTGTCTGGATGGTACGTTCCGCTTGTCCATCCGTTTGAGGATGAAAAGCCGTACTTAGATTTACTTGTGTCCCCAAACTCCTTTGAAAAGACTTCCAGAAATTCGGGGTAAATTGGGCTCCTCGATCGGATATAATGGAAATTGGAACTCCATGTAACCGAACGATCTCCTTAATATACAACTTCGCATACTCTTCCGCCGTATAAGTTGTCTTAACTGGTAAGAAGTGCGCGGATTTGGTAAGCCTATCAATGATCACCCATATGGAATCAAACTTCCGAAATGTACGAGGCAAACCCGTGATGAAATCCATATTGATCTTGTCCCACTTCCAGACGGGAAGATCTATACATTGCATGTAACCACCGGGTTTCTGGTGTTCTACTTTAACTCTTTGACAATTCGGACATTCAGCTACAAATTCGGCAATATTCTTCTTCATGTCATTCCACCAATATATTGCTTTCAAATCTTGATACATCTTAGTCGACCCTGGATGGATGGAATACCTTGAACTATGTGCTTCTGTCATAATTCTCTTTCTTAGCTCAACTACATCAGGTACACATAAATGATTCTGACACTGAAGCACTCCTTCTCGCGTAAGCTCAAATGCCTTTGTCGTGCCACTCTGCACATCCTCCTTAAGCTGCAATAAAATTGGATCTGCATACTGCTTCTCTTTCACTTCAGCTATCAATGAAGATTCCGCTGCATTACGTATAATAACCTCTTCATCTGGAGTTTCGAGAAGTCGAACTCCCAAATTAGCTAGTTGGTGAAGATCCTTAATCATCCCCTGCTTTTCTATAGATGCCATTTTAGACTTACGACTCAGTGCATCCGCTACCACATTCGCTTTCCCTGGATGATACAAGATATCAACATCGTAATCTTTCAACAATTCAAGCCATCTCCACTGCCTCAAGTTTAGATCTTTTTGACTGAAGATATATTGCAGGCTCTTATGATCGGTATATATGTCAACATGAACCCCATATAAGTAGTGGCGCCATATCTTCAAAGCAAATACAACTGCAGCTAGCTCAAGATCATGCGTGGGATAATTCCTCTCATGTGGTCGCAACTGTCTAGAGCCATAGGCTATTACTCTACCATGTTGCATTAATACGCATCCTAAGCCAATTCTCAAAGCATCACAGTACACTGCATACCCTTCTGTGCCTTCAGGAAGTACCAATACCGGTGTAGAAGTCAACTTGCTCTTCAGATCTTGGAAACTCTTTTCACAGGTATCATTCCATTGAAACTTGGAGGCTTTATGCGTCAACTTAGTCAAGGGTGCAGAAATAGAAGAAAAACCTTCAACAAACCTTCTATAATAACCTACCAACCCGAGGAAACTACGAATCTCCGTAGGCGTCGTGGGTCTTGGCCAATTCTTCACAGCCTCAATCTTCTGAGTGTCAACTTTTATGCCTTCACTGGATACAATATGGCCCAAAAATGCCACTGACTTGAGCCAAAACTCACATTTAGAAAACTTTGCATACAGCTTACGATCACGAAGAATCTGCAACGCCTGCCTTAAGTGATTAACATGATCCTCTTCTGATCTAGAGTAGACCAGAATATCATCTATGAAAACTATCACGAACACATCTAGAAACGGCTTAAACAACCTATTCATCAGATCCATAAAAACTGCGGGTGCTTTTGTTAGCCCGAATGACATAACCAGGAATTCATAATGACCATACCGTGTTCGGAAAGCTGTCTTGGGTATATCTTTATCCTTGACTCTCACTTGATGATAGCCTGATCTCAAGTCAATCTTGGAAAAACACTGGGCACCCTGCAACTGGTCAAATAAATCATCAATTCAGGGAAGAGGGTATTTATTCTTGATAGTCACCTTATTCAATTGCCGATAGTCAATACATATCCTCAGCGAACTATCTTTCTTACGCACAAACAATACTGGTGCTCCCCAAGGGGACATACTAGGCCTGATGAATCCCTTCTCTAGCAAGTCTTTCAGTTGCTCTTTCAATTCTCGCAACTCTGCTGGTGCCATTCTATAAGGAGGAATTGAGATTGGTTGTGTGTCTGGCAACATATCAATACCAAACTCCACTTCTCGTTCAGGAGGTAAACCTGGTAGTTCTTCAGGAAATACATCAGGAAATTCATTCACAACCGGAACGGTCTGAAAAGTTGGCGGCTCTGCCTCTGTATCCCTTACTTTAACCAAATGGTATATGTAACCCTTGGAAATCATTTTTCTTGCCTTAAAGTAAGAAATAAATCTACCTCTCGGCACGCCAACATTACCCTTCCATTCAAGGACTGCCTCATTTAGGAAATGGAAATATACCTTCTTAGAACGACAATCTACTGTAGCATAACAAGACGCTAACCAATCCATGCCCATAATAACATCAAAATCTACCATTTCTAACTCAACAAGATCGGCCATCATATCACGACCACAAATATTCACAACACAATTTTGATAAACATTCCTAGCTATAAGAGATTCCCCCACTGGCGTTGATACTTCAAATGGCTTGGCTAATAATTCGGGTGTTCTTCCGAACCTTCCCGCAACCAAAGGAGTAGCATACGATAATGTAGAACCAGGATCAATTAAGGCATACACATCAAATGCAAAGATGGACAACATACCTGTAACCACGTCTGGAGAAGCCTCTAAATTCTGCCGGTCTGCTAGGGCATACATACGGTTCTGAGCTCCGCTAGAACTAGCTGCTCCTCTATCACCTCTATCGTGACCCATAGGTTGTGTACCCCTACTCAAAGGAGGCACCGATGATGACGCAACAGCTGATCCGGTAGGTCGTGTTATACCACCTGTGGTCCTGCGTGGGCAATCTCTAGCCATATGCCCCGGCTTACCGCACCAAAAGCAATTGTTCGTTCCAAGCCGACATTCGCCAAAGTGAAATCTTCTACATATGGGGCACGGGTGTCGTGGAGGTCTCAATTGACTCATACTCCCTTGCCCTTGATACCCCACTGTTCGCGAACTCTGATTTTCACTGCTTTGCCCGAACTGATTACCTCTGAACCTTTGAAATTGCGGTGGAGCACTAATTGTAGGATAAGAAGATAACGGGCTAGGCAATCTATGAGAGAACGAAGGCCTAAAACCTCCCTGAGATGCCATAAACTGCCCTATAGCTCTGGCCCGCTTAGAATATCTTTTTTCTGATTCCTGGGTTCTTCTTCTTTGCCTCTGATCTTCCATTTTCTGAGCGAAAGCTTGTATCCTCGCTATATCCATGTCCTTGTTCAAAGCAGCAATGGTACAATCTCTAACCAAGTATGGTTCCAATCTATCCACATAGTGATGAACTCTGTTATCCATAGTAGCTACCACATTAGAAACATATCGAGACAAGGAGTTAAATCGAAGACTATACTCCTTTACACTCATATTACCCTGACGAAGATTTAAGAATTGATCTGCACGGGCCTGAAGAGTCTCAAATGGAAGATAATGATCAATAAATGCATCTTTAAACTCTCCCCACGTAGTTGGAGGTGCATCAATACCCCTAGATCGTTTCCAATCCTCGTACCATAATATAGCCTCTCACTTCAGTCTATATGCTGCTAGCTCAACCATCTCTTTACCGGATATGTGCATAACATCTAGAGCCCTTTGGGTTTGATCGACAAAGTCCTGCGGGTCTTCGTTAATATCTGATCCGGTAAAAGTAGGAGGATTCAGTTTCAGAAAATCATGTGTCCAAAGGCTAGCTGCTCTATCCGTACCACTAGAACCCGTGGTAGGAATAGCTTGCCCTTGAACTTGACCGGCAACTATACGCGTCAGAAGTTGTACTGCATCCCTCAAATCTCGATCAACAGCATTAATAGATGGCCCTTCCGGAGGAGAAGAAGCTCCTGATATATGCTCAGCTTGAGACTCACTTTGTTCAGCTTGTGTCGGTGGTGACTTACTAGTACCTTCTCCGGCCACTACATCTACTAGCTTCCACTTATTCTTTCTCCTTGTAACCGACATCGTTACTATAATAAATAAAAAAAACAATTGGATTAAGCGATCGATTATGACTTTATCTCTAATATGGGCTCTATTGCACGATCTAAGAAATGGAGAATGGAAACAATCCTTTAATATCCAATAGCCTCCTGTTTATAGATGTGGTACACAGCACACCGATAAATGAGATTCTATATAGACACGGCTTTGTAGACTCACTAGGACGAACTTCTCTGATACCACTTCTGTCACGCCCCAAATTCCATTGGAGCGGACTGGCACCCGTAGCCGAGGAGGCCCGGGAGAACCCGTTCATAACCTATACTTTCACATTTACATTACTTATGAAAATTAGAAATTTGGGCAGCACTTCGTTGTGAATAGAAGAAAACAGTACCTGTATCAGCCCAGCAGACACGCATATATATATATATATAAACAGTAATTGGCCGTCAGAGCCATCAAGTCTATCACCCAACCACTCCTATGGCTGTACAATATGTCTACAAAAGCCTCTACATAGATACACAACTGAGTTAGGGTCGGGAAAAACTCCCGCCCACAAAAGACTTTTATACAAATACCAAAAGTACATATAGAAACGACTTGGGATGCCCCGAAACAACTGGAGCTCACCACTATCAACAGAAAGTCCTGGCTCTTACTGCGGAGGTGTACGACCTGAAGTACCTATTCATGCAGGCATGAATACAGGTCCCCCGTGAGGGACGTCAGTACGGAAATATGTACTGAGTATGT
This sequence comes from Capsicum pubescens, assembly GCA_030864215.1. NCBI lineage: Eukaryota > Viridiplantae > Streptophyta > Magnoliopsida > Solanales > Solanaceae > Capsicum > Capsicum pubescens. The sequence goes on from CM061541.1 coordinate 2,611,858, forward strand.
AAGGCAGTGAGTATCAAGATGAGATACAAAAGATCAACAAAACCCAGATACCAGTGAATAAACAGTATGAGTAGACCACACTTAAAAGAGATGATGGGATACCTGCACATTACTTTCATATCATTACTTCCCGTATTCCTTATCAATACATAACATATGTCATACAATGGCCAACTGATCAGTGGTACTAATACAATACATCATATCATCAATTTAAAATAAAGACATTCCATTTCTTAATTCAATTAATCTTTGAGATTGGTTACTTTGTGGTCACACCTTATGGAACTTGAAACCATGATACCTCAATAGGAAAAACATGTAAATAGGTAATCAATATCATGAAAATGAAGTAGAGAATCATGGATACCTCATTAAACCATTTCGGAGTCAACAATAGTATATGGACATTTTTGACTAGCCGGACATCTTAAAAGTGAAAACAAGTTCAATTGGTAGTGTCGAAGATCATATGATGTTATTATGAGTCATGTGTCGTAGGAAAATGTTGGAAGCTTACTTGAGAGTGCCATGGGTCATTATTCATGCCAAAGATTAGATAGAGTATGTCTTACATACCTTGATATAACCACTTCAATACAAGTCCAACTTGACTTCCCGTACTCTTCGAACACTTATCTACAATAAGTCATTTGTGGCAAACTAGTATTAGCAACCAAACCTTACCATTTAGGTATTAACTTCACCAAATAATGTCTAGGAAGTAATCCTTTAACTCATCAATAAGAGTGCTACATACATCCTCTTATACTCTTATTACATTCACATATCATGCATTTTCATGCAATATCCCTCAACATCACTCTTAGCCTTTATTTCCCCTCTTAATCACCATCCAATACCAACATGATCACTAGGCATACATAACCACTAATATAATGATATATCACCACAATTCATCCTCCATAATCCAATACAACAACTTCCATAATTTACTACTAACAATTTATACAAAACAATTCATAACTATGTTTCTAGTTATCTTCCAACATCAAGACAATACTCATAATCCCTTATCAATACTTATTCATGGATAAGAATCAAGAATAAACAATATTCATACCTTAACAATGAACTCTTGTATTTATAATCCTCCTTACATAACCATGGGGTGCTTCTCGAAGCTTTCGAGATGGTGAACACAACTACGGAACCAATTCGAATTTTCTACGGTTGAATCACAAAATATTTGAAGTTGAAATTAGGCTAGGGTTTCACCTTCTCTTAATAATTGGATGATATCTGATATATATGAGGCTAAGTGTATGTTTATAAAGGCCAATTTTCGTCCAAGAGGTAATAGAAAATGACTATTTTGTCCTAAAAATTTAAATAAATCCGAATCTGTCCCCAGTGGACAGTTTTGACAGGCTGAAGTAAATCGATCATAACTCTTTGCTCCGGTATCGTATTTGGGTGAAACCAATTGCATTGGAAAGATAATTCAAAGGGATTTCATTTTCATATAAAGTATACCACTCAGTTCTTTCTGTACAAGGAGTTATGGTCGTTTAAAGTTGACCCAAAAATCTGTCCCAAAATTCTGTTTTTTTTTGATAGGCTGTAGTAAAACGGGTATAGCTCCTTACTCAGACATTGGATTTAGATGAAACCAATTTCATCGGAAAGAATAATCTCGGATATTTTCGTCGATATATAGCAACTCACACAGTTCTTTTTGTACAAGGAGTTATGATCGTCTAAAGTTGATCCAAAAAAAATTGCCTAGCTGCTGTAATTTTCCTGCAGATTTACTGTTCACAGGCTTCCCGGCCACCGTTTTGAAATTTCGAATGTGCTCGCTTATATGAAATACTCCTCTGTTTTGGGCAAACTTTATATCGTTGGAAAGCTTATTCCAATACCTACACATAAAACTATTGACGGGATACTTCCGAACACCATAAACTTAATTTAACCCATACGCAAGCCTTTAGGACTCCATATAATCGCGATAAGTGTACGAAAAAAATTACGGGGTGTTACACGTAGGGTACTGTAGCTCCGTCCCTGATTAAAGCATCCACAACCTTAAAATTCTGGGTCCGCCACTGATCAAAATCTTTTTATTTCCTTGAATATGTTGATTAGAGTATTATTTTTTTTTTACTTATACTACTTTCCCTTAACACCTTTAATTTTGAAAATAAGTCTAAATAGACAATATCAAAAATATTATTATATTTTAAGGAAAATTCAAAGTTAAGATAATATTGTTACAAATTCTTGTCATCTAACAATTTCAAATAAGTATTGGACTTAAAACTGCAGTAATGTTTCGTGAATTTGAAAACTTCCAAAAAACTATTCACACTTCAAATCACTCACAAAATTAAATAATAAAGGAAAAATGCTTAAATATGCCACTGAACTATCAGAAATGACTCATTTATGTCATCTGTCAAAAGTTGGGCTCATTCATGCCATCGCCGTTACAAAACCGTCCTATCCGTGCCATTACTTTTTAACAGATGGTTTTTAAAAACAGTCTTGCCACGTGGCATCTTATTAGAGGGTCACGTCATTTTTTATTTTTATTTTAATATTTTTTTTATTTTTTTTTAAAATTCTTTTTTTAAAAAAAAAAACTTTTTTTGATCCATTAAAAAGAATCCACACAACTTTTTGATCCATTGAAAATTAATTTGATCTATGCTTTTAAAATTTGATTTGTTTTTCATGAATATATTCTTAAAATATTCTCGTTCGATTCGTTTTTTTGTCATTTTTGACATATTAAGATTGTTTTCATATTTTACCTTTAATATTAATTATTTTTTTCTTCAAATTAATTTCAAATACAATAGTAAACATCATTTAATAAATATATTATAATAAAATAGCTATTTTAATTGACGGGCGAGTAACTAAAAGGGAACGGAGAGAGTATACACTCCACGCTTTTTATCACTTTATTTTTTATTTTTTTAAAAAGATTCACGTTAACTAAAGTTTTTGTCATTTTTCAGTTGAACCTGAAGGGATATGTAAACATCAAATATTATTATTATTTTATTAATAGTTAACTTCTCATTTTGCCAACTCTACGTATACTATATATGTCGGCATGTTGTCGCCTTCCTGTTTTTGCAATGATAAATGATGATGCATAAAGTGTTACGTACAAATGTTGAATTTGATTAGGGACGGCTCAACCCTTTAGGAGAAAAGGCGGCCGCCTAAGACCCCAAAATTTGAGGGGCCTATTTTTGTTTAGTAATAATAAATTACAAATTTTAAGAAATATATTAATTACTATTTATAGAAAAAATAAAAATTTTATATTAAAAAATAAAACGCAAGGCCTCCGTTTGATTTTTGCCTTAGGCCATAAATTTGCTTGAGCCGCCCCTGATGCTGATGACGCCATTCTATGATTAATAAAAAAATAAAAAGTTACTTACAATCGGCTGACAAAATTTTTCATGTATGCTAAGACATACTATATGCTTAATTAGAATAGTGTTTGGTTATAAATTTTAGTAGTAGATTTTTTTTAAAAAAACTCTTTAAATATTTGTTTGATCATGAAAATTAATCAAATTTTAAAAGCATAGATCAAATTAATTTTTAATGGATCAAAATTTTTTTTTTTTTTTTTTTTTTAAAAATAAAATAAAAAATGACGTGACCCTCTAATAAGCTGCCACGTGGCAAGACTGTTTTTAAAAACCATCTGTTAAAAAGTAATGGCACGGATGGGTCGGTTTTGTAACGACGAGACATGAATGAGCCCAACTTTTAACGGATGACATAAATGAGCCATTTCTGATAGTTCAGTGGCATATTTGAGCCTTTTCCCAATAATAAATCTAATTTCTATTTTTGTCCAAACAAACTCCAATTTGATATATCATTTTCAATTTGAAAATAAATATTCTTTCCCCAAATTTCATATTTTTGTATGTCGAAACATCTATCTATTATTTCTAAAAATGAGGCCCAAAAATTCGGGGCCTAAATCAAGTGTCTTATTTGCTTCACCATTGAGCCGGCACTGATAGATGGACCCTCTTGTTGAAAATATGAATTAGAAGAAAAAAACATAATGAATGATGCAAATGATATTATAAGAATCGAAGAAGATCGAGAAAGGGAACACAACGACCCGACCGCTGCACGGGAGGTGGGTGGAAATTTGCATCCTAGTTTAACCACTCAAGCAGTTGGAAAAGTTGGTGAACAGTCAAAGCGATTTCACACTGAGCAAAAATATCTGGCAAATGGCGGATTTTTGCTATAATTTTGATCTTACGCCTTCCATTATTCTTACTGTGGTAACCTGTTCTTCAAATCTTGACATGATATGCAGGGGCATCTCAATAAAATTAGTAGTCTAAAGTCAAATTTTAATAGAAGTTCATACATATATAATCATGCATGCAAAAATACTACTGTACTAATTTGGAGAAGTTTATACATATATAATCATGCATGCAAAAATACTACTGTAATAATTTGGAGTTGTCGCATTTGTTCTTGATTAGTAGCTGTTTTGGTGTAGTATTTTTAAAAGACACTTAACCTTTAGTTTCACATACTAATATGATTATTAGTAAAAGGATTAATTCTTGTTAATAAGATATTAACCATTTGTTTGCAATGCATTAACTTGGATGTTGTTGTTAAAACTTTATTTATTAATATAGAGTTTGAGTTGTTTATTTCAAAATTCTAAAATATTTCTTGTAAAAATGAGTTTTTTTCTCCTTTTTATTATTATTATTATTATTTCTTAGATATTTTTCAAAAATGTATTTCACAATCTTTATTATTATTATTTCAAGTGAATTAAGTTGAAATTATAGAGTTTACTATTAAAAATTTTGAGGCCTCAAAATTTTTGAGGCTTGAAGCGAAGCTTTACTAGATTTACCCCTGAGCCACCCATGGTCCATGTTGATGGATTGAATTGCTTCAGTATCGCATCGTACGGTCCATGTTGATGGATTGGATTGCTTCAATATCGCATCGCACGGTCCATGTTGATGGATTGAATTGCTTCAATATTGCGTCATTGAAGGACCTCACTTTTTCTTTATATTTGGATTAATAAGAGTATTGTCGAGCCGATTCACATACACACTACTATTTTAATGGACAGTTGCAGATTCACATACATCTTTACTATGTGTGTTTGAACACAACAGTATAACTATGCTAACTTAAATTGATTTGGTATAAACACTTTGTAGGTGTAGATATTCACCCTTTTTTTCTATCGAAAAATTGAATTAAAACCTAATTAGACCACAAGTTCGAGTACAATAACCGTGCTTAGTGTCACAATCCACTTGATGTTCTTTTCCTCTTAACAATCAAAACTCAAAAGATTTAGCAATTGATAGTTGTACTGAAAAGGATGTCATTATATGTGACATATAATTTCTACATTCTAACTATTGAAATTATGTAGCTTGCTACTTAAAAGTAACTCAGTTTTATGATCTATTTAAATCACTATGTTCCTCGGATTCTTCAAAAACGCCAACTGCTACGTGTATGATCTTGACATCTAATTTGCTTCACATCATGATCTACAGTTCCTCTTCCATCACCGTGACAAACTTTTCCTAAATTATTAGCCCGTCCTACATTTATGAAAACAGAAATTATATAAACAAACTTTGTTAGATTAGCGGAATGCAACTTCTTGACCGACGAGCTTCAATATGAGCTTCGAGAAAAGCATGCAAAGCACACTAACCTAACTCAATAAAGGCGACTGCCAACACTGACTCAGACACACACGTGGGCGGTTGAGTAGTGGGTTGATTTGATTAGAAAAGTAGTATACCTCCGATTGAATCAATATCGCGTTCTCCTTTGCTGCTTTGAAGGAAAGCGGTATGGATAGGAAAGCACAAGTTCCGAGTAAGCGGCTTATAAAGTCTTCTCTTGTACCTGGACCGTCGGTTTATATCTTCGGCTTAGTTGGAAAACCCTCCTATCGCTAAAAAGCGAGGTTTTCACCAACACTTGAGCTAGTAGCCACTTTCTTAGATAGGGCTTTCGGCTAGTTTGTGTAAGCGTCTTTGTAAGCAATACCCCAAAAACTCCGACAAAAGAGATTGAATACCAGGTTTGTTCACTTATTTCGGGCATCATCTTACGTCATTCGTTAAAGCGCTTTCTATAAGCCTTTAATTTAAGGACGTTTTAAAGAAGAGAAAAAGTTCCGCATTTCCTGATTCTTGATAGCAAGAGAAATAGAGTTTTTTTTTGGCGACTGTAGCGGAGCCGAAGGAGATTCTTTCAATCGAGATTCGCCCAAAAAAAAGTACAAATAGCAGCTCTCGACCCCCCTAGGGTATGGCCTACCGGCCCGCAGATGTAGGAAGGCGGCCTGCCTGCTAACCAAACTGCGTAACCAAAGCGACTCCTTATTGGTGGTTGATAGGTGTTGGTCCGATTCACCTATGTCAGTTCGAACTTGACGGGTCATTCGTGTGGAGAATCTCTCTCTGTAACACCCCATACTTAATTACGTGCATTAGCCATGGTTATATGTGTTGGAGTATAAGTATTGATCCTAAGGTATATATGAGTTTAAGTATGAGTATTGATTATTTTGAGATGGTTTCAAGTGTATAGTTTGATTATATGTGTATAGGAATCGACTGTATTTATATCGGAATTTGCCCGTCGATGTTTCCATACGAAGTTTATTGAATAAGCTTTCCAAAGATATAAAGATTTCCAAAAACGGATAAGTTTCGGATATAATCGAGCACGTTCGAAACTATAAAACGGCGGCCGGGATAATTATGAACAGTAAATGTGCAGGAAATTCAAACTACTGAGGCCTGCCAGTTTTTTTGGGTCGACTTTGAACGATCGTAACTCTCTCAATATAATGAACTGGGAGGGCTGCGACCTATCAAAAGAAAGATCTTTGAGTCTTATTTCCAATGCAATTGGTTTGATCCAAATCCAACATCTGAGTAAGGAGTTATACTCGTTTTACTTCAGCCTCTCAAAACAGTTTTTTAGGGTCAACTTCAAACGATCATAACTCCTTGTAAAGGATGAACTGGGTGGCCTAATTTATATGAAATGAAAGACCTTTGAATTATCTATCCAAATATACCAATTTCACCCAAATCCGATATCGGAGAAAAGAGTTATGGCCGATTTACTTTAGCCTGTCAAAACAGTCCACCATGGACAGATTCGGATTTACTTAAATTTTTAAGGGCAATATGGTCATTTTCCATCATCTCTTGGACGAAAATTGGTCATTATATAGATATAATTGGTCTTATATCCATCAATTATCATCATATTATTGAGAATAAGGAAACCCTAGCCTAATTTCAACTCCAATTATCTTGTGATTCAACCGTGGAAAGTCCAAATTGATTCCGTAGTTGTGTTCATCGTCTCGAGGGCTTCGAGAAGCATCCCTTATTTGTTCCAACAGGACTTCGAAATCAAAAGGGCCATTTTATGGTAAGAATGTAAATTATGTTGGTGTTATTTATATGAATATGTATATATATATATATATATATATATATATATATATGCATGTGAGCATAAGAAGTATGCTATTTGATTGTTGTTGAAAGATGATTGGGAAATGATGTTGGATTATGTTGAATTGTGAAGGGATGATGTGGTATTGAAATGATGATTATATATATATATATATATACACATAAACCTATTGTTCAAGTTGGTTTTTGGAATGTTTTGCAAATAGTGGTTGTATGGAATTATGGAAGAGAATTGTGGTGTTGGGTTGCTAATACTAGATGCCAAATATTTCATTGTAGATAAGTGATTTGTAAAGGCGGAAAGTTGTATTGAATTGGTATCCGAATCTACAACGAGGTATGTAAAGCATACTCTAACAATGTTCTTTGGCATGAAAACACCAATGTTCCATCAAGTAAGATTCCAAGGTTGTCCAAAAACATGTATTGTTCTGCATTACCAACGAAGTTGTTTCCATTCTATAAAGTGTAAAAATGTTTCATTGATATACCAAAAGGCTCCTATTTCATTGTTGTGATATTGATGATTCTGAAACACATTGTTGATGTACCAATGAGTCTTTATAACATCGTTATTGTATAGAAGGTCTATTACTTGATTCCTATTGATGTATCATTGTTCCAAAGGTACTATATTGGCATGAACACTAATGTAATAATCTCAAAAGCTTTTGAACTAAGTTGTTGGAAAGATCTCTTATGTGTGTTACTTGATATACGTGTGGGTGGTATCCCAGGGGCATAAGCCTAGCATGGGTCGATCCCTATTTATGTGTTTATGGGTGGTATCCCAGGGGCATAAGCCTAGCATGGGTCGATCCCAGTTGATATGTACTGGAGGCAGCCTAATGGTCACAGTACGGTACAATTTTGATTATTGTTAGGTGGTTGGAGGTTCGGGAGGAGGAGGTAATGGCGAATGATAATTGTAAAGAATGAAATGAACGAATGTATACCGTTCCACAAATGTGTTCGAACTCACGAACCCAATTCAGATTAATGATAATGTACATGATCCTAAAAGTGTTTATGAAGTGTGGTTCACTTCTATTATGATTTATTCACTTGCGTCTGATTTTCCTGATCCCCTATATTACATATGATTATTTACAGCTTTACATACTCAGTACATATTTCGTACTGACGTCCCTCACGGGGGACCTGGATTTCATGCTGCAGGCACAGGTGCTTCAGGTCATTCGTAGCATAGATAGGAGCCAGATCATACAACTATTGTTGGTGAGCTCCAGTTTGCTTCGGAGCTTTTCGAGTCGGTTCCTTATGTTTTGTTATTGTACAGGAGTCATGTGTGGGCGGGGGTTTGTCCCGACCCTAGTTATGTCATGTATATCCTAGAGGCTTTGTAGACATAAGGAAGGGTCAAGTCATGGGAGTTTATATAGTGATGTTATATTTGTATATGTGGTGGCCCCGACGGCCAAGTATTATATTATATATATATATTTGTGCGTGTTGTGCTGATACAGGGAATTAGACCCTTCTGTATGTAACGAAGTGCTGCCCAAATTTTTGGTGAATGTAAGGGAAAGTACAGGTATTTGAACGGGTTCTCCTGGGCCTTCTCAGCTTCGGGTGCCAGTCCGGCCCGATGGGATTTTGGGACGTGACACTCTCGTTACTCAGGATTTCTCTCAGTTGATCCGATGCATCATAGATAGAATGGAGTGGACTATACGCCGACCCACGTTAAAAGCTTTCTTCTCTTATGAAATTTTGATTGAATAGCAAACAATGGTTATTTCAAACACCATCTACTGTCCCACCAACTGATCAGTAGGTTCATGCCGCACAGAAACCGAGACCTGAGAAGGAGGCTTTAGGAGAGAGTCCAGCATAACTAAAATCATCTAAGCTGACAAGGACTTAGAAAAGAAGGATGCTGAGGAAGAAGGTAATGGAATTGAAAATACAGACTGAAGCAGAGAAGAAACAAAATGTTGGTATGATGGTAAAGTACCCAGCAGAAGGTAAGGCTGGGAAAAACCACAAGAAGCTGGAGAAGGGACAGACCTCGTCAACGGAGTTTTATGATGAACTTTCTTTCAGAAGGCTTGGTTCCCGAAGATGACCTGATGGAGGAAGACTTGAAGGTTGGTGAGTCAAGCAGTCAGACCCAGGTTAAAGAATAAAGAAAATGAGCCAAAGTTTCAAGTTCTGTTAGGTAACTTACCGGATAAGGTGGATTGTAAGATGATCCTGACTTTGCCAAGAGAGTTCATGGCAAAAACCAATCAGAATGAATCTTTGGAAAGGGAAGTGGTGGATACTCAGTAAGCTTGCCATGAGGTAGTGATGCCAAAAGTTCCTCGAGGAGGTTATCTGAAGAAGGTTCTTCTCATTATCACTGACAGTCTAACCAAGGAACTATGTATTGGAGCTTACCTGTTATCCAGGTCTGTTATTAGGATAGGACAGAAGTCGGGGTGGCTGCACTGCGCTTTATATCTTAAGCAGTGTGCTTCTTCCCCTCAGAATGGATCGGTTAAGCTCTTCTTATCTTTCCCAACTCAAAAGCCAGCCAAGCCACTATTCAAAAAGTCTTAGTTAAAGCAAGGAGGCACGAATCAGGGAATGGAAAAGTCTTTGGATGAATGAATTTAGGTATCGAAGTTTGACTGTTTGACACTCTATATTTCGATGGCGCTATCACTTTGGAGCGATAGCCGGAACTAATGACTGGTATTATAAAGCTAAACCTAGGAATCTACAGTGATGGATTACGGTTCTGCGACAGGTGAAGTTTCAGTCTAGAGGTTAGGAGTTAGGAACATTCCCTACTAATATGAGGATTCTTCTTATGTTATTTCTATGGTGGTATACACCATGGTCTGGGAACAACGATAAACGTAAGGCTTTGTTGACTCTACGAAAGTAGACTAGGCTTGCTGCGGAAGAGAAAGTGGAACTCGCTACTCGACCCATATTAGAATCTGGGTTTGTTTAGTCAACCGACTAAGCGGACTAGGAAGGGGTGACCTTGGTTGGACTGATAGCAAGGGCCAGCTTTAGACCATCCTCCGATGTAAGCTAATCAAATCACTCGATTTTGAAAGCTATTGAGATAGAGGCAGATGGAAGGACCGGAACTGGATTAGATGTCCGAACTTGGATGTTTTAAGCATTAGTTGACTTTAGTTCCTCCTTCTTGCTTGGGCTGGCTTGGGGTCTTCCTTCTTGAATTGTTCTCTCAAGCGAGTTGATTATCGGTATGCTTGTTTCACCAGTAATGATAGATGATCAACAAGTCAAGCAAGGATTTCCCGCATAAGGCACTAATATACCGCTTCCGTGAGTCATAGTTTCGTCTCTCAAGTTCTTAGTAGGGGTACAAAATGCGATCATAATGGATAAGTCGAGACCTAACAAAAGAGGTAAACCTGAAGTCTCGCGAAAGACTAGGTCATTACTGAACGATCCCTGTTTACTAAGAAACTTTAGGGTGGATTCTAACTAAGGGGGATGTTCATATCTAAGTCCTAACTAGAGCCTATAGCAGTACGAAGTCGCTTACGCCGAAGGTCGATTGAACATGTTCGGGTGCATACAAATGACGGGTTTGACGGACGAATTCATTCCCATGTAGATAAATACTATAGATGGAAACCTAAGCAAGTAGCAAAGCACAACCCCTCGCAAGTTGCTGCATCGGTCTTTCACCCATTTATTCTATACCAAAAGTGAATTCATTTGCATACGACATTCTTACGGCACGAGCAAGGCATGAATCATCGTAAGGAAAGGGCTGGGGGCTATTACGTGACTGATCCCGCTCTATCTGACATATCGTAAGAAGGGGTTCTACTTAGAATGGCTCTATTCCATCGTAGTTAGCCAAACATATTGAGATCCATAAGAACGACCGGGCGGTCGAAATCCTGATACTACGGATATAGTTGAGTAAAAACAAAGGGGTATTTTTAGGACAACATCAATCTGTGACTGAGATACCGACATTGATGAATCGAACCTATAGCAATGCCGCTCTCCTTGCCCGCCCCATCCGCTCTTAGTCAGCTAACCAATAATCACAGGAATTTGCCCTTTCATCCGGATTTCCCTTCTGAGATTGGTTTTCCCTCCGCTTTAAACGTCTTTTCCCCGCTTGTTCAAGGCACCTTTGTATGAAACTTCTGCGTTGCTATTGGCCCGTCCCTTTTCAATCCATGATAACTATCATGAAATATTGAATCCTCATTCTAATCTAGGTAGTCATCCACTTCGAATCGAATAGTAAGTCAATCCGTACCCCGATCTATTCTTTTCTTCCCCCGTAGCGGAGAAGGTTCTTTTGCTTTGAATCTTCGAGGAAAGCGAATGATAATCCTTGTGCTATAGTGCTTGACTCAGTATATCCGTCAGTCCTAAATCCTTCTCTTAGCTTAGTCAATGTCATAGTATGAAAAAAGCAAAATCCTTTATCTTATTTGATCTTTTAAGATCTTTCTCAGATAATGATGATATTCTTAGTGTGTGAAGTCGATTCTTGCTTGACTTCTGGGCTCACCCGAGGCGAGGACTGCTTTCTTTCTTGCTTTGTATCGAGGGTATGCGTATGCGGTTGTAGTACATCTTCTTTATTGTTAGAGGTTTCCTTCTCTTATTGTCTTTGTGGCGGGAAGTAAGATGAGGGGAAGCTCACATCTGTGATAAAGACTTATACTACAGTTTGGGAACTCATGTCTTCTCGATCGCCTTCTTGATTGTTGCATTGGTTTAGTCAATCCGACCAGCGCACTTGCTTTATTGTAGTTTGTTAGTCTCCTTTGATTCGTAAACCAACCGGAGCAAGAAATGAACAGAGGCTTCAGTCTATGAGGCTTCCTTTTCTCCGAGCTCTGGTTATGGAAGAAGGAACCGAGAAGAAGGTATCAGCAACAACTGGTTTTATTACGGGACAACTCATGATGTTCATATCGATCTATTATGCGCCTCTGCATTTAGCATTGGGTAGACCTCATACAATAACTGTCGTAGCTCTACCATATCTTTTGTTTCATTTCTTCTGGAACAATCACAAAAACTTTTTTGATTATGGATCTACTACCAAAAATTCAATGCGTAATCTCAACATTCAATGTGTATTCCTGAATAATCTCATTTTTCAATTATTCAACCATTTCATTTTACCAAGTTCAATGTTAGCCAGATTAGTCAACATTTATCTCTTTCGATACAACAACAAGATCTTATTTGTAACAAGTGGTTTTGTTGGTTGGTTAATTGGTCACATTTTATTCATGAAATGGCTTGGTTTGGTATTAGTCTGGATACGGAAAAATCATTCTATTAGATCTACGAAGTACATTCGATCTAATAAGTACCTTGTGTTAGAATTGAGAAATTCTATGGCTCGGATCTTTAGTATTCTCTTATTTATTACATGTGTCTACTATTTAGGCAGAATACCCTCACCCATTCTCATGAGAAGCAAGCCCAGCAGGCCCTGCCTTAACCTGTCCTCAGACATCCAGCCTTCACCAGGCTGCTGGCATTGCTAAATGCTCCGCCACGAAGCAAGCTTTCCTGAATACGACAGATGCGGAAGTGGCTAAAGAAGTCAGAGGAAGAAAGTAGCTGGAAAACTGTATACACGAGGGTACATTAGTAGTCTGGGAATTGGCAACATTTAAAGAAAGGGTAAGGGGTAGGAATAAACTTTTTTAGGTCTTGCTCTACTAAAGTAGTCGGCCTAACTTTCAGTTCCCGTAACCAAGTTTTTCTTTCTCACTCCTTATGTAATTTTTTTACTTCATCCATACTTTTTGACTTTTTCTGAAGTGTGGGACAAACGGCGCCCTCTACTTCTACTTCTAACTAAAGGCGAACAGCCGGCATTGCAAGCAAATAGAAAGCCCCCGCCCGTTTGAGCCGGAAAGCATACCGGCTGTTTGAGTCGCGAAAGGGCCGCTTGCTTAATATTATTCTTAATATTATTTATATAATAATAATAAATAATCTATAAACAAAAAGAAAAAAGCAAAATCTTTTTTTTTTTTCAAAAATTCTTCATTCCTGGGAAGAGGAAGACGCAGATAGGACAAAGGCCTTCTCTTTCCGTCCGCTCTTCACGAAGTGAGCGAATTGCATGTAGAGATCCGTAGGGGCTTATATTTTAATTGGTTGAAACGTACCGCTCATAACAGTGATATTGTAGGTTCGAGCCCTACTAAGCCTACCACCCCCTTCTCTTCACCTGATACAAGGTAGTCGAAGTACCCGCCACCCTGCAGATCTCAATGACGCGAAGGGAACCGCACTGCTGCCGCTGCCCTTCGGGCATGCCTCCTATGCTTATCACTCACCTACGCTCTTGCAGCATGCCACCTTCGAGCAATACGGTGTAATACGCGAAGCAGCTGAGCCATAGCTCTTCGATCGTTATATTCTTGTGATAGCGAAGGCGTGGTTCATCCTCTAAGAGAGAGTAGATGCGAAGGTTCGGATCAAAGATCTTCGCGAGACATCCCCGGGGCACCATAGCATGTCGGGAATAAGGGGGACATAGTGAACGTAACCACTCCCTTGGTTGGGGGCTGTGACTCCCCTATCCTTTCAATTTTTTGATTCCCTGGTCTTTTTTATTATCACTGTTGGAATATTTTTGTTGACGACTTGGTCAGGGCGGTTCACTATTTCTTTGCTGAAGGCGTTGTTAAGCCCTGACTTTTAAATTCCAATTTCATTGCCCTGACAAAACTTCATGATCCCCACTTCCAAAAAAAGATCGAAAAGATGGGGCGGTCGGGGACTTGAATGAATGTTATTAGCTGTGAATTCGAACTTTTTGGTATTCTTTTGATATATTTGTAGGAACATTCTATGGTCTTAATAAGAGGAGGTAGAGTGAAAGATTCGCCGGCTAAACAATGATTTGGTTATGCCCAGCTCACTAATGGGGGGCGGTGGCTAATCTGTACACGCGGTGAGGGGTGACAGCCAGAAATGATATTTGGGGAACGAAGTCAATCGATGCGCTCTCTAAGGGAGAAGACAGGAGCTTTGCACTTAGAGAAGTCCCTTGGCCGGACAGAGTGCATCTTCTTTTGCTCATTTTTTAGGGCCTTGCCTTGTTGGCCTACCAAATAAACAGTTTTTTTTTGATTGATTCACTTACGGGTCTTTAACTAAAGATCTTGAAGTCGTGACCCATGAGCTAGCTGAGGAAAGCGATATCGCGCGTAGACATCAAGCCGTAGCGCGCGAACCAGCAACCTCTCTTTATGATGCTTTCCACTCTTTTAAGAGGATTCAGTTATTGAGTCGGTGAGCTGATCTCGCCTTTTATCTGGACATTGTGAGTTCTCCCGATCATGACGACGAAGCGAGTGAAGGGTAGAACTTAACTGGCAAAGAGAATGAATGAGATTATAGGGCTCCGGTTCCATCAATTTTGACTTTATTTTACTTAATAGAAAGAGGTTGCAAAAAAGGAAGAGAATGGATCCACTCAAAAAACTTTGTTCAGAATCTAACTCAGAGAGGCATTGTTGAGTCCATGCAGACTCTAAATTCGTCTAGCGCTTCAAACCATATTGGATTACTAGATAAAGAGCGAGTGATCACCCATGAGGAAATGAGCATTGTCTAAATCCCTGTTTTAAGATGTTGAAAGAACGTTTTTGCCGTATCCTTTACAAGATTTTACACGAAGCAATGAATGAGTTGCTCGACGGTATTCATCTGTCTTTTCAGTAAAGCGAGTCTTTCAAGTAAGCCCGCCTAACATGAAAGTCAAGCCTTTCACTTCATTGTTCAAGTCCTACCTTCAGAGAAAAGGGTACAGGTTTGTTTGTTATTTTGAAAGATTCTCGCACACGATTCAGTCTGCCTTTGTCAAATAAATAAAGTGGATGGAGAGCCTTCTTATCCTTTTAGGTCTGACCTCTTTCTTCCACTTTTCACCCCCCTAAGCTTTACTTAAAGGAGGGTCATCAACACCGTCAGAACCTCGCATTTGTGGCTAAGTGTCCATCCGCGGTAAGGAATTGATTTTCTTTTTTTCCCTGCAGTGTTATAGTGCGCTTGGACTCTATCTCCGTTGTTTGGCTTTCATGAAGAAAGATTGAAAGCGTCCTCTTCGAGAGACTGCGTACCTCATGTCAAAGATGTTCGTGTACTTTAGAATTTGAAATAGGACTGTTAGCACTGGTCTCTATCCACCTAGAACTACCAGAGACTCGATCCACCTCAGGAACATTCAAAAGACTAAATCCACCTGAAACTCACTGATTGTCTCATTCCACCTCGGAAGAGAAGACATATTCTCAGACAGAAAAGAAAGGACTTACCACTTGGCCACACTCAGAAGACGGAGTCTGAGCTAGTAGCTAGCCTCAGGTATAGAACTGGAGTTCTCTATCAGGGAATTCCAGGAGTGAAATAGTATGGTTTGATAGAACCAGGTAGTAGTTGGTCGGAAAGGAAGAGAAAGATACTACAACGGACTCGGGCAATCCCTTTACGAATCAAAGGGATTGGGCTGATTGACCCCAAGTTCCGGGACGATAATCAGGTAAACAGTTGAAGTACCAAAGAGAGGTCCCAAGGGACGGAATCAAGGAAGCAAACTAAGAGCCAAAGCTCTTAGCCTCCTAATATGAGGATTCGTCTCACTAAATGAGTTATACTCCTACACTATAAGAGACGTCTCATCTTCTATCTATGACCTCCTCAATAAGAGGATGCCTGAATGCTACTTTCGTCTACGTATGGCTTATATTATATAATCAATCCTCCTTCTATTGTCTTAGGCCCAGTTTCTTTCAACTAAGATTTATACTAAGCTTCCTCCCCTTGAAGCCTGAGTCAAAGAATCCGTCGATTCAAATTCCACTATAGGAAGTGCTGTTATGATCGATTTTCCTTCTCATCTTCATTAATAACCTGGGAACTTAGATTCTGAATTAGAGTATGGAAGGTCCGTCTTTGACCGGTTCGGGTTCGAGACTCGTTCTATGACCGTACTCCTATGTTTTGGGAGTCTGAGAAAGCTCTTCGTCCGCATTCGCCAAGCCTAACAAGCCTTGGAAATTGGCTAAGGTGCAATGCTCCCTATTTTCTGTGCTAGCTTTTGGGTCTGCTAGCGCTTCGATGCTTTCGATTCTTCTTTCCTAGGCTATTTCGTACGTGTAAGCTTTCGAAGTCGTATATCGAATGAGTGGATATTCCCACATCCTCCCTTCATGCTAAGACCACTTTGTGTACCATGTCTTCTATTGCTATCTACAGTGATTCTCCCGTCTAACCGGAGTAAGTACTCAACAGGAATAGCCGGACGCGAGAGAAAGACAAAAACAAGGCTTTTCGCGGCCCTATCGAATCCGTTCCCGATTGAAGGTCACTTCACAAGTTGCCTTCTCTAGTCTTGAAGCGTACTCACTCCCTTTCCTTCCGTTCACTTCTGGATCCTTCGCTCCCGGTTAGTGCTCTTTGGCCCGATCTATTCTGTCTGATATGATATCATATAGCCAGGAAAAATGGATCTACTAGTCATTGCCTTTGAGCTGGTATTACCTGGAGTCGGCTATTCCTGATTCAGCAAAGGAAAGAAACCTTGATCCCAAGACTAACACTGACTCTATTATGAGACCTCCCTCTGTCGTAATAGAAATCGAGAATGGAGGTGACTTCGCTACACTTTTTTATAGTTGGAAATTCCAACTCGAAGGCCCTAGTACTACTGACTTTGCACCAGAAACAATTGAAGCCTTTTTTCGGCATCCCTTCTCAGACGTCTTATTTCTTACCTTAGTAATGTGCAATTAGCTACTTGGCACCTTCCCTTATTCTCTCTTCTTTCCCTTCTTTGCAAAGGTCTTATAACCCTACTTACACGATATGAGAATGGTTCGACACTTTCAACCCCATAACCCACTTCCAAGACTTTAGGACTAACTGGATTTCTTTCGACTTAGTTCTCTGTTCGTCTCGGGTACTCGCTCTGCTAATTGGTATGATAACCAGTAAAGGGAAGGTACATAGTCATCTTTTCCAGAGCACCCTAAACCATAACAACAAGACCAATGGATATGACAAAAAATTCTTGGCTTTGGGGACAGTTTCACCGACCTAAGAACCATTTCCTTTAGCAGCGGCAGAGGATATTATATAAAAACAAAGAATAGAGCGAAGCTCCTTTCCAACCAGTCAAGTGGCCCAAGGGCCACCTTTCCTAGATTAGAAAGAAAGCTACTAACAGTACCATGCAATATTTGGCCTAGTGCAAACCATGGCATACATCAAACTACCAACTGCATAAGAATAAGGAACAAGAGACATTTCCTTCTTCTTTTCATCAGTTGATGGACTTGACTTTTTCTTTAGCCTCTCGGTTTCGAGAAGCCGTGGGCCCAGTAGTGCTTTCTTAAAGCCTGTAACCCGCTCGACGAAAGAACCAATCTCAAGCTGGATGAGAAGGGAAATAAAGACCAGTGAGAATAGCCGTAATTCAACTAGGCCTTGAATCAGTGGTTTACAGAGAAAATTAGTCATCTGCTTACGACTAATCTTCTCTTCGAATCGTCATCTTAGAATAGGTTGGAACTATTTCAAGATGATAGGCTTATTCTGAAAGTACGCATTTCTTGCTCTAAGTCCGCTGGGTTGGATCGAACTAGTAGGTTTGGCAGGAAGATAATGGCATAAAAGAAGCATTCCACTTTTGGAAAGAGAAGAGTCAGTCTGATTATAGATCCCTCTGTCTTGCATTAGGTTAACTGGAGCTTAGATAAAGTGATAGGTAGAAGAGAGAGAATTAGTCAGTCTTTATAGACTAACTTTTCTCGCATCAAAGCTTTCCGGTTCTCTTCCTTTATGAAGAAAGGAAAGGCTTGTTATCGACGAAGAAGATCTTTATACTGTTCATCCTAAGAAAAGAAGTTTTCACTCGGTACAACTATTCTATGCTAGCATAGCATGCTTCTACTTATGTTGTGTTGCAAATTTCGAATCAGGAACAATCCTTTCTTATTCTAAGATGCCAGTCTAAAAATCTGTACTTGTTGACTAAATTTCGACTTTCTAGCTTGAAGATTAAGGGCTAAGGGAAATTCATCCTTGGATCAATGAAATAGTTGAATTAGCGCTGATGCAAGAAACAACCTCTTATTGAAATGACTTTAGGAAGTGCCTAACCTTTCTCCTTCGATTCAATCATTTCTGTGACCCGAAATGAACTTATTGTCTCTTCGTCTCTTGCCTTTGAATCGGATATTCCGATAAAAGTGGATTCTCTTTCCGTCCCTCTTCATCGAGAGGAAGAATCGCTATCTATCTATCCATATACCTATCAACAAATGTGGTTCTAGGGATCGATCGATTGCCCCTCACCAGCAGCTAGAGGAGGAGAAAGGAATGATGTCCCGGCCTGGGTTGGGCACCTATCAGCCAACTATTCCTTTTTGGAATGGAAATAAGAAAGGATGGCCGTAGATCACTGATGTCGAATTCACAAAAAAGATCATATGTGAAAGAATCGTCAGATTATGGGTTCCCGGAGTAGACGGAATGGAGAATGAATGAAATAGAATAGTATGGTAGAATCATATGATAGGGAAAGTGTGGAGCCTCCCACTTGTCTGGGTTACCGGGATGGCTAACCTAACTATGAATTTCTATCAATGTCGGGATAGACAGAGGTCTAGGATAGTACGCTGTCGGAGTGAGATCGGGGTATAGTAACGAAGTTAGACCAAAATGAATGACTCAATTACTCTAGAAGAAAGAAGAGAGAAAGAACAACCAATTCTATGAAACAATATCGTCATTTACTATAATCGGTTGCTACTAGTCCGGGTTACCTCAGAGATAGAGCCATTAGGCGAGAAAAAACAACCTAGTTAGTGCACTAACTCAAACCTAGTTCTTGCACGAAATGTCCTGCTAACATAGGAGCACTCCTACTAAGAAATGGAAGAGCAAATTTCTTTCTGTTTGACGACATAATGCCTCACCTGCCCTCTGCTACACATCTCTTTCGTTCGCCCTAGACCCATCCACCAAATGGAACTCTGCCCTTTTTGTTGGGTTAGAGCGAGAATAAAGTCAGGGAGGAAGAAGAAGATAGGGAAGAAATAATATAGTAATATTAAACTTTCCTTCTCTCTATTCCCAAGTCCTGGGCTAAGCTGAGCTTTGAAGTCGGGCTTTCTTCCTAATCTCATCTACTGAAAAGGGGGTCAGACATAGCACGTTCTTTTTTGGGACACATAGGCTATTACAGACGCATCAAAAAAGACTTTTTGAAGCGCGGAATCCCAGAATGGAATCATTGCAGAAGAAAGGTATAAGGCTTGGGAACCGGAACAGGATTAAGCCTTTAAGCATGCAGATGAGTGTTTGCTGTCAGCCCCAATCCTTCGGTTTCCATATTGGAATAAGGAGTTCCATGTTCATACTGACGCATCACTCTATGCCATTGGATGTATGTTGGAGAAAGAAGGGCCGCTTGATCACTCCATCTACTTTGAAAGTATACGACCTTCTGCTTGGGAATTATAAAACCACTGAACCTTCTTTATCATGATTCGACCCATACCTCAGACCTAAGATCGAGCACCAGAGCTGCTCATAATAATGTACCAAAAAGAAGAATGCGAGAAGTTCATATTCTCCAGATTCTACTATAAACCAGGTAGTGAGGATGAAAAAAAGCATAAGCTACCTCGTTCGTGCTCCCGTCTTTCCCGCTGCCATCTTCGGTGGATGCGTCCCTTCACTTAAAGGTGGATAGGGCACTGAGCCAACCTTTTAGATTGAATAAAGTTACAAAGCTAGTCACCTCACCTCTCTTTCTTACCCGCCCTTATTAGTAGTAGGCAACCTTTCTTTCTCGCCTTTCTTCTAGCTTTTTCCAAATAAAGGTCTAATAGAGTTGCGTTTTCTTAGTACATTGCCTTTCATTACCAATCTGTTGTTTTACAACACGAAGTTACCTGATGTTCGCTACTACTAATAAGGGCGGAGAGATGTTAACCTTTCGCTATTAGTAAGCACTCCCCTAGTTTTGATCTAATGAGCTTTCTTTATGTTGAGTTAATTAACCCGGCGGGTTCGCCTAGATGCCTAGTAAAGAACGAGATGGTGGGAAAGAGCTGGAGACGAGAATCCCGTTGAAATGGAAAGTCCTTGGTCTACATACATTAGTAGTAGGTTACACTCCTATTATTGAAAAGGAGTTATCCTCTCCCCTTGGTCGAGTTGGCTTAAGACCGAATCCATCCTTACTGTTTTTTTCAAAGAAAAAAAGAAGGGATTGATTCCCTCACTTCCTTGAAGTCGGTCTCTAATCGGTTGTAAGATGAGACTTATGTCGCAAATAAATAGATACACTTGTTCATTGATCTATGATCCGCTGCAACTTGTCTTTCTTGTGTAGTACCATACCTCATTGAATGATTGTTTTCCCTTGTCTCTGTGAAAGAACTCCCTTATTTCATTGGTGCAACTGCTATTTGGTGAGAAAACTCCTTTCTTGTTGATAAGAGGAAATAAGCAGATGTAGTAAGCGAGTAAGGAAGCAAAACTAGTCTTAGATGTCGCTAATCCGCTGCTTCTTCCTTCCTTTTAGCTCTTAGAATATCTTATAAACGAGATCGTATAAGCCTAGCCCAGTGGTCATCTGATACCGGTAGAAGTGGCTATGGTAAAAGTGCTTTCCAATCCGTCACATCGTCCCATCCTCCTAACGATATATTGCGAGGAGCTTTACGAAGCCATTCGTGGTCTATTTATATATAGCTTATCCTTTCTTACTGTGACCCGGGAATAATAACCATATCCAATCCAAGGAGTTAGACCAACCCAGATAGACCACGTTATGGCCGATGGGATTAGGAAAAAAACAACGGATTGATTAAGCGCGCTAGTGCGAAAGCCGTTGCGCCTTAGCGCATCCCTTTTCTTGCTAGGGCAAGCACGAGGTCTGGTTCAAGGCAAGGTATAGCTTAACGGAATGAAAGAGAATTAGTGTATTACGCAAGTATGAAAAAATGGAAAAAGGGAATGAAGGCACTGTTCTCAAGTCTAGTTAACGAAGCCGAGAGGGAAAGCTTACTTGAGAGGATATACCTGACTTAAAGGATATATATTCTATGTCGCATATCCGCTGTTGCATAGTTATATTCCTCTAATCGCTAATCACTGTTTTTTCCTTAATCTCAGAACTGGATGCTAACCCTATATTTATCTGAGTCTTATGCTAAAAAGGACTTGCTTTTAGTTCATCTTCGCCCAAGTGTGGTTAATACTATAATAGGAACGGAACTCATACTTCTAACTCTTCCCCCCGGAACGTCTTCTTTAGGAGCGGATCCAAAATTTCTTCTTCCTTCTCAAGCAGATGTCGAACCTCATTATTTAGCGGCTCTCCAAAGTCCCAGAGGTGGAAGCGGTTCTGATAGGTGGGACAAAGCACTTTCAATGGTGATGAAAGAGGGGGAAATGCCTGGACGACAGGCACTCGCCCAACCTGGTGATAGTACTCTCTTGGATCGCGATTGAAGAATGTATCTCACGCGGCTCTATCCAATAGTGATCCCTGCGTACACGATAGATCATCGTCCTTCTCTAAATCATGCATGTTGGTTTGTTGTCGCGGTAACCTCCTTCAGTTCTGTTCGCAGATCAGGAACATTCCTTGGCTGCGAGTTAAACGATCGAACATCAACAACGGTAGTCACTTTACTAACAACTAGAATGATAGCAGAATGGCTTCAGGAAAATGCTAATACTAAAGTAGAGGGATTGGAATGATTGCAAGACCCTCACTTCCAAGACTGGACGGTTACCTTCAAAAAAGAGGAAGAGAGAGAAAGGATCCAATGAATTCAAAAGAATTGAAGGAGTGTAATTGGGAATTTGCTTGGTGCTCTTACTGGCTTTCCTGCCATGCCTACTCACTATCTATATATGTATCCTCCAAATAATATGAATAAGCGGAAGAAGAGTAATAGAGGTGCGCAGCAGATACCTTTTAGTATTCTAAGACCCTTTGCTGATTCGGCCTATTTCCCTAAACGTAGAGCTCGGTACTTTCCATTTCATGATTGTCTTCCAGGATGAGCACAACATCCTTATGCACCCATTTCACATCATAGGCCTAGCTGGTGTAAAAGGCGGCTCCCTATTTAGTGCTATGCATGCTTCCTTGGTAACTTCTAGTTTGATCAGGGAAAGCACAGAAAATGAATCTGCTAATGAAGGTTACAGATTCGGTCAAGAGGAAGAAACTTAGAATATCATAGCCGCTCATGCTTATTTTGTCCGATTGATCTAGAAATATGCTAGTTTCAACAACTCTCGTTCGTACACATCTTCTCTTTGTTTCTCGTGCCTCTGGTGAGTTAGAGACAGAGTTCGAAAAGGTCAAATCTTTGATGATGGAATCATCTATGATTGAGTTGCGAAAACTTCTGGATAGGTATCCACCATCTGAACCAAATTCTTTCTGGTTAAAGAATCCCTTCTAGTAGCTCTGGAACAATTAGGAGATTCTATACGGGGTTTTTCTTCTAGCGGCAACATGATTAGTCCCGCTTATGGGGTCAAATCAATACGTTCTAAGAAGAAAGATTGGAATATCAATCTTATCGAGATCATCGATCTCATACCAAATCCCATCAATCGAATCACTTTTTCAAGAAAATACGAGACATCTAAGTCATACAAGTAAAGAGATCTATTCATTTTGAAGAAAAAAAAATGGGGATTGGATTGATGAGAAAATAGAATCCTGGGTCGCGAACAGTGATTTGATTAAGGATGAAGAAAGAGAATTCTTGGTTCAGTTCTCCACCTTAACGACAAAAAATAGGATTGATCAAATTCTATTGAGTCTGACTCATAGTGATCATTTATCAAAGAATGACTCTGGTTATCAAATGATTGAACAACCGGGAGCAATTTACTTATGATACTTAGTTGACATTCATAAAAAGCATCTAATGAATTCTGAGTTCAATCCATCCTGTTTAGCAGAAAGACGGATATTCCTTGCTCATTATCAGACAATAACTTATTCACAAACTTCGTGTGGGGAAAATTATTTTCATGGAAAGCCCTTTTCGCTCCGCTTAGACTTATCCACCCTCTAGGGGTATTTTAGTGATTGGTTCTATAGGAACTGGACGATCCTATTTGGTCAAATACCTAGCGACAAACTCCTATGTTCCTTTCATTACGGTATTTCTGAACAAGTCCCTGGATAAGAAGACTAAAGGTTTTCTTCTTGATGAGATCGATATTGATGATAGTGACGATATTGATGATAGTGACAATCTTGATGCTAGTAACGATATCAATCGTGACCTTGATACGGAGCTGGAACTGCTAACTAGGATGAATGGGCTAACTGTGGATATGATGCCGGAAATAAACCGATTTTATATCACCCTTCAATTCGAATTAGCAAAAGCAATGTCTCCTTGCATAATATGGATTCCAAACATTCATGATCTGGATGTTAATGAGTCGAATGACTTATCCCTCAGTCTATTAGTGAACCATCTCTCCAGGGATTGTGAAAGATGTTCTACTAGAAATATTCTTCTTATTGCTTCGACTCATATTCCCCAAAAAGTGGATCCCGCTCTAATAGCTCCGAATAAATTAAATACGTGCATTAAGCTACGAAGGCTTCTTATTCCACAACAACGAAAGTACTTTTTCACTCTTTCATAGACTATGGGATTTCACTTGGAAAAAAAATGTTCCATACTAACGGATTTGGGTCCATAACCATGGGTTCCAATGCACGAGATCTTGTAGCACTTACCAATGAGGTCCTATGGATTAGTATTACACAGAAGAAATCAATTATAGACACTAATACAATTAGATCCGCTCTTCATAGACAAACTTGGGATTTACGATCCCAGGTAAGATCGGTTCAGGATCATGGGATCCTTTTCTATCAGATAGGAAGGGTTGTAGCACAAAATGTACTTCTAAGTAATTGCCCCATAGATCCTATATCTATCTATATGAAGAAGAAATCATGTAACGAAGGGATTCTTATTTGTACAAATGGTACTTTGATCTTGGAACGAGCATGAAGAGATTAACGATACTTCTTTATCTTTTGAGTTGTTCTGTCGGATCGGTCACTCAAGATCTTTGGTATTTATACGGAACCGATGAAAAAAATGGGATCACTTCATATGGACTCGTTGAGAATGATTCTGATCTAGTTCATGTCCTATTAGAAGTAGAAGGCGCTCTGGTGGGATCTTCACGGACAGAAAAAGATTGCTCAGTTTGATAATGATCGAGTGACATTTCTTCTTCGGCCCGAATCGAGGAATCCCTTAGATATGATGCAAAAGGGCTCTTGGTCTATCCTTGATCAGAGATTTCTCTATGAAAAATATCAATCGGAGTTTGAAGAAGGGGAGGGATAAGGAGCCCTTGACCCGCAGGAGGATTTATTCAATCACATAGTTTGGGATCCTAGAATATGGCGCCCTTGGGGCTTTCTATTTGTTCTATTTGATTGTATCGAAAGGCCCAATGAATTGGGATTTCCCTATTGGTCCAGGTCATTTCGGGACAAACGGATCATTTATGATAAAGAGGATAAGCTTCAAGAGAATGATTCGGGGTTCTTGCAGAGTGGAACCATGCAGTACCAGACATGAGATAGATCTTCCAAAGAACAAGGCCTTTTTCAAATAAGCCAATTCATTTGGGACCC